>JAVJGI010000040.1:22677178-22704908 GCA_035590275.1 Ibycter americanus | reverse complement strand
TAATTTTAAAATTAAAAAAAAATGGACATGTCTAGCTCCTATGGTAGTGGGGGGGGGTGGGGGGATGGGGGTGGGTGTGGGGGTTGGTGGTTGGTTTTTTTTTAGTATTTTGTTATTTTCTTACCTTTAAATTAAATAAGTAACTTTGGACAAGCTCCTTACTGTTTCACAGCAAAAGCCATTGCTTCCAGTCTGGCATTTCCCAGTGTAAAGCTCGTTGGAGAATCATTTTCTGTTCATCTCTACCCATCACACCTTTTGAAAATCTGATCACAGTTTTTTGTGCTCAGCATGATCCAATGTCTGTTCCCTACAACACAAAGTAGGACAGCAAATTCTCCTTAGGTAGAAAGTTAAGGTGGTGATCACTCAGTATCTCATTCTCCTTCTCTACTTTCTCATTTTGACAACAGTAAGCACATTTTTCATCTCTTGAAAAGTATAGTTCCAAATTTTCCTGTGGAACCATAGAACCATAAGCATGGCCTAGATGAAAAAATAAACTAAACCAAATGAAAAGTATAAATTTTTAAGGAGGAATTGTAAAAAGATTAAGGAAGAGATAAAACCAAACGTACAAACTGAGAGAGGTATGCTGAATTCTGTCAAAAGATTCCTTGGACAGTAGAAGATAATAATCAGTGACAAAGTGAGTACAGTCAAGTTTATATCACCAGTAAGTAAATTCCTAATCTATGAAACAATCAGGAGTAGGGGACTTGAAGGTAAACTTTTTGCAATTGCCACTGACAGCTCTGACATTGATATGTTTTTCCATCCATATGAAAGCAATTCATGTTGGTTTTAGTGTATTTGGCAACATAAAGGCTAAGCTTTTAAGTCAGGAAATCACTACAGGCTCAACTCTGACTAGAACATCATTTGTCTCTGGGCTCTGATTACATACCATCTTTTCAAAATCTCTAGTTGTCTCGTATTTCTTATGAGTTCAGGGCACCTACTTTCTCCCCCTCACCTCTTTTTAAAAATCGTAATGACTTCACTGACAATATTTGAGCAGCTTTTCTTCTGGTTCCAGTGTCAGCCTTCCACTGTCATAATGCAACAGCGCTCTAGGCATCTACAGGGCTTGTGCCAATATTTAATAATCTGCAGAAACCTGCCGACACTTGCATATAATCTAAATGTAATGCACAAACTTTCATACAAATAATTCTCCTAATTCTCCTACACCATCACCCACACAGAAAAGAGGGCTAGTTTTGAAAGGGAGCAAGGAAAGAGCTAATATAAATTTACAGCGACACTTTGAAGTCTAAACCATAGTCTATACTGCTGGGGATTGCACAGTTGGAAGCAAACAAAAATAAATATCTTCAAATAAGGTGGGAATGGAAATATCTCAAGACTAAGTCAGATGAAAGAAAAGGTCCCTTGCGTTTGGGGAAGGAACGTGGCTTCACAAAACCTCTTTTATCTGCTTCGCTGCTTGAGTGACACTTGTGCAATGCTAGTTTGGACTGACATTTCTCTCTGGATGAAAAAAGAAATTGTTAGACAAGTGTGTTTCCAGGAAAATTAGTGACAAACAAAATTCAGAAATATAATCAGATAAACCCTAAGGAATTTTGGATTCATATTATGTTTCTGGATCTTTTGCATTTTCAAATTGTTGTTCCTCAGTGGATTAGCCTTTGTTCTCTGCCCCTGATCACTTCTTTCAAGTTGTCTTATATCCAACTAATTTAATAAGATTTACTGGGGTTTTTTTTTACATTTAAATAGGGAAGCAATGTAGTATCTATTAATCTCTGTATCGGTACGACTAATTTTAAAAGCATGTTGAAACAATGATCCAAAATGTGGTGTCTTCCTGATAGCTGCCACATCTCAAAACATATGAAATAGCAATTTAGCTCAATTAAGAACACATAAATTGACACCAATTTCAGCAAAAGCCAAGTAAGTAAAGGAAAATTTGCCCAAAATCCAAGATCAGTAAACCTCTAATAACTGTTTTGTCTCAAGTTATGAGTTCTAATGTTTTAAATTATAATAATTTTCTAAATTATTTCTGATTCACTGAAAATGACATGAACTAAATGAGATTGTTACCCTGAGGAGACTGTGTACCAAGTTCTCCATTTCTAGAGGGCAAACATAGGGAATCTTTCTGTGTTTCTGAAAACATTTTTTTGTTTTATTTTAATCCAATAGAAAACTATGAGGTGGTTTGAAGGTGTGAATAGGAAAGTAGACAGGAAGTTGCTTAGCAGAGTTGCTATTTAAAATGCAATCTTAACACACCACCCCTTATCAGATAAGCAGAAACAACACAGAGATATAACAAATAAGCCTTAGCACGTACCAACAAAAAAAAAAAGTTTATGAAACTGAAATAAAAAATGGCTTAATCTCCCGTGTGAGCTGTGTGTTTCTGGCTTTATACTGCTTTGCTTTGGAGTAACCCCAAGGCAGTTTCCATGCATTTGATTAGAGTGTTTTGAGACCGATCAGAAGCTGGTCAGTAGGAAGATAATTTTGAGCTTTCAGAGGGTATATACATGGGGTGCTGGAGGAACAGAAGGAAAATATGAGTCTTTTGATTACAATCTGCACGTTTCTGTCTTGATTTCTGCATATATTTTCTTAAGAGAAACTTTGTACATTTGGTTTACTATGTTTAGAATACAAGAATACTATAGAGAAACTCCTCAAATTAGTTCTTTGTATCTTGTACTTTATCAGCATCAAAACATTTTAATTTTTTAAAGATTTTTTTCTCAACATATTTTCATATTTTCAGTTGTTAATCATACATCTGTTTACATACTATGATGTGATGGTGGTCATATTTATTCAGAGTTCATTCATATTACTACGGTCCAGAAGACAGAAAAGGTACTGCAAGCCACTTCTGAAGAGATGCTTCTGCTTCACTGACTTTTCAGTCTTTTAACAAATTTCTACAAACCAGTATACAAATCAGCTTCATAAAAAACGAAGAGATTTCCCCCTCTTCTCTGTTTTTAAATGAGCTGGCATTTCTTTCTCTTAGAAGAATATTTTTTGTTACTTGTATTCCAAGTGATACTCAAAAAAAATTGAAACAAAAATGGCTATTTTTGAAACTTAAAAATATTTTTTTCTTGTAAATGGAATTTTTAAACTAAGATAATTATTTTTATGAATGTTTCTTGTTGTCTGTTGATGCATTGGTATATCAGATTGTGCACATAAACCAAGGAAATAGAAGTTAAAATCAATAAACATATGCTTATTCTATATTCTGAAAATCTGAACAAAAGTAACCCAACATATAGTGAAAGTAATGAAAAACACAATCTAATAGGGAGAAACTCAGTGCAAATATTAATTACTATTTTTCATACAGGTTCAATGCTTCAGGAATATCTGATTTTGAAGTAGAGAGGAATGACTGAGAAATGTTTTCTTTCATTGATGGTGTTACAACATGATCTCTGATCATTGCTCTAGTGTAGGAACATTTTGCATCATGAAACAGGAATGTTATAGAATGGAAACATCTGTAAGATATAGTTAATTAAAAGCCAGAGAAATAAAACCTTATTAAAACCCAAAATCTTATAGCTTGCTTTCTTAGTTTCAAATTGTTGATCCTTCCTGAGAAGAAAAGTCTGGGGTATTTTTTTAATGAGTCAGATAATAGAGACAATCTTTAGTGTCTCTACTTCGAAAAAACATAAGTGCATTAAAAAAAGAGACCCAGAGGTTAGATAATGGTCAAACAAGAGATCCCTTCAATAAGAATACACTACAGTTACATCTCGAGAACCTCATTATTATTAGTTAGCTGCAAAATCTCAGGGAAACTGCAACAGCTCTGCCAGTAAAATAGCATTTGGTTTGCTTTTGGGGGCAGACTTTTCTTACTTCCCGTAGTATGGTAATGGTACAGGAGAAGGGTAGGAAAAAGAAGTTTTAAATAAAAGAAAATGAGGAATACACTGCAGAGAGCATAAAACCAACAAGTGAACAATTCAGCAAACAGGAAAATTTCCGTCAGTATATAATAAATTGTAAATAAGTTGATATTTTGGGTGGGGGTGGGGGGTCTTTGTTTTGCTTTGTTTTTTAATGCTGGCTAAACTGAAATTCCAAGATTACTGTTTAGTAACTAGACTTGAAGCCCAGGCCTGTGACACTGTATGTATTCTTGTAAACAAAGTAAATCCAGGCCACAAGATTGGTTTAGTACTGTTTAAGCATTAGAACATTCTTTTGCACAGTTTTGGTCCAGACTCAAAAGCATTCTCTAAGACAAAGGTCAAGGGACATTTGGAGTACAGTGTGTATCAGGAAGAATTTCTTCTAGATATTTTAACATGCTGGGTTTTGGGGGGGTTAGGTTGGGTTGGGTTTTTTAAGTGGGAGATGTGCTAGTCATCTATTCTTCCAATTTTTTTTCTCCGGCTTATTTTATTTGCTCTTGTAGGTATGGCTGTCATAAACTCAGTCAAAAAGTCTAAACAAAACTTTGATGTAACTACATTGACTCTGCAAGGAAATTCATGTAGTACTTGTCAAATGACACCATTTTGTCATGGAGGATGTCTTAAAGTAGACACTGTTATCAGCTCACAAAAAACATGAAGGAGCAATTACTCTTCCACAGTATTCCTGTCCTCTGTACAGACTGAGAATGTGAATATACCTTTAGATTCACAGTCCTGCTGAATACTCAGTTTTCTTCCTACCTTAGTCTTTGTAAATGTTTTTCTAGTGTAAGACAGAATGAATACTGTTTTGTCAGTGCAGGTGCTTAAAACTGGGAGAAAGAAATTATATCTGGACACATCCTGTTCACAACAACAAATGGTGAAGATGGCAGGTATGCAATAGAGTCCAGTGATGAAGGCAGTATCATACAATTTCATATGCAGGGAGAAACAGATCAGCTATTATGAAAATAATATTTGTAAAAGAGGGAGAAGATTACAGAAGCTGGCAAACACATTTTCAAAAAGTGTGGATAAATGTGGTAAATGCCTACTTTATTAACCTTTAAAACAGTTTTTTTAATAGTATGCATTTAGGTTCTGTACAAAATATTTAGCATGGCTCCTTCTACATCCTTTGACTTATAAAATAGTATTTTTCATAATAGCTTTAAAAAAGAACTAGTTTTCTCTTTTTATTTCTTTTTCACAGTTCTGAAGAAAAATACAGCTTTAGAAGGAAAATACTACTGCAAATCAAAGCAGACGGATCAGGTCTTGTAAATACATTTACAGGTTTCTCAAGGAAAGATATATGAGATTTTGTTTATATATATCTGGGGACAGTCCATTGTCAGACAGTTTGATGTACGAGTAATAGTAATAAGCTTTGCTCTTAAGTTTGTTTGTATTTCTTTTCATTTATTTAAAAAATGATGGACAGTGAACACCAATAATTCTGAATTAGAATGATCATAGCAACCTAATTTTATTTAAGACAAAAGAAAGGGGTATAGTTATAATGACTAATAAAGGTGTCACCATCAATTGACAAATGGTTGTTCAAAACATGACTGACCTGTGTCACTTATAGTCAAGACTGATTTTTAAATTGTCAAAACGTGTAGATAATTCAACTGAAATAGAAATAAAACATCTTGAAAGGAATAAATGACCATAGAGTGGATTCATAATGGGGTTTAGAACAATTTTCATGCTGTTTCTCTGAATCCATTGCAGCATGATGATGGAAAGATCTAGGGCCATATGCTCACATCTTAGATTTGTTAAGATTACCGACAAGAATAGAAAGATTGTTAAAGGGAGAATAAAAAACACTTGGTGTGGTATACTCAGACAATTGAAAGAGCAGAAAAAACAGTTTCCATTGTTAACAATACCTCTAATTGGTTTGTCAGTGTGAGTAGAAGAAAGGTTTCTGTGATAAGAACATTAAGGTAACCACAGAAATGCATGTAACATGTAGATTAAGTCTGAAAGGAGTTTGATACATTGTCTTCTTTAGTCTTCCCTTTTGTCTTTGTATCATTTTGTTTCTGAGTTTCCTATTTTAGGCATAGTCTAATTATTTTTTTCTTCTTTTGGGGAGTGTCATCTGGGTTGTATGGATAATCTGTCAATACTACCATGGACTAGTTGTGTCATTTCTCACTTGATGACTTGTACACAAGATTTAGAGCCAAAGGTCATTAGTAGGGTACAGATAAAAAAGACTTACCAACATTTGCAAGTGAATTTGCTGTTCATTTTTGTAGCTTTTGTTTCAAGTCCTATGCTGAAGCAAAACATTTTATCAGCTATTGGAAAACAAAGCCCTGAGTTTGTATAAATTGACTCAATCCTCATGGAAGCTTTATGATTAATAGGTTAGCATTTCTTACAGTATTGACAATACGTCTTGTAAAACTAGTGCAGACAGCAGATGTTAGAGAGGAGTTCTTCCTGCAGATTTTGTTCACAAAGCAGAATTCACAAAAGCTGCCTATACAACTAAGCTCAACCTTCATGTTTGTGGCTTAGAGGCACTCTACTATGTCTGCAAACAAAGCAGGTTTCTGAAGTCCTGTACTAGACAAAGGTATAAATTGGATAGGAATCAGAAGCTTATTTTATATATGAGTAATTGAATCTCAAAAGCAATACAATCTGCAATAGAATTTTGCAAGAAGAATTATTAAATTTCACGTTCCTCCAGGCATGACTCCAAAACAAAGAGAATTCTTAAGAAAACAATTTCAGAAAAACAAAGATATAAAAAAAGAACACCTCTTTTAAAAGACAGTTTCTGGAAATATTAATTATGGAATACTCTCATGGAGGATTTTGTGTAGGGATGTTGCAAGAGCTGGGCCACACCACACTGTGATAAACAACCTAGAAGTTTTTTACTAAGCAGGATGGGCAAAGGGAGTGGATAGCAGTTTCTATTTGAGATAAAAATCTGGTTTTATTTCTGCCATAGAATGACAGAATCTTTGAGGTTGGAAGGCATCTTTGGAGATCACCTAGTCCAACCTCACTGCTCAGAGCAGGTTCAACTATGACAGATTGCTCAGGGTTCTGTTGAGTCAGGCTTTGAATATCTCCAGGAATGACCACTCGGAAGCTTGCCTGGGCAACATGTTACAGGGCTCAAATATCCTCAAGTAAAAAAAGTTTTTCTTATGTTCAAACAGAATGTTCTGTTTATATTTGTGCCTATTTCCCTTTGCTCTCACACTGAGCACCACTGATTAGAGCCTGGCTTCCATTTTTTGTTTCCCCTCATCAGATATTTGCATACATTCATGAGATTCCCCCTGAGCCTTCTCCTCTTTAGGCTAAGCAATCCCAACTCTTCAGGCACTCTTTCTATGAAAGATACCCCGGTCCCTTAATCACCTCTGTGACCTTTTGCTACCATTGTTCCAGTAGGTCCATGTCTTTTCCACTGCAGACCCCAGAATCGGACACAGCACCCTGATGGGGTCTCACCAGTGGTGAGAGGAAGAATCACTCCCCTGCACCTGCTGTTCACACTGTTGCTGAGACACCCCAAGATGTTGGCCACCTTTATCACATTACTGACTCACATTCAACTTGTTGCCCATCAGGACCACCAGGACCTCGTCTGAAAAGCTGTTTTCCAGCTGGTTGGCCCCAGCCTATACTAGTGCATCGGGTTATTCCTCCCTAAGTGCAGGACTTTGTACTTGCTTCTGTTAATCTTTGTGAGCCTCATCATGAGATTCTACTCACACACTTCACATTCATGTCAATCAAGTGCTAAGCCTCTCCTGTCCCCTTGTGAACAGTGCCATGGACCAAGCAGAACAGAACATTTGCTTCAGTTACGTGACATGTCCCAGTCCTGGATGGTGGTCTGGTCCTTATGTGCAGTGTTCCATCTTGGGCTCAAACTTCAGTATGGTGCCAGAAGTTGGATGGATGCATTGCCCCACACAGAGCTATTGTCTTAATGGTTTATTGTTTTTTTTAATTAAACTCTAGCCATAAGCTGCCAATGGACTTGTAAGTTAGGTAGATTCAGGCTGATCTCTCTTACTTTCACCTTATATAAAGCCAATTTACAATTGTTATCTGGGTGACTGTCCTCCTTAACCTCTGTCCCAACTGACTGAGAATGTAAATTTGGCAACCGTTACACAACAAAACTCAACCATGCTTCTCCGTTTTCCCAGCACGTAAAGGAGTAATCTAATCAGATACTGGCTGGTGTAGCGCAGGTCTCATTTGTTTGGGCAGTGCTTTCAGATAGGTTTCTTTCTGCAACAAATATGGAAGAATAATGTAAATACTGTAATGCAGAGGTTTAAAGTTGATGAGAAACAAGGTAAACAGCAAGTCTTTTAGGGGGAAACTGTCTAAGCTTCAGACAATGTTACAAGAAAGTGAGGACTTTCTTGTACTGCAGGTGGGAATGTTAGTGTAAAAGAGAGGTCATTGTCAGAGACACCTTGCTTCAGGGCAAGTCCTTCTTCTAATCATTAATTGAAACCGCATTTTCTTATATCTTATCTTATAGATAAGAAAAGTGGATGTAAGTAGTGTCTCACTCTGTCTCCAAGGAAAATAACTTCGAGTCTAACTCATATTCTTCTTAAACTTTTCTGATGCCATTCTATGATTATGCTGTTGGTGAAAATGTTACTGCTTCTTGAGCCCTCTATTTATGACCATTTCCTTTCAGCTTTCTTAATTTAACATCTCTTGTTAATCTAATTCAGGCTAGAGCCCAAAACTTACAAAGCTTTTTTTGTGTCTACAAAAAAGCTTAAAAAACCTTACTATTACTTCAACTCTAGCAGACTGTGCCTATTTTGTGTTTGTTCCTTCAGTAAGAAGTCTTTCTACTTCGTCAATGCATTTCATAATTGGGCTTTCATTCACAATTTGGATTCTTGCTACTGTCAAAGGTTTGCAAAAAGTCTACAATGTAAATTAGAATAGTTGCACATCACATCTTCAGACCTTTGTACATCTGAGTATAAAAGCAAGTGGATTTGAAACTTCAATAAGTCTCTCCACATAAACATTTGATGACAGCCTACCTGAAACTGTTGTCATGAAACTGATACACTTTGTGTGTAAATGAGGTCTGTAAAAAAGGGGATATTGTGATCTTACGTATAGAACTCACCAAGACTTCGGAAAAATCTTTAAATCTGATTTATACTATTTTTTTTCAGGTCTTCTGTAAGCTTCCCCAAAAAATGAAACTGTGCCGTAGCCCACCTTCTGTGCAGATGGTTTCACATGGGAGAAAAAGATGTGTAAATATCTTGAGGAATATATTGCCAACAGTTTATATTGTTTTTATATTTTCTTCTGTGACTAGTATCCCTGTGGTTTTCAGTGAACTATTAACAACTGTGGATTTAAGACTAGACAGAAGTCATTAATGAACAGAAAAGAAAGAAATTCTTAAATATCTGAAATGATGTTTTCAAATGAATAGAGGTTTACCTCATGATTCTTGAAGCACAACAGTGAAAAGTTTTGTGGACAAAAATAAGGAAAACTTAGGAAATTTAAAATATTGAAACACTTTACCATTTACTAGTGGACTGTGGAAAGAACTCAGCTTGAAGTCTGTCCTGCAATGTTTTATTTTTAGGTTTGCATCAGTCCTGCATTTCAGAATGCTGACTTCTTTCACACTGCCAACAAAGTCTCTTTGATTTTGAGCTGCCTGACAATTTTCAATTTGAAGTGTCAGCCTAATCAGTTGAAAGGCTGATGAATACAATAATTTATTAGTAGATACCTGTCTTGCTGACTTACAAGAAATCCAGTTTTATTATCATTTATACTTGTCATATTATAGTTTGTATATGTACTTTCCTATAATGCTTTCATACTTTTCTGCATATGATCAAATTTGATTAAACAAGAACCTAGCATTGATTAGATATCATAGAACTGTTAAATTTGACTCTAATTTATGAAATAATGTCTTATTATTTTTCTTGCTTCTGGTAGAGATGGCGTGCATGGAAAAAAAATCTGACAACAGGAACAAATATAATAAATGATTACTTTAAAGATGTGTACCTATAAAATGTATCTTCTTTCTGAAAGTAAATATTTTGGTTATTATTGGGGGTTTTTTTGCTTTGTACAATTCCATGCCAATGTTCTGTTAGTAATTTTTGTGAAAAAAATCAGATGTTATTTGCAGTTCATACTATCACCTGGTGTTTACTTGGTAGCTAAAAAAACATGTATAGGTTACCTAGATTTCCAAAAAGGTCATATTAAATTACTCTATTTACTGACTATATCATCAGTTGAGAAGATATGCAGGATTGCAAGAGCATCTGTGTCTAAGGAAATCATGAAGATGGCCCAGGAGCTAGCAAATGTGAAAATCCAATGTCCACTACCCAGCAGGCTGCCCTGTCGTTTGCCCCATTCAGTACTCTTTTACCTTCTACAGATATTTTTGACAATTTTGAGGAATGCAGAGGTAGGGAGGCTTATACCTCATGGAAGTAAAACATATTTTGAAATAACATTATTATTTTTGCCTGGGCTGTACTAATAACATTAATTTATAGGGAAGTAATAGAAAGGTGAACTTTACAGCCTTTGTACTTTGAATGGATGCTAAAATGCTTAAATACACTTAAAATGGGTGAAATTATTTGCTTTGTAGAAGCAATTATCTTACTTCTGAATATGGGATTGGTTACTGAAGAAAAAAGATGGCTTTTGTTTCTTTTTTTTCTTCTGCTATTGTTTTGACTGAGTTCTATCTCATTGGTCATAGACCAATAATTTCACCCACTCTAAAAGTACTTTAAAGTACGAAACCTAAATAAAATTATAAAATTGTGAAATTTTATGAAACAGAATGTTACAATTTTATTTAGATTTTAGGGTGTTTTTTTTTTTTTTTTCTCTAAAGTCTTGAAGTCAAAACATCTTTAGGCTGTTTTCTGCTTTAGTCACCAACAGTTATGTTCCAGGTGACATAAGCCCATTGTCTATTCCTTTACTTCTGCCTGTATGAACCATTCCCATGACAGTGTCCTGTGCTAGAGGATTGCTTCCATGACACCATTGTAACTTTAGTGTGCCTGAAAACTTTATTAGTAGTATTCATACCACTCTGTTCTTGAGGGACCATCAAATATGACTCCTGTGTCATAAACCTTGGGCAATGCTTTCTTACTTGTTATTTTGTACTTCCTGTTTTCTTTAGCACAGAGCAAAAGTTTTGCTTTAACTGTAGTTTCTTTTGCAAGCGTTATCAATAGACTCAAGCAAGAACTCTGTGTGTGTATGTGTGTTATCCATATGTAGATTTAACAGCCTTCTGTACCGTAACATATTCAAACTAGCCAAGAAAAGCAAAAATACAATCATAAACCTTAAAAATGCCTAAAATAATGATCTCTAGCAGATGCTTCCACTCATTTACACTTAATTATTAAGTTATTTTAGCCTAAGAGCTACAGTAAAAGTCTACAGAAAATTGAAATATAGTGTATAATGAAGATTTCAGAACCATATTTCAAGCTAGTGTATTACAGCTATGGATTGCAAAAAACCAAGCTTTAAAGTGAAATTCAAACAGTGCTTCTCTTCTGCCATGTAACACCCCCATCACCTTTCCTGTGAAACTCTAATCAGGATTTTTGACTACTGTTGTCAAGTAGTGGTTAAACTCAACAGCTAAATTCTTCTTTGTCTTATATTCAGACGGTCATACTGAAATCACAGCAAGTAGTTGAAGAATTTGATGCTAAATATGTATTTAGAATCTTGAACATGTTCTCTCTGTATTTTAACTACTCAATCTGTATATTCATGCTGTGTGACTCTTTCTTTCATTGTGCCATGGTGTATTTCTGCAATAATAAGTAGGAATCATTTATGAGGACACAGTTAATGGGTATTCTTAACCCCAGTTGAAACTAAATATAGGTTCAGGTGAAAATGTGGCAGCATGCCCAGCACATTGTGATAGGAGTTGCAATGCAGAAAGGCTTATATTCTCGTATACAGTGCAAAATGGCAATTTTCTGATGGCAGAATCTTAGGAATAATTAGAGCTGCCATCATGAAATATAGCATATAGCATGAGAGAAGGTCAGTTCCTACATATGTTTAGTCAAATTTTGTTCAGACTTTTCAATTTTGCAAAGAGGTCGAGGTACTGTGAGATTTATGTACTTGCTGAGAGGTCGTAATCCATTAGTATGAATAAGGAAGCATTTCCATTAGCGGAAAAAACAGAAAAAGCTGAAATCTGACTGACTGAAGAGTTTACCTAACCAGAACAGTTTGCACTTTTTCAGAACAATTTTATATATAATTAACAAAAAAGATTATAGCATGAAATCAAATTAGGCAGATAAACATCGGATGTTTATCATTAATTAAAAGTTAATTTAGACTTAATACAAAAACATGAAGTTGACTGACAGACTCTCATGAACTAAACTGTTAAAAATCTTCTGCAATAATTAATCAATTTGTGGGCACAAACCAACTCTTGTTTTAGTCAACGGCAAAACTCCAGCCATTTGCAGTGGGAGCAGACAAAGAGCAAGCTCTGAACAGAAGGGAAGGATCAGAAGACTTTGCTGGCTAAAAAGGGATTAAGCAACTGTGAAAAATCAAAATGCTTAACATAGGCCTAGCACAGTAGGATGGAGAGAACTTGGTTCCCTCAATGCGGGCAGAAAAAAGAAGAAAACAAAGGATATAACAAGGGTCTTTGTAGCTTTGTTTACATTAATTTTAAGTTTAGCATTGCTTAGCTATATTTCAGTGTGCAGACCAGGCAGGCACGCCCCGCCAGCTTAGCAGCAGGAGTACCAAGCTGACTCCGCACCAGAATCAAACCAAGTCTGTGATGGCAGGAGCTGCAGGCGGGGGTGGTTATACCTTCGACTGGGAATTGCTAGTATGGATTCCTCTTGACAGCAGTTGACAAACAGAGGAGAATTAAGTGCTAGCATTCTTGAAAGATGAGGAACTTGAGTCTGTAGCTGTGAATCTGTAAATTAAATGTGCCAGGGAATGTCTGCTGGCACAGCGGCCAGCTGGCACGGTGTGCCCCATATCCGTAGTTTCAGATTTTCTGACAGCCTGTAACAGGATAGCCACATCAAAATTTACCGTGTAGAACGGTCTACAGCCTCTGATAATGTCTGTCTGTGCCCGAGTTGAGTGGGAGAGAACTAGAAGAGATGAACCAAGACCCTGAGGTGCACTGTTTCAACAACATGCAAATATGTTGGTTTTCTTTTTTTACTTGCCTTTTTCCTCTAAAATGAAAACAAAAATTGTCCCGTCCCTAATACTGCCAATAGCAAGCCAGCGAAAAATAACCTGCAAAGACAGCTGAAAAGGTTTTACTTTTTTTTCCCGTGAAGGCATGATGTACAATATAGCTCTGTACGTAAACTTTACCGTAGTCATATTTCTTACAAACAAGACCTTGTGAATAAGTTGAACCAGGCTTTGTTGATGCTACAGGCCCTTCTAGAAAGCTTAACCAGTAATGTAATGAGTGTGGAAGAAAAATAATTTCATATTCCTACGTGTTTATGAGCTTTATGAGCATGAGGAGCCTTCTGAATTTCCTCTGTACTACCTTAATTAAATGCTGAATAACTTCATCTCCAGAAGACAAGTGTGATCAACAATAAATTTAAAGTGATTGTCTGTTAATTTTTCTAAGTAATTTATTATCATGTTTCAAGATTTTGAACTGAAGTACAAACAAAATCCTGAAAGGGACCATTCAAGAAAAAGGACATAATACAGTAATAAATTTTACAATGTCTTGATAAATTCTGACCATTCTAATGTCTGTTTTCAATATTTTTCAGGATTTCTGTTCCATTATTTTTAAATGAAATTAATTTTATTGTGCTTGTTTCAGTGAAAAATGCACAAAACATTCTGCAGGTAATATAACTTAAAGGAACATCAGTTCTATTTAATTTAAGTCTACACCATCTTTAAATCAATATTCTCTTTTAAAATCAGTATTTGACTTTTGGAAAACTGAGTCAAGGTATATCAGCTTTTCCTTCCCTCCAGTTGAACTGTTTTACCTAGTCATACCTTCTTCACTCTTACTTGCAATACAAAACTGTGAACTGTGCAATCCAATTTGCTTTTTGTAAAGTTGTTTTGAAGATATTTTTTTCCTTTGTTTCGCTTTTAGTCCAATGAGGTCTCATCTTTTGAATTGTGATACTTATTCTGACATACTGAATGCCTTTTCACTGTAAAAAATTTAGAGGTGTTTTCACAGAACTGAGTGTTTGTCATAACTCTTTAAAGAAAAAGACAAAAGGTAATAGCCACAACTTACAAAAACAGGGGCCTAAAATAAAATTCTAGAAGTCGCACTGCAATTCCCAAAACGTGGTCAGGCAGACCATTAGGTAATTAAGTTAGAACATTTTGAGAAGTACCACCCTCAGAAAGACAAGATACTTCTTTATATTCCCATAATATTTCATTTTCTGTTGGTTTTAGAACATACATGTGTTTATAGAGTTTCAGCTGAAGGATGTTCACTTGCAGTTGATGAGGTATGAACTACATTTACAAATAGAAACTCTTCAACCAGAGCTTGCAAGTGACTTAATTTTTCAGCAGTGTTGAAAACCCAGCAGCCGTTCATGGCATAGTGGGTCTGCTTAAGGAATGAAGTGCTGTGCCCAGTGAATATGACAGATAGATTCTGGCACTTTAAAATACAGCTTTTAAAATGGCTGTTTTGTTAATAATTGCTACATACTGATATACACTGATATTTTTGTATCAGTCTAGTGCAGACTACTACAAATTTGGAAGATAAATGTAGACAATTTTGATTGCTTCTGTAGAAAAGACAATACTAATACTTTTGCATTCTTATCAACTACATTGGCTAAAAGCATCAGTCCTCCAGCCGAGCCACTCAATTTGACAGCAGGAGCAATACTGAAGAGGCTCTTACCCTGCTATTTGCTAAGATAATCTGACATGTGCTCCAAAATACAGATTGGAAACACAAAAATCACATGCCAAATCTGATGGGTTTAATGTGTTCAAAATAGAGGGAAAAAAAATAATATCCTTGCAATAAATGAAAAAAGTCTGATTTCTTCTTCAGTCATATAAAGTAATGTATTTTTTTTTTTTGCTGTAAATACTGTATTTGAAGCTTGAAGATTGTAGCAATCAATTATTGTGGTAAGGAATAATTATCTACCAGAATTTAAAAGAATGGATTGCACAACACACATTAGCATTCCTGGAGTGTTCGAAAGTCAGCTCCCTGGCAGTAGTTGCAGCTGGTCAGTGAGCCAGCCAGGGGAGATGCCCTACTGGATCTGCTGTTTACAAACAGGGAAGGACTGGTGGGTGATGTGGTGGTCGGAAGATGCCTTGGACATAGCGATCATGAAATGATAAAGTTTTCAGTTCTCGGAGAAGTAAAGAGGGGGCTCAGCAGAATCACTGCCTTGGACTTCTGGGGGCCGACTTTGGCCTGTTTAAGAGCCTGGTTGACAGAGCCCTCTGGGGGATACTTGTGAAAGGCCAAGGGGTCCAGGAAGGTTGGACATTCTCCAAGAAGGTAGTCTTAAAGGCGCAGGAGAAGGCCATCTCCGTGTGCCACAAGACAAGCTGGCCGGGAGGAAGACCAGGCTGGCTGAACAGAGAGCTTTGGCTGGAACTCAAGGCAAAAAAGAGAGTTTGCCACCTTTGGAAGAAGGGGCAGGCAACTCTGGAGGATGATAAGGATATTTTGAGGGCAAATATTTTAGAAGGGAAAGGCCAGCTAGAACTCCATCTGGCCACTGCTGTAAAAGATAACAACAATTGTTTTTAGAAATACATTGGAAACAAAAGGAGGGACAAGGATAATCTTCACCCGTTATTGGATAAGGCGGAGAACATTGCCACAAAGGATGAGGAAAAAGCTGAGGTACTTCATGCTTTCTTTGCCTCCGTCTGTAATAGTAAAACCAGCTTCCCTCTGGGTACTCAGCCCCTTGAGCTGGAAAACAGGGATGAGGAGGAGCAGAATGAATTCCCCACAGTCCAGAAGGAAAAGGTTAGTGACCTGCTGCTCCACTTAGATGTGCACAAGTCCATGGGGCTGGATGAGATCCATCTGAGGGTATTGAAGGAACTGGTGGAGGAGATTGCCAAGCCACTCTCCATCATTTATCAACAGTCCTGGCAAACTGGAGAGATCCCAGAAGACTGCAGGTTAGCCAGTGTGACAACTCATCTACAGGAAGGGCAGGAAGCAGGATTCAGGAAACTACAGGCCTGTCAGCCTGACCTCAGTGCCAGGGAAGCTTATGGAGCAGATCATCCTGAGCACCATCACGTGGCACATGCAGGACAACTGGGTGATCAGGCCCAGCCAGCATGGGTTTATGAAAGGCATGTCTTGCTTGACTAACCTGATCTCCTTCTAAGACAAGATGACCTGCCTAGTGGATGAGGGAAAGGCTGTGGATGTTGTCTACCTGGACCTTAGTAAAGCCTTTCACAGCAACTCTCACAGCATTCTCCTGGAGAAGCTGGCTGCTCATGGCTTGGACATGTATACTCTTCACTGGGTAAAAAGCTGGCTAGATGGCCAAGCCCAAAGAGTGGTGGTAAACAGAGTTAAATCCAGTTGGTGGCTGGTCACAAGTGGTGTTCCTCAGGGATCAGTACTGGGGCCAGTTCTGTTTCATATCTTTATCAGTGATCTGGACGAGGGGATTGAGTGTACCCTCACTAAGTTTGCAGATGATGCCAAGTTGAGGGGAGAGTACTGATCTGCTTGAGTGAAGGAAAGTTCTGCAAAGGGATCTGGACAGGATGGATTGATGGGCTGAGGTCAATTGTATGAAGTTCAACAAGGAGAAGTGTCAGGTCCTGCACTTGGGTCACAACAACCCCATTCAACATTACAGGCTTGGGGAAGAGTGGCTGGGAAGCTGCCTGGTGGAAACGGACCTGGGGGTGCTGGTTGATGGCCGGCTGAACATGAGCCAGCAGTGTGCCCAGGTGGCCAAGAAGGCCAGTAGCATCATGGCTTGTATCAGAAATAGTGTGGCCAGCAGGACAAAGGAAGTGATTATCTTCCTGTAGTTGGCACTGGCAAGGTGGTAACTTGAACCCTGTGTTCAGTGTCGGACCCCTCACTACAAGAAAGACATTGAGGTGCTGGAGTGTGTCCAGAGAAGGGTAACAAAGCTGGTGAAGGGTCTGGAGCACAAGTCTGAAGAGGGGTGACTGAGGGAACTGGGGTTGTTTAGTCTGAAGAAGAGGAGACTCAGGAGGGATCTACAACTACCTGACAGGAGGCTGTAGGCAGGGGGGGGCTGGACTTTTCTCCCAGACAACAAGCAACAGGACAAGAGGAAAGAGCCTCACGTTACACCAGGGGAGGTTTAGATTGGATGTTAGGAAAAACTTCTTCACTGAAGGGGTGGTGAAGCATTGGAATAAGCTGCCTAGAGAGGTGGTGGGATCACCATCTCTGGAGGTATTTTAAATATGTCTAGATGCAGTGCTTAGGAACATGGTTTAGTGATGGACTTGGCAGTCCTGGGTTAAGGGTTGGACTTGATGATTTGAAAGGTCTTTTCCAACCTAAATGATTCTTTGATTCTATGAATCTATGATTAACCATATGCAGGAATCAAAGAGGGATTTTATCATCCTTTTTAATATCAAACACAAAAATTAATGTAAATTAAATTCCAGTGGTTTAATTCCCTTCCACTTGCCTACATTTATAGTGCGAAAACAGATAGTGCAATTTCCTCCCAGCTCGAAACTGGAAGGATTTATACAGTCGGAACAGAATATGTTTTGGATGCTGATGGATGCATGGATTCTTCTGTCTCTCCAGGGAAATAACTCTGCTAATACAAGGTCAGGAACAGCAGCCATAATGTCTTTTAGGATAGCAGAATTTTTTTGCCATGTTATTATCTGATCTGCTTGCCACTTTATTTAATAGGGTAAATTGTGCTACTACTATGTTTCTTAACTGGGCCTCCACCGTTTCAGGAGTATCACCAAAATCCTGCTTCAGACAACACCTCTTTTGAGATTTACCTTCTTTCTTATGAAAAAATTCTATGTCTTTGTGAGACTTCAGGGAAGCAGAACTGTCTAGATTTAATCTCCATTTACATGAAGTAGTGCTATACCTTGTGAGCCAACATGCTCAAACTGCAGTTAAAAAAGAATGCTTAATACTACACTTCTCTACTTTACGTTCTTATCATCTGCCATTTTCTTTAGAAAGCAATATTTAGTGAATTTTTTCTTTTTAGTCGGCTGCAAGATAGTTTCACTATTTCTGTATTTTAAAATTAAACCTGCCAAAATTATTTTAAACATGGTGTACTTGTTTTGAAAATGTTTGCTTATTTTCCCTCTATTATTAATAAAGTAAACTTCCCTGATAAGTACACTAACATAATAAATCAAAGTCAGATAAACACACAGAGAATATAAAATTGGGTGCATCTTTTTATTCTATGTTCTGTACCAATTGCCCAACAGAAAATTTCTTCATGGCTTGCTTCATGACTGAGGTTGCTCATTGGAATTACAGTATAAATAATAGCACTAAAGCAGTATTCGCTATCTACTAAACTGTGGTTTTCTTTAGGTTTTCCTTAAATTCAGCATTGAAAAAAAAATCAATATAGGGTACTGTCATGGGCAAAATTGTCTTGACTCAGGGAATTTAACTGAATTTTAATTTATTGCTGGTTACATGAACCTTTAATTATTGGTTCATGTACTGAAATACAATGAAGACAAGAAGTTAAACAAAGACTTAGGGAAACCCCTTTTCCTTATCCTTTTCCTGTCTCAGCTTCACTCCAGGCCTCTTTTCTCCCCCCTCTTGGTCTCCATTTCCCTTGCTTTTGCTATGCATTACACTCAGTCCCTTCAGAGGCGATGAATGGCACAGGAAGAGGGGTTCAATACACAGCAGTTCCTTCCTGGCATTCCTTGTTCCTTATGCTTTTTCTTCTTCCTGCTCTTTTTTTCTTACTTGTTTCCACTGCACTGGTATGGGTCATACAGAGGCTGCAGTCCCCTTCAGGGTGTACCTGCTCTGGCACGGGTCATCCATGGGCTGACTCTCCTTAGATGCATACCTCCTCCTATATCTCCTTTAGTGTGCCCTCACATACATCCTCACGCCTCTCTTCCCATGACCTTCTTTGTGTCCTCACATGTCACCCATTCCTGTATCTCCTCACATCTCCCCTTGTGCCTCCAGTGGCTGCCACTGCTTCTGAAATATGTTTTTGCAGAGATGTCAGGGGGTCTTGGGACTGGTTCCAGTTTTAGTCCATGATGGGTCAGTGTCATCCATTGCAGAATCAGCTGGAACCATTCATGACCAGCACAGGGCAGCCCCTGACCTCCTCCCACCCAGGTCATACCTGCAGCTCCCTGTTACCAAAATTCTGCCGGCTATGCCCAATACAGGCAAAGATTCTTGCTGCCACATATTTTAATTTCTTCCTCTGTAAGTCCTGCAAAAAAAGAAAAACTTGGAATTTTCTTAATTTTAGTTTAAATTCTGGTTTTATATATTTTCTGAGAACATGATTATTATATCTATCTGCATTTAAACTTGCAATGAATGATCAGATCTCTGAATGTCTACAAATCTATACTGGATATCATTATAGGGCAGCTTTATAATATCTACGCTTATGAGAAAAAATGAAGTAATTGTCATTACTCCAAAAAGTAAGAGGGATATTCAGAGGGTTATTTATACAATATGAGTAACCATCCTAAAATACAGCTATATCCTTTCCAGTCTAAAAGTCTTATTTCTATTGAGTTAACAAAACAGGATGATTAAAAAAATCTCTTGGAAGTACTGTGCTTGACAGATACAACTGTGCTACTAACCTTTAAGTATAAATATATGCCTAATTATGATACTATAATTTAAAATCACTACATGTATAGAAAGGTTAATAGTAACAGTTGCATAGGCACAGTTCAGTCTGCAAAATTATTTCTAATATCATTATTCAGCATCTTTCATGTGGGGGTACTTTAGTCAGATATTTCATAAATAAGATGTCTAAATTTTGCCCTAAAATTTCCCTTAGATAAATTTAATAAAGCTTGTATTTGTAATTGATGCGCAGCAGATGAATAGGAATTTGCCCACACAAGAGCAGAAAATATATTTCTTTACCTCAGTTTCCTAGGAAAATGGGGACAATATGTATTTTTCTTCTTTCTTTTTAATGTATGTGTACTGATACAGTAAACTGGTGATAAGCAAAAGTTTTTTTCTTTGTGTTGCTTGAGACAATACCATCTCAATCTCATTTTTAAGCTTTTTGATGATATTGTAATACCAGTGAACGCAGCCCTGCAGTCACAGCTGCCTGAATGCTACCGAAAGCATTTATTATGTTTTTCTAATTTTAGCAATGTGCAACTAGTTGTTTTAATGTTACACATTTCACATCAACTTATTATCCAGTTAATAGTTGAAATGTATCTAAGAAATTTTTAAATGCAGCTGTTAAGTCTACTCAGATTTGCTTCTAATATTTCTCACTACAGCTTTTATTTATTTATTTATTGGGCTTGAGGAAATAATTTTATTTCAGCTCCTGGCACTCGTTTCTGTACTGGAAAACAAAAGCATATGCATAACATCATGATTAAAAAAGATAGGTAAACTAAAGCTCCATGTTTCTTTTCCTGATTCAGATATGTGTCTCCAAATACCAAACAGAGATATAAGCCACTGCAATACTCACACTGTGTGCCCGTAGATATTGCATATTTTGTACCAAAAATATTTTTATAGTTGTATGTTTCATAGAAATTACCATTTTATAGTTAAGTGGAATTCTAAATTTATAAGTGAAACAGTAAAGGATTTTAGCAAAATACCACTTATTTTGATCAATGCTACAGTAGTTTAACTTCTGCCAAGATTTAGTTGCTGATTTCTTATGCACACAGAACAAATGTTTATCTAATTTCATCGTATTTAAAAATAAAACACACTAAGTCTTCATTAGACACTTACTTCAATTAATAGTCAGGATGTTTGTGTAGGAGATAGACTGTCATGTAGAACGCTGGAGTTCAGGCTGCTATGAAACAGAAAGTAATTTGTAAAGCTTTGTTTTAATACAGCTGGAACCTTCAAGACACTTATTAAGGAAAAAACCAACCAACCAACCAAACAAGAAAAAAAGCAACAGAAATCTTATTTAGTGCCTGTCAATTACAAAAGCAACCAAGGATGTGACAACGACACAAATAAGCATGGCAAGGTCACTATCTAAAGGAAAGGAAAAAAAGGTTTCAGAGGAAAGATTAAACAAATACCCTTGGGGTTCTACTATCCCCTGGGTGCCAAGGAGTAGTCAAGGAACTGAGGATCATTAGGAATACTTAAGACCATTTAGCTACATACCCAGCAATGAAGGGAGAAGATATTTCCATCCCCAGTCTGTGACAGCTATGCCCTACAGGCAGAGCCCTCTTACCCAATGATATTTAGCTTGGGTTTGGGAGTGCAGATTGTTTTACTCTGTGTTCTCTGATTTCTGCATCTCACACCCACATCACGACAATGGAGATACCTGTTGTTCAGCTACCTGCAGGTCTTAGCTGACTGGCAACAAGTTTCCAAACTAATGTCAGCTGTGTAATGATGCCCCAAGACACCGTGGGTGACTTGTCTAAGCAAGTACAACCATGATGCTGCTCAGCCCATCTGTGCTGAACTTGAGGTTTTACCCACATTTCCATGACTTGGAGAGTTCTCAAACAACAGAATAGAGTAGAAGGCAGGTAAATTTGGACTTGAGAGGATAACTGCAAAATTAAGGTTCATGTTCATTTCAACATCCAGAGCAGTTCCCTGGTTGTCTTCACTCTCTAAGGAGGGACTTATTTCACTTGTGGTAGCAGAACTAAAGTAGCTTAGTAACCACAGTATCTGCATGTCTGAGAACAATGACACTGCAGAAAGTTTTTCCCCCAACAATGGAGTTAGTAGCTCTCCAAGAATCATCAAAGTTCCCATGCGGTCGCAGCCTGAGGCTTTCACCTTTGATGACTTTTAACCAATCTCCCATTTTCAGGGGAAAATAGATTCTCTGCATGGGTGGACCTGGATGAAATCATGCCAGGCAAGCACATGGCAAGAGGTGGTCGGGGACCATTTATTCATCTAAACACAATGACTTGCGGAAAAAAGAGGTAAGAAAGACTGAAATGCAGACAAATTTTGTAATCAACAAGGGGAAGAAATCATGTTAGATCTCTCAGGGATAAATGTGTTTTATGTGTTATATTATCCTGAATACTTCAAATGTTTTTTTTTAAGAATAAAACATTTTTAGACTATTTATAGTACTTTAGAGTCTACACAAGATAGAATATATTAAACAGGCGTTTTTACTAAGAAGGATCTTCAAGAGTACTTTGTGCTGTCAGCATCTCCATTATGCAGATTCAGAAAAAAGCAATAGACAGAAACAGTGCATGAACAAGATAAGCTCTGTGTTAATAAAAGCATTTAGAAATGGCATTACTGTGTTCTTAATTATGATAGTGTCAGAACATAACATACGCCCTCCACTCTATGGACTTAAATCTTATCCTATATTGAAGCTAAGGGTGTAAGTACAGCATCAAAGTCATCTTGTGCTTATTTAGGTTCTGGTTTCACCCTTTTAGGCTTCTTTAAAGGCTGGGAAAGAGCCAGAGACACTGCTCTCATTTGATACCTGAACAGGCCAAATCACACTTTCATCAGTGAATAAAGTTGTACTTACAGAAGGTGTCCTCGGTTTCATGTCAATAATTGATCTCTGTATTGCTTACACACAGAATTGATCTGCTGAAATAATTTCCATGCCATGATAGCATGGATCAATTAGCTGTTTTCACTGTTAGACATGGAGTTTCTTTTGGAAAGTTGTAACAATTTAATACCTTTAGCTGTCTATATCTCTTCTTGTTAATACCCATCTTGTTAAGATGTGGTTTATTCTAATTCAGTACCCTTATTCTAGCCATTTCCATCAGTGAAACATAACCTTCAAGTGTCACTTGGTTCTTAGATATCTATTAATCATAGATGTTAGAAAAGCCTTTTTTGTTGTTTTGTTTGTTTGTTTTCCTAAAAATAGCAAGATTTTAAAAATTCAGCCTGTTGGAGCTTTCCTTTCTGTTTGAGTGGTTTCATAAGCAGACTGTTTTCTGCAGATACTTCAGATGTTTTATATTTGTTAAAAAGCACTCCTTTTTACCATGTAAGGATTTGCTTCAGCAACCCCTTCCCTCTGTTACAGCTTCTAAGTGTTTCTTTCTTCAAAAACCTATATAAAAATATTACTTTTATTCTTCTTCTAAGAAAGCCATAGTCTTTCATCTGACACTATACGTTTTTCCTTTGCCACTTGTACAAATAAACAGTCAATTAACCATAGAAAATTAACACAATACAATATCAGCTGTAGAGGATTTTTATCAATAAAGCTTTCCAAGCACACATTCTGGTATTGTAATTCATTATGACTCTGAGAGAAAAAGAAGTGGCACCATAAAATTCCCTCTTGCGCTTGTCTAGGTGGCTGGTAAATCCCTTTCCTAAGTCTGTTTTCCTTACTTTCTGGGTTGTTGGGTTTGTTTTTTGTTTGTTTGTTTTGTTTTTGGTTTGTTTTGGTTTGTTTGTTTCTTGAACTTGTGGTTAAACCAGAAGTTAATATGGTGACTTGGGAATATCTATGACTGGAGAAAGTTAGACTGAATTGACATGTCTTCCTAGACGCTATCTATTTAGTTTGAAAGTGTGTAAGACCCAGTTAATGGGTTCAGTAACATACCAACCACTTCAAATGCTCTTATTTCACCAGCCTGCTACTGACTGAAGCAGTGGGTGTGGGAGAACAAAGAGTTCATAGCCTTCAAGGACATGACACAGCAATGTCACTGCACATTCAGCTACCTTAGTTTCTTTCCCAGAAAGAATCAGGGAAATCTTTGGCACTTGAACAGAACAGTAGCTCTCTGAAAAAATGAACAGTTGTTTTGAAGTATCAGCAGGGATTCAACCCAGTGAAGAAAGTCATCACTCACACCCCAAACCAGCCTCTGTACTGAGTCATTAATAATATTTAGCCTGTGGCATCACAATCAATAAGTTGAAAGTTGTAAGTTAGAAGGATGAGCAATTACACTTTGCTATCTGCAAAAGGCTTTGCTGATCTGGCAGCAGTATTTACTAGCTTAAGAGATAAAAAGAATTGCAAAGAATTAAACTAACGAGGAAATGGGAACAACTCCCTTTCGCAGTCTTCAGTAATTTTGTTCTGAAGTGAAAATACATCTTTTCATTCCCTGTGATGCTTTTCCTTGCATCTTGTTTACATTGAATGTTCTTGCCCTCATCTTAAGATTGTCTCTCTTCTTGTCTGATTGTGTTTCAATCCCTTCTCTCTCATGAAGCATGTCATGGCAGCTTTGTAATGCAGTTTGCTTCCTGTTATCCCAGCTAGATCCATTTTTTTTTTTCTTTTGTTCTCCTAGTTGTCTCTTGCATAAAAAAATTACTTTCCTCTTATTTGGATCCACCTTAAAGAAATACTTCCATTTGATATTTTAAAACAATCAGTGACATCAACAACATAATTTTTATTTGTTGTTATTTAAGGAGAAAAAAACCCTCAGTTGCAAGTGTATTTGCCAAACAGTTTTTTTAGTGTTACTATGGCAATTGCATTGCTGCTTCCTGCTGTTAAACCTCCTTACCACGCATATCTGAAAAGATTAAAATGAAGAACCTTAGTCTAAAATACTTTTCTCCTTGCATTACTCTTTGCAGCCTTTTTTATTATGTAAAATTATATATTAAAATATATATGTCTTACAGTATCTGAGTATAAAGTTAAGTATGAAGATTGGGAACATCAACGAGGTTTTTTCATATATTTGGATTTTATAACTGTGCCTAGAAAAGTGCAAACCTGAACATTGCTTCTTATGAGGACATGGTTTCATTAAGAAATGTTTTTCACAGAACTTTCTTATGCTTGTCGACCCTAATGTATGTTTCCTAATTGATGAATGACTAATTGAACAAATTTACTGTATAATGTAGTGCAGAGGCTATTTGTATGGCTGAAAAACCATGCAGCAAATAAAAAATGTGATTGAGATTTCACCGAAATCTAAAAGCAAAATAGAAGTAGTGTGCTGTGCTCTCAGCTGCAAAATATTCTTCAATTGCTTCTAATACTAAGATTATATTCCCACATGCAGTTGGACATATTTGCACCCTGATACTTTCTGAGTCATGCACATTTTAAAAGTGTAAAATACTACTGTTTAATTTTTGAGATATTAGGGAAAGAGTCTTGCTTATTTCATTAATATATTTCCTCAGCAGTTTATTTTTTATAAGACAAAAGAAGGAAACATCATAGATGTGTTTTCATTATGTTTCCTTTTTAATTTCTTCAGGAGTCCCTGGTGAACTTGTTTAAATGTAAAATGTCAGGTTTAATCCTGAAGGACTAGTGCCTATTTTGACTTGTGTGCTTGTGTGCATGTTAGCATCTGATTTCATAAGTGAAGATCTCTGTGCCAATCAGCTACTGACAATATGTATATGTGATGAAAGGAAAGAGCATTTATTACCTACAAGAAAACTTCAAAAATAATTCTGCTCAATGCAACATCCGGAGTTCAGACATGAACTCTGAAAAGATTCCCATTTTAAGGCTCCCTCAACAGAGCTCAGAAGCCTGTCTTAAACTTCTTAATTCTTTATGTAAAGAATGGAGAAAAAGAGATAGAATTTATATCCAGGATATGTTTGTGATGTTCTTACTGAGGCAGCCATTATGTATTAATGGAAACACTCCTTTTAGGAATTATAAGACTGAAAATTTCCTTTGCTCCCACAAAATACAATAAGTAGGAAGTTGTAGAAATCCCCTTTTTAAGTCACTGTTTACTTAGAATCCTAAATTTTGTTTAAGCATTTCTTAAGTACAGTTACTTGCAGTTGGACCATATAATTGCGTACGGATGTGCCTTAATATCCTTCTGTAGATAGGCATAATAGCACTTCTATGTCTCAGAGAAAAGCTTTGAGATTAAATGTATTGGAACATAATCAGATATATGGTAAAAGGTGCTGGAGAGAAACTTAAACATTTGTCAGCTGATGCGCTATAAACCTGATAGCTTGCATGTACTACAGGAGTAATATAGAAAGTAACACTAATCAGCTAGTGGCAAGAGTTATTTCTAATGTATACAGGAAGATTGTAAAGATGATGATTAGTTTAAAATTAATCTCTCATAATCTGGTGGTTTACACCACAACAAAACTGTTATAATGACTGAAATATCACTGTGTCACAGCTATAATCTCGTATTTTGGATGTAGTGAAGATTTCATAATTTTAAACAATACTTCCTTGAATAAAAGTGTCACTATTAGTACTTTCTGCTCATGAATTAAGAAATTCATTTCATGGATACAAATCTTCAAAAATGTATATATCTATAAACAGATGCAGAAACGCTTATGTACATGTAAAATGCATGAACAAATATATAATTCTGCAATCTGCATTTCTAACATTTGTAAAATTTTATCTTAACAATCCACTTGCCTGGTGCTTTATAATACAGATCTCTTTCTTCTGTTGTGTAAATTTAAATGCGCATGCATGTGTATACGTTTCATTTTGCACAGTCATCTGGTCACTATTGTTCTCATCAAATATCAGTAGGAAGATCTGCTGCTACAGGAGAAAACTACGATGCCACAATTTTGTCTCATTTTCCATCCACAGAAAATTCTGCTAATACTTTCTGATATCTGATCTGTGTTTTGACAGATTAGTCCATTTCAACAACTGTGTATATACATGGATAAAATGTATCAAAAAGAAATGAATATTATTTCCTAATACACATCGTAAACCAGATTGTTTACTTGTGTGTGTGCATGTATCTGGAATAACAACCAAGGGCCAGTGAGAGGCCAGTAAGGTCTAAGATCAGGAAAAAGGCAAGTACCTGGGCATATCCTGAGGCCATTACCAGTCACACATTACAAAGATCTTTCTTTTTTCTTTAAATGATGCTTTCTCCTAGATTTCAATTGGAGAACACTGCTGTAGGCAGCAACATCCCTCAAAAAAGAAGAATTATAATTTTTTTTTTTAGTAGTATGATTTTATACTGTGGAAATGCCAAGAAGCTTGCTTTTTGCATGATTTCCAGTACTGCAGCAGCTTTGAAAAGGCTAGAAACAGTGTTTTCTCTAGAAATTTTAATTTTAGGGCAAAAGTAATAAATGACTTTTCTGATTCATTAAGGAAAAACTTAAAAATGGAATTTATTGCAAGTGGAAACATTTTATTAAAAACAGCAAACATGATAAGCTAGTCAGAGCATTCAGATGTACTCCCTGCCTAGAGTCCTTTAACTGTGAAGAGTATGCCTTTTTTTTTTATTTTCTTTTTTTTCTTGTCAGGAGACAATGACACTTAGACTTTGGCCCAGCAAGGGAAAAATTGTGTATAAGATGGATACAATGCACAGGTTCTTCACCTCCTCAGTACGTTTTACAATACACATATGTGCTGGTTTAACCCCGGCCGGCAACCAAGCACCACACAGCCACTCGCTCACTCCCCTCACCCAGAGAGATGGGGAGGAGGATCGGAAAAGAATGTAAAAGTCAAGGGTTGAGA
>JAVJGI010000040.1:22636176-22677078 GCA_035590275.1 Ibycter americanus | reverse complement strand
ACATCACAGCCAAAACACAGCACAGCACCAACTACTAAGAAGAAAATTAACTCCATCCCAGCTGAAACCAGGACAACATAGTTTACATGAACCATATAAACCTCTGGGAAGTGCCAGTTCTAATCGAATGAACACTGCTACTGGTCTAACATTTAGCTTAGCAACGTTAGATCTTACTTACTATCCTGTGAAGGAAAATAGGCTCATGAGAGGTAGCAGGTGGGCAGATGTGACACTGGAACCTCCAGCCATGTGGAGAATGGTAAAGGATGAAAAACAAAATTAACATTCAGATAATCAGCACCCATTTTCTCAATGATCTCAATTTTCACCTTGTGCAGGGAGCATGCACCATACTGTGTTCCCATAAACATTTGTATATCAAATATAGTGTAAACTTAACAGTTACACAGGGATAAGAGCACATGAGGTGTCCTCACACTAAATTCTGGTCTCATAAAAAGAAGGAAGAAGGAAACACACATGCTAATCATGAACTCATGAGTGTATTTGCAGGTAATAGTTTTATCTGTACATACAGCCAGAATAACTCAAAGTAGGTTAGTCACATTTGGGGTAATATCAGCCCCCTTCTTTTGTTGCTTTTGTTTTACAGACTCATGGGGGCAGAAAAAAGCTTCTCAAGATATGTCTTCACTGTGGAATGAAAAATGGTATAGAAATACCCAAGGGAGTGAAACTCTGAGCTGGTAAATTCATGTGGTGGTGTGAAATGCTTTAAGGACCTTTTCAGTGTGGAGTCCGGGAAATCATGGGCCTGGTTTTGTGGACCTGAATTGCACTGTTCAGCCCAAATCATCACCAGCTTGGACATCTTTGTCATGGGCATTATTTCTAGATGTAGATTTACTCCAAGGAAAGACTTTATGTCAGCCTCAGTATGTTTCAGAGGATATACAAATACAAACTACAGTCGTACACAACTAAATAGTAGACAAGGTGCAGTGTCTAGTGCCCTGTTGTGCTTCTCCTCAACACCATACTCAGGTGTGCCATCAGCACTTGTCATTTAAACTCTGAGAAGGAAATCCAAAAAATTTCCTTCTGCAGTAGTTTTCACTGACAGTAGTGAAGAGACAGCATTTGGCTGCCCACGCTCAAAGCCAGCTCCCTGGTAATGAGGCTACTTGAGGAGCCTCACCTGGCCTTAGAGGTCTCCAAGAAAAGTCTGGAATAAGTGTCAGAGGGCTAGCTGCCCCAAATACATCTGCTAAGAAGCCTCATGAGAGGTTCCCCTTCCTTCATGTGTTGCTGTTTTTAAGCTGAGGCTTTTGCGTATAGTCCTGGCCTGAGCTATGTTGCAGCAGCCTTACAGATATGCCCATGCCTGGCCAAGTACACCCTTGATCCAGTGACTGATCAGATTTGACTTCCAGATTTGAGCTCAGAATTGCCTCACCGGGATGGATTTGTCTGGCAATTGCTGGATAGTGGCTGATCCTGGCAACTGTTTCCAGACCTATCCTAACCCTGACTTGCCAACTCAACTTCCTAGGTTGACTTCAGACCTGATCCATCACCAAGGACTTGTTCAACTGTCTGGATTCTTGATGAACCTGGTTACCAGCACCAGACCTGTTCTGCTTGCCTTGCTGGAGTACTGTGGGACTGAGTTGCCTGTCATGCAACTGCCTTTGCCTGCCTTAATGTCACCCTTGGATCCTGCCTCCACTTGCTGCTTCCTGACAGACCTAATTGCAGTCTCCCATGGCCAAAAGAGGAGGGTGCTTGAGGAAGATGGTAAGAATTTCACCTTAGAGATTCACAGGGAAAATGCAAGAGGCAACAGACACAAACTGTTGGAAATTCCCATTGAATATAAGGGAAAATTCATAACCAGAGCTGTTAAGCCCTGGAACAGACTGCCCAAAGTTGTTGCAGATGTTCCATCCTTTGAGGTTTTCAAAACTCAGCTGGACAAGACCTTAAACAGCCTAATCTAATTTTCCAGTTAGACTGTTTTGAGTAGGAGTTTGGACTAGATGACTCCCAGAGAAGTCATTAGATGTCTTCTAAAATACTTTTTTCCTAGAATTACACGATATTGTGCTCTTGGAGAGAGCACAGAGTAGCTTGGATATAGCCCTATACTCAAGATATTGTGCAATGGTAACACAGATCACAGTTTTTGAGAGGTAATGATGATTATTTTAGTCAAAAGGTATGTTGTCATTTAACCACAGCTGGCAACTAAGTACCATGCAGACACTTGCTCACTCCCTGCCCCGCTCCCTGCAGCAGGATGGGGAGGAGAATTGAGAAAAAAGTAAAACTTGCAGGTTAAGAACAATTCAATAATCAAAATATGACAATGGTGATGATGATAATAGCAGCAACAAACCCAACAATAATAATAGTAATTGTCTCAGCACTACAAAACTATCAAGCTGCAACAAGGCTTTCCCACACAAGGTTCCAAAAGTTCATCTACTGTCCGTGCTGTTTCTTCATCCTCTTCAGGCCAGTCCACCCTGCTTCTTGCCTCTGCTGTGTCCGGGTTCCTGGCTTCTCCTCCAGCCAGCCTCTCCTCATCCAGGCCCCCTTCTTCTATGAGCTTCTCCTTGTCTCCCCTACATCCAGGATCCTCTTTTCATCCAGTCTCCTCTCTCTTCACCCAGTGCTCCTCTTCTACCGGTGCTTCTTCTCTTCCAGGCTCCTCAGTGCTATTTAGCTACTTAGCAGGAAGTACACACACACCCCCCACAGCTGTACATTATCCACATTAGCCAACCCACTACCCCAGAAGCAAGCCCACAACTGTATATTATCAATGTTAATTAACCCTCTACAGTTCCTCTACAAGTAATGAGAAGGAGAGAGAGGAATAAAATTCAAAAGAAAAAAAACCCAAGTGTTGTACAATACAATCACTCACTATCTGCTGACTGATGCGCAGCCACTCCCCGAGCAGTGATCGGCAGCCCCTGGCCAACTCCCCCCAGTTTATATACTCAGCATTGCATTCTATGGTATGGAACATCCCTTCAGTCAGTTGGGCTCAGCTGTCTTGGCTCTGCCCCCTCCCAATTTCCTGTGCCCTTCCTGCCTTCTCACTGGCAGTGCCTAAGAAACTGAAAAGTCCTTGACTTAGTATAAATATTATATAGCAACAACTGAAAATATCAATGTGTTATCAATATTATTGCCATACTAAATCCAAAACAGAGCATTGTACCAGCTACTGAGAAGAAAATTAACTCTGTCCCAGCCAAAACCAGGACAAGGTAGAATGAAGTTCGTAAAAGGAGAAACAAAAATCTCCAGCAAATCCAGTATACTGTTCTTACTATGTCTTGCTTCATGTCTTGGGAAAATTATTGTGTCACTTGTGATCTAATTATTCCTGGTCCCTTTTGGAAATCATGCTATTACCACCTTTGCTCTTGTTCCAGTAGAGACACCACAGCTCATGAGCTTTCATGAAGATTGTGTGGCTACACAATTCTCACCCACAGCTTAGGTTATTAGACTGAAGCAGGTTGAGTGTGTCACAGACTCACTAATTGTAAGTGGTGACTTTTGCTCTGTCAGTAGCAGTCAAGTTTTCTGAAGAAAGTGGAGATAAATTTTATTCCCTTTATTACTTTGAAACTGAATGGTTATAAAACCTTGTTCTAAGCAACAGAGACCTAGGAGACAGAATTATTATAAAATAACCACAAGTGTGTCAACATAAGCCAATGAAACCAACGAGAAGCATACCTGAATGAGATAAATATTTATGTAACATTCACATTGACAAGAAACAAACTAGGGTGGAAAACCTGCATATTTTCTCTTCTTTGCAAATGAGCTTGATTTAGGTAATTGTGATTTCCATAATTTGCTACATTTCCAGGTTGTAACAGTAATTTTTTAAAGATGCTGACAGCAACGGGTAAAACGTATCATTATCATGCAAACATGAATCTGTGTTTCCATATTAATAGCAAAATTTATCAAATTAAGTGAGCCCTTTTTTGGATGATGGGTAATGAAGATCAGTGACATTATGTCTTCAGTAATGATTTTTCTCTAATTAATTTTCTCAGCATATTTCTGGCTGATATCAAAGCTCCTAGCAACAGTGGGTTTATGTCACTGGACTGATATCACTGCATATCCCACTAGACTTGCTTTGCAGTTCAATGTAATAATACTCTGCCCTTGATCATCTAATTACATAAGATATTTTCCCATTTTTTACGTTCAGTAATTCAAGCATTTTTAAAAAAATAATATTTCTCTTAATAATACCATAGTCTAAACAAAGGTGAATTCCCTCAGGCCATTAATTTAATGTTAATCAAGTTGTAATTATTTTTCACTTTTAGCTGTAATGTGTGATCATTTAGTTAAACACAAAACAGATTCCCTGGCATGGTGATTCTGTAAGATTGGAATTGCACTAAATAGCTTCTGTCTCCTGTTTGTTTTGAACAATATTTTTAGAACAAACGATATTTAAACCTCTGGTAAATACCAGAGATCTTTGGTGCTTATTATGATCTTTCTATTGAGTATTTCTCACTTAATCTTGGTCCTGATATTTTGATTTTAGAAATAGTAGAAGTGTAGTCTAAAATTCAGAGGACTTTTAAACCCTGCACTTTGAGTCAAACAGTGAATGAAACAATTGTTTAGGTGCAGGAGATACAGACCTTATTCTTGGTTTTGCAGCGGTCTCCTCTGTTGCCTTCAATAAGCCTCTTCCACAGTGTATCTCCATTCCCTTTTAATTTCCTGTAAGTGTTAGTATAAATCATAAGCCTTCCCTTTGTTGGGGTGACTGCTTCCTGCTGTGAGGTTTTCTAATTGGTCCTAGTAGAAAATTCCTAAGTTGTCATACTGGAAAAATGCAAGTTTATTAACATCTGCAAAGTGTTCTTCGCACATTTTGGTAAAACAGACTGTTGAATACATTTACGAATATTAAAGCAGCTTTATTTACAGATAGCCACAGAATTAAAAATTAATTTTGACACACAACTCCATTCTAGGACAAGATCTAACAGTTCCTTAAAATTTGTGCTTCTCTTTGCTGGGGGAAGTACGAAGTGGGAGCTTCTTCCTGAGAACTGCAGGACCTTATTTTTTCTGTCATATTCTATACCTGGCTGTTTCTTCACTGGTCTTCAACTCTACATCACACTTGAAATTTACTACATAAATGTGTTCTACATACATTGAATGCTTATTCTCTGTTTTCATTGATATCCCTGTATCCCATTTTACCCAGCACGTGAGGCTGTATTCCTATAATGACCAGTAACCACTGGTCATCAAAGGTTGCTATTCTTTTAGAACAGACGTACAACTTAATCTAGTGTGGGATTAATTTATTCAGAAGCTTCTCACAGATTAAGTAATCATTTATCTAAGGTATTAACAGATATACACATTATAATGCTATTTTTTATTAGAAGCCGTGACACCTGAGGCAGCAGGAAGAGTTGCTGTATGTATTACTACTGAAAATGGACAATGAAGAATGCGAGCATCACAGCGTGACTGGTGGCAGTAAACCCTGTTCTCTGTGGTGCACATGTTTGACTCTGACATGAACCATTGACTCACATTTAAATGTTAATTCATGAATGATACCTAAATATTAAGGTATTAAGTTCCTCAGAGCAGGTCTCTTTGAAATCCTTAAGGTTCAGGTTTTAAACTTGACCTCTCATCATAAAGCCAGCAGAAATACAAAGCAGTTATGCCTGGGAATTTTCTGAGAAATAAGTATATGGGGTTAGGCCAAAACTACTGAATACAGTCCACATTGATTTATTGTTAGTAAATGGCAGCACTTGCTGGAAGTTAACACTGGATTTTTTCCTGTCTTTTCAAACTGTAATTACACTAATAAACAACAAATAAATTGGAAAAACCCCACCACCACTGGCTTTGAATGATATCTCTAGGCAACTGTGGAGCGATCTTATATACCACTTTGAGATACCTGAACTAGTCATCTAGCATTGCGAGTTTCTGCACTACGTTATCAATCATTTAGGCCATTCATCCTCCTTTCTGAAAGCCATAAGACATTTGAGGAGGATATTACTGGTAATGACAATAGACAGTGTACAGATTTCATTCATTTCATTTAGTATTCAGTCCTGATTACATAAGAGTATCTGTGACAGACTGCAAATACTTTTTTTTTTTCCTTGCTCTAATCTTAAAAATGCCCACAGATTCATATAATAAAACTTAACATTTATGGACTTCAGCAAATGGCTATAAGATAAAGTCCATTTTCTGACCTTTATTATTTATCAGATAGATCTGGAGATGTACAAAACACTCTACCACTTCAGTGAGCTTACTGATGAAGACAAAAAGAATCAAGAACTTGAATAGAAATAGATGCAAATAGTGCCACAGGGAATCACAGAATCACAGAATGGTTGGGGTTGGAAAGGACCTCTGGAGATCACTAGCCCAACCCCTCTGCTAAAGCAGTTTTACCTTGAGCAGCTTCCACAGGATCATGTCCAGGCGGGTTTTGAATGTCTCCAGAGAAGGAGACTCCGCGACCTCTCTGGGCAGCCTGTTCCAGTGCTCTGTCACCCTCAAAGTAAAGAAGCTCTTCCTCATATTCAGATGGAATTCCCTGTGTTGTAGTTTGTGCCCATTGCCCCTAGTCCTGTCACTGAGCACCACTGAAAAGAGTCTGGTCCCATTCTCTTGACGCTCACCCTTAGGGTATTTTAATGCATTTACAAGATCCCCTCTCAGTCTTTTCTTCTCCAGGCTGAACAGGCCCAGCTCTCTCAGCCTTTCCTCATACGGGAGATGTTCCAGTCCCTTCATCATCTCTGTAGCCTCTGCTGGACCCTCTCCAGTAGCTCCCTGTCTCTCTTGAGCTGGGGAGCCCAGAACTGGACACAGGACTTCAGATGCAGCCTCACCAGGGCGGAGTAGAAGGGGAGAATCACCTCCCTCGACCTGCTGGCTGTGCTCCTCCTGATGCACCCCAGGACCCCAGTGACCTTCTTGGCCACAAGGGCAAGGGAGAATTACCCTGCAACTGTACAGGAAAGACTGTGCTCAATGAGGAAATCATAGCTTTTTTTTTAAGCCTGATTAACATCACCTCTTAAATACTGCAAAATTTACAATGTTAACAAGACTAAATTGGCCTCCATTGGGCAAGCAGAACATTCAATATTTCCCTTTAATTGATTGCATACCTGGAGATTCATATTCTTCTGGAAGTATTTGTTGTCCCTGGATGCTGTTTGTCAGCCTTAACAACTAATTGTAGCAGACTAATCCATTTGAAACTTAAATCATAGAATCATAGAACGAATTGGGTTGAAAGTGGCCTTTAAAGGTTATCTAGTCCAAGCCTCCTACAACGAGCAGGGACATCTTCAACTCGATCAGGTTGCTCAGAACTGTGTCCAACCTGACCTTGAATGTTTCCAGGGATGGGGCATCTGCCACCTCTTTGGGCAACCTGTTCAGCACTTTCATTTTAAAAATTTTCTGTCTTATATCTAGTCTGAATCTACCCTCTTTTAGTTTAAAACTACTACCCCTTCTCCTATCACAACAGGCCCTGCTAAAAAGTCTGTTCCCATCTTTCTTGTAAGCCCCCTTTAAGTATTGAAAGGCTGCTATAAAGTCTCCCCTGAGCCTTCCCTTGTAGAGCCTGAACAACACCAACTCTCTCAGCCTTTCTACATAGGAGAGGTGTTTTCCTCTGCACCAGCTACAACAGGTCCATGTCTTTCCTGTATTGAGGACACCGGAGCCAGACACAGCACTCCAGATGGGGTCTCATCAGAGTGGAGCAGAGGGGCAGAATCACATCCCTTGACCCTTTAGCCACACTTCTTTTGATGCAGCACAGGATATGGTTGGCTTTCTGTGTTGCAAATGCACGTTGCTAGTTCATGTCCAGCTTTTCATCCACCCGTAGCCTCAAGTCCTTCTCCTCAGGGCCGTTCTCAAGCCCTTCATCCTCCAGATTCTATTGATACCAAGGGTTGCCTTGACCCAGGTGCAGGACCTTGCACTTGCCCTTGCTGAACCTCATGAGTTTCACGTGGGCCCAATTCTCAAGCTTGTCCAGGTGCATCTGGATGGCATCCCACCCCTCAGGCATGTCAACCACACCACTCAGCAAACTTGCTGAGGCTGCACTCAATCTGTGTCATTGATGAAGATATTAAACAGTACTGGTCTCAATATGGACCCATGAGGAGCACCACTTGTCACTGATCTCCATCCAGATATTGAGTGGTGGTCATATCCATTGTGGGAATGGACAAATCCATTGCAGGAATGACTCTATCTATTTCTTCAATAAATAAGGCTATAGGGAATATGGTATTAATAATTGTTATAATAATTTCCCTTGTATAGGTTGGAGGATGAACACGGCTCTTTTGACGTTTAGACTGAAACCATTTGTCAGAAATGTCCTGTCTCAGTTTTTTCCCACTTTTAAATATTGACAATAAATGGGCATATGGTGATCTTACAAATGTAAAAATTGTGATTGCTGCTGTTGTCTCATTATTTTACTTCGCTGTATGAATTATTTTTCTCTGACTCTTTGGCTAGCTAGGTAGATCACCAAATGTCACTGTCTATATTACAATAACTACTCATTTCACGATATAAAATATAAATGCACAGATGTTTTATACTTGTATTTTGTTACAATAAAAATCTAATAGTAAGTTCCCAAAATGCACTATCTATAATTTATACATAGCTCTCACTAAAACATAAGCTATCAATATTTAAACCCACTGACAGGAAACAAACAAACAAAGACAAACAACTCCAAAGAGCCGTAACTGATAAAATAGTTTTTCAAGATTTTACTGGAGGCATTCAAATTTCTGCTAATGTAATACAGAAGCTGAATTCTACTACCATTTGGTCTAATAGTACTCAGAAAATAAACTGTTCCTGAGGAGCAAAGGGACACAGAATCATTCCATGTTGTCTCTTAAAATCAGACAAGAGCTGGACTCATATAGTTCTGTGACAGGAATCAAGGGACAGTACTTTATAGTGCACATATTTGTTAAACCTTGAAAAATCTGTACAGACCTCTCACTAGTGAAAAATTCTATAGTGATCCTTCTGGTTAGGATGCTTGCAGTTCTTTTACTGAAACATGGAAAAATGTCTTCATGTATCCTTCTAGGATGTGCTTTGAATTTTCGTAATAACTAATTGGTTTCACATAGTCCCTCATGTTCACTGAAATGTCTTCATGATACCATGGTGAAATGGACAAATAAGTGTTTGAGGCATGATTGTCTTAGTGCAGTACAAAGCAGAAAGGAAAGTTTCATTTTTTATTTTATTCATTAGTGTGTGCTGAAAATCTTCTGCATACTCTTACATTTCTTCAGTATTTTTTTTTCTTCCATTTATCTCTGTAGACACAAATATTGATGGCTTATACATATTGACCCGTTGAATTTAGCACATAGTTAAAAGTCAAGTGTGTGATCAGATAAAGAATTGTAAATACTTGTAACTAACAATTAATTTGGTGTTTGTGAAAAGCTGCACATCAACAAAGAAAGCAAGAATTTTAAAAAACAGCAGTAAATGAAAAACATATTTTTAAACCGGAAAAAGAGTAAGAGAATGTATGTTTTGACCTTGATGAAAACTCATCTGTCTCATTTAAACAATTACAGAGAATGGATTGCATTTCATCCTGTTATGAGTCATGTCTTATGAACAGTATTTACAGACTCCCTCTACAACACATTTTACAATATTCCCTCACATCTGTTAGTGTTATTCCCACTATAGCTAAATCCACAGAAATACTAATTTAACTGATAATATGACACCAAACTAGGAAAATGTTGCTGGTAGTATTCTTTAAACAATAATTTTACTGTCCTAAGGCCACTGAGATTGTGTATAAATGTTTTCTTCATTTGTTAATTTTCATTTGCTTTCCTTTCACCATTATTTTCTAGACTTGGTAGTAGCCCTAAGTGTTGCTTTCTTCATGAAATAATCTCTGACGTTTCTGCTTCTACTCTTGCTCAGCGGGAAGGCCTACTTCTGCACAGTAGATTTCCTCTAAATGCATGCACTGTTTCCCCATCTCCCGTTGTTCACTTGGCACGCCATGGATTGCCAATCAGTGCTTTGGGTTTTTCCCCCCCCTCAGTACTTTTATCAGCCTGTGTTATCTGGATTTTCAAGCGATATAGCCTACTTTAGGTGCCCATATAATGCTTCTGCTTTGATTTTTTTGTGCACTAAACATTAGCAGACATGATTGGTGCGACTTCAGCTTCTGCATGCATGATTATAATCACTTCCCCTTCATCAAAAGAGAGAACATTTCCAGAAGTAGTGCAGTGGCGAATTCTTTAAGATGCTAAACACTGTGTAAAATAGTGAGTGGTCCTGTCTCACCTTGGAAATACAGATATTGCCTGACAACACATACTGAAAGACGAGATATTAAATAAAAGAAAATATTATGCTATATATGCAATTTTAAACACGAAGCACGCTCCAACCAAAACAACACATTTCAGCCAAAAAGTCTTTTCACAGTTCTGATACAGCTTACATTAAGTCTCATAGTTCAATTCATCTTTGAATTGTACTGTATCCATAATACCAGTCAGACTGTTCTTAGATCATTCAAGGACATCCTTTCAAGTGCAAGAGTCTCAGCAGACTCTTCCCTTTTTATGGTTTTGCTGTAAAAGGGTATTGAAACATTTTCCTATTTGTCTCATTCAGGCAGTGCTTTCCCACACCAGGCACAAAGAAGCAGTGAGAAAATGGCTGTAGCCATGTACGATTGAGAAAAGCTGATACCAGCACTCTTGAGGCTGCTGTACTTCAAAGGATTTGAAAGTTTGTTTTGATGAAAGATAAAGGGACCAAAGTTCAAGTTCTGTGATCAGAGGCACAAAAAAAGTGTATCTTCTGATAAGCTTCACTTGTTAGCTTTGGACTGTGTGCACTCAGACTGTCAAAGTTGCCAGCATGGCTAAGCTGGATAAGAAAATGAGTGACACAAAGAAAATAAGGGCCACAAAGAAAGTCAGATGAAAAATAAGTGAGCACTTGTCAATGGTGGGAATCATAGGAGAACTGAGTCTGCTTTGGTATGCCTGACTGATATGTATGAGAAGTATTTCATAGGCAAGAACCACACAAAATGCAGTATTTGCAGTCTCCCTAAACTGGTAATGCTTGCCTACAGAAAGGGAGAATCACCCTATAGACATGTTACGGAAGGGGTTCACCTGCATATACTGTCTCCAAGGCACTCTATTTTTTCTGCAGGGCCCACAGAGCTCTGAGATTTGAATTTGATTCTGCATCTCATAGGATCAAAGTAAAATTCAGCCTGAAAGAGACCTCCAAAAGACATCTGGTTTGATCTCCTACTCAAGGCAGATTTGATTTCCAAGCTGGATCAGCACCTTCAGCCTCTTGTCATGGCATGTGCTCCAGCCCCCTTACCACCTTGGTGGCTCTTCACTGGGCTTCCTCCAGACTGTCAGCACCTGGCTTGTACAGCATGGCCCAGAACAAGATCTGATACTCCAGATACAGCTTTGCAAGTACTGTGTGAAGCACCAGCTATGATGGTTTAGATGTTGTAAATATAATACAGATACAAAATTAAGAAGTATTTAGTATGTGCTTTACTATATCATATTTTTTTCTGTTTGTTCTGTAGTTTCTTAGGCACTAGAAACACTCCTGTACTTTCTTTTTAAAATGGGTAATGATCATACATTCTCAGTATAGTCCTCGATAACATACAATTTTAAAGTTACAGTTTAGAGAACCATTAAGGAAGACAATCCAATAAACGCTCCTGTAAAAGTGCAAATTCCATTAAAAAACACAGGTTTTGTAATTGGGAGCTGATCATACCTGAAATGCAGTTTCAGTTATCACTTCAGTGTACACTCATCTGTGTCTCTCACTAAGGGATTAATCTAATTTTATTTTGTCATTTTTTTCTTTGAGTTTGTTGTGGTTTTTTGACAGGTTTCCTTTTCTAACAATTTAGCTTGTGGTAGCTCCTTAAAGAAATTTTCATACATTTCCTGCCCTGAAGACAAGTTGATTTAAAATGACAGCCAGAGAGAAGAATAGTGCTCTACTTTAAAGAATTTTTTCCTTTGCCTGAATGGCTTTTGGCTTTATTGGTGGTAGTTCTAAGAGGCTTTTTAATCAGTCAGCATTGATTTAGATAGTTAAGGTAGTCAATGTTGCCTTACTAAGTCCTCATGCAATGTTCAGAAAAACAGACCCTTTAATATTTTCAAGCACACATTCAGCTTAGCCTATATGTCATAATGTTGCAGTTTTGAAAAGAAGTATAGCTTAATTAAATTTAATTTATTTCTTTTGTGGTTTTTAATCCCTACTTGCACAGTATGGAAAATGTAAACTAAACAAAGCAATTGACTGAAAATTATGAAAAATTACCTAGGAATGAATCTATAAGGGTTTTTGAAGGGTAGTTCAATTGATATTGTGCAATTTTATATTTGAGATTTGTAATTCAAAATTAGAGGTAAAATCCTGTGGTACTGGAGAGGCTGAGAACTGAATGTTTAATATAGTAATTTTCTGCATTACCCTCTTGCAATTCCATTTTCTGTTCCATTAACTTTCAAGCATGTGCATGTTGGTTCACAGGTAGATCTCTAACCGACAGAGTTTTAAGCCTCATATAAAGTTTATACAGAAATAAATGGTGCTCAACTTCCCCATCATGGCATCTCCAAGCTAAGGATGAAGACAACAAGCTACTCCAAACTGGCATTGATCATGCATGACTGCTCAGAGGTGTCTGCTGGTTTAGACCGAGCATTCTGAAGTACACACTTTTATAGCCATAACACCTTGAGAAATATTGGAAGTACACGTGTAAAGAGGGTGAAGGACAGCATTTGTAAAGTGTTTCTAATAGGTGCTTTGAATCATGCATATCTGAAGCACCCTTGGGGTTTACACGAATACTGCTAGAGGTAGAAGTGCTGTATGAACACCCCCTAGAATATTTCTGCATATGGAATATTTTGTGAAGTATCTGTGTATTAACTAAAGCTGAAAGCTAAATTCCCTAAGGAGCATATATAAATAAATAGTATTAAGGATGTCTGATGCAAACATTGAAGTGGTAGTAACAATTTTAAAAACACCAGTAAACTATATCTTAAACATCTAGCCCTAAGTCTGAGTCATATCTTCTATTTAGGTTCTATTAGATTTTAGTTGTCTAAGCTTTTCCTAGAAACAGTGGTAGCCTTTTCCAGGACTGACTCGTTCCACTCTGGCGTGTCTCCGTCTCTTTGTTGATCATTCAAGGGATCCAAATATTAGCTTCACATGAGAGTCTAATTATCAGATACTTAACATTCATTAAAAGAAATACCACCTCTGAGAACATTAATAAAATAAGAAAAAATTAGTAAAAGTCTTCATATGAAAATAAAGTATCGTAAAACTGACGTTGTTATTAAATATTCACTTTCTCTGATGTCTGCTACAGAATTTGAAGTTTCATCTGAAATTTTTTTTTTTCTTTTCATGCTGGATATTCAGGTGGCCTTTTCAGTCTAAAATATGCTGCAAGATCACGTTTTTATTACTCTCTCTCCATTGCCTGTCTTTGAGAGCTGGGCAGCTTTATACTCTTCTAGCATCTGTCAATGCCTGTGTATTTTCTCAAGATTAAGTAGCCTTTTTGGGCTTCTTTCTTCCACCCTTTGATCAGCAATGCCATTCTCCATTTGACCACAAAGAACTGTGATTACATAGAAGTTCTATCCCTCTTTTTCCTCATTTCATATTTTTCCTTACACTAAATACGAGGGTAGTTCATCAAAAGAACTGAAGCTGTAATCTCAATAGACACATTTATGTTTCACCATCATGATGTTTCAAAGCGTATTCATATTTTGAATATATTCATTCCTCACTTTGAGGAAAACACACAGTCTATGTGATTTCTTATATAACTTAATTCCCACCCCCCCATTTGCAACATAGGGGATAGGGAATCTAATGACATTACTGTACTATGGTAATACGCAAAAGAGTATTGTGTTTATGAGTCAGTTTTCCTTTGTCTTCAGTGACATATTCAAGCATTTATTTATGTAATTTGCTAAAAATTGTATTCATATGACATTTTTGTTGAATTGCTGATTCAATTTTTATCTCTTATTTTTTTACTATAGTTTCACAGATAATCTGCAGGATTAAAATCCAACATTTTATCAACTGGATTACAAAATAAGAATTTTTTGCCAAATATTTAACAACTGTAATTTGGATTTATATAATTACTCGTGCTCCTTAATCCTAGATCATCAGAACAAGTGTGAGTATAATGTGCCTGTCTTGTTCTAGTTTATTGTGTATCCCCAGATTTATTCCACAACATGCATAGTTCAAAGACATTATCATATAAGACTGTACATCACTCTGGCTCTGGTTTGATATCCTAGTGCTTGCATTGATAGAACTTTGACTCAAGTCACTTTATCATGAATAATATGTTAGTTGTGTTGGTTTATGTTTCAACTGGTTTAACTCTTTTTTTTCTTTTTTTGCACCTTTTGATTATTAAATAACAACTTCCATAGCTAAGGTAAGCTAAGTAGCCTAGAGCAGAAACATAAGAATATGAAGCCTTTTCTACTAAAAATACTCATTTTTTTCCCCTTTCTTTTTAGATGGAAGCTAGGCCATCCCTAGTTTGCCACTCTGTGATCAGGTAATTATGCATATGAATTATGTCCTGTGTGAAATATATCAAAACATTCAACTATGAAACACAGTTTACCATGGAAAAACAACATTAACTAAGTGACAGAGAACTCCCCTTGACAATATCAAATGCATCTACATGGGTCTTTACATTGTCCAAGTTAAATCAACAAAGCACTTCTCTTCCATTTGGCATACTCCTAACGGACATTTACACCAGCAGAAGTGGTTGAAGTGGTCCTGCAAAAAGAGAAAATAACATGGACTAAATAGGCATAGTAATAGAAATACGGAAGGCAGCAACAAACTGAAGATACCAGTAACTTTTTTACAGAGATATGGAGTGCAGAAAAGGAAGCCAAAGAAGACATGAGGATGTAGAAGACAAAGACTAAGGACAGTTGAAAACATAAGAAGCTTTAATAAAACTCAGAGATTAAGAAAACAGCCGTGGGTAAACTGGATGGAGGAGACGATGTAGTCAGGAACTGCAAGAGGTGAAGGATGACAAAGCAAACTTTCTTTCTTCTCAAAGCACTGCAGAAGGGAAGTAAAATACGGTACCCATGTCTAGGGACATCATGAACTGGTAACAATGGAAACCAATAATATTTTCTCAGTGAAAATGACAACAGAAAAGTTTTAAGTAGATGAAGATAAACATTGCATGTATTTCTAGAAAACAGCTCTAAATTAATTTATTTTTTTTCTGATGATTACTTTATGTCAGAAGTGAGGCACTTACACTTCGGGAATATCAGCATCTGCTTTAAGCATCACATCACAGGAATTATCATCTGGCATTTTCTTCTTCTGTTAATCAAAATACTAAGGGTATGGTGAAGAATTGAAATTTTGCTTATTCTGCAAAGAAATTTAATGTGTAAATATTTTACTATAAAATTTGCATGAAAGAAGCTTCAAAAAACTTTTAATTGTAGAACGTTAAAGGACTAAAAATCACTTCAAAACTTCATTTATCTAACCAATCAAGACAGAAAGAGAAAATAAAATGTTAGTGAAATTTCTTATGTGATATTTCACTTAATTCTGGTGCATCAGCTTACAGGAAAAGCAAAATGACTGTCACGTGGCACATGGGGTACATTGTTAGGGACTTGTCTCCAGTTAGTGTTTGGGACACTGACCACCAGCCTCTGGGCCTGGCTGCTCAACCAGTTTTCATTCCAATATATTCTGTATTTGAAAAGAATAACTCTGTGGACTTGTAGCTTGCCCTGGAGTAGTTAGAATTTCCAATTGGATCAGTCAAATTTCCCAGTTAATGTGCAAAGTGAAGTAAAAACTGTGGAGTATGCACTAAAAGAGTCAAGCCTGTGACTAGAATTGTCAAGTGACTTAAATATGTGAGGGCTGGTAATATAGGATAACAATCTGAGCTTTCATAGACTAGAAAGATGCAGTTTGTAATTTATATTTTCAGCCTGTATTTGCAGAGGAGAATGTCAGGGCAGATTTTTAAGAACTATAAGACATTGGGTCCCAAGCCACATGAACATAAAAGTCATTAAAGGAATATAGTATATGTTTATTTACACATCAAGATATTCTTCAGTATCTTTAAAGAGGCAGATTTTTCCTTCTAGGTAGATTCTTTCAGAAGCAGCCATTTTGCTGTTGTGCTCAGTATGTGACAATGTTTTGCACCTGTACAAGTTCGCCAAGTCTGTTGATAACTTTAAAGTTTTCAAAGAAGGTACTTTCTCATTTACATTTGGATTTCATCCCAGAAACTGTCAGAATCCATTAAAACCCACTAGTGACCTTATTATTCAGCAATTCTCATAAATAGATCAAAGAAAATGTGAAGCAACTCTAAGAGTAATATGCAAGATCATCTGAAAAAATTGTAAGTATAAACAATTTGTGCAATATAATACACTTCAGTGAAGAGCTAGAGACAGAGACATACTTTATGAAAGCAGAAATGAGTCTGTTCAGACAAATGTGATTGCAAATATAGTCTGGGAAATCCTTTCAAAGAGGAATCACAATGGGAAAAAAGGGCCAAATAAATTTTTATCTAGGTTTTTTGAACAGATAAAGACATGGACTGTTTATAGATGAGAAACTCTGCTTAAATTGTAACTAACAATACTAACAAAAGGAAAAACAGAGAGAGATTTACAGTGTAAAAAGACAAACTCTTGAATTTGCTCCTGTAATTGAGAACCACTGAAGTAAGAAAACATCCCTGAAAGTAAAAAAAGAAACAAAACAAAACAACAAAAAAACCCCCAACAACAACAACAAAAACCAACCAAAAGATACTTTCAGAACAAAATGTCTTGAATGATCGGTGGTATTGTGGAATATAAAATCTGTAAATATCAAGAATCAAATTCTGTGGAAGTATCAGTATTATATTTCAATAATTTGTGGAGTGCCTAAATAAGGATATTTCTGTTTGTATGATGTAATATTGTGTGTGCATGTTCTTTTGAAAATATTCATGGTCTTTGAACATGTCATTATAATCTCATTAGCTGGACTATGATTACTCAGCTGAAAACTTTATTTAAAATTCCTGATTTCTATTATTTATAGTAAAATGCAGCAGGATAAATATCAAGGCATAGTTCTCAAAAGAACTACAGGCAGGGAAAGATACTGTTACTGAAACATCAATAATTCAGTTCACATACTGATAAAGACAAGGGTGATCAGCTTGAACTAAATTGTCAATACAGTCTAAAAGTCAATACTTAAGAGTCAATATTAAATATAGGAAGTGACTGATGTAAATTCATTAGTCCTTCAATGGATTTATACTGTTGGAAAAATTGAAGTGTGAAGAACATGAGAATGCACTGTCTTGAATTTGTAATTTAAAATACTTGAAAGTTGAAGGTTTTCTCACCCAAAACACAAGACACTAAATAGTTGACCATTCAAAAATACTTTATTTAAAATTCATGTAAAATATTTATTACTTGATAAAAAATAAAACATGACAGACTTTACCTAAATAACAGAACATACATTATTATGGTTGATGTTCTTTTCTACAAAGGCTTTATTCAGCTGACATTCTTTGCACTGCTTATAGACCAAGAGAATATGTCAAACTTTTGATTAAAGATATCTCATTAAATTATGATGATTTGACTGTCATTGTATATTTTATGTATCAGTTTTATACACCTAGGCATATTATTTCAGAAAACAAACAAGCACAAAAAAATTTTTTTTATAAATTTCAATTTTTGAGTTCTTTCTTCTCCTTCTGAAGCACCATGCATAGCTCTGTCAGCTAAAAATTACCCAAGTTTACTATATCAATCTTTCCACAAGAGGTTTCTAAAATCCATATCTCTAAGTCTTGATGGTTATCTAAAAGACAAATAAAAATATATCAGTGAAAACACAGGCTAGATCTTAAGATGCTTTTAGCCAGTTCATCAGCATGACTGTTATTCCGACAATCTGATAATTTGAATGATTTGGATTCTTTCACCAGTGGGTTCTAACTGGCACTGGAGCAGGCAGAACCTATTGCGAGCACATCACCACCTGACCGGGTAGTGGACCAATACAATTTACCAAATACCATACTTCTCTCATAAACTTTTGTGCAAATTCAGATCAAATTTTAATTACTTGAGATTCAGCTGTGATATGGAGAAATGTTAAACAAAAGAGGGTGGGGGAAGTGGGGGGTGGAGAAAAAGCCCAACAAAAAATAAAACCAAACAAAAAAACTTCAAACAAAACCAAAGATTAACTGACTAGAAGCATTATCAGTCTTCTTTGGGAATAAGGCACAGATAATTATCAGACCACCAGTTCCTTGCATTTAAGTCCTATAATTTTTTTTCAAGAATCTCAAAATTACTGTATTTTAATTTGCCACCTCCGCTGTGGAAAAATGTACATTTTACATGTCCTGTAAATCTAAATCACAAGCAATCTAATAATTTTATAGTTCACATTAACTTTTAAGTAAGCTTAAACATCTTGATCTTCAAAATTTGTAAGCAAAACTGTTATCACAGATATGTACTACATGAACCTGAAACCTCTTTGCTTGGAACGACATGTTGAACAAAACCATGAAAAACAAAAACTTAATTTCTGCAACAGATGTTGAACAGTTTTTGGATTTTGTTAATAGCCACTGATAAATCATCTTTCTGTTTGTTATTTGTGTCTAGCTTAGCTTTTCCTTTCAATGAAGTAGGATAAAGAAAACTCTCTGCATGTGCATGTCATGAATTTTAGTGGTACAGATGAGTATACAAATTCTACAGTATAAAAAGTATGGAGAGGAAAATAAGCATAAAGACTTCCATTTTTTATTTGAAAAGCTTTCCCTTACTATTTTTCATTTATTTGTCCAGACTAATGTGCCAAGGTATTCAAGTGCCTCATAAATATATGCATGTTATCTGTTTTAATCGAACGGATGAATTTTCACTCTAAAACATTATATAATTATTCAAAGTGTTACTTTGCTGTTATAGCAGCTTAAACAGTAGTTTCGGGGGTTTAATTTATGTTTTCTTACACTCAAGTCAAAAGACCCACATTCTTGTCTTTTGCAATTGCAATTTAAAAACCCTAAAACAGCATTAAAAAAAGTCAACAAACTCCATTAACAGAAAATTATGCTGAAAACATTATTGATACCTGATATAACTTTCCTGAAGACACATGATGTGGGACAAATTACATACTCCTGACAGTAACATGTTGACAATTCTTTTAAGGTATTTACAGAAATGTCATTATTTGCAATTTGGATAGAAATGAGAATGAGACTGCTGGTCTTACACATAAGATTAGTTAATTTTTTCTTCTTACTAATCCAAACTTGTAAGCATTCAAAGGGTGGAGACAGAAGTAATAAATGATATGTTCAAAAAAATAGCTGAGGAAAGACAATCATTTAGTTACAGAATTTCCTCTGAAGACCACTGTCATTGAAAATGGGCTTCAATGGCTTTTGCATTAGACTTTAAGCATGAACAAAGGTAGAAACTACACTGTTTACAGTGGGGATACATTTTATGTGTGAGCAATATGCAATGGCACACGTGGGTGTGAAATGCGGGCCATATTAGGGAGGATGATAGTGCTCCATAAATTCAACAGTTCCACTTCGTACGTCATTGTCTAAACATTGTTTGGGGCTTTTTTAACTGACATTTTTACTTTTCATTTTCAGTTTCAGCCAAGGAAAATTTAGTAATCTGATTGTCACATTCATGACTAAAGCAGCAAACTCACACATTGTACATTTATATTCAAATGCAACCTGTTAGAAAAGGCTAAATCTTTTTTTTTTATTTTTTTATATTTCTTGCTGCTATCCATAATATATTCTTTTACCATTTGCCATCCTAATTTTCAGAACAGTAGCTATAACTACCCTCTGTATAATATACACAGCAAAGCATATACAACTAGCAATACAACTACTTTAGAAATAAGTAGGGAGATTCATATGGTCAGATCTTCAAGTCTTAGGGAAAAAAAGTTGTCTTTGGTTAAAACAAGCTTTATCAAGTGATAACACCAGAGATTTCACAACTAAAGAGGAACATTTTGCAGCTTGTGTAAAGTATATCTTAAGAGGAGACTAGATGATGTACAGTGCGACGGGGTTAGTCGGCTATTGGATTTCAGAGAAAACTGAGAAAGTAACTGTGAGATCAACATGATTATTTAAGGAAATTATCATAGAATACATTTAAATGTATTGAAAAGGTTACATATTTTCTGGTTGCACTTTCATTTTTACATTTGATTTACATATATCACAAACATAATTTAAAAGCTTTGAAAACCATGGTTTTGGTCTGTATTAATTTGACTTGGAGGCTTCTATCAAAAATTCTTTAACACAGATATACAGGTACCCAAAGTAGATGACTTACACTGAAATAGGTTGCTTCTGATGTTTCTTGAGCTACTGGGAGAAGGCCAAAGCCTCGCTTAGCTCTGCCAAAATAAAAGTATAAAAGAATGGGTTTTCTGCATGGTAACATGAAAAAGAATAAAAATAGTATAGGATGATCCTGTGTAGTTGGTAGTTGGTATTCAATCCTTTTCTCAGTGTGAAATCAGACCTGCAGCACTGCAATGTTTCTTATAGCTTTTCCATGCAGGGCTATGATGAGACAAATCTAATATGAGGCATCTTGCTTTTTTGTGTCACTCTTGCTTTCCTCTTCAATGGTTTTAAACAAGCTGTTTATTGATTTATGTTTGCACTTAAAAAATTACCAGCAGAATAAGACAAAACAAGTGGGTCAACAAAAAATACCATAACAAACTTACTAGGGCAAAACAGGAGACGGCAATATTGGTTCAGCCAAGGACACATAGAATGTCTCGGACAGAGAGAGACATTTAGAGCCCTTGACTTCAATATGTCTTAACTATGTTTTCATGGAAACTCATAGCGTCTGTTATGCACACAGGAAAAAGAAACACACAGACAAACAAAACCTAAGAGAAGAAAGGAAGGCAAGGGAGAAGAGCTTGCTTTTTTAACTTCTGTGAGAGACAGAGCAGCTGCAGGAAAAAAAGAAAGAAAAAGTTTTGAAAATAAAATCAAAATGGTTTCATTTTATCCCTGCCTTGCCTGACTCCTATTCAGCTCTCTTGACACACAGCAAAGAAGCTTGTGCATTCAGAGGGCACGGGCAACTTAGATATCAGCGAAGTTTAGTGGATGAATGCTAAAGAAATGGAAGTTTGAGCTAACAAGAGATTTCACTGGAGTCACAATATTCTACTGAAGATTACAATTAATAAATATTTTGGGAGAAAAGTTAGTTCATCCAAAATTTCCTCTCATTTGATAGTTCATGCAAGAACAAACAATAGCTGGAAAATTACATTTAAAGTTTTGGATCTTTAATTCAGAATTTTTAACTGCTTTTTTTACCCCCCTGGGGCCAGTCCATAACAGAAGACTTCCAATGAGATCTTTACTTGTAATATTTCCAACTGTCTGTCAGAGCTGATTAGTAAGATGGAAAAGAGAATATTCCCTATTGGCACTGGAAACAGGTGAAAAAAACCACCAGACACTAAAAATGTCGAAAAAATCTGTAAGAAGGCTCTGACCCACAGAAACATTACTAGGTTAGCCACAACTTCTTTCACATGTATTAAATAAAACACTTTTTGTAAGTTCTCTTTGAGATGAGATCCCAGATTTTGGGCTGATGATGACCAGATACAATAAAGTGTCTGTGAAATACGACACTTCCAAACCCAAAACAGTTAAGATTTATAGATAGGTATAGTATTTCCTTGCTCCAAAAAAGTCTTCATTTTGATGGTCATCCCAAATGACAGGTACAAGGCACCTGCCAGATGGCATACACCTTGATCTGAGAAAGTGAACTTGCACAACAGCCCCTTAGTGTTTGGAAAGTCCCTCTTGAGTCTGTACTGAAACATAACATTATTCCTAACGTGAAATCCTTAAACAGAATAATAAAGCTGTTGCAGATATTCAAAATCACATAGACTTCTTTTTCTGTTCAGAAATCTTCACCAAACACTCTCAAATTCTAAGTTCAGAATTGGTCTTTTTACATCATTGGTGCATCTGTCATGCACAACAGCCATGGGGAGAGGGGAAAACACCCGCACTTGAGTAGAAAAGCTGCCAGTTTGCTCTCACCTTTGGGAAGTGGAATAAAAATCCAGTGCTTGCAGATAGGATTGTCTTGTGGCTGTCATAATCTACATGTACATTGGGACTACTTTCAGCTGCTGAAGATAACAGCACTTAACATTTAAATACTGTTAGAGGCTGACAGTTGTTCTTAAAGCATGCTTAGACTTCTTTTAAGTAAAGCTTCAAAAACAGAAACTAATGAGCAATGGATTGTCAGAATAAAGGAACCGATGCAAGAAAACATCTAACACATAAACATGCTTCATAGAATTCTGTAAATGTCAAATCCTGATCTAATGGCCTTGTGAAAGCAACGGGCTGTAGATCTATGATAATTCTAATATCACATCATTGTCAAATATTCATAACTTTTTGAACTGACCCAGCTACAGTTTATTCAGGGTACCTCTCTCTTTTATGTACAAATAAACCCCGGCACAATAAGAATGTCCCTTACCCCTTGAGTAATCCATGATGAATTACTATAGGCTGCTGGCAACTTCAGGTCATTTTCAGGAACAGTGAAACAAAGGGTCACAGAAATCCCACCACTCTTCTCCCCTGTCTCCTCTCTAGCCAATAGAGCTTAATTTAAAATAATCAAGGAAGAAACCTTATGTAAAATTAGACTATGTTTAGGTGACAATTACTCTGGCCTGGTTTAGACATTTTTATTATGCTGACTTGAAATATGTCCCAGATGTGCCCATTTCTCTCTGACTGGCAGGAAATACAAGGATCTTACATTCCTCTCTGTGGAAGATCGATGTCTTGACAGCTGGATCACACATCTATTTTTCAAATTCTTATAGTAAAATATTCCATTCTTTACAGAATTTATGTACAAAATTACTCTCCTTTTTGCACTGGGAACTGCATATTTGCCTGTGGCCTGTTCCTATCACCACCATGTAGTGATGTAAATACCAACAGTAACAGCATTAATCTTAATGGCTTTTCCTTGCATTCAGGAGTAGCTTCCTTATATTGAGAGTCCTCTGCAATCCTAGACCTTATTATTTATTATCTCATCCTCTCACCTCTCTTATTCAGCGCTTGATATACAAGATACATCGCACATTCAGATACATAAGGTTCAATAGTATCCCATTTGGCCGGTGTCCTTTGCAAGCTTCTTTCTCACCTACTGGTTCACTGGTGTAGCCACTACCCTACACCCTTGGCACAGGAGTAAAGGTAACAACATTCACAGAGAGGAATGTAAGAAGCTGACAAAAACCTCTTGTTCACTGTTCTTGTGTTAACATGATATGCAATGGTTCTTGGGGCTTTGCGTATTGTCCCAAGCCTTGCACTCCTTCTGTTAGAATAAGTAGTGCTGATTGATGCAATTTGAAGATTCTATATGGGGAAATCTTGCTAAAACTCTTTTTTCTTTCATTTCCTTCTCATTTGAGTTTTTGCTAGTTTTGGCTGGAATGAAGTTAGTTTCCCTCATAATAAAAATGAAATTTTAATATAAATTGTTAATTTAAAAAATCATAAATTTCCTCATAATAAAAAACCAGTTAGTGCAGGGCTATGTTTTGGAAAACAGTGTTGATATTACAGAGATATTTTGGTTATTGCTGAGCAGTGCTTACACAGAGTCTAGACCTTCTCACCCCACCCCACCAGCAAGTAGGCTGGGGGTGCACAAGAAGTTGGAAGGACACACAGCTGGGACAGCTGACCCCAATTGACCAAAGGGATATTCTGTACCTGTCATGGTTTAACCCCAGCCATCAACTAAGTACCATGCAGCCACTCATTCACTTCCACATCCAATGGACAAGGAGGAGAATCAGAAATAGTTAAAACCCATGGGTTGAGATAAGAACAGATTATTAATTGAAATAAAGTAAAAAGCAACAACAACAAAACACAATAAACAACAATAGCAATAATAATCTTAATGAAGAGGAGAAGGAGAGAGAGAGAGGGATAAAAACAAAGGAAAAATCCAAGTGATGCACAATGCAATCACCCACCACCCGCTGACCAATGCCCAGCCAGTCCCGGAGCAGTGACCAGTGGCAAACTGCCCCCGGTTTATATACTGATCATGATGTTCTATGGTATGGAGTATCTCCTCGGCTAGTTCGGGTCAGCTGTCCTGGCTCTGCTCCCTCCCAGCTTCTTGTGCACCTCCTCACTGGCAGAGCATGGGGAACTGAAAAGTCCTTGGCTCAGAGTAAGCACTGCTTAGCGACAACAAACACATCAGTGTGTTATCAACATTATTCTCATAGTCAATCCCAAACACAGCACTGTACCAGCTACTAAGAAGAAAATTAACTATCTCAGCCAAAACCAGGACAACACCATATGACATCATGCTCAACATATAAAGCTGGGGGGAAAAGAAGAAGCAGGGGCGGACATTCAGAATTATGGAAATTTGTCATAACTGTTAACCGTGATGGAGCCCTGCTTTCCTGGAGACGGCTGAACACCTGCCCGCAGACAGGAAGGAGTGAATGAATTCCTTGGTTTGCTTGGCTTGTGTGAATGGCTTTTGCTTTACCTATTAAACTGTCTTTATCTCAATCCACAAGTTTTCTCACTTTTCCGATCGTCTCCCCCATCCCACTGGGGCAGGGAGTGAGCAAGCAGCTGTGTGGTGGTTAGTTGCCAGCTGTGGTTAAACCACAACTGGATGAGTGAGTCTTGTTCAGAATCAGGCAGCTGATACTGAGGTTTATTCAACTTCTTGAAATGAAGATAATGAGTTACAGCTTTCCTCTGACAGCTGTAACTGTGCTACCTGTTCATACAGCACCGTGGATACTAATTGGTGGATATTAATTGCTTTCTGCCCCTCGTTAGTTAATGTGTGAATTCACTCACATTTTTCACCTGGTCTAAATAAGGAGAACATATACGAAATGATGTGATGTTGGGATCTTCTGTTTTGAAACTATCTGAATTGGTGACTAAAGATTGCAGTGATCCTGGAAAGGCTATAGTAGCAGGTGAACATGAGAAAACAGGCATGAGTATACAGTTCAGTGAACAGTGGAGATGAAAAGGATGGAGTACCATTTTTCACAGTGTTTCATAATACAAGAACTTGTCATTGTTCAATCACATTGGAAGGTAGGAAATTTGAAGAAGATATAAAAATATTTGTTTTTTAAGCAACTAATCTCTGTAAGTCATCATTGTCAGGCAATATTGTACCAAGGGTTTGGCAAAATCAAACCCGAGAGTTTGGGAAGGAGTACAAACTGTTATGCATCAGGGGATACGCCAGCTCTTAAACACAAGTGTATTAAGAAGGAATCAGACAATTACCTGATGGCAAATTTTTGTGGACTTCAACATCAGAGAGGGTATTTTGTCTTCTTCAGAATTTCCTTTACTTTTAGTGGTCCTAGTTTAGTGCCTGTGAAAACTACAAACTGTTAACAAAACTAAACTAGAGGACCACTAATTTGAAATGAGGGCAAAAGTTAACAACGGATAAATGTTAAAGGCTGATACTAGATTAAAACAGAAATTTCCAGAATTTTCCTTACAAAATCCCTGATGTAATATAAAAATGTGCCCACAATTTATGTTAATAAATTTCATGTTTTCTATGTGTGTGTTAGGTTTTTGTTCCATTGATTTTTAAGGATATTGTTTGTGTTTATGCACTAAGGAGAAATTTATACAGCATTATGCATGTTACAACTGCAAACTACTTTTGGCTATTTTGTGAAAAGAAAATACATCAGTGTAAGGAAATTGACATTATAAAATGCATGGAGAGATAGGGAGAAACAAGGCAAAATGAAAAAAATTACAATAATATCAAATAAAGAAAAAGCAAAGATTATTCATCAGTTGGGACTACTTAACATTAACTACAACATATTTTACTAAGAAAATGGATTAGTGCTATGACATATTTTACTAATTAATTTTCAGAACTTTTGGATTTTTCCACTTTCAGATTCTTACACTCTTAAACAAGACTGATGCTTCATGATCATTCTTCTTTGCCTTCTCTTTCACCCTCAAAAAATGTATTTTCAGTGGAAAAAAATTGTGATAGTTTTTAATTAGGAACATTTTCAATAGGTACAGTATGATCCCTGAGCAAATATGGTAGTTCTTATCCTATAAAAATGTGAGGCTGAATACAAACATAATAGCAATATAAACTTTCCTTATGCATAGATTTATTGATTCTGGTAAACTTCAGATATATTTTAGAGATGACAGTTCTGGAGATTGTGAAAACAACCATGTTTAGTTTTCCATCCTACATTACAATCCACACTAAATCAAATCAAAGCCTTCTCTCAAGACTTTGATGAGAAAGGTAGAAATGATGCCTTCTAAAACTGTTGATTTTAAATGGCTGAGAATTGCTTAAATGACATTGCTATATATAGCAGCTCCTCAGGGAATACTTAATTAAGTCATAATTGCAAAAAATATCCTTGTCAGGCACTACAGAACCATAGAGAAACTGAAAGACATGTAGAGGAGAATCTCATTATCAAAGATCTGTTTTATACAAATTAAAATTGACTTGTTTCAAACAGACTAGATGAAATGAATGGCCTATGTCTTTGCAAATTAACATAGTTCAAACATATTATAAAATAGAGATACAATAATATATTAAAATATGAAGCATATACTTAATTGGGATATAAAACTCATGAGTAATGAGAATCCTGAAATTGCTTCTAAAATTCGGTTGACAAGAAACCTCAACAATAATACACATACTTCTATTTTTTTTCCTCTCTTGTGATTCTGTATCTGCTTCTCAGCCCTGTAGATTGTATGTGGCTTCCAGAGTGTGTTAAGCAGCACACAGAATTGAGCTGTCTCATTACTCTTCTCTCTCAAAATTAAAACTTGAATAACTATAATAACATAGCAGGACATTCTTATTACTTTCATTGCACAGGAACAGATCAATCAATTGAAGTCAGCACCTTGTACAAAATTAAATGCTGACCTCTTTACTGAGTCACTTAGACACAGGATTTTGACTTTATGGATTAGATTGGAAAATAGAGGTTGTTGATTTGAAATGTTATCTTGTGACTCCATAGGTGGATAAAGACATCAAAGAAGTTGTCCATGCTTGACTTCAGGAATTTAGGACAACAGGATCAAAAAATAGCATGAAACCTTCAAAAAGGAAAAATAATAGTAAGGGTAGGTACAAAATGATACTTTAGGATGCAGTAAGAGTACTGATTTCTTGTTGGATTCTTAGCAGGTGGTACAGTGTGTGTTGTTAATAAATGTATCTGTTATTTAAACTACTGTTCCTATAAATAGTCAAGTCTCTCTAAAATGAATTTTTTTTTTTTAACTTGAACCAAAAAGAAATTCTACAAAAAAAAAGGTCCTATCTTCACTGCTTCCCTGACTTTTCTGCTCCATTGCTCCTAAAGCCTACAGGTCAGATACACAGGTAGTATAGACTGGTGTCTTCCTGCCTTCCAAGGATATTGGCTGTATACACAGTCTGACAATATGTTTCTCTGTGTCGTTTTCACTTCAGCTTTTCTGGCACCATGGGACTTTACAAGCATTATTCTTAATGATACATGTCTAATTAAAAAAATGAGAAGGAAAAAGAAAGCTGACAAGAGGCTGTAAAAATAGACTTGCCCTTGATGAACATTAACATATGCTTCAGTCTCATTCCTACTTCTGATTACCTGATTTTGCTGTGTTTTTTAATTACAGTAGAACACAGAGTTGTGGCTTGTACAGTGTAGGTTATTGGGCAGGCTTCCTACACAGTCCAAAGGAAAACACTGAGGCATTTGTGCTTCCTTCTGTTATTTTGCTCCAGTGCCTGTATATCAAACTGAGTGCCCCTACTCTAGCTGTTATGGACTAACAGATTGGAAACACACAGGCTCTCTGGGGTCTCTCCTGCTGGTATCACCTTTTCATAGATTAGAAAGGGAACATCTCTGAATGAACACTACAGGGCCAATAGAGAGATCATAGTTAAAAATAAATGTTCTTTACTGTTCTTTACCATCTTTTAGAAGACTGAATATCAGTTGTCCTTTCTTCTTGAGTGATTTACCTGAGACACCACAAAAGCAAGTAAAATTTTTAAGTTCTTTACAACAGAAGCCTAAGGATTAAACATTTTCACCCCTGATATCCTGGGATTTGCTTTTATTCACGCTTCTTAAGATCATGCTGTGTTTGTATCAGGGACATAAATCCTTTGCCATAATTCCATTAACTCCTATTCACTTTCCTGAATTAGTAGCTTATTTACTTATCTTCTGAAGGCTGATTGTCTTCTCTGTTGTTCTGTTTCTTGGCAGTCAATTTACTAAAGAATTAACAGCTTTAATGAGAAGTTGTAGTCTTCTAGACATGTAGTCTGTCCAAATCTTAAGGTACTATCTTCTCTTCTATATCATCTGTTTAAGGATATACTTAAAAAGAAAAATTATATTCTTCGAGCTATTGAATTTGCATAATTTTTATTTTCCTGATAATGTATCTCATATATCTATCTCTGAGTGTATATGAGATAAATAGAAGTATAATTTTTTTCTATACGGTCAATTACAAATGAAAACTTTATAGCTATCTAGTGTCCCTCCTCCCCTCAAATTTTCACAGATTTTAAGGAAAGCCTATTGTTTCAAAAGTTTTCAAGGGACAATTCTCTAACACAAATCTGCCCATTTTGTGAGTTTCTTCTCATCAAAAATAAGTAAAAGCAGACTCAGTTTTGCAATTTCATGATTTATACTTCTAGATGTTATGACAGAAAAATAATTACTTTAAAAACAATAAAGAAGATTACTCCAATTTCAAGTTGAACTTTCCTAGCCTTTCAGACTTCCTTTCCTTTCCCTTTATTGGCTTTTGTCTTACTTTTCTGATGAGAAGCTTAGCGTTCACACCTGGAGTACACCTTCGGGAGATCATGAACTACCTTATCCTGGAATATTTCTTAAAGTTGACTCTCACTCAGATATATGCCAAAGCAGAGATCCCGTGAAATTACTGTTACCTCACCCGTGTTTTATCAAACTTGTCTATTTATTTTACTCACCTGCTTGTGTTGTTATTATGCTGGAACAACAGTTCTAGTGCAGTGGCAATGCCTAGTGTACATCCACCTAATGCTGATCATTTGAGAGTAACTTCTGCCATCTCCTATGAATACTTCAGCTGTTGCAGGAAGCTAAGGGGTTGATTCTGTTTTCCCTCTCCTGCAACTACAGATTCAACAATCTCTACAGGAGGAAAGAACTAATTTTCCCCAATGAGCATACTTGCTTCTCATACCATGGTTATTGCTATGACTGATTACTTCCACTCTCCTTTTTCTTGTGGTTAATCAGTCAGTACCAGTGAGATATAAAACAGCATGCACACTTCATAAAATCTCTCCTACCACATCTTTACCTTCTAACTGTCAGAAGACCACAGGTATACTTTCTAATGTTTTTAGGATAGTGACTCAGAGGCATACATTTCCTCTACCATTTTCTAGGCGCTCTCTCTCTCTCTCTCTCTGGTGAGCATAGATATTCAATGCTCTTTAGAAATTATTGCTATTCCCACACCCTTTCATAACATGGAAGTAATATCACCATGTGACATCGAGACTGCAATTATACAGTCCAAAGGTGCTGAACATTCCACACTGGGCTGTGCTAATAACTACATGAGGCTACTTTCAAATGTAGCTCCTGTCATTTTCTTTTATGACTAACAATGTGTCCTGGTTTCAGCTGGGATAGAGTTAATTTTCTTCTTATTAGTTAGTACAATGCTGTGTTTTGGCTGTGATGTGAGAACAATGTTGATAGGACACTGATGTTTTTAGTTGTTGCTGGGTGATGTTTCTACTAAATCAAGGACTTTTTGGTTTCTTGAGCCCTGCCAGAGAGAGGGCTGGAGGGGCATGGGAAACTGGGAAGGGACACAGCCAGGACAGGTGACCCAAACTAGCCAAAGAGGTATTCCATACCATAGGACACCATATAAACTGGGGGAAGAAGAAGGAAGGTGGGGACATTTGGCATTATGGCATTTGTCTTCCTGAGTAACCGTTACGCGTGATGGAGCCCTGCTGTCCTGGGGATGGCCGAACACCTGCCTGCCCATGGGAAGTGGTGAACGAATTTCTTCCTTTGCTTTGCTTGCATGCGCAGCTTTTGCTTTACCTATTAAATTGTTCTTATCTCAACCCTTGACTTTTACATTCCTTTCTGATTCTTCTCCAACATCCCTCTGGGTGAGGGAGAGTGAGCGAGTGGCTGCGTGGTGCTTGGTTGCTGGCTGGGGTTAAACCATGACACAATGAAGCCACAAACAGATTATTATTTGATGCACTGATGAAGAATAGAAGCAGAGGAACTTTTAAAAATAGAGATTATATTCTCATGTAAAAATACTGTGGTGTTGAATAGTCAGAAAAAAGAAAAAAAGGAAATAAAATATAATCAAGTGGATGCCTTATCACAGAATACTATTATTATTTTTCAAGGGGCTATGAAACATCTTTACATATATATAAACAACATAAATGATAGACAAAAATACAAATGTCAACTCTGGCTGAAGTTTGGTTTAGGAAGTGTGAGTTTGATATTGAAAATACTTTTAATATGAAAAGAACCATAGTGAAGATTTTCCTGTAAAACTAACAAAATAATCTAAGCACTATTCCTTTACAATATTATTTTCAAATATTACCTTTGAAACAGCCTACATAACATATTTTCTATATTTTGAAAAGGAGTATGTCTTGATAAGTTTTGATAGGAAAGCTATCCTAAGTTAAGCAACCAATGAAACAAAAAAAGGAACCCCCAAAAAGTCAGTTTGAATGGTTATATGAACTGAGGGGGATATGGCTGAAGATTGAGACATGTACCGGCCATATAAATTTTTGTTAGAATCAATGACCTAGTTAGCAATGTAGGTTATTTATGAAAGATTTGCAGCACCTCATAAGCTATGGATGTGCTCTGTGTAGTTAGCGCAAGGCATTACTATTCAGATAGTAGTGCCCAGCATGCACCTGGCCAAATAAGGTAGTGAACAATAAATTGACCTTGTAAAACAAAAAAGCTGACCTTGTAAAAAAAGAATGTTTTATTTCTGTAGAATCTGATTTAGGGAGAACGTAAATTAGATTAAAGCAATTTTGAAGACCACACAAAGTAGGACAGAATGCAGGGTCACCCACATTTGCTGTGTGTGATTAAGCTCCAGACCAGATAGAAGAATTTAGTTCTGCATAACACCTAAAAGTTTATAAAGAATGAACATTTAGGAGTATGGAGAGAAGAAAGCAGTGGAACAGAAGATCCAAATCTAACTTCAGCAAGGAATAGTACAGCACTAAGGAACAGCATCACGGCCAGAAAAACAAGTTGAGAATGTGGACACCCCCTCAGCAACCTGTAAGAGATGATCAAATTTAATTTAAACATAGCTCACCTTATCTATAGTAGACACGGATCTAATTCAACAAATTCACTGTTATTGATAAAGTCTCACCTTCGGTGATATTGTATATCACCTCAAGTATGCTTTGAAGTGACGTTGTTAGCTAAAATAGGTAACTTGCCATTTGTGTAGGGTTACCTTGTCCATCTCTTTGAAGAACCAGCTGGTGAAGGGACTGAAAGTATTTCCTCAGCTGGTTGATCCCATTAATAAATACAATGTTTCTCAGTGCATCTAATTAAGGGTGGAATTTGAAGCACCTAGGCAGGTAATGTGTATTTTAGAATGAACTAAATTGTTTTGCCTGTGATGATTCAGTCTATCAAACACAAGCATGTAGCATTATTTAAACTGTCACAAGCTGTTCTTCTCTGGCCTTTAACTGCAGGTCCAAAATGTTAAGCGTCTCCCTAGTGTGTATCTCTATTTCTTGTGTCATAGTTGACATATATCTACAGGTGGCTTGAATACTTTGCTGCTGTTATAATGGCACCTTATATTTGTATTTAAGCAACTGACACGAACTCTGCCTTTCGGAGAACTGACTCTAGGCTCTGATTGCTATATAGATTCAGACTTTATTGACAAAAGGTAGGCATTCATTTTCACTGGTAGTGCCAGACTTCAGCTGCCAGCCCAGAAGGGCACAGGTCTCCTGTAGATCCTGTCACATACAATCTCAAATGGTGTTAGACACCTTTACCTAGGCAACTGAACACAATCGCTCATATCTGAAATAGACATTTAGACACGTAAATGTGTCAAAATTGCATTGCATCTCATCCATTATCATGGCTAATAAATCTTCCTGTGCATGACTGAAATATATGTTAAAACTTTGCATTCTTACCAACAACCGTTGTCTAGCATCTTTTTAGTTTTATTTAAGAAGCATAAGCTTATTTAAAACCTCCAGTTGTCTCACTGAGTCCTGATTGAAAGAAAGAAATCCAGCAGATTAAATATAAATCAGGCATCCTTGCATTATAATTAAAGCTTTGTGAACTGAACTGAAAGAAACATTTGTGTTCTTTCTGTGTAACCCAGTCTAGCCCTTAGTATGAAGAAAAAATAGAAGAAAAACTCTGTGCAATTTGACATTACCATTACAGTATCATACTGAGCCCTCACAACAGTTTCTTTTCTAATTCTGTTAATGGTATGGATTTATTTTGTGTGTTGAAGTCTTCCAGTACATAGTTCATAGGAAGATGAACTTCAGGTGAAGAAAGTAAGAGAAAAAAATGGTTGAGTTGTTTTCAAGTGAGTGATGAGAGAAATACAGCTTTCCAAGTGAGAAAGAAAAAGCTGTCTTGTTTGAATATGAATTATGTTTTTTCCTTGATTTTTTTCTAGACATCATACCAGCTGAATGCTTTTTTTAGGGACATTTCCAAAGATCAGTTCTTTAGTGTTCAAGTTGTACCTGTCTGATGACAATCAAACACTTCCTATAGTGAAGGGCTGAGGGGACAGGGACAAGGCTGGAGACTGGTGCTCCCATCATGTCACTGGGGCAGAGACTGACAGCATTGGGTTGAGCTGAAATGGGGGTGCTTGGGCCATGCACAGAAGGTAGATGGGGTTCCCAGGTGGGGCTGGTCAGAGCCAATAAGGCCTGTTGGTGCCCTCAAGGTCCTAACAGTACATATCATCTGTTTCACTAATACAAGAACTCTTTCTTTCATACTAATTATGTATTAATTTTCCATTTTTATAAGAAAAATATGTAGTAATATGCATAGTAAAATCTAAACCTCGATTTCCCAGACAAGAATACTTACATAGTTGTTGTGGTTTGGGGGAGTTTTCCCGTTATGGAGGTTTTAAGATTGAATTCACAACTGGTTTCCCTCCTCAGATTTCCTATGGCAATAAAAGCAATTTAAATTTATAGTTCATTAGTGGTCTGAAGTATGGTCACCTTTTATTACCTCAGCAGAGACTTATTTTTTACCAGACTTGGATGATGTTCCACTCTAACCACCTTTTCATTTCTATCATCTTGCCAACTGACTTTTTCTTTGTGGGTTTGTTGATGTTAAGGAAATAATGAAACAAAGCCTATGAACACTCTTTACAGAACGTAAAACAAAGAAATAAATGAGAATTAAAACAAATGAGAATGGAGATAAACTGACCTTTTCAACATTTTGGCATAAAACACAGTGGAGACAAAGTTCAGTGTGGAAGATAAGTATACAGTACATGTTCTTACTAGCAATATCAGCAATACAGAAAGTGTTTTAGTGCCTTTCCATTAAATGTCCTTATTTAATCAGTTTTTAAGAAAGATTTCTGTCTTGGCAAGCTAGTAAAATTACTCTATTGTATACACAAACTGGTTTACATAGTCAATTTTATCGATGAACGCAAGAGGTGCATATTTTTCTTTTAGCTTTACTTCCACTTCAAATTATATCACACTGTCACGTGGAGATATCTGGGTTTTAGTCATGTAGTGTTTTAAAATATATATCTTTTATTTCTTTTTTCAAATGGTAATTTGCTTATTAGTAAAGAGGCCTCAGGTATGAAAGAGGGGATTTCTCCTGAAAACCATTATAATCAAAAATGAATGAATGCATGAAGAATACTTCACAATCCCCAAGGGACAGTTGCATTCTCCAAGACTGGGCCACACGAATAGGTTTGTTGAATTTTAACTTGCCTATGGTTTTCTCTTCCCTAAGGCTTTAATAAATTGCTTTTTAGAACTACATTGCTGTATTACTGGGGGAATAGGTGGTTGTGAATACTTCAATTCAGCATACATTGTATCCTGCCTAAATTGAGAAGTATCTCTGAGGGCATTGTCTATTCAGAAGTTGCGGGATTGTGTGAACTGAACCAGCTGTAAATTAGATCTCTCAGGTACAGCTATCGGTATAAATATGAAAGCACAGAACTCCAAGCAGCAAACAAAGCGGGACCAGGATGCTGGGTTACAGCACTGCCATGGCGCTTGGACGGCACAGACGTGGTGCTTGAACAAGCTACTTGTAGACTAGCTCAGATGTTTGCAAAGAAAAGCTGAATAAATATATTTATGAGATTTCTACTAATTTGAAAAGTAAAATTTACATAAGAACCATAAAATATATTCTAAATTACCATGTCACGGACAATAGAAATATGTTCTGGGCGTTTCATAGAAATAAAAACATCTACAGCAGTGGAAATAGCAGCTGTTGAGTAAAGGCTGTTACTGTATAGAATACACGTGCGTGGTCATGGTGATGTTTTGTAACTGTTCTTCATTTCATTGGCATTCATTTAATGAACACTTCCTCCTGCTAGTCACTAAGTAATGTATAGGAATATGTATTTACATATGATAAAACTTTATATATGAGAACATTATTTCCCATGAAGTGTTTATAAAAAGTGAATTTCCACATTATTAGCACCCCTCTTGAAGTGGAATTTAATAGTACATGTAATTGATGCTTTCTTCTACATTAGATCCAGATATTTTAGAAAATTAGTTAACTTTCTTTACATACTGGTGGGGAAATGTTTATCTATTTAATGTCATCCATAGAAATCACTTCTCTAATCTTTAATAATTCAAATGTTCTCTTGAGCTTTTTCTCCATCTTACTTTGTAATGATTTGATGCTCAATGCAGGCTGAAGTTACTCATCAGTCCTGTCTTTTTATGATCTAATGATCAGAACAAGCTTAGTTTTATTTTGGATCAGCCTGCGTGAAAGATTTTCTAACCTGCTGTAGTGTTAGCCCTGAGACATCACAGCTAAAGGCAGCTTGGACATTGCAAACTGGTGCTTTCTTACATCCATGTTTAATGCTAGCAAGACCCCAAACCTTACAGGTTACTTAATCTGTTCAGACTTTATGACCACGTGAGAATTTTTGTTCAATTACAGTAGTCATGACATGAGTTTGGATGCGTATGAATAATTTTTTCTGGGAATATTACAGGGTATAGTTTGCTATCATTATTGTTCCTTCTTTCCTTAGTGTGCTTACAGTCAGAGTTAAATCCTGCCTCTTATGAAAAGTATTGAGATGGCCTGGTGAATGTTCTTCTAAAATGATTATTTATGACTCTTTGGGTTAGTAATTGTTCAGAAGCTTTTTGGGTAGAATCTCTATGCTTCAGCATTCTGGGATTATTTATGTGAAAGCATATTTTTCCTTGATTTATGTAATTGTAAATATATTTTAACCTGTAATTTCAAATGCATATAGAAGGCACAGAGAGTAAAAATAAATTAGAAATTGTTTAAAATGTTTTATATACAACATTCTTTATTAGGAAGGAATATTTTCTGATGGATATGTAGTGGGAGTAGGCAAAGTAGACTTTCCACAATTATATGATTATGGGAAAATAATTTCACATCTTTGACTCTCCTCCCCCTTCCACTGTTTGTCTTATCATTCTGGAAGGTAAGCTTTTCAGGTATTATGTTATGGCTTTGTTAGTGTACTTTAATTCTCATGGTTTTGTGTAACACTGAAATTTGGGGTCTTCTTTGCAAACACAATGGAAAATAAGGGCCATAAACTTAGTTGATATAAACTGCATAGCACTATTTAAGTCAGCCGATTTATATCAAATGAAGATCAGATTGCAGTCTAGTGGCTGCTTGGGACTGCTCAGGTTGTGTATTCCGTTACCCCATCCTTTTTGCACAATAGGGGTGACAAAAGGACAGCGTTGGATATAGATCCAAAATCAAGTGTTATCACTGAGGCAGAAAAAGAAAAACAAATTTACAAATCTGGACCATTTAGAATGTCTGTTAGGGACAGATACATACAATAAGTAAAATGAGATAAATAGAAGTTGATGGGGAACACCATTTTCTCCATCTTGGAAGTCTTCATAAAAACTTTTCCTCTCCCCAACAATTATTGAATGCTGAACAAAATGTAAAGCAGAACTGAATATTACTGAAAGATGTGAAGACAGGGCCAAGTTGATTTTAGTAAACATGAAAAGTGAGACCATTCCGGGAGTAGGACAAAGACACCACCAATAGGAGCAAGAATACAACAGAAAAGAGCTACAATGGGTATCACCATTAGATTACCTTACAGCCTTGGATACAAGCAGTGGGGTTAACTGAAACATGCAGGTTTTCAAATACCTGTGCAATACGCAATGTGGAACAAAAGCTGTTTCATTTGGATCTGCAGACAAAGAGTAAACCTGCTATAAATTTGTATTACTTCAGCTTGGTTCTCAAAAATATTATTGGAACAGCTGTTCAGAATTTCAAGAGAAGTATGATTTACTAACTTATATATAGCACAGTCATTATTACTAGCTTGCATGTGTTAAAACATTGATAGTTGTTGGCCTGCCTGTAATCAGATTTTCTCTCATAATGTAAGGGGAAGATACCCGTAAGAATTCACAGCTGCTTAGGCTTCTGACAAGTTGGAATTAGGAGGTAGGAGTGTAGTCATTCCCCTGCCTTTCTGCTTGGTTCCTCAAGAAGGGAGTGAAGAAAGCTGTCAAGAAGATGTGCAATTGTGCTAAAGAAAAGTCATGTACCTTGCCCTCAAAATGCTAACTGGCTGAAATAATTATGCCCTCCTGAAAGGCAGTACCTTCTAAAGCTGACAAGTCAAACAAAATACAGTTAGCCTAAACTCCTAGATTTCTCTTGCCAGTCTTGCCTTTTGGTATCAGCAGCCAAGAGAGGTATTAGTTGATGGTTGGTTGTCAATAACCATGACATTCCCATCTCTTTGCTAACTTTGTCTATCATTATAACTGGTATGTTACAGGTACAGGCAACATAACTTACCTGTGATAGAGTTGTGACAACCTCTCTATTATAATTTGAATGAGTAGATACTGACCTCTGTAAAGTACCTGGAACCGGGAAATTATAGTCTTCTCTTTACAGCAGTTGTAAAACTGAATAACTGAGATATAAATATCCTCTCTTTTTTTTTTTTTTTTTTTTTTATTTTTTTTTTTTTTTTTTTTTTTTTCCCTGAATCACAACATAGAGAATTAATACAAAACCTAGGAGATGTATGGGCCTCAAAATCTTGGCTGATAAATATTCATGTCTTCTGAAGTTTAGAACAATACTTCTTTTCTTGAGGCCCGTTGTGTTACTATGGTAAAATATACCTATAGTAAGCCTAAACAGAAATTCAAGCAATGCCTATCATAGTAAATGTAATGAACTTGAGGCCATACTTTGCGCACAACTAGGACAAAGTGACCCAGCTCAATACTTCCACACTTTCTTATCCTGTGGTTGCCCACTACTTTCTATCTTCAAACGCTTCTGTGGCATTTAAGGTTACATCTCCAAGGCTCCTGAGGTCCTTAAGCCATGCTTGTGGACATGCTTGAGGAGAAATCCATCTGGCTGAGGCTGAATATGTATGACCACCTGACCCCTAAATTTTTTCAAGGTCTTTAAGCAGGTTATTTCCCCACCTACTGGCCTCTGTGGAGCGTAATATAGTAGAACATGTCAGAACACTGAATTTGGTTCATCCCAAAGCAGAGCAGGTAAGATAATTTTTACTCAAAAATTCAGTTGATAAAGATGCCAGTCCTTTCCATATTTTTGTGCAAGTACTATGGGCTGTTAACATTCATATGAAATACAGACTGGTTTATTTTTTAAAAAGCCAAAATGTTTAATTTTTGAGGTCAGAAAATACAACATATATAGCTTATTGAGCAAATGGACCTGCTTACACTCTGCATGATAAAATCCATAAACAATTATTGAAGATAAAAATGACAGCATTTGTTTCAATGGACAGTTTCAGGAACTAGATAGGTATTCAAGTCCGTAGTGAGATTAAGGTTGACATTTTTATGGCATGATTATCTCTCTGCATCTCAGAGGTACCTAAGGTCCAGGAACATTACTGCAGTCTTGAGACTCTTCTCTAATTCTCCACCTTTGTTCGTACTTGTTTGTCTTTTGGAGAGATGATGTAATCTGTTTTGAATTAGCATTTTCCTTACATTTTCCTTTCATTCTGTTTCTGTTTGGTCGCTAGTTTATTTTCTGATCTCTGCTTTTCACTACTCACTTTTCAGTTTTGTTTTTGAGAGTCTTTTGCCTGATCATTTCACATTCTGTCTTGAACAGAATATGAACCTCAAACAATATTCAAATTCAATCAAGCTTTACAACTGGGGATGTTTAAATTGTTTGCAAACTGGGTAAACTAAATGTTGCAGTGTCCTTTGTGACTCACAGTTGATCCTATCAAAGGGTAGTTTATATTAGAAACCAAAAAAATATGGTTTTATAGATGAAATTTGAAACTTGTCTTAGAATTTGCATCTCATGTCTTATCAGTCTAAATCATTAAGCCTACCAAAGTGGAAGCAGACTCCTTTCACCATTGCATATTTGGGATCTGCATACATAAATTAAATAACTAGTAGTGATCTAGTGTGTGACATGGCTGCTTGCTCATGTAGAACAGAGCACAAAAATGTTTTGGGCTTCTGTACCTGCTAACATAAAAAGTGAAATCAGAAGCTGAAAATATAATTCTATTAGCAGTAAGATAAAAGTAGCTAATCCTTTTAATATACTAAGATGTCTTCTGACCATGCAGGCACAAGAGATGAAGAAAATATGTCTTGTGTTTTGATTATGTCTAGATGCCTATATCTGTTATAGTCAAACACAAAAGATAAGATTCCTGTACTGAGAAACTGAAATCATTAGAATAATCTTAAGGTTTTACAGGCATATGTACACATGCACACAGGAAAAAAGGAGGAGGAAAAAGAAATTGTTATCCATTTGTTTGCCACTCATGTTTGTGTTCATCGCTGTAGATATATTTGGTACCTATTGCTTCATAAGACTCAAAATATCAAAGACTTACATAAAATCTTAAACTGTAAGCTGACTTGCAGAATCAGACTCTGCAATCTATCAGATTGTAAAGTAGATATATTTATTCAGCGCTGGGCAGCACAGGGGTAGTCCCACCAAAACCATGCACACCTGGGGCAGTAGTTTGTTCCAATTTATACAAGCAAGTATTGCATATACATAAGATTGCCTAATACGTCTATACATATTTATGACCTGTCCCCACTTCATATTAAAATTCGTTCCAAGAAGTCATTTCCATAAGCCCCTCCTATCTGCGCTTGCGCAGTGCCTTCTGGTAGTGGTCGTGGGGGTCGTGGGGATGAAGGCTTGGTAGTCTCCCTCGCTCTGAACTTTTTACCTTTCTCCTTCGCGCAGACTCAGTTGTTCCTTGGTCTTTATCCAGATCACAGAGTTGATTTCAGCTAGTTCTTATCAGGAACTGTTCTTCAGGAGGATCTGCAGACTCCTTGCTTCAGTTAGTTTACACAACGGTTACATACATCATTGTCCACCAACAACAATTAAATAATCATTAAACAATTACATCTACTAAAAATCCCTTAACCCCTTCTTTCAGTTCCCCCTCTTCCAGAAACTTAGTAAATTCTTTTACTATATCTAATCTAATACAATATTTCTTTGTCTAGTATTTTTTTAAAATATTTGTTGGATTTTAGTTTCCATCTTAGTTGGTTCTTCTTCCATTCACTATAGGAATCTCTTGTGTTTTGGAAACACCATAAACCGTATCATACTGTTACACAAAAGATTATGGACAACAGGATGATTATTATTATTGCAACAAATAATTGTTTTAACCATGTTAAATTTGGTAACCAGGAGGTCAATTTCTCCCACAGCTCAGAAAAACCCCAGGAGGTGTTGTCTTGTGTTACGACCCACCAGGTTTGTGAACAGGTAATATGGGAGTGTTAAAATCTGATTCACTTTCTTTCAATAGGAAATTTTCAATCACTGGCCAGATTCCTTCTCTATCTTCTTTCTTTAGCGGATACTGCTTAACTCTTACTGGGTGCTGGCCTTCTTTAGGTCTAACTTCAACAGGCAAAGCGTTCTTCACCCTTCCAGGTACACTGGTGGCCCATACTCCAAGGTATACCTGGTTTAGAATTTCTTCACTAATTTTTCCTTCTGCAGGGAGACTGGTTA
>JAVJGI010000040.1:22601566-22623901 GCA_035590275.1 Ibycter americanus | reverse complement strand
TGGAATACCTCTTTGGCTAGCTTGGGTCACCTGTCCTGGCTGTGTCCCCTCCCAGTTTCCCATGCCCCTCCAGCCCTTTCGCTGGCAGGGCCCAAGAAACCAAGAAGTCCTTGATTTAGTAGAAACATGACCCAGTAACAAGTGAAAACATCAGTGTCCTATCAACATTGTTCTCACACCAAATTCCAAACACAACACTGCTCCAGCTACTAAGAAGAAAATTAACTTTATCCCAGCTGAAACCAGGACAATGCTTATTCTATAACACTTAAATACAAGTTGGATTCATAATGTTATAGTTTTAAATAAATCTGAGACCATAAGACCATGTCTATGCTTGACCATACACAGTCTGATTCTCAAAAGCTCATTTACTGTAATGGTGGTAGAATACACACTGGAATGAAACCATTAATAAGAACGGCAATATTCCAGACTTTTCTTTTTAGTTTGTATAGGCCAAGTAATTTCCTGTTGTGTTCTGTTATTCCATTACCACTGGAATAAGAGGAATGTGGAAGCACTTATTCTGGCTGTCCCTTTTAATCCATCTCTATGTATTTCTGACTCAGAATTTTCAGCTACTTCTTTCAGAAACTGTTTTTGTTTTCATTTCTCTCCACTATTCTTGTACTATTGTCCTGATAACATGATTATTTCACACTGGATTCAAGTATTACATTAATGATTGCATGAGGGGTTACATAACATTTTTGCTATTAGTCTCTGGATGAAGCTCAACTTTTCTAGAAAATGCACTTAGTGTTCAATTTTGGATTATAAATTAAAGGACCACTGTACTAATGCATCAAAATACTTTTGTAATTATTCTGTTGCAGTTTCTGAAACGAAGTTCTTGAATATTTTTTTCTGATTTCTCTTACAATCTCTTCTTTTTAGCTCTTCAGATAGATATAATTCTCTAACACTGTAAGAAATATTAAAACAAAAAAAAAGTATCATAACAAGACAAAAAAAAATGCCAAAAGTTCATAAATACAGCTCCTAATATACAATATCTTTGAGAATAAAAATGAGAAGTAGGTTCTGTTGCAATGCAAAGAATAAATTAATAATGAAAATGCAAATGATAAGTACTAGAGAAGGGGGAACAGTCAACAACAGTCAGTCATTATTAATTCAAATCTCTCAAATTGAATGCCTAATCTGATTTATAATACTGTTTTCAAAGACATGGAGCGCCAGGAACTCCATTTAAATCATAGGTGTTCAGTAAAATGGAAGGTCAAGTTGAGTTTTCTTGATACAGACAGATTTAAATATTTAATGTAAACACACAGCTTCTACAACTTTGATCTAAATAGAATGTCACTCTGTTATAAAGAAGGATAAATAGAACAAGAGGAAAATAGAGTAAGAAGAGTACGTGTGCACCTGGTATCTATTTAGGCAGGGTTTTTTGCCTAAAAACAGTTTCTTCAAGTGTCCACAAGCTTCTGTCATGCTTTTCTGATTAAGTTAGGAATTTGTAAAAAAGGACTTGAAAAGTTCAGGGGACTTTCAAGACACAGAATCCCTGATACAAAGTTCCATATTCTTACAGCCCATGTTGTGAATGTTACATTTTCTTTTATGTTCTGTTATATGTTTGAAAAGGATAGGTTTCAGGATGCCACATACTGAAGGAAGTATCTGGATGAAAGTAAGTGGTATATACTTGTGGAATCTCTTGTGTGTGAACCTTTCTTGATGATAGACCTTCTACAGTCAACAGAAAATTAATAGCGTGTTACATCCCCAAGGCAGGGAAGCAATCAAGGTTACTTATTCAAAAAACTATCAGTCATTCTTCTTTACTATATAGGATGTTACCAAAATTGTGGTGTATTCGGTATAAGAAAGCTGTTGTATGTCATGGAGAGGAGAATCTGTGGAAACTCAGTGAAAAAATGACAAAATTCACAAAGTTCCCATGGAATAATGGGTGGAAGTGCTCTTGCCAAGCTTACAGATCTTAGGATGATCTGGCACTGTAAACCTTAAGAGGTCTTAGCAATTTACATCTTTCCATTTCTGGGGATTATGCAGTAGTCTCCATTCAAGCAGAATTCTTCTGTCAAGCCAGTGATGTAACTCCAGGATTAAAAAACCCCAAACATTTTACTACACAACAAGAAGTCATATTTTGACTAGTTTAGTCATAGTCCCAAGTAAGTGTTCCAAAGTAATTTTGATCATGAAGCAGTGATATTGCCATAACTAATAGATATTAACAACTAATAGTTAGCAAAGCATTTTAGGTAGTTATACTATGAGGACTATATATAGTATACTATATAGTATACTATACTATGCTGTGAGGACATTAATTAGACCACCAATAGATTCTTGGCTTTGCATACAAGGTGTGCTTTTTTATCTCACATAAACTATAAGGTGTTTGGTCAAGTACCACACCCTTGAGCCTTCGTTATAGTTTGGATGCAATGGCAGAACTCAGAAATTTTCTTTGTATTATTCTGAAGACTCTTTATATTCAGTCTTTCCTTAAAAAGCATCTGTGACGTTTAACAGAGTACTTGCACTCACTTTCCATGAAGTAAAAAGCTCTAGTTTAAAACAGAAAAAGGAGTTAACACTTCCATTTTAAACATGCAACAGTACTTTAAATTCTTTACAGTTGTTACACGTCCAGTTCCATATTTTTTAGTGATTTATGTGGAAAGAGATGGTCTTGTTCATATTAAAAGGGTTGATTAATTCAGCAAATTAGAACTGATCTTTCAAAATCAAGAAACATACTTAACGATAAGGATCAGGTAGGCTTTGATATAATCTGGTGGAGAGTTAATCAACAGAAGAAAAACTTTCTTGCACTGATGAAGATAGGTACCCTGCAAACAAGGAACTGACTTCTTTCAAAGATACATGGATAAAATGCATAAAAACATAAAGTATTAGCACAATTAGCAGTACAGTATGGACACTAAATATTTTAATGGTCCAAACAATTAATTATTTTAAAAAGTAATACCGTAATACCTATGACAACCTTTTAATATCCATAATAAAAGATTGTTTTCAGGTTGAACACATGAAAGGACTATTACTACCAGTCTTAGTAAGCCTTAAGTATCTCATTTCTATAGAAAATTTCTCATCAGTATTCCATTAAGAATAACAGGAATTTGAAGGGGGCGATAGTGTATTTTAAAAACCTCTTTAAATAAAATAACTAAAGGTTCTGTTCCTCACTCCAGCTCAGTGGAAGTGCTGCCTAACTATGGACTGGAGGGGAGCACCAATGATTATCTTTCTATTTCAATCTGTTCATTTCAGTTGTTAAATTTGAATAAAGCTTACTTAAAACTAATTTGTATATATATATGAAACTTACAGTAATGTCAAATAAATATAAGATATAAAATCAATCTGTAGTAAATTCAGAAATAGCACTTCCAAAGTAATAATAAATCATCTTTGCTTTGTGCTTTAAAAGAGGACTTGCTGAATTGTTGTTCCACATGCTAAATGTGTAAGAAGTCAGTCCTGTCTCTCAGTCAGCTGTGCCATTGTCTGTAGATAGGGGTCCAGGAAATGATAGAATTAGCAGAGGTTGCCTGCCTAATGTTTCCTACTCCAGTTTTCTATGAGAAAAGGGCAGCGCAGTAAAGACTTCTGACTATAATTCGTTCAACCATGCCTTGCAGTGGCCAACTAAATAAAAAGTGTGGCCCTGCAAAATGACTTTTCAGTCAGCAAAGAAGGGTTGCCATTAAAGGACCTCTGTAGCTCAATTTTCCACAACTTTGGGAGAAAAAAGTTCTTTGAAAAATTTTTAAATATTTAACATCTTCAAGTAAAAACTGTAGTTTCATCAAAAATGTTGATAAAATATTCTGTAAGAGAAATTACAAGATTATTCCATCATAATGTAGAGCTTCAAAAATATATATTAAAAATTAATACTTCATTTGATATATATATATATAAAATTCATATTTAAATAAACCTCTAATAGTATATATAAAAATATGCCATATTCTCTAAATATGAAGCAGGTATGCAGAATTTCATCAGAAATTTAAAGTACCAACTCATAAGTATACATTTTTCCAAAATATTTTCATTTTCAGAAAACGTAGAAATTTAGATTCATTTTCAAATACAGAATTAACAGAAAAACTATTGTTTTACGTGAAATAAACACCAGACTCTTTACATCCTTTTCATCCTTCTGCTTATTCTGTGGCATTGCAGCACTACACAATCACTGAAGTTTCATACTAGCTTATTCTGACCTTTTCTAGCATGATCCTTGCTGAGTTTTAACAAAAAGACTCATGAAAAGGGTGTTTACTATTTATTTTCTATTACAATCACGTAATTTTAGCAATTTACTCAATCATGTCATTTTAGCAATTCATATGTTTTTAAACAGTTTGATATGAAAAAAAATTGATTACTTACATTCATATACCTCATTTGGGCAAGTATTTTCCACCTCTGAAAATGCTTTAAAGGCAGAGGGAGTTGTTATGATGGTCTTATACAAGGTCTCTTCTAATACAGGTAATGAGGTATCAGAGCACCTATTATTATTTTTTGAAATCTAACACTATGCTTTATAACATATCTTCATTTTTTATTGAAAATTCCCAGTAATGTGTATGTTACTATTGTCAGTTTTTACGGTGAAGATCCTGCTGTTAAAGCATCCACCTGAACTCCAGACCGAAAGTTTTTCTATACTGCTGCTATCTGTTGTATGCTTATGAATTGGTTATTAGGAAAAAAAATTTCACTGAAAGGGTGGTGAAGCATTGGAGCAGGTTACCCAGGGAGGGGGGGAATGACCATCTCTGGAGGTATTTAAAAAACGCATAGATGCGGTGCTTGGCAACATGGTTTAGTCATGGACTTGGCAGTCCTGGGTGAATGGTTGGACTTGATGATCTCAAAGGTCTTTTCCAACCGAAATGACTCTATGATTCTGTGAATTAAAGAGATCTCTAAATGCATTTCACTTCTTCATAAAAAGTGCTTATAAACTGTTACCAGGCATCCCCATAAATTCTTCTTGGCTGTGTTAAACAAATCAGTCATTTAGATTGTCTGACTATAAGCTGTTTTCAAATACTTAATTGTTTCTGCCTCTGATCTGAATTGTTTCCAGCTGTTGATCCATCAAAAGAAATTAAGCACAGCAAAGCACACTACAGTATTTTACAGCACTTGCACCCTAGCAATTTTCTAAGGCTGTATAAGCAGTACCTCTTTCTTTGGTCCTGAATTTGGAATTGTCCATACCAAGGTACTGTGTTTGCTTGTTCATTTTACTAACCAATTTACAATATCATTTCCCTTACTTTTTGTTCTATGTAAAATTTATCATCAATTGTTCCAAATAATTTCTATAAACTGAAATAAGATTATTATTTTTTTTAAAGCTGATTTTAACATGATATAATGCAACTTATAACATAGCTGTTCTCTTATTTTGGTCAGAACTGACTTTTTGGTTCTTTTGTCAAACAGTTTTCAGGGGATCCATATATACAATTTTTTAAAGGTAACAAGAGAAAAAAAAGTTTAGAAAAAGAAGAAGATTAATGTAAGACATGGCATGAAAAAGTGGTAAATAAGGAAATGCATGGGAAAAATAGGTCATCAATAGACAAAAGGTGTCAAAATATACAATGCAACTGTACAATATATTCCTGCTATAACAAACTTTTTCTATTTGTTTTCATAACTGTGTTTCCTAGGTGCATGGTTCCCAATGAAAACTTGTTGGTTTTGACGTTTTTCCATTTTCAACTTGGGAAACAGCTTAAACAGTTACATACTGGAGGTTCTTTGCGGTCCTAGAAGTTTAATGTGCTAATACTATGTAAGGATCTGTCCTATAAGCACGTAGATTCCACTCCATATGCTAATACAGACTGAAGTCATAGGAATAGTGATTAAACTGTACTTCTTTTTTCCTCTCTCACTTGGATAAACTGCCTGATCTCTTCAGGCTTAAATTTACCATTTTATTCTGGATAATGCTCTACTGTGTTTCTTTTTTATAGGCCTAAACTCTCCATCAGTAATCACAGTGGCATAAGTATTTAAATTAACTGAATTCCAGAAGAATAATTTTTTTGTAAGTTGCTATATTTCTTTCTGTCATAATATTGCTATCTCAGTTGCTCTCTATTTAATATAATCAGCCTTTTTTATAATACTGACCACAGATGATGAAAATCTGCAGGCTAACAACTGCTATTTTGCATTTACTAAACAAACCCATCATCTGGATTAAAACCTATTTGGACAAGCACATTAGAACTTTACAGAAATGTAGTTACTGGAAATCTGTGTCCAAATGAGATTGCAGTTGTCTTGCAACTAAACAGGTGGTGAATGATGGGAGGGGGTAAAGGAGTAACAGGTTAGTGTCACTCTATGGTGCCCAAGATGAACTCTAGATTAATTTTCTCTTCCCTTTAAAATGGTTACTTAACAAAGAAACCATGCAGAGGTAATGTGAGACAAGTGGATATGTGCACAGCAATGGTATAAACACTAGAATCAGTTTGTAACATTATTAGGATTTTGTTGGTTATTCTGGGTTTGCTTCAGTTTTTTTCTAATGAATTAGCTAGCCATGTAGCACATTTATTTAAAAAAACCCCAAAGACAAAATTTTATTATTTTTAGAAACTAATGAGTTTTTCCACAATTTATGATTAAATGCATACTTAAATGGATCTGAAGTGCTGCTAGGAAATTGCTAACTTATTCTAATGCTAATTAATCAGCTTCCAGTCACGTATGTTTAAAATGGTTAATCGTATAGATCACGAAAGATGGAAAAGTGTACTTTTGTTTTATTGTTTTAATGCTGTAATTCCGTAACAGTCAATACATAGTTCTGGGAAAACTATTAAACTTTCACACAAGGTTTAGGCTCATGTTTATAAAATAATTTACCTAAAGTACTAATTCAAGATAAATTGGTTAAAAGAAAATGCAAATCTGTGTTTGAAAGAACATTTCCTGGTTAAATTAGGAGAGAAAAATCTCTACCCAGTAACAAAGAGTTTAATTGCTTCTGTGTATGACTGTTGTAATAAATTCTGCAATATAAACTGTGAATAGTATATTCATTCCAAAATGCCTTTTCGTTCTATAGTTTCCAGATAATGGTATTTGTCAATCTTTAACATATGATTTCATTTTGAAAATAACATGAGCTTCTGATGCAACACACTTCTGGAGGCTGGCCATGTTATAAATGATGGACACTATCACAAAACAGGGGAGTTGCTCAGCAGCTGTCTATAACTATAGTGATGATTTAATCAAAGAAATTATGAAAATAAACAATGTAGAACCTGATTAAACTGGTTTGATAATGTATTTTTTAACTACTCTTTTTTACTTGTATGTTATTTAATTTTCTGTTTATTTGAACAAACCTGGGGTTTTTTTGAAAAGCTTTAATTTGTCTTAGAACTGAGAAACAAACTTAAGAGGCTGAAAAATTAAGACACCAGGTGTTAAAAAGCTAGAATTTATTTATGGTCTCTGTCAATTAAGTGATTTGTCTCTCTCTTAATTCCCACAATTTGGCTGTGTTATTAATTTTGAAATATTGTGTACACATAGAACAGCATAACATGGTGGGAATCACAGGTTTTGCACCCAGGAATTATTAAAACAAACAAACAAAAAGACATAAAATAGAAAGAGGAATTAAAATATAGGAGACAAAATCACCTGGGAACCTCAAAGGATATCTATCCACATTCTGATAAACACAACAGATGAAAAATTCAGCTTAGAATTTGGCTGCGAAAGCTGCATCATTTAATAAATATCTTGATTATAATGTTATTTTTTTAGGAAATATAGAGAACAATAAGGATAAAGAAGTTAAAAGCATAATGTACGACGAAAAATTTGCCAGAACAGGATGTTGTTAGTATATAAAGGACAAATAGAGTAAGAAATCATGTTTGTAAACACAAACTAAATAAAAACATTCTATAGGTGATCTAGATTTAATTGAGTAGAAAAGCATGTTTTAAACAGTTGCCTGTGACTCTGTCCAACTCTGTATTTCTTACTTTAGAAGCAACATAATCTTAAGAGGTATTAAAACTGTCTTGATGCTAGAAAATATCAGCATTTCCATTGATATATTTGTTAGACTGCCAAGATTATAATGGTTGGGTGAAATACAAGCTTAGATGAGGTATTAAAAAAGATTTGATAACCCTTTATTTATTTTATTCTTAAAATAAACTTTCCTATGAGTTAAAATAACAATGTGTTTCAATAGAAAGAAACAGAATAGATGTATGTAAATTCTGAAATGTTACCAGGTATTTTAAACAGAAACTGAAAAACTATTGTTACTCCTTGATTACGAAGAAAGGTGAAGGTTATACAACTGAAAGATAAATTACTTTTCCCTTTCCACTCTGTCATCTGCATTACTTTGCAAACCTATCTGGATTCAGAAATGTGCACATCATTTGCCTAAACAGCATACCTGATGCTTCTTTGAAATAATGATGAGGTTATGATAAAAAAGTAAAAGCTAGAAGGGCAAGAAAACAGAAACTGATTGTTCGGTCGTAGTCTGCTCTCTTCATGTTTTGCCAAGAACAAAACTGTGTGTATATGATCTCCAAACAGAAGTGTTTGCTTTCTTTGGACCTGCAATACACTGCTTTGGTACAGTAGTCTCTTTGGTGTCAGAAATGTATCTTTGAAAATCCTGCCTCCGCAGCATGCACTTTCCCCAGCAGTTTATCATTTCCCATAGTTAATCCATCTCCTGGAAACAATGTGGGCACTTCCCAGGAAATCAGTGTTTACATTCTCACATGTTGAACTTGTTTCCCATTGCCCCTCCTGCACACTGTGACCGCTGCACTGAAGTTCTTTCAGTTCTTATCCCTGGGAGTCAATAGATGATAGGAAGTGTCTAAGTAAACTCAACAGCTCAAAAATTTTGGTATTAATTTTGTTATTCCTTGAAGTTCCAGGAATGCTTGGTAGTAGTTCAAAAGAAGTATCATGAGAAAACCATGCTTGTATTTGATTTTACTGCAACTTCAACAATTCAACTCACTTCCTTATTTCCAACTAAGATGATAACTTTTTTTTTTTTTTTTAACTTAGAACAAAATGGAGTCCTGGTATTTTACATAAAATAACCTCCTCATTATATTTATTTTCACCAGCTACCTTAGAGGCATGTCTTCCCACACAGCAGTTAGGACATTATTTTTTAAACTACAGTCTGGCCTGTTTAGGCCCTTAATGTATCAAGTCCTTTGCTTAGTTATATTTCTTTTGTTCTTCAAAGAAAATGAACTTATAATGAACAGTTAGCTATTTCACACAAACATATCCCAGAGTTTAAGCAATTATTTTTTCTATCTCTGTTACTGGACTACTAGGTTTCACCTCACCCAGAATCAAAGCTGTCAGCTATTTCATGGGGTAAAAAGTTAAAACCATGTGTGCTGATAAAAATGGCAAAGAAAGACACACCAGAATTTTATTTCTGAGTGACAAGAAGCTCTTAATTTTGAAGTCCGAACATCAACTGATCCAGTGAAATACAAGCTAATTTCTTGTTTATAGTAAGCTAAAACCGTTATTTGTCCTGATAAATTAAAGCAGCAAGGAGAAAAACCTTGTCTGATCAAAATATGTATGCTGTGGCCCACATGGCGGGCAGGGCCAGCATTAACAGTGGCAGCTGTGAACGTGGCATAACCGCCAACAGTCACTAGCTGAGGCGGTTGGCTCTGGTGCAGGCCCGTTCCACAGCAGATTAGATACAAGGAAGAAATTCTTCACTATGTGAGTGGTGAGGCACTGGAACAGGTTGCCCAGAGAAGTTGTGGATGCCTCATCCCTGGAAGTGTGCAAGGCCAGGCTGGATGGGGCTTTGAGCAGCCTGGTCTAGTGGAAAGTGTCTCTGCCCATGGCAGAGGGTTGGAACTTGATGAAAGTCCATTCCAACCCAAACCATTCTGTGATTCCATGATTCTATATATCTGGACTCAGGAGTACCCAAACTGACTTCACTGGTGCTGATTTCATTGCAACTGGTTTGAATCTGATTGCATTCTATTTTGGCCACATAAGGAAGCATAAAGTGGATTTAAATGCAGGTCCATTTAAAGATCAAAAGCAAGGCACAGGGACATTAATGCAAAAGAGAATGGATCTTCAATCATGTATATAGCTGCCACTGCAAAGAAGGGAATAATCTGTTCTCCTAAGGGTTATGGCATGATGTGACAAGATAGCTTATGGAGGCTCTTCTAGCTTTATGGGTCTTGTAGTTAACAATCTAGCAGAGCGATACATTCGCAAGATGCAGACAAATGTTTAAAAAATAGATTCAGACACATTCGCTTGTAAGTGTTTTGAGAGGATAAATACATTAATACATGTGAAAACAATAGAACAGGTTCTGAATGAACAGCATTAAAATTCAAAAATTCATCCTTTTTTCTCTTTGCCTTCTAAAACAAACTCTCAGCTCTGCTGTGAGAGCAGAAAGTGTTTAACACCTTGTCCAAGTCAAGCTATAATGGCTTGGCTTGATTTGAAACAACTGTTTGTTCAAGAAAAGTTAGTGGTAGTGAAACTTGCTTCATCAGTTAACTGGCATATCAAAAATGAGGAATATTGTTCAAAAGTAATTTGCTGTGGACTGCGGGCAACCCAAATGACCTTGAACATGAGCTTTGAAAATTAACCTTGAAGATGAACTGTATTTCTTGCAGTATCTTTTATTCTGGCCTCATACAAACAATAGGCATTTAAGCACTCCCTGTTAATAAATGTTTTCCAAATAAATGTTCCCAAGGGCTTTGGGTTCAGCTTTAAAAAGCTTTCGCCAGGACTATCTCTACTAATTCCGTTATCCTTATTAACATGTTATACCTAAATAAGAAGATTTTTATAAAACTTGATTTAAAAAAAAAAAAAAAATTACCATTGCTGCTTTGTTTCAAGGTATTATTTTTCTCTGGACTTTCAAACTGTTTCATTAGTTTATTAAAATCAGGATTGTAACTATATTATTTCAATTCCAGGGAAGACAGGGCATACAGCATGTTGTCACATCAGCAGATGAAACATTTTAACTGGATTATATTTATTTTATTCTTTTAATATCTAGTAATCTCAGCCTCTATGGCTTTCTTTTGTTTTGTTTTGGGGTTTTGGTTTTGGCTTTTACTTTGTGGGTTTGAGTCTACTGACACAGAAAAGTTGTCAGACATATTAGTAAATATTATGGAAGGGGATTTGTCAGTTTTGTCAGACCACTTGGTAATCCCATGTCTAATTTGAAATTTCTGATAACTCTTAGGTCATAAATTGTCACTATTTTTTGCAGGTAGTTCATCATAATTAACATGTTAAAACAGAAATTTGTAAAATTATTTTTTTTTTCTGTTTATTTTTTCCTCAAGATCTTCCAGTGTAATTTTTTTTCAGCTCATTTTACTGTTGCCTGTAGATGTTTCTCATCTTTTTATATCTTGGAAATAGTTATAAAAGGCCTCAATTTAAGATAATATTTTAATTTACTTAATATTTAGTACATTGTTCTTCTCCATATCATTTATGCAAATGTGAAATATCTAACACTGGACGCTGCAATATTTGCAGGGAAAATCCATTCAGATCACTCCAATGGTTGGAGGACGGTAAATGGTGATTTGTGAAATTTTTCAGTCTGTAAAGAAAGTTAGCCTATTCTTCTTAATATTGCAAATACCTTAGTAAGGTATGTGTACATATTTTACTCAAATCCTTTGCCCATGTTTGTTTCATTCAGCTGCTAGCTTTGTAATTGCATTTAAAATGTTCACCTGACACATCATGTTCTCTCTGGGCCATAGTAGTAGTGCCTCACTTTTTCTCTTCTGTGGACTTTTATGGCTTGCTTTTTATTTTCTGAGGAAGGTTATTGTTTTAAGGAAGGTTTGAATATGAAAATGCTAAAGCTACTATTCATTTTTGCTAAGATTTAAATGAGTATCACTTTGCTTGCCAGCTCCATAGGGCTTTTACAGAGGAACTCTGTAATTGTCAGACATACAGTAAATGCATCTGTTAAATCCATTATCACTCAGGAATATGACCAGTCTGAGTGGTTTGAATTCAGTTTATGAAAGCATCCATATCCACTAACTTCACTAGATTTAAAGAGAGTGTCAGCAGGATCTGCACAGGGGAGAGAGGAAGAGGCAATGCTCAGTAAAAGACAAATCATGTTAGATTCTTCCCAAATAATCAGAGAACTGGTAAGTGTGGTGTCACTGACCAGCACTTTGTCTGAGTAAAATGTGGCACAGTTATCTGGGATATGTGATGTGATTTTCGTAAAGCCTATGCTTTAAAAAGACAGTGGATTCACCTGGTTGCTGTCACATCTGGTATAAAAAGGCAGTCTTATGCCTGTGTCCCTTACCATACTGGTGACTAAAGGAACTGAAAATTAAAGATCAGCAGAGAACAGCAGACCTCATGGTTTTTGGGTTTTTTTTAATTTGGTTTTGTTTTCTGTATCTTCAGTCTTTCGTCAGAGAGGAATTCAGAAAAGATATGGTCTGTAAATTGTCCTAGAGTAACATCCTTCTACATCTAAATTTATTTTAATCTATTTGTTAAATAATCTGCTTCACATACCTATCACTGAGCTGCTTTCAGATAATCTATGTAGTGTTTCAAGGTAATATTTTTTTGTTCTGTGTGAAAAACAGATGTTGATTTACTGGTGTAAGGATCAGATACAGAAGTACAGGAGCAAATCTAGGCTTTATTTCCTTGGGCTGAGTTACCTAATCTCAATTATGATGAAAAAGCTCAATAACTCTCTAATATAATGCAAAAGTGGCAGCATCTAAATCGAGTTGCATTTGTTACAGCCAGTTCAGAATTACCCAGTACATGCAGTCTATCTCCTTTTTGTAAGAAATAGCACATACACTTCCCTGTTTTCTCCTCTAAACTGTTTATAAACTGTGCTAAGCTACTTCTGTCAAAACTGGGTAAGAGGACTCAAGTGAGGCACAATAGAATCCCATTATTTTGGTATAATAACTCTTCTTTCCCTCTAGCAAATCTTATCAGTCTCTCCCAGTCACCAGTGTCAGTTAGAGTTAGCAAAAAGGGAGCCACATTTCCCACATAGTATGGAGACTTCTTCGGTAGGCTTCTACAGCATATACCTGTGTTGCACAAGTTATTCTCCAAATCAGTAGCCAAAAGAGATGAGAGCTTTAAATATTAAGGCAGTTATGTTAGCACACTCCATTTCAGTAGGAAAACTGAAAGCCCGACAGGTTTGGCTCTTTGTGGTTTCCAAAAACTTCCTCACATATGTACAAAACTTAAAGTGGTTTTTCTTTTTTTCAAACTTTCTTCTTCCACAACAGCTTTCCCTCTCGCCTCTGTGTTTCCTGCTCACTTCTTCCTGGTCATTCTTACATTTAACAGTCCAATATTTCTTTAGAAGAAATGATTATCAATGAGACAATTGGAAAGAAAACACTAAGAAGGTTCAAGGATGCAGCCTGTGTATAGTTAATGTCCCTTTCTCACATTTTCTTTGGTATTTCCAGGTGCAAGGCAAGTTGCTTTTAGGCATAGATCATACAGGCATCTCTATTTGAGGCTCTTTCTGTCCTTAAGTGTGTGAAATCTACCATTTACTAACAGACTTGCAGTGCTTTTGTTTTTCTGGTGAACTTGTAGTCAATTTTTTGTACTAATATTTTCTTTTATGAACTGAATTATGCAATATTTTTCAACAGTTCTAATTTGCATGTAGGTCAATAATTTACTCTCAAACATGGATTGCTTGCAACTGGAATAAACCAGCTCCTTTAACACTTTTGACTACTTCCTAGCTTGCTTTAAAAGCAGCAGAAGGCTGACTGCTTCCAAACACCTTCCTTATAGATACATAGAGACTGGCTGTTTAAAATTAATCAGAAACATAAATGTATTTTTTACTATTTCTCAATTTTTACTTTCACCGTATTTTTTAAAAACCTTGATGTCTGCCTTTGGATAAGAGTTTTGTTTTTTCCCACAAAAGAGATCTTATTTTCTTTCATCTGCATGTCAATTCCCCCTTTCCAGATGTCTATTAAGAATAAAAAATTTTAAAAATACCATTATTAACATTGATAACACAGGTAACATACAAAATTTTTCTTGAGTAAACATGTTCCCATCAAATAACTGACCAAACCTTTGTACGTATTTTTTTGTTGTTATATTTTTGCACATTTTCAAAATGAATATTTAACCTTGTTTCATAAGCCAGGGGAACAGCTAGTATGTTCTTTTAAAGGCAGGAGTTTAATTATTGGTATGTCTATTGCTTAAGCATGAAAAAACAAACTTATCTGTCCTGAAAGCAATTAATAAAATCAATTCAGCTACTTATTTCATCAGCAAAACATAATATAGAATTTCAGGATTGCTTAATGAAGCAAATGGTCAGATCCCAGCCTAAACGACATGTAAGAACTCTGAGACATAAAGCAAGTTCAGGATCCAGGTTTTCACTGTCATAATGGTAAAATAGAAATCTAGAACACCAAAACTGAGTTTTTTCTTAGGGTGCTTTACCTCTTCTGTAAAACCATCATTAGTTATTTCCAGATATGCTTTTCTTGAGCAAGTGGACTGGATACACAGTTGGTTTCATTCTGAAATTCGTTTTTCTTTTCTTAGGTTTATGGTTTATAATGCTTAGGTAAGTTTAATTTAATTGCAAAATGATTGGCATTTAATAAGTGACTAATTGACACTGCATTAAGTAGTTAAACAAGGCATCTTACAAGCTAATGAGCATCTAACAAAATCCTTTCTAAAGCTGTTAAGAATACACAATAGACATTAATAAATTTGTGTGTGTTAGATTTTTAAACTTCATTTTAAACATGTGCAGGATTAAGCGTCCAGCTGCTTTAGGAAGAGAAAACATTAGATATTCCTGATAACCACAATTTTAAAGCAGGTGGCTATAAACAGCTATGTGTATGTGCATATACATGTCTAGGGATGGTGTTTGCCCATAGCAATGCAAGGATTGAATGGCGTGGAATAAAATATGGTTGTTTTGCCCTGGTGACATACCCTGGCTATGAGATAAAAGAACCAAGCGTCATTCCTTAATAGGGTCCTTCATGTACTCCATGCAAGCTCAGCTCATCTGGAGTATCTCCACCACACTGCCTCCTTTTCCTTCACAAGAAGGAAACAAAGATGGACCAATTTAGTGCTATATCTATGTCAATTAAGTAATCTTTTAAAAGGCCATATATACTCCACTGAATGACTTCCAACTTTCTTAAAATGCCATTTTCAATGACTTCTGCAAGATGCTCTCACTATCTAACTGACAGGAAAATATTGACTCTAAATATTTAATGGTAAACCATAGTGATTCAGTTACTCTTATAAAAGATGGATATATGTCCTTCAGACTGAAGAAAGCTAGAATTTAACTGGCATTAAATAATTTCCTAATGAAGGTGTCACATACTACATTTTAAATTATGCCTTCTGATAAAAATGAATGCAAAGTTTTCATTTAGTCTGTCATCTTTTACTACTCTACAATAAGAAATCACTCATCGTATGCAAACTGTTTAATCATTGATCTTGAGGACCAAAAAGAGGCATCTTGAAATATCAAAGGACGTTTGTTTTTTTTTTTTTTGACAATAACAAGATTACCATTTTTGCTGGACAAAGTTGGCTTTACTATTTAATTAAATATTTTCCAGCAGATGGCAGTATTTTACAGTGATTGGAAATGCTGAATGGTATCTAGAAAGACTGATGTAACTGACAGGTTTTTATGCCTTTCTTCTGCAAATTTTGGTTAAAAGGGGTTTATGACTTTGCTGTTTTAAATTAGGAATGGCTGAAACTTGCCATGCATACTCTTTTTAATTTCCCTATATCTATAGGAAATGTCTATGTCTGTCTATATCTGCATTAAAAAGACTGAACACGCCACCTAAAAACAGGAACTACAAATGAAAATGCTAAATGCTTCAGTTGATTCACTTGATACTATCTGAAGTCAAGATGATTTGAAGTTTTTCATACTATTAAGTTGATCGAGGGCCAGATATTGTAAAACCTCTGTGATATGGCTGAGATCAGGATTTCACAGAATTTACTTTCATATTTCATTTCAGAGCATGCAAACAAGAGGAAACATGCTTATCCACAGGTTTCCTCAAAATTTACATCCTTGCATTTATTATAAATATTCAGCTTATTAGGATCCGATCCTTCCCCACCCTTAGTGCAAATTCATTAGATATAGTAGTTCACATATCTAATACTTGTACATGGTTACAGTAGTTCAAAATTTTAAGTACATCCACAGACAAAAGACCAGCAGTTTTGGCATGCGTGAAGTGATGTATACACAACATAATCTATCTTCTTAAGCTTTTACTGCACCCTCCCACCTTTACTCTTTCTAGCTTTCATCACCTACAGACCTTGTACTTTGAGAACAACAAGGATTTTGCTTGCTTACTTCAGTATCAGTAAGAGAGGATTTGGTGAAAAGAGGTACTATCTTTTAAGAGAGCTATGTATAAATAAGTATATAGTTCAAACACGACCTAGCAAAACAAAGTACACACAAATAATTTCAACTGGGTGTAAAATGTCCATTTTATGAATGCTTTAGTGCAAAAACTTACATCTTCTTGACACTTAAGATATTCCAGGGCATTCAGTTCTGTTCTGAAAAGAGGAGGGAATACCAACTCCTTTTAACTAACCTTAAAAAAATAGAACTGAAGTTCTAGAATTTGACAGGAAATTGGGCTAGGCGTATATGATGTTTCCAGGAAACATTTAAATCTCAGGGTGAACAATCCTATGTAGTATGCCAAGGTAGATTGTGGTGGCTTGTTTATTTATTTAAATATTTTTTTTAATGGCTTGACTAAATTACGGACTCTATATCAAGAATACTGTGCCCAGTGCTGGACTCTCCAATACAAAAAAGAGTCCAGTAAAAGGTCAAGAAGATGTTTAAGGGACTGGAGCATCTGCGATTTTAGGAAAGGATGGAAATGCTAGAGTTACTCAGCTGGAAGAAGACAAGGTTCACAGGCCCCTTAGCCTTGTGTGTAAATACCTGAAGGGTGGATATAAAGAACACGGAGCCGGGCTCTTTTCAGTGGTGCCCGATGACAGGACAGGAAGCAATGGGCAAAAACTAGAAAAACACGAAATTCTATCTGAACACAAGAAAACACTTTTTCGCTGTGATGGTGACCAAACACTGGAACAGGATGCACAGGGAGGTTATGGAGTCTCCATCTGTGGAGATGTTCAAAATCCAGCTGAACATGATACTGGGCAACCTGCTCTAAGTGACCCTGCTTCAGCTGCATGTACTGGACTAGGTGATCTCAAGAGATGCCTTCCAGTCTTAAAGATTCTGTGATTATATGGATGATATCAGAGGATTTGAAAACTTATCCAATGTCATGCAAAGTATTTCAGGTTTTGATTATTTCTGTTTTGCCCCTTCTGGTTTTGGCCAGAACAGTTACTGAAAGTTACACAGGCTTACAAAATATTGGTGTTCTTTAAGAAGTTATGCTTCACGTCAGAAGTAAATAGTGTTGTATGTGTCCTTGTGAAAGACTATGTAAAAAACCTAATGCATCTTGTTTACAAGCTCTCTGATTATTAAGCAAACAAAATCTTAGAGCTTCCAAAGTGCTTTCCACATTTCCACTGCCCTTCCCTGGGTACCCATGAGTCTGTCAAAACATTTCTTACTTCATTACTCTCCAGGACTGAATAACATATGCTAGAACACAAAATCCCCAAATCCTTTATTGGCTTAATTGTATTCCATATTAAAAGAAAATGGTGTGCCAAACAGCCATTGCATTCCCTGTCTAGCTGACTTGTGGCAAGCTTTGATGTTTTCATTGATGAATACAACAATCTGCTCTAGGAGATCTAGGAGCACTATGATGAGTTAAAGTTGTTCAAAAGTGTGCAGTCAAGGGCCTGATACTTGTCTTTGTGAATGTAAAACTGTTGTAACCTAGTGATGTGGAGAACAGGACTGTAAGATTTAAATCCAGATGCAAAAAGCTACTATTTTTGTTGGGGCTCATCCATGGAGTGATTCTCACTGCTCCATTATGGCACTAGTCACTTCTCTACTCTGTTTCTTATAGAGTGAATCAATATTCTGTCCTGCTCCTTCTTAAAACGTGAACTCCAGTTGATTTTCATTTTATAGAAAACCAGAGAATGTGAGGATTTAGTTCCATTTTTCTTTTTCGTAGAAGTGGCTTTTAATCAAATAGTGACTGGAAAGTTAAAGTTCCTCAATTATTATATGAAAATCCTAAAGAACAGGAAATAGCATGAGAATAAAAGAGTTATTTCATTGATCCTAGCATCTGAAAACTTATTTGAAGATACTGAATATTTTGTCTTGTTTTATCAAATACTAAGTAAAAGAAACTATTAAAATGATTCAGAAGAAGGCTTGATGTATGTTTCTCAGTCCAAATTAATTAATTACAACACATACACACTAAAGCTGTTGTTCAACAGCTTTGATATAAATGGTAATTAACCTTGGCCATAATTCATGTTTTGTACAATTGTAATACTGTTTTCAAGGAAATGTGTAGTAGTAGTTTATCAAGTTAAAGTATTAAGGATCAAACTTGGGCAAATATTCATGCCTTAAACTGCTGTGAGATAAAGGAGTTATATATGCACATCTTTGAAAAGATTTTAACTTTATATTTGTCTTTTAGGTGCAGTAAATGGATTGTATCCTGTTAAGCAGTATCATAATAGCATTCCATCACCTTGCAATTTTAGATATTTAGCTAAAATTATGAATTTACTCAGAAGTAGCTTTCATGGTTATTTAGATTCCAGTTCTATTGCTTTCTGAGCAAAATGTCCCACTTTTATAAGTCACTGAAGCTCCATCATCTTCAGTGGTAGTGTTTGCATTAATGCTACCTGTGGAGTCCAGCTGTCTATTATTATTAACGTCGACTTACTTTGCGCCTGGGTTGACCCCAGGTATTGGACAAGATTAAAAGAACTGGGAGCAAATGCAGTCTACTGAAAATGACCCATTTCTTTTATTATTGCCCTAAGTATTTCATTGCCTAACTTAAGAATCTTTTACTCATGCAAAGCCTCAGGACAAGGACTATGAGAGTGCTTTTGACTTTTTTTTGGTTTTTTCCCCCACTGACAGGCAACAGTATTTTATCACCAGGAAATGGTTTCCTGTTGTTTTCTCTCCCATAGATTTTAAGGAAGACATACACATTAAGTAAAATTCTCTGTGCTGCTACTCATAGCAGTCTATAGTTTTTCCTTTGTTTAGCTTCTTTTGCTTTATAGAGCTTCTTTTCATATTTAAAATTCTACGGTGATGTAATTTCTTGAGTTTGTTTATTCATTGACCTGAATGCTCGATTATGAAGAAAGACAAAAGACAATCCTGTTGAAAATTTACTCCTTATAAAGTATTCTGTATAAAGTATTTTCTTATATTCCTTATAAATCTATGCACATGGTCTTTTGACTAACGAAGTAAAAATCATAGCATTTCACACCCATGTTGAGGATTATACCTGTTAGGATATATTATCTGAATGCTTACATTCAGTAAATAAGCACAGGAAAACAAACGGTTAGCAATCTTCAAGTCCACTGATGTGTCCATAATCTTCCCAAAATTTCTGTGTATAAAAGCAGCAATTTGTTCTTTGTAAAAGTCAGGATACATCTTGGATTCTTCTGACATCTGTACGTATTTATTTCCTGCTTTATTGTGTGGCTATCTTCAATCAGGGACTAGTCACTTCCTTATGAACAGTTTTCATATCTTAACAGTATAATAATGCTTTTTGTATTGCTTTACTAGTATCATTTTCTTAGGTTTCAAGTTCTTGAATAATGCTCTATATAAATGTTCTTGGCAGAAAGGCTATTACCATAATATGGGAATGTAAGCACCGGTTTGGTAAGTTATTTTATGTTGTTTGAGCTAACCTATATTTAATAGTCCTAACTTCCTAACACTGAAGTAAACATGAGTATGCCATTAACAGTGTTATTAATGTGGTCTGACCACAAATGTTGATGCGACTGCTTTCTGCTAGGTAAGTCAGCCCTAATGTTCATCATCTGTCCTAGTCTTGGAGTAGTAGCCATACTTTTGCCGTTTTGGAGAGCTTCTGGATCAAAGAGGGTTTGGCATTCCTGTAGATATGTGGAGTTAAAAGGAGAAGATTGTTTGGCAGTAACAAAAAGGTGTTGATGGACAGGAAAGAGGGGTAATGCAGGCTAGGGTCTAGCAGGCCTGTAGAAACAGGGATGCCCCCAGAGCAGTTCTTCCTTACATTCAGCACTGTGCTCACAGTCCAGCTCTGAAAACTGGAGGTTTTAGCCACACAATTAAGTTAGATAAACAGGACATACCCCTCTGCCTGAACTGCTTCTGGGTTTTCAAAATCTATGTCATGATAAAAAAAGGCCAAATACAAGTGACATAAATTTAGGTCAGCAAAAACAGTCACATGGTTCTCTATATCCACCACTGAGAAATCAGTTGCCTTTATTGCCAAATACTTTATTCAAATATTGAAATACGTATTCTTTCATTCAGCCAGAATCTGATAAAGGCAAACTTACAACAATAACTTTAGTTTGATTGTGCCTTTATTTAGATGTGCTATGTATTTATATACAAGGTGCTTGCACCTTCAAAAAAGTACAATTTTATTTTTAAATATTTGCTAATTTGATGGAACATAGAAAAATTAACATAACTTTGTTAATGGCAATGTGAACTATAATTTGGCCTTAGAATAAGTAGTCATATTTTCCATTTGGAAAAAAAATATACCAATTTGTACCACTATGACTTTCAGAAAACAAAAAACATTGAGTGAGTGCAGAATTCATCCCTCAGGATCTGAATGGCAGATGTCAATATGTGTTGTCTCAAACAGTTCAGCACAGTTACGTAGCAAACAATGGCTTAAACACATCTAGGACCATCTTAGTAAGTGTAGCTGTTGCAATCTCTATGCTATTTCCAGTTTTTTACTTTATAAAACTAAAAAAGAATCTTCATTTTTACTTTAAAAACTGAAACAAAACACTTCTTAGCCAATCTCTTGCTGCACTGCCAGCAGACAGTGGCTTGGCATATTAAGTAAGGTATGTGTGTCCATTCTGAGGTTGTGCAGGCCAACCTAACTGTAACTAATGTTGCTTTGTCATCTCCTCAGTGCCACCATCCATTCATCATTCTTTCTCCATCTGTTCTTCCTGTCATATTCCTAAACTGTCAACCATTTGCTATGGACTGCTTTTGTTCTAATAAGTGAAACACGCCTAATATGATAATGCACCTGGATGTGATTGCAGTAAAACGGATAAAAATATAGTAATGGATAGCTCTGGTCTTTATCACCTTGGAAGGCTCCACTGATTTTTATGTAATGCATTTAAGCATTAGTTAGACCCCAAGGCCCCCAAGGCAAACTTGTGGTATTTGTGTTTAAATTGCTGTATTAGTTCTGTCCAATTTATTTTTAAGCCCTCATTCCTTTGCAGGCCAAATACTAAAAATTAATGAAAACTGGTTGAAAATTTTTTGGGGGGGTTGGTTGTTTTGTTTTTTGGGTTTTATTTATGTATTTATTTATTTATTTTTCTCCTAAGGCAGTAATGCCAAGAAAGTTTATGAAAACTATTTTTAGCGAAGAAATAATTAGTTTCATTTTCTGTATTTTTTCTCAGCCTGATTGCTTAATGTAGCATATAATCTTTTATTAGTCCTAAATATATGTCCAGTGATGGTCCTAATGTCCAGTCCTGGAGTCTAGATAACAATGCAGTAGGATGCAGTGGCTTTGCATGGCAAGGTTTTGGCGGGGAGGGGGAGGGGGGAGCTACAGGGAGGTGACTGGCTTCTGTGAGAAGATGCTAGAAGCTTCCCCCATGTTGAAAGAAGCCAATGCCAGCTGGCTTCAAGACAGACCCGCTGCTGGCCCAGGCCGAGCTATTCAGTGATGGTGGTAGCGCCTCTGGGATAGAATGTTATGAAGCGGGGGAGGGGAGGAGGGCATATGTCCCAGCAGAAGAGGGGTGAGACTACGTGAGAGCAACAACTCTCACTGACCACCCGGGGCAGTGAAACAGGAGGGGCAGGAGGTGCCCCAGGCGCCGGAGCAGAGGTTCCCCCCAGCCCGTGGTGAAGCCCCCGGCGAGGCAGGC
>JAVJGI010000040.1:22578547-22591861 GCA_035590275.1 Ibycter americanus | reverse complement strand
TATGAAACTCGTATGAAACTGGCTTAGTCTACTGAATTATTCATCTCCTTTACACTTCCTGGCAAACACTAGTGATCCACACCATGGTTTTAGTTTTAGAAGTATACTCTTAGATTCCTACTTAACCGTTACTCAATTTGCGATGCAGACATCTAAACATAGGTGTCCACTTGCAGATGATTTCCTGTGAGCTAAGTGTCTTAGATCACATTACAGTCAGTGAAGATCAGGTGCATACAGTAAGCAAAGACTAGACGACTACTCCACTTACCAGCCTATATATACACACCTACATGAGAGTAAACTGAGCTGCTCTCCCAGCTCCATCGGCTGCATTGACGAGCATTCAGCTCCCTGAAGATAGATGTCCAGTATCACCTCAGATGGCTTAGAGTATCCAAGACACTTGCGGTGTCTGGCGAATAATACAAAGGACATACAGGATACTAATATTCTTCTTCAGTGGTTTCCAGAGATGAGGTGGATTCTGTGGCATACATCAGATGGCACTACACATATATGATTAATTACTTAAATGAACCCTAGGTATTCATTGACTTTATGGGAGCATAGGTACTAAGGACACATGTGAACACCTATGTGCGGCTATCTAAACATAGGAAAGATAACAGAGATAGCAAGAATTTGTCTCAACTTAAGGGTATAGAGAAAAAATTGGTTAGAAAATAAGGAGCAGGAAGCCATGAGATTCTGGCTGGCCATCTCGTAAGACTCTATGCTGCATAAGATTGCTACTTAAAAAAGGGAAGAGAGCATAGAAGAGCTGGGTTGACCTAATTCCTACCATTTTAACAGACTTTCCAAGAAAGAAAAGTCATCACCTAACCGTAGGGTCAGCTAAAGTATTTCTGAGACTAACACTTGGTAAGCATGAGCTAAAAGATGATTGTATGCTTAACCTTAGTCATCAGTGGAGACATAGCCTTATGAATCAAGATAACAATATTTTACTTTTTTGAAAAAAGAAATGTGTAAGTTGGCAGAAAAACTGACAGTCTGACTGGGGTAATTTTACATAGCTCTTTAGAAGGTCCTGAATCTACCCTAATTACCTCACTGAAAGATATTGCTGGCTGTAAGAACATCAGTGTTTGTGCATTAAACAAAGGGAACCAATCTTTTTCTATATGCTACAACAGAAAAATATGAGCAAGACTGATAAGACCACAGTAGTAAGGTCATTTCAGTTATTCTTCTATACTGGTACCATTATAATTAGTGTAAGAAACAACCCCCCCCCACCAAAACCAGATGCTAGAGATTACAGGCTATTCATGTAAGGTTTGCTTTTTTCACTTCTCCCTAAACGTCAATCACTTTTTGAACCAAATCAGAAAATGCAGTGTTGTTTCTTTCATTATTTTAATTATATATATTCAGAGGTTACAAATGTTAACGATTTTTGGGAGGACATCTGTCAAGAGGGGTTTAGGAAGATATTTTTTCACTTAAAGTTGTCTCTTTCTATGCATATCCAAGAAGTAAATAATAGATGCCCCTTTGCACAGAGAATGTTCTACTCTTGCACATAGATTTTGTAAATATTTTTTTCTTAGTTAGATAACAAGTGCAAGTTGGAAATGGTTGTCCTACGTATCGATATGGTAGATACCTGCCATATTGATTTATCTTATCTGCTTTTCTGGTAACTATGATATTGCTCATCTAATTTAAGAAGTAATTATAAAACATGACTAATGCATATTTGAATAGCATGGTAGAAAGTTGTCTGCTGAGCAAAGTCTTTTTCAAAACCAGAAGTATCTTATGTTAAGTGACTATAGTAGGCACTAATTACAGGAAGATAATTGATGTTTAGAGTTTGAGTGTTGTTTTTTTTTTTTTTTTGCTTTAGTTAAGATTGTTAGCATAACTGATTTTATTGTTATTAAAAATTTGTGGGTTTGCTCTTTGATAGTATGTGACATCAATTGCTTGGTTTCCTAGAAGGAAAGTGAATGAGAAACATACCTGCCTTCAGAATTTCTTCCTTGTATCTAATCTAAATCTACCCTCTTTCAGATTAAAACCATTACCCCTTGTCTTGTTGCTATGTGTCCTTGTAAAAAGTCCCTCTCCAGCTTTCTTGTAGGACACCTTTAGGTACTGGAAGGCTGCTATAAGGTCTCCCCGGAGCCTTCTCTCCTCCAGGCTGAACAACCCCAACTCTCTTAGCCTGTTTTCACAGGACAGATGCTCCAACCCTCTGATCATCTTCGTGGCCCTCCTCTGGACTCCCTCCAACAGGTCCATGTCTTATGTTGGGGGCCCCAGAGCTGAATACTGGATTGTTACCTTAAGGTAGGTTATAATTAGATTGACTGGATTCTGTCTTTCAGGACGAACGTTCCATGACTTTTGATGTTTAGATTCTTGAATATAGATGTTCTGATATAAGAATAAATTGAAAAATCAAAGATTAATTGAAATTAATTTTGCTGGGATCAAATCTGGGTTACAAAGGGAGAAAAGAGACTGGCCTTTTTGTAAATGTGCTTTACTGACACAAAGGTAACAGTGCACACCATGGAAAAATTTTCGTTCCTCTGGTCTAGGTAGGATTTGAGCAAGAGATTAGAATTACAATTCTCTCCTCTCAAATATCCATTTCTATTTCCAAGTGTCCTGTAAAAAAAACAAAACAACACAAAACAAAACAAACAACAAAAACAAACCTGGTAGACTTCATCATTTGCTTTTTATCACTACAAATATTTACAATTAATTACAACATTATTGTTGTAATTAATTACAGCAATACAATAAAAATGCTGTTTTAGGGACATAAGGTCAAAGAACATTTATCAAAATCAGGGACCGGGCCCACTTGTGCTCTGCACTTTTTCTAGTCACCATGATCTTTACAAGATAATCATATAATTTTTCAGACAGACAAAAATCACAGCTAGAGTATAAAAAAAAATTAAGATACAGTCTTGTATTTATGCTTTGGGAGAGAGGGAGGATGGCATTGATTCTGTGGAACCTGGAAAGTCTGTTTCCCATTTTTCTGAACTTAGTAAATATTTTAGAGTAGTACTAACTGGGTGCAAACCTCCAGTCTTGATTATGGAATTTTTTTCATGCAAAATAAACTGGTATATATATCCCTATAAAGTGAATAGCTAGATGATTCCAATATTGTTTACAAATTTCAAGTGTGTAATCATCCTCCAAAATACGTCGTGTGAATACCACCCTTGCTGGAACTTCTGCTATATTGCACACCATGTTTTCAGAATCAATTTTAATAGTTTACTGGGGCCCTATTCTGAACATAATGTATGTTCACCATGTTATTCTACATTCAAATGATATTGTAATTCACCAAAATATTATTTAGATGTTTTGAAGGATAGAAAACCAAGTATTTTGGTTGCTGGTTATTGCTGCTGTTGCTGTTATGAGTTATGAGAAATGGCAAATGAAATGGAAAGCTTAAGGAAAAAGAGATACATTTCAATATTTTTATCGTTTTCCAGGGAAAGAGTATACTTGATAACTCCTAAAACTTATTTGTTTATTGTGTTCAGTTATATTGGAATATACAAAATACTGAAGATTAAATAATTGCATTTGATTTTGTGTTAGTTTTTTTAAGAAAGGTTTTTTCTTGAGATTAATTTATTATATTGTCAGTTACATGTGGTATTTTTTTAAAAAATACATTTAATAAAATTTTCATTGTATATAAATACAGAGGCCTCTCAATTATCTGCCTTCTTTTCTTTTCCCATTAACTTCGTCTTCAGAAAAATTTCATCATAACTGAAGTCAGTACTGGTCAGTATTTGCCCTCTCCAAGAGTTACCAAACTGAATAATCTTTATGCTACTGTAAATCTAGGTTATTTTTATACATTTCATTTCAATGATTTCAGATGTATACTGGGTTAAAGCTAAGGATAGAAATTATATTCCCTTGAAAAAACATGGTTGGCTTCCCTAGTCATATTAATTTATATCAAGGGAAAAGTTGCTAGTTGAATGTTTCTAATATTTTTTACAGTCTTGGGTCATTGATTTCAACAAGTATTAGTGTACTACATAGAGTTACATTTTATTTCAGCTTCAAAATTTCTACATTCGGTTGATTTTCAGTGAATGTTATTTTGCTCTTCAGTCATAAGAGACCATGAAAATAAATTCTGAGATACTTGCAGATGATTCTGAGGTGTACTGTGTAATATGTAACAGAGAGAAAATATGAATCTTACAAGACCTTTCGGCCCAATATTGTTTTCATAGTATACACTGATTTCTTCTGCAGAAATATAATAATTAAATGTGCTTCTTTTATATGGAAAAAGAGGTACATTTTTATATTGTTTTTCTCTCCTTTAATCTGAACTTAATGAAAAAATAATGTTCTGAAGTTCATAAAAGTAATAATCTTCTAATTGAATAACGATTGCATGTTTTCCTATTCTAATTTTATTAACAGAAAGGGAAACAAATACCTTTTTACATTATTTCTTCTTATCAGAAAAAATACAGTATTTATATTAAGTAACATTTTGTTTATATTAATAACTATATGCCAACAATCTTAAAAAGATGTGCAGGAGAAGGAGAAATTTTAGCAGATGGCTTAGTATCTTAAAGTATCCTTTGTGTTGAGGGTCCATTGGTGAACACTTCATTCTCGTCTGGTCAGAGGAAGGTGTAGGGACTCAGCCTTTTCTAGGATCAGGTCCAAACTTTGTAACTGTATTGAGCCAAGTGATAACTAACGTTTATGTAGTTATAAATTGTATATGTGTGTGTATATAATATAAAATATCAGAATTAAAAGTAGAAAGACTCAACTGTGGCTTCAGAGTGTGTGACTAAAAAATATAAGGTGCATGAAAGATGTGTGACTGAATTTTTTCTATAAACATTGGTGAGTAGTGAGAACAATAGCAGCACTGGAGACATTCTGCAAGCAGGTGAACAAGACAAAATAAGAATTCTCTCAGGAACTGTAAGTTGTGAGAAATAAAGTAATTTTGTCTATGGTCCTACTCCAATGCAAAACATTGTAAAATCAGAGAAACTCTGATGAAGATTTTTGCAAGCAACAAAACGTTCTACTTTCAATCTCAGTGTTCAAATTCTGGTGATGTATTGCTTTATTTATTTCAGTAAAAAATCTGTGGAAATTAAAATTATTGGGAAATTCAGAAAGCAGATAGGCTGGCTTTCAAATGTATTAGCTAGGCATTGTATAAATTAAGTAGTGTGTTGTGTAAGTAGCATTGTATAAGCCAAGTAGTAAGATTTTAGCTAAGTAGTGTGTTAGCTAAATGGGGAAAAAAATCATATAGAAACAAACAAATGAGCATATTGCATGTTAGTAGTTGATACTCATTGTAATGCATGTGAATGGAATATTTTCTTTTTAACAAGCTGTAATTTGATCTCAGATAATTTTTATGACATGTATTCTTTCAAATACACGTTTCTTAACTTTTTTTATGTTATATAGGAAGGGTAATTGTGTCCCCAGCACATTTTGCTCTATCCTTTGAGATACAAAGTATATAGTAGGCCTATCTAGTGTAGCAATATTAATTAGATTTAAAAATACCAAGTTGTGTGAGATGATGTTTAGCTTCTTGCATACCAAAACATGAATAGGTTCCTCAGACTTACTTGACTCTGTATAACAGTACCCACTTTCAGTGTAATTTACTATTGAGATTTTTGGGCACCTTTTTGCCCCCACTAGTTTGTTTAAGGGAGAGGAATAGAAAGCTGGTTTCAAATCTTCTTTGTTCTCATGCAGCCTATATATATTATCTAAAAAATAACATTCCATTTAGCAGAATGTTAAAAAAGTTAAGGATGCAGGCTATGTGTCCTTTTCCTATGCCTTTATAAGAACAGCATCTAGTGATCAAGCTATTATCAGGTATCTGAGAGGTTATTTTTTCTGCTTTACACATCAATCTGCAGAAAACTTAGCTTTCTGTATAACCCTAGGAAAATCCTTCCTAATTTTAGGCACTACCTTCGTTTGAAGATTAACCAGAAATTAGTAAATTTACATCAGTGTTGCATTTGCAAATCAGGCCTCCTATATCGGGCTTAAGTACTTATTTAGAGGGCAAACGTCACTATTGGGCATGCTTAATGCTCTGAAAATGGAGGAAAGAATCTCTTGTGCTTGTACCTTAATCTCAAAACCAAGAACAAAAGCACATATTGCAAAAAAGGACAGATGCTTGTAGTAACAATCTCAAGTATATGCTTTGCTTTGTTACAGTGTAGAAACAAAAGCACTTAAAATACTATTTTGTATTTTAAGGTGTCTGTCAATTCAAAAACAAGACAATGCTTAACATTGCTTCTGTTTTTACCCACTGCAATAAATTTTGTTGGAACATTTCAAACCGAAATGACGACAGATCCCAGATCTGAAATAAAGGAGCCAGAGAGGAAGTTTTGTCCCTAAGTGTTGGTACACAACTGTGTTATAGCATAATCATCTTCTGGGTCTTATAATGAAATGATGTGACATAATTTTGCTTAGAGTTATATAATGCCATATATCTTTATGCTATTTAATTCAAATAGTGAGGAATTTAATTTCCAAAAAATCTAATTGTAAGTGACACAACTTAAGACAGGAAAACATATCTGACTTGCAGAGAAAATAAATAGCAGTTAGGTAAACTGCCAGTTTGTTTTATTAGTAGCCCTGTAGTAAATCTTTCAGTACAGGACATAAAAGTATTTTACATGGTTCGTGTTGAGTTATATCTGAGGCTTTCATGACATGAAATGATATATTGAAACAGGGACTGGCTACAGTAAAAAACCTGAAGAATGCTTGATTCAGATAAGTGTCAAGATTTCAGGGGTTTATTAATATATATTTTTATATGTAATATTGGCTGAGAAATACATGAGGAACAGTATAGTATTTCAGCGCAATGGCAAATTACATATAAGGCACTGCAGGGAGACAGAAATGTACCTAAATATGCCATTAATTTGCACTTGCACTTCTGTGAAATAAAAGACTACAGTCATGCAGGAAGTTTAAAGAAAATATCTGTTGTGCTGCTACAGGTAAAGTATATCTCTCTTACATAGCAGTTTATAGTGGAGGTGAAGTCAGATAAAAGGATTCCACTTGTGTGCTTTGCAAATGGATGCAAGTCTTCATACTCTGAAATATCTGAAGAATGTTGTATTGTAAGAGGCAGCAAGAGACTGAGCTGAACAGACCACAGCTAATGACAGAAGTCTTTAGGGTATCTTAGCCCTTTGCAATTAATTCACCCTAAGCACCTGGTTTTAGACAGAATTGGGTTATTTTATGAGCACTTCTGTAATTCTACTTTTCAAAATAAAATAGAGAAACCAACATTTTAAAACATCAGCTAGTGGCTAGACACCAAAACCTTTCATTTTTTTCATTCCTACATATCACACTGCACAACATATAAGGTGTATTATGCATGCAAATATCAGTGTCCTTAAAATTTACATTCACACTGTATAAAGATTTTTAATTACTAATGTGATCTACCATGACTGCTTGACCTGTAAGACTCAAAACATTAGTTAACCTCTTCCCTTGCAGATTCGTACAGTTTACTGAGAAGAAATCCACAATTAATGTATATATAAAAGAACATATAGAATAGAACAGAACATAACATTTAAATTGGAAGGGACCTACAATGATCATCTAGTCCAACTGCATGATCAGTTATGTGTGTCTTTTCCTTCTAGACTGGTCAAAGTGACTTAGGTTCTTATAAAACCCAAGGTGCTACATAAGAGCTCTCTATTAGCAGGAATAACTACATGAATAGCTCCAAGAGCTGCCATTTGTAATGGCATGTTTTACTGACACTGTTTCCAGAAAGACAAGTGGCTGTCTTCTGAATCAGTCTGACAATAAAATATTACTTGCTGCAAACTCAAATGCAAGCCTTGCTTTTGTTTTAATGTTAAAATAGTATTAAAATATTACTGCTTTATCTCAGGTCGAAGGTAATATTACACAGTCTGTATCCTAAGTTTCAAAAACAGTTGATACAATAAGATCACTAATAAGTGTAGGAAAAGATATGTTCTTTACATTTCTAATCAAGGGATGTATTCTAAAGTATTCCATTGGTAAGAATCTATTAACAAAGACTTTATGTTGCTAGAGGCTGTGAGTCAGAACTGAATGCAAACAGGGAATTCATTTGTAAAATGATTACCAGTGTTGTATCCCTATCTCAATTAACTGCCAGCTGAAGTCAGATTGTTTTAATGTGATTCATTTTAACATAACAAGAGTAAATAGTTTTGCCATGCAGAACAAACTGATTATTTCAGACACAGTGGAAACCTTACTTAAAATGTCAGCCAGATTATGAATTCATGCTAAATAAGTTAATGAAAAGATTAATATCAGTGACAACAGTGCTTGCAGATACAACTCCTTATTATGCTTAAAAAGGAAGCTCTTATCTTTTTCTTTTTTTTTTCTCCCTTTTATTTTTCCTGGCTAATAGACATTTTCTTTGAAATGCATAATTTCCTGTGCCACTTGAAACTCATTGGTAAGCTGAGAGTTTCATCTGTTATCACCAAGATAAAAAACTATACATATATTTCTATGGATTACTCTTGTTGGTTTTCAGTCCTTCAGTACAAAAGTCCGTGCCAGTAGGGAAGTGTTTTTACAATATATAACTTGTATTCAAAATAATATCAGAGAATATTGTCAGGTAGGACTTACATAACATTTAACCCCCACCACCCCAATGCTTCAATCAAGCTAGCCTTCTGAAAGGAATATATTGATACAGGTTCTCATCTTTCAACATAGAAGTGGACCTATTAATTTCAAAGCACACATTTTCTTCCTTATTCTTCAACAGCTCCTATTGTTTCTTCTGTTCTTTGCTTGATCTTTTTTTTTCCCACTTGTGTAGTTACATATTACAGTCATACTCCTTCCTGCCTTACACATTCTTGAGAGTTTATATGATAAGAAAATTACTTTATATTAGAATATTAAAAAAAAATAATTAGCTAGCACTGTGGTGTTTCAGCAGCGAAGAAACTAGTAGTCCTTCACTTAGAATTCTCCATATCTTTCACCTGTTCAAAAAAAGATAAGAAATCTTCAGAGCTTCCCTTTAAAAACATTCAAGAGAAAATAAAATGCTAAGTAAATAAGCACTCTGAGAATTATTTACATAAGTATACATCGTAGACAGGCATGCTACTTTAAACTGTTGTTAGTCCTTAGTTTTGTAAGATTTATTCATTATGTTTGCTGAAAAAATTTTGCCAGTCTTCACATCGTGGGTGAAATTAATTAGAAAAATACATGATGAAGCAAACATTACCTTATTGTATAAAGTATGCATAGATCTAGAAAATTAATTTTCCCTATTATTCAATCAACACGGATGCCTTACAAATAGTGGGAGTGATAGGCTTAATATTAGTAGTAAGTTTTATATTTTCCTCTGCATGTTTGTACATGTGAATGTTAAGAAGGATTTAATTTAACCACATCACTAAACGTTCAAGAAGCTCAGAAAAACATTTTTCTGAATGTAGAGTATGTTTAAGCAGAAAAACACAGAGACTGCAACATATTTTCTGCTAATGTATTAGAAACTTGGACAGAGAGAGGTACAGAATATTGCTTAGCTCTGATATTTTTCCCCTAAGATATGTATTTTTTTCCATGACTTAAATTAAGAATTTATTGGAGGACTGCATATCAGGAAAGTATATTATGTTAACATACTATACCTTGCTCATCTTCTGGAAAATAATTTATACTTCACATTGCTGGAAAGGGAATAGCTCCATTCCTTCCTTCTATCAGCTTTGTGAATAACTGAAATTTACAAAAGGATTGTAAAACTGGATAGGAATGGTCCTGCTTATTCTAAAATACCTGCAAAATACTATTGATCAGCGTATATACTAACAGAAAAGAGAAGGATGGACATGAGCTTTGTAATTTGCAGTAGGCTTAGGTTCTCTCCATAACCTATAACAATTTGGAGGGTGGGATGAAGCATTATTTATATATGGTGAGAAACTTCTACAAAAAACCAGAATCTATATTTAGAAGTTACTGCCATAGTCACTTAAGAAGTGATAGACTACACAAATGTTTAACAGTATGGTGTTATACATTCCCTGATCATATATTGTAGACTTTGTGAGTCCACCTGTTGGACATTGACATTACTGAGACATGTACTTTAGGACCTGAATTTCAGAGCAGCTGCTCTATCAAACAGAGCAAAGTATACTTGAGTACCTGAAAATGAGGGACATACATGTTTTTCTCCCCTCAAGGACGGATATCTTTTTCCAAACCCTGCCAGAACATCTCTTTTTTTGTGGCATCTGTGTAGAATTTTGTGTAAATGAGTACAGTACCAGGGAAGTAAATTTAAGTCCATCATAAAAAAAAATAACAATCAGAGGTAGTGATACTTTGTTAGTCCTCTCATTGTCAGTGTTTGGCGAGCAAATCTAAAACACTTTCAAGGTTCTCATTGTACAACCTTCAAAATAGCTTTCTTTAATTCAGTATGTTAGGGCTTTTCTGTTTCTAAACAGTAGTAGTGATGATGAAATATGAAAATGTATTTAATGAGGGGGGAAAAAACCTCTTTTTTCCCAAGATATATTCTGTAAATACTTATAACAAAATGCTCACATATTGCAATGTATGTTTTTGAGTCTGTTTTTCAAAGAAGGTGAAAATTCACAAGTGTTAATATTGTTTCCAATACTATTAATTTCTTTACACAGTATCTCGAAAAATCCAAGACTTTTACAAAAAAAGTCCAACCACAATTATTCACTGTTCACTGCTAGAATTTTGGTTATTTGATTGAAAAAAATTAGAGACAATAGGTCCATAGACAAAATCTTTAGGAATAGGCAGGCATATACCCTCTACAATCTCTTAATCCAGTGATTGCAAATGTACTGTTTAAGAAAGGAAACCAGAAAGTGCCTTGGCTGACATGCTTTCCCCAAATATCATTTCCTACTGTCACTGTACTAAACAGACCACTGATCTGAAGGAGCAAAGCATTCCTTAACTGTTTATTTCTTCTGGTTTTAAGCCCCCTTTAAGGAGTACAGTGACAGCAAAGATTGAGGTCATGAAGCTCCATGGGAGACTTGGTTAATTATCTCTGTTATCTCAGTTTTTCCACCACATCTCAACTGCAGACATGAATCCCTATATCTAACCAGCCTAAAAGGGAGAAAATAAAAAATGTGAAATAATAAAAAAAAAATATCTCACAGAATGTTGTATGTTGATTAACAAATATTTCAAGGTTACAGGCTACATGAAATAGCTATGATTCATTGAGAAGCTGGGACCAGCTGTCAGAGTATCTTTAGCTCAAGAAGTAAACTTTCTTTTCTATCGAAATACATTGTAGTTGTGAAATAAAGCCTTAGTTGACAGAGAGGGTTGAGTTGCAGGAATAACTTCAGTGCCGTCTTCTTAATGCCTGATTCTAAAGTGGTGATTTAGTGAACCACCACACTTAGTAAATCAGTACATTTTGAAGAATTCTTGCTTTTTGTATCATGAGAAGACTAAGCACAAGGTCTTCCTAAATCTACAAACACTTACGGTATCACATTCAGTCCTCTAGTCATCTCGGTCTTACTCCAGCAATGACTGATCAGAAGCAAGCCAAGAAAAGGAACAGCTTGAAGTTACAGCATTATCTAGTATGAGGGAAATTTTTGTTCTTATTTTCCATAGCTTATACTTGAAGGAGTCTCCTCCAAAACTCATGCCTGTGTGCATGTTATACAAACATAAAACGTTTTACTTTTGCAATCACGGTTTGGGACATTTGAATATTCTTGCAGGTTCTATGGAATCAACTAGCATCACACTTTTATTCTACACTTACCATTCACTATTTCAACCCTACTTTTTACAAAATTGTTACTTCTTTTCTGTAATGTGATATCAAAGGTAATGAAGTAATTAATTCACCCATCATATTACCAAAAATAGTATTTTTACCCTATATTATGATTCTAGTTATATTAAGAGTATTTTATGACACAATAAAAATTATTTAATGAAATGTGAATGGATTTTGCCCTCCTCTACATTTCATCAATTTTTTTAAAGTTAAAAAGCTCCAGACGGAACATTTACCTCCAAATCTTTGGCATTTTTCCTATGAGTATTCATGAAATTGCTTTGATACATATATATGAAATAGCCATCTTTACATTCTTTCAAAAAGCGTGATGATTCCACCCGTTTTTAGTTTTATAAAGATGTCACAGTTTGACCCCAGCTGGCAACTAAGTACCACACAGATGCCCGCTTCACTCCCCAACAACCCCCCAGAGGGATGAGGAGGAGAGTTAAGAAAAAAGTAAAACTCGAGGACTGAGATAAGAACAATTTAATTATTTAAATAAAAATTAATAATAATAATAACAACAACAATAATAATAATAATAGCGATGGTGACGAAAAGGAGAGAGAAGGCGAGAGGAATAAAATCCAAAGGGAAGGGAAAAAAACAGTGATGTACAATCCAATTGATTATCAGCTGTTGACTGATGCCCAGCCAGTCCACAAGCAATCTTGCAGCAATTGGCAGGCTCCAGCCAACTCCCCCCAGTATATACACGGAGCATGATACTCTGTGGTATGGAATATCCCTGTGGCTAGTTCAGGCCAGCTGTCCTGGCTCCGCTCCCTCCCAATTTCTTATGCCCCTCCAGCCCTCTCGCTGGCAGGGCCTGAGAATCTGAGAAGTCCATGACTTGGTATAAACATTACTTAGCAACAACTAAAAACATCAGTATGTTACCATTATTATTCTCACACTAAATGCAAAACACAGCACTGCACCTGCTACTAAGAAGAAAATTAACTCTCTCTCTCAGCGAAGATCAGGACAAAAGAAGGCAAGTGTACACGGGCACTTGGAGCTATGCTCCTTTCCTCAACAGCTTCGTGAGTGAAGGTTGAGCGCATGCCATGAAAATACTTTCCTATAACGTATTTAAGCTGTTCTCTATTATATATCATGCATTTGCAACGGCAAGTGACACATTTCATTAATGGAATTTGATGTGACATGTCTTGCTTAGAAATTTCAGAAAGGAATACTTCTTAATATTATTCTATCGGTAATGACACATGTCACTATGTGACTGGCTTTCCAGATAAGGCCCAGGCATAGCCCCACTTCCTTGAGTATAAAAAAACCACTGACACTCAAGGAAAAAGGATGATGTCTGCCATGTCTTCCTTTTCTTTAAG
>JAVJGI010000040.1:22551283-22569871 GCA_035590275.1 Ibycter americanus | reverse complement strand
TCCTGCCAGAAAACCTGCTCCTTCGTGGGCTCCTCTCCACAGGGGACAGCTTCCTTCAGGACATGTCCACCTGCCGTGGTGTGTGGTCCTTCACAGGCTGCAGTGTGGATATCTACACTGACATTGGTTCTCCTGGTTTTTCTCACAGAGGCCACGCCTGCACACTCCCAGCTGCCAAAAACTTGCCCCTTAAATACAATACGAATTCAGTATATGATTTTTATAGAGGCAAACTCTGCTCTGTCTTTCTGAGTGAATCTGGGAATTGTCTTTTGTTTTGTCTAGTTTTGTTTTGGTTTTTTCCTAATGCCTGATCATATCACAGTGGCATGAATTACTTAGCTAAAGTTTTCATTAGCAAGCAGCATTTTTTACCCTTTCTTAAATATGTTTTCACAGAAGCACCACCAGCATCACTGATGGTCTCACCTTTGGCCAGCAGTAGGTCCATTTTGGAGCCAGCTGAAATTGCCTGTTTGACATGCAGGTAGCTCCTGATCTCTTCTCACAGACATCACCCTTGCAGCCCCCACCACTACCAAAACCTTGCAACATAAACCAAATACACTATAGCATGCTTTCTTGCCCATAAAAAAAGTTTTTATCATAATTGCAAAGTAAAGCATAATAGAAATGGAGCTTGAATGTCCCACAAAGTACCAAAAGTATCTATTAGCAGTCTTAATTTGGTTAACTTAGGTGATTTCTTTGTATGATTGATTTATTGATATCTAAGGAAGAGAAAGGTTATTACAGAAGTGTAAAACAGGTGGAAGTGTTTCAACATGTGGCATTATGGTGTTAAAATTAAAAGCTAGAACTATATATTATAAAATTTCATACCCACTTAGATTTGTAAAAGGAATAAATTCTTATTTCAAATTACTAAGACATTTCTCAAACCCTAAAGAAATAAAATATTTCTGACTGGAGAGTGGAATGAATATTGAATTCCCTTCCAATTGTTTCTTTTTTAAGAATTAATTGCTTGTTTCATGTCTCTTACTTTCCAAAATTCAGATTCATAACTGACTCTACATTATGGCCAAACACACTTATTTAATGGATTCAGATTGTAGCTAATAGCAGGAAGCCTACCTGACTTGAAAAATTCTGTTTTAACTTATATTTTCAAAGGGAACGTTGCTTTCAACTGTAAATGACTAAAAAAACCCAAAACCCCCCAAAAACCCCAAAAGCCACAAGCACAATATGTTACTAATGACACAAATACATTTGGAAAGTAAACATAGAAGGTTTAAGACTAAGTTTTTCATTAGACTCTGTAATACAAAGTCCTCTTCTCAGTTTACCACAACAGTTAATTAATGATCATAGAATCATAGAATGGTTTGGGTTGAAAGGGACCTTTTAAGTTGATCTGGTCCAGTCTCCCTGCAGGGACATCTCTCACTAGATCAGGTTACTCAAACCCCTATGCAACCTCACCCTGAATGTTTCCAGGGATGGGGCATCTACCACCCCTCCAGGCAACCCTTTCCAGTGTTTCACCACCCTCATAGCAAAAAATTTGTTCCTTATACCTGGTCTAAATCTACCCTCTTTTAGTTTAAAACCACTACCCCTTCTATCACAACAGGCCCTACTACAACATCTGTCCCCGTCTTTCTTATAAGGCCCCTTTAAGTATTGAAAGGCTGCTATAAAGACTCCCCAGAGCATTCCCTTGTACAGCTGAACAACTCCAACTCTCTCAGCCTTTCTTCATAGGAGAGGTGTTCCACTCCTCCCACCGTTTTTGTGGCCCTCCCCTGGATGCACTCTAACAGGTCCATGTCTTTCTTGTGCTGGGGATCCCAGAGCTGGATGCAATACTCCAGGTGGAGTCTCCTGAGAGTGGAGTAGAGGGGGACAAACACTTCCCTCGACCTGCTGGCCACTCTTCTTTTGATGCAGCTCAGGATATGGTTGACTTTCTGGGCTGCAAGCACACGTTACTGGCTCATACCCAATTTTATGTTCAATGTCTATTCTTCAGTGAAGAAGGATGTTGATAGCATATGCTTGTGCTAGTATCTTTCTCTGTCATAAAGTTATATTGTTTTGACAAAACCTAACTTATTCTAAAATTTCCATTTTTCTCATGTACTACTGTAATGTATCGTTAATTCACTGGTCCACTGGTAATGTATGAAAGTTAATGTGTAATCAACACACCATGATTTTAATGATAACTTGCTGTAATGAATTGCTAGGGCAGTGCCAGCAGGTGCATGCTAATGACTGATCATATCACTCCAGCATGAATTTCTTTGCTGTTTTTACAAGCAAGGAACATGGTGAGGGTGGTCTGTCTGTTTACTTCTGATAGAAGGGGAACTCCTGAGAGGTAGAAATGTGATTCTAAAACCCTAGTGCTACTGCACTTGTACTTTCAAAATCTTCTTGTTGACATAGAGACCCACAAGCAATTCCACATTACAGTTATAAAAAGTTGTGCGCAACAAGAAAAGCTAATTCTTCTTTTGTATTTGGCCATTCAAGTGTTATGAATATTGCAAAACTGAAACTCATTTTCCATGGGATTTGTAGTAGATGATATAACAAGGGCAAGTGGCCAAAATTGTGACTTAGGAAGTTCAGACTGTACAGTAAAAAAAACAAAACAAGCAAAAAAGTACCCTGGAGAGTAATGCAGCACTGGATCAGACTGACCAGAGATTATGGAGATTATGTAAAGTCTCCGTCCTTGCAGGTTTTTCAGAAGCTGACTAGAGAAAGCCAAGGCTGAATGACCTAGCATTCAGATCAGCTCCACCATGGTCCAATCAACTTTTCTATTATTCTGAGTTATTGTGAATAAATATATTAGAAAGCCCTTATGCCATGTATGTATCTTTTCTCCAATGATGACAGAATTTCCTGTCTACAACCGCTTAGTATTTACTATGAATGCACAGTGAAAACATCTGTAATATCTAGTTGCCCATTTGTTCATGAAATGTAATTCATTATTAGAGATAATTAGTGAATTAGATAAGATCTTTTGCCTTGAAATGGAATATGAACTGTTACTGCCTTTATTAAATCATAATATAAATACTATTGTATAGCAAGTGTATATCTTTATAACAATAAAATGGCTGAGATGGCATATTTTAAAACAGTGAATAAACAGGTAAGCCTCTACAGCAACTAAATAATGAAGGCAAAAATGACTTTTCAAACAAAAAATATTTTCATAACTGTACATTCTATAGCAGGATGTAAAGACAATAATAACAAATGAAATTACAACTAAACCATAATGACAGCTTCGTACAGTAATAAGAGCTAGATTGTTAGACTTTGGTGAGCACAATCTGAAGAGATGTGTCTCTAAGAGAAATACAGATTTCTTTCCCAGGGCTTCTATATATACTTTGAGACTGTATTTTTTGTACGTGAAGGTAAGAATCCATCTTATTGAATTGCAGTCTCAATAACAATATGAACTGAGTAGTTGCAAAACATCATTGAGATCTTTTTTGTTGTAACCTGTAAAAAGGCTTACATAAGATATTAACCACAGTAAACACAATGGAAGAGTGATCACTAGCAATCTCTCTGTCCAAACTGGAAATTTTAAAAAAATCTCAATAGTACAAAGTAAATCAAAATGACCTTTTGGTTCCTGGCTTTATAAACTCAATAGTTCTTCTTAAACAAAAAATATACTTTATGAAGTCCTTTTAACAAATACTTCTTAGTGCTTTAAAAATACTTAAATTGGGTATTTATGTAAATAAAACCCTTTTCTGATAGAAAGTTGTTTGCAGATACGTGGTAAAATTCTAAATGCAAACTGAACATCACTTACATGTTTCTAATTTATTTGCAAATACCTTTCTGATATAAAATTTGTTAGATATTTAATAGAAAATTCTTTTTTGTTTGCTTGCAGTATTGTACAGTGGGTTTTGCCATTTTATGGACAGCGAGAAAGAAATTATTTTGACAATTTTTAACATTTTTCCTTGTGCTTGTTTGATGACCAGACATCATCAGATTGTCAACTATAAAAAAGTCTACAGCTACATTATCTCCCTTTAGCTTCTGCAAGAAATGTCCACAAGACACTTTGATGTTGGTCGTGTCTACTTTAGTGTTTTTCACAAGTGAACGTTTTTTGGAGCTGATGAGAAACTGGTGGATGATTATTCCTTTACAGTGTTATTTAGTCCATATGTGTGGTCATAGAGCTAAGTTAGAAACTGCTGTCACTATTTCACAAAAAAAAGAAAAAAAAAAAAAGAAAAAGGTATCTGTGTCTGAGCTCTCTAATGTGTACAAAATTTATACAACAGAATAAAACCTAAAATGAACGACAGTTAAATTTAAAAATGCTTTGATTCATTCCTATAAAAAAGCTAATAAATGCTGCTAATGTATTTTCAAACATTTTTTGTAAGTTCTTTAAAGTTTCATGATTTCATGATCAAGACTTTTGATTATTTTACACATAAACTTTTAATTCGGTCCTTTAGACTTGAAAAAAAGTCTGATATACTATTTTGGTGCCCATTTGTTACGAGCTCTGTGCAGAGCAGAACTGAATGTGTATGTATTTTCTGATATACTCAGTAGGCACATGGGTAAAAGTGAATTAAAGTATCCCACTTAAAACATTTAGAAGTAGATCTTTTTGTTCATCTCCATACCTTTTCCTATTTCAATGAGATGCTGTATTGTAAGGTCTTCCTCTCGGAATCTCAAAGCACAAGGAGAAATTGTGTCTACTCTGGGTGTCAGCTAAATGTTAGAATTTAACTTTTGTAATCAAGCACAAGCTGTGTTGCTTAGAATAAGTGTCAAGGCTGAGAAAAGCTTTCTAAAAGTGAAGGAACACTGGGATTTAAATACCTGACAGACTTTAAAGCGGACAAACAAGTACAGTGGAATTTCAGCCATTATTATTTGCATTCTGTGGATTTCATCGAAATGCTGGCACCTATAAAACATCACAATTTTCCTTCTTGTTTTCACACAATTTTCCCAAGTTTTTAGTATAAATGGAACTATGATTTATTTACAAGGGGACCATAACTGGAAAACAAACTGATGGTGTGGGAACTCTAGCTGGCCACAGTTAGTGTCAGATGTAAGAATATTAGTCAGACATTAAAAGCTGAATTTCTAGTTAGATTTTCACTTATATGAAGCATGCATTGGAGAGACTTGTTAAAATGGAAGCTTTCGGCTGCTGCCAAGAAAAGGTTAATTTACTTGGGGCCTTTTTCCAAAGTTTATTTATTTATTTTTTCCACAGCAGCAAACTCAGATCATACTCATTCACCTAGGGTTCTTTTTGGTTTGGGGTTGGTTTTTTTTTTTCCCCTTTTTCCTTCTGGGTCACATATGTTTTATGGATAACCACTAGCAATACAATCTCATAAATGTTCAAGAATAAAATTCTGAAACCACCAGCTTTATTGGAAATTTTAGTATAGTTTTCAAGGGAGGCAGTTTCTCAACAGAGGAAAAAAAGGGGGAAAAAAGGCCAAAAAAAAAAGAAAAAACCAAAAAGCAGAAACACAGAAAAGACTAATTTTCTTTTCTCTGATTTTCCTTTACTGATTATTCATGAAGATTCAAAAGCATTTTTCCATTCTCACCAGAGGAAATATTGTAATATAACAAGATTCTGGATTCCACTATTCAAGTCACATCCTGGTTCTTTTTCGTAACTGGACTGAGCACTGCCCTCTCCACATCCCACCAGCCGTTCATGACTCGAAAGTCATGAAATTAGATTCTATTGATCTTCTAACCAGCTGGTATTAATGAGAACTGAACAAATTTCACATGGTGTGAATTATGCTCCAGCTTTTGAGTTGAAGCGAAAGACAGAAAAACAAGAAATAAATTGTTCAGCTACCATCACTAGGCCATCAGAATGGCTGATAATCCTATATTTTGCATGAAAATCTTATATTGTATTTTTCCCATGTTTTATCTTACTAAAAATTAAGACCTCACTCACATCTCAGAATCTCACTCTATTTTGTCACAAAGTCTGTTCCTATGCTAACAAAAGGTAGGATCTTTGATCCACTGCTGTTCCAAGAATTTTGCTTTTCTACTGTACCTATAAGTAGTAATTAAGGATAGCAGGTCATATAAGGAAAGCAGGTGTATAAGCCAAACAAATCTGGCATCTGAAGAAACATTCATTAGGGACAAGTACTACCTCTTCAGAAATTCTGCCTCATTACGGGATAATCAGGCATACATCAATAAAGTGACATAACTGATTGCTTGTGCATCTGTCTCAATAATTTTTGTGCTACTTAGGTCTGCCAGCAGCAGCAAGCGGGAACAAATTGCCACTGCATTATAATGTTAGATTGATATTAGTGGAGTTACAATTGATGATTTCATGTTGATTTAAATGGTAAGATCTTATAAAGTTGCCTTATGCAGATGCAGTTGAACTTGATGCACAGATGATGGTTGCTGACACAAAAATGTCTATAAAGGTCATTAACAGCCTAAAAGCTGAATTCTATTGAAGAACATCGTTATAATTTGCATGATTAATATTAAAGGAAGGCTGTTGTATAAGCAGAAGTTTCTAAAAACAGCATCTGCTAAGCGTTGCTTAGCAATACTTATGTATATTTAGATGCGGGGATATGTGTTGGGACAAAATTAAAGCCTATAATTTTTAAAAAGCAAAAATAAAATTCAGAATTGTTTAACTTAACTTTAACCTTAAAGTACCTAGGCACGTACTATATGAAAGGAAAAAATAAAGTTTGGGGTTGTTTTTAGTGAGACAAGTGGTTTCAGTTTGCATGTAGGTGAAAGGGAAGGGCATAAAAAAGCAGCAAGAGCCTATTTTCTTCAAGCTACCTATGAGTGGAAGGAAGAATAGTGAAAATTCATGAAAAAATACCACTTTTGCTCTTGCCTTCAATAGGTCCAAGGAAGATAAAAGATGGTCTAAGACTTATCAGGCATCAATAAGTTACTAGAATTTTCTGTAAAGAAAACTTCCTTTTGGTGCCACAAGATGATCAGAATCCAGTCTCACTTCACAGATAGGGCTAAGATAGTGAGGATGACTTCCCCTGGTTACTGTTCTCATTGTCTCCCAGCATGGAATTGTTGGTCCAATTCCTCCAGTGTAAATCTAGTGCCTGTGCATGCAGAAGCAGAAATCCACAGTCTCACTTGACGTTTTTGCTCAGCTTACATTTCAGAAGTATCAAAAGACATGTTACCTCCCTGTATTTGGAATTTTTCTGCTTTGTGATTCAAGCACTGGAGTGAACAACAAAAATTCTGTGACTTCTACCAGTTGCTTCTAGACTTCCTGTGTGTCTCTGGGCAGAATAGACAGACTCAAAGCCTCAAAGACAGGTAGGCATTTAAATCCAACTGATTTTAAAGCTGGAAAAAGTTGTTCTTTGAAGAAACCATTGCAAGTTACTGCATTGTATTTATAATTCTTTGTTTTAGTCAGTCAAAAATAACATTTGAAAAGAACAGATATAGGGCTGAGTAGCTTGGTATTTTAGTTCTGACTCATTAAATATCATTCACTAATTATTAATATTAATATTAATAACAATAAGACTGAACATAATTAGGGGGTACCGTATATTTTTAAAAGCAGGATCCAGATTTCACATGACTTCCAAGTCAGACCTTTAGGGAAACCCATCACATTACTTATGATAGTACTTTTAGAGTTAACTGTCCTTACAGTAGGAGAAAAGACTTCTATGTAATGATCTTGGATTACTGAGACACATTTGCCGATTACAAGCTGCAGTCATTGCAGTTGTCAATGTTGTCTTGTAGACAGTCATGTAACATAAAAAAGAACCATTAAAATACATCCTGTAATTCAAAGAACACCACAAACAGTGGTGGCCTTTGCTAGGACATGGTTTTCTGGAAGCTGGGAAGATAATTAGAAATGTGAAATAAACTTTAAAAACCTGAGTAATTCCTGAAGTTTTACTGCAAAGGATCCAAATTCCCTGATTTTTCCTGAACTCTAAAATACATACTGTATTCCCAAGCTTTAACCTAGATTATTCTGAATGTTAAGAAAACGTACGTATTTTTTCCTGAATTAAAGCATCCTTCATAACTGTCATGTTCTTTCACTGTATTACTGAACTACCTATCGAAGGTTTAGATTATATTTTAGATTCTTATCAGACACTCACCTTAAAACACGCCTCAGATTTGCCATGTCATACAGAGCATAAGCAAGCGAAAGGGGTTATTACACAATACACTTCCATTAGCAGACAGCTCAATAAAGGATTGGGAAATATCCAGCTGCTAATGTGTTTTAAATTGCATACCCTTATACTGTGTGCTTTCTAATATTAGGAAAATCGGTACCCTCCCCCTCATACTCAGACAAAAGGAATTCATTTAATCTCACATGAGGCATTTTAGTTGTTCAGAACATAAACAAGAATATCAATTTTCTAATTAAAAGAAAAAAAGAAAGGGTTTCATTTTGTAGTATAGCAGAAGCAGAAAATGCAGATGTAGACAGGCAATAAAGACACATTTCTGCCAAATTAAACTGATTTCCTTCAGTGTCATAACTCCTGTTCCCCTGTTAAGTTTCCCCACAGAGTGCTGTCTCAGGTCCTATTTCCAGAACTACCGATAGGCTGTAGCACAATTTTTTAACATGGATCTCTCCAGCATATTATCTGAGCCCTTCTGTCTGCCTGTTCCCTTTCCACAGTTCAGTTTCATTTTACTAATACAGAGTTTCATGTTACTAAATTCTCCAAGACTCCAGATTATGTCTTCCTTTATACCTAAAAAACCTATTCAACAGGATAGAAAGTCCAAGTTCTAAGGAGGCAAATGCCGCCAAGGTCTTTCACATGGAAGCCAAATAATGGAAGCAGGAGTGGTCTCATCCACACATGGAGCTGAGGTGTTTGGACATACACCTGACCCCAGAAGCTATTACACATTCATTGGTGCTGTGGGATACCTCTGGAATGAATTAGAATAGAGGGAAACATGATGCTTTCATATGAAAATGACTAAGTGGAAATTTTGTAAGAATTAGGTGAAATAATGAGGGACAAAAATAAGAAGGTAGGATTGAGGCAAATAGGAAGAGAAGATGATTAGAGACCTGCTTGAGTGATACCTTTAAATATAGCCACTCAGTTACCAAACTGCTCTCTCTCACACAGTCAGTCAACAATTCACTTGAAATCACTACAGTGATGTCTATACTTAATGAAATTACACACTGTATGCTGAAAATATAAGAATATGGAATTGTATTTGAAAGGAGATGGAAGAGATACACAAGAAGATGGGGGGGGGGGTGTTTGTGCATAAACATAGTTTGCAGCTTCAATTGGTTCTCCATCTTTGCACTTTTAAATATCTATGAATATTATTTAATTATTGTCACGTGTATTACCAAATGGCATTTTGCATACTGATAATATTTTCATATGTTATCTACTGACAAGCAGGTTACAAATTACTTTTCAAATATGGGCATTGCTTGATAAATATAAGCATTTTAATCACACTTTACAGACGAGTCAGTTAGGCTGTGAGTAAATCAGATAAGTTACATGAAATTTATTAAAGGTTTAGAAAATATGAAGTAAGAAGTTTGAGAAATTCAAGCTATTTAGTTAATCTAAGAGAAGACTAAAGGGTGACATCATGATCACAACCTATAAAAGCCTACAGAAGGAATGAAAATTTAATAATAAAAAGTTCTTGTTCTAGTTCACAAACATATAACACTATCCTATCATTTTAAATTAAGCTAGAGAAGTTTCAGACTAGGCACACAATTTCAGCTGCATTTTCTGACTGTTGCAATAACACCTCAAGAATTCTAGTGGCTTCTCTGTTACTGAGAACATTTATATCAAGACTGACCATTTAGCTAGAGTATGCTTTAATTTAGCACCAGCTGTAGGACTGACAGATTGTATCAGGAAGGTCATTAGGTCTCTGTTATGTCAGAGGTCAAACGGCAGGATTGTAACAGTTGCTTCGAGTCTAGAGTTTATGAAGGATATGACAAGAAAAAGAAGTGTCTGCCTCAGTACGGTGTTTCACAGGGCTCAAGAGCGCTGGACCTGCTGTTAGCCTTTAATAAGATTAGCATTTGTATACGCTGCTCAGAGTCTCCTGTTGACGTGTCTATTAGTGTATGAAGAAAAAAATAATTCCTTTTTCCTACTGCCTGTTCTCCTTGTTCATTTAACTTTTTTTTTTTGCAAGTTATCACTTGCAAAAGTGATTTGACCCTCTATACTGGCAGAAAAAATTTCACTAATTAACATCTATATAACATTAGTGCTTGCTGAATAAGGTTTAGTAATGCCTTGTATTAATTTTAAAAAACAGGCAAGGTATAACATTTTTAATTGTGTCTTCCTTATATTTAATAGAAATATGGGTAAGATCTAAGGGAGAAATACCTGTCTCTGCAGATTATTCGTTCATTGGCAATATTGTTTGATTCTTTAATTAAGACTACCTTATAATTGACGTCATGAAATTTGTTTCATTTCTAGTGCAAAAGGATTTTGAGGTTAATTTCAAAAGTTGCACACTTGCAGGTTAATCTTTTGACTGTGCCAGTCTGCATCTGATTTTACGATCCTTTGCCATACCTTTCAGCTTGAAGGTCTCAGATCTTGAGACAGGAGAAGTTCTGAACTAGAGAAGTTGAGTTTTGCTGGCTATCTGAATAAACTATAATTCGATTTGCCAAGGAACCGAAGTGTCTTAAGTACTTCCAACATGAAGATTAATCAGCTATCAATAATCACATGAATTATTTCTTCTTCTTTCATTTGCAAGTAAATTACTGTGTGTCAAGTAGACATTTATGGCATGAGTCCCAGTCCTGATATGTTGGTCTTTGCCGTGGAAGAAGTTCAGGAGTAATTCAGGGACAACATTCAGTCTTCAATCTTCAAGAAAAATAATGTCATCATTCATCAGAGACTAACCTCACTTCTTGGTTAAGGTAAGAGGTTAGTAATCTCAAAGGGCGTGGTGTCCTGTACCTTACAAAGCTGACATTAATTGTACAATAGCTCACTAATGTAGGAGCACAGAGCAGAAACATAGTTCCACACCCCTTTCCTTCCCTCCCCTCTCAACCTTATTCTACCACATTCATTCTTGCATCTTCCTTCTAAAAAGGCTTTTAATCTCCAAATCTTAAAGAATATATTTTGTACATTCTATAATATGCAAAAAATATCTCAGGTCAGTCTTCAGAATCTGAAGATTTTTCAGACTCAGCATCATAACTCCGTTTTCTGTCATGTGCTTATGCCTGTAAGGACCACATAATTATGTATGACATAGGCATCATATTCAATATGCTCTACACTAATTTTTTTAATAATGTGCATAAAAGGTATATTTTTGTTTAAGGATCCTTTATTATCAATATATTTTCTTGTGATTTAAGTGTTCAAAATGTTGTCTATCCAAACTTGGACTGTTGTTGATTTTTACAGATGTGACTGCACCATTAGATCATTTATTACAAAATTGGTCTTCAGGTTTCTTGGGTAAAATAAGCAGAACAATCAACAAGAAATCCACACTTTTCCACAGATTAAATTAACTTCTTACAAGAGAAGATTGTTCATTTGTATTCCCTGTGAATTGGACTTGGTGTAAGGACTAGTTTGTAGCAAAGGAATTTATGGTTAGAAATTAGGAATAACACTCTAACAGTAGGACAGTTGACCACTAGATTAGACCGCCCCTGCAACCTATATCAGTGGAGGTTATTGTTAATACTTGGGCAGGTTTGGGGTTTTGTACTAGATGTAATAAATCTAAACTATAAAGATATATATATATAAAAAAATCTAATTTAAAAATTCTAATAAATCAGATTTGCGATGAATGAGCTAATGCTGCATTCACATCTGCAAAAATCAGATATTGTTAATACTTGTGCTGGAAATCAGGAGCTGAAGCTCCACTGTAATTCAAAGGTCATAGTGTGAACAATTCTTGCAAATTCTTTCTTGCTCTGTTTCTTATATGCTGTTTGGTTTTTGACATTAACAAGGATTGCAACTTGTGACATAGCCAACAACTGTATCTAAGAATTATGGGAAGCTTAGAGTTGCATATTGAAATGCCATCGTAGACATCGATATTGACTGTTCCATTACTGTCTAGACAAACCATTGCAATTATAACTTAAAAAGAGAAAGAATAGTTATTTAACATAAACAAAGAAAAGAGCAAGCTCTTTTTTTAACTGCACTGATGGAAGAGGAAACTGTAGTAGCCAGCTGAAATACTTTGCAACCATGACAATAAGTTATTAACAAGAAGAGATCGTAAGTGAACCAAGTTCTGATGTCATTTTCAAATGGCATCAATGAAGTGGAAATTGTTATACTATGGAGAAGAATGTTCACTAGTATAATAACTAATTCACTGAATACTACCACAGTTTAAATTAAAATAATTTAGAATTAAGTTTAAAGGAACATTGAACATATTATTTGATTTCAAAGAGAAACTTCTTTGATATGACTGGGAAAATCACTTGGAAGGGGGAAATGATAGAAAATTGGGACCTAATAGAAGTTGTAGTATTATAACAGTCTTTTTAGGGAAAAATACAGTTGCCTCTTTCCAACGGTTGACATGCATGGAATCTACTCCACCATGGTTCCCTAGGCTACACAACCTGCTGTCCTAGAGGAGCAAGGATTCTGGAGGGTGGAGCAGAGTGAAGACACCATGGCCAGGCTCTGCTGTACTCCCTGCAGGACTGGGAACTTGATGGTACCATACAGCTGATAAGCTGCATAGCAGATGTCAAATGGAAAATATATGAGAAGATGTCCATTGCTGGGCCAACAACTGTGGAGAAACCGTTCTCCTTAGATGAACCTTGCTCATCATAATTTTGTTATAACACTAACACACCTCCATCCCAAAGTTACCCACTTCCAAGGCACGACCACCCCTCACCGGGCATGCACTTTCTATTTCTTATCAACTATGTCTTTAAATGAAAGCAAAAGAAGTTTACACCAATCAATAATGAAAGAATGTATGGCTAGAGTCACTCAAGCTCCACCTGAGAGTAAAGAAAAGTATAAAAAGTAAATGAATGAGGGGGAAGTTAGGGAAGACTCCATTGCGTCTTCTGGGATCAGCTGATGGGCTGAACCTGTCTTCTCCGCCGTAGGGACCTATTGGGTAAGAATTTGACTAATGCTCATTCTAGCTGTCATTAGTAACTAAGGTTTTGTTTGTATATAGTTTGGTTGTATATAATTTCAGGCTTGTTTTTGCAGACAGTCCCTATCACCGGCAATCACGTATCTTAACTTGTCATGATTTTATAATAAAGAGTGTTATTCCGTAAACTGGTAGTGTGAGTCCTTTGTGTGCACTAGCAGCTGCCGGCAGCGGGTAACACATTTAAACAAAGTGGGAAGACCTGCTGAGGGGTCCCCCTAATGCTGTTGGTGTGTTTGCCTGAAGAAGGCAGTCAAATTGCCCTCTGATCCAGTGAGACTGTTCAGTGAAGGGTCCCTGTAATGGGACACAGACAGACTGGTCGGGCACAAGGGTCTCATCTTTCCTGGGATGCTAACAGAGAGATCAAACACCTGGGGTTGAGAGGAGTTCACCACCACCACCACCACCTTCACGTGACGTATGACTCCTAGTAAATATTATTCTACTCCCGGTTAGCTTCAAAAAAAAAAAAAAAAACAAACCAAAACCCAAACCCTAAAGATCTCGTTTAAAAGGATTCTTCATAATAGGCTTCAAGTGTTATTTTCAGTAATTCTGCTTCTGTTTCTTAGCCCGAGAAGAGTTTGGCTATGATCCCTGTTCCAAGAATGAGTAATTCTGAGAATTATTTTCTTAAAGATTGCTCACAAGAAGAAAAGATTTGATAGAAATACATACAAATTAGAAGTAGGTTGAAATAGCATTTGAAATATAATTATATTGGTCAACTCCAATATGCTATTTGCAGTACATAACCAAGGCAATAAAGTGAGCAAAATTGTGTTCTATAACAAAAGCAGAATCAAATGACATAACTGAATCACTTGACCTTCAGCCAGTAATTATGGATTCCATTGAGAGTAAGAAAAAAGAGAAAAATTGTAATGCCAGCACTGAATAACAAGCATTTTCTGGAGTAAAATTTGGAAATTATTTTATGCATACTGACAATTTTGCACAGTGTCTTTGACAAAAGTAATGCTGTTGAGAGGCTTTAAGGACATTCCAACTCTGCTAAAATCAAAATAGGTAAATAAATTGGTATTCTTACTGGCATGAATTTGAGGATGTGAACAGGAATGTTTCCAAACTGCATGCCCAAGGAGCTCCTGGGTAAACAGAATAACTATCAGTGTAATTCTTCATGTAATCATAAAGATATTTCATAGTTTCAATGCACGTTAATGTGGAGCTATAAATTGCAGTGAAAATTGTTTTACTTGACATTTTGTTAAAATGTATCATAATAATTATATAATTGCATATCACTTTTAATTCCCATAACATTGTTCATAACACTTGTAGTCAGTATATGTATGTAATGGATATACACACCCGTCTAGAATATAGAAAAAGCTGTATTTCAAGAACAAATTTTTGCTTGCATATAAAGATCATAAATACTGAAGAATAGCTTTTCATTACAGCTTATTTTTCTTGAAAAGTAGTCAATTCCTGAACACATATTTGGAAGTATTTTTATATTAGTTCTTCATATTTTAATCCAATGCATTTTTGCTTCATGAAAACTGAAGATTGTGTCTTAACTTTTCTCAAAATAAAACAGACCATATTTTATTATTGCTTGTTCTTAATCAATTAGAATAACTTTTTTGGATATTTTGATGTTATGTTTGATGTTGGCATGTTTGGAAGTTTAGTAGTCCACAGCTTCATCATGTATGACAAATTAGCAACTCTTTAGACTTAAACTTTGTTTCATTAGATCAAAAAACAAACGAACAAATGAACAAACAAATAAAACACCCAGTGTCTTTCTGTACATCCATTTTCTTAAGACTAGAACATTGTACTTGTTATTTTACCATCTATTGTACTGAGGAAGATGGCAGGGTAGTCTCAAAACCACTGGTATCCAATTGATTTGTAACTTAAACATTTTGGACTGTATTTTTCCAGTCCTGAGGGGGAAAAAAAAGTCCTGAGGGGGTGGAAATATATATAGGTAAAACACTTAGAAGCAATTAACCAGAATGAACTTAACTTTGGGAACATTTCTGTTTAATATCTTTATCAGTGATCAGGATGAGGGGATCGACTGCACCCTCAGTAAGTTTGCAGGTGACACCAAGTTGGGTGGGAGTGTTGATCTGCTTGACGGTAGAAAGGGTCTACAGAGGGATCTGGACAGGCTGGATTGATGGGCTGAGGCCATTTGTATGAGGTTCAACAAGACCAAGTGATGGATCCTGCACTTGGGTCACAACAACCCCATGCAACGCTACAGGCTTGGGGAAGAGTGGCTGGAAAGCTGCCCAATGGAGAAGGACCCGAGGGATTTGGTCAGCAGCTGTCTGAACATGAGCTGGTAGTGTGCCCAGGTGGCCAAGAAAGCCAATAGCATCGTGGCTTGTATCTGACATAGTGTGGCCAGCAAGACAAAGGAAGTGATTGTCTTCCTGTGGTCAGCACTGGTGAGGCCGCACCTTGAATCCTGTGTTCAGTGTTGGGCCCCTCACTACAAGAAAGACATTGAGGTGCTGGAGTGTGTCCAGAGAAGGGCAATGAAGTTGGTGAAAGGTCTGGAGCACAAGTCTTATGAGGAGCAGCTGAGGGAACTGGGGTTGTTTAGTCTGAAGAAGAGGAGACTCAGGAGGGATCTTATTGCTCTCTACAACTACCTGACAGGAGGCTGTAGGCAGGTGGGTGTGAGTCTTTTCTCCCAAGTAACAAGTGATAGGACAAGTGGAAACAGACTCAAGTTGCACCAGGGGAGCTTAGATTGGATATTAGGAAAAATTTCTTCACTGAAGGGGTGGTCAGGCATTGGGACAGGCTGCCCACGGAAGTGGTGGAGTCACCATCCCTGGATGTTTCTAAAAGATGTATATGTGGCACTTAGGGACATGGTTTAGTGGTAGACTTGGTAGTCCTGGGTTAAGGGTTGGACTTGATGATTTGAAAGGTCTTTTTCAACCTAAATGATGCTATGATTCTATGATAACAAAAATTAATTAATTTCTGCTTATTTCATCCAAAATATTTCAATTTTGATCACTTGCTAAGGTCTATAACTTTGCAATGTTTAGACCATTTACATTATTTGAAATCTTTTGAAACCTGTGCACTGAGTTAGAGCATAGGTTATTGTTGTTTTAGCCATTATGACAGCTTCAGGGGAAGATAGGAATATGTGCACACTGAAAAGAGAAGCTTGCTTGGTCCATGTTCCACAGTAGATCAGTGTGAGCCACCTACAGTTTAGAAGCCACAGAAACTGTCTGATATGTATCTGTACAATCAGCTACAATATCACACTCCAAATACTGCCATAGTTACATGGCTCCTGGGCAGATACTGGTTTGCAGGTGGCTTGCTGGGCTCAGGACCCACCTCTTCTGCTTTCGCATCCGCCTGAAACGAATCAGCCAGTCTTTGGTCTCTTCGGTGCCCTCTTGCCTCCACCTGTCCTGACAGTTTGGAATGAACTCTGGCAACCAAATACTGGTTGGAACTATGTACATGTACAACGCTTAGTATAATGGCTCCCAATTTAGTCCAGTCTCTGGGTACTCCTGTAATGATTTTGCTGCTACTAACATCTGGCAGGATGGCATTTATTTGCATTCTGCTGCTGAAAGGTCTCATAGTATTATTAAGCTATGTGTTGGATCAGAACAGTTCTCACAATCTCATGTTTTACAGCCTTTTTTTTTTCTTGTCTGATCCAATTATCAAGCTGGGTGACATCTATCAGAGTTAGACTTCAACCATTATTATTATTTTATGCAAATCCTAATTACTCTGTTTCTTGCCTCTGATAATGATTAGTATGTGAAGAATTGCAGCACGGACACCGTCTACAAGCCATCTGATTGTTCACTGGATGCTGGGTAGGTTTTTCATTGCCCAGCTGAGCATTTTGGATGATTCTGATCTTTAGTCATTGCATTTCTTCCAAACTGTTCTTCAGCTTTGTCTTTAAATTTGTGCAAGTCTTGTGGCTTTCTCTTTTGTTAACTATAACACCAAGAGTAAATAGAAATATTTTCATTTTTCTTATTTCTCACAAAAGAAAAAAACACCAAACATTAATAATGATAAGGGACGCAAAACAAACATATTGATGCATTTCAAACATGCATTCTTTGACTGATCATTTTGAATTATTTTGTAACAATTCCTTTTATTTTCTTTAGAAAAATAACTTCCAGCAATTGCTAATATTCTTTTGTAGGCAAATGTCATGCAAATCCTTAAAAAAATATATAGCTTTAGGAAGTCTTATTTATGGAATCCTTTCCAGCTACTAGGGAACAGATGTGCCCCCTTTTGCCTACAGGAATTACTTGAAGAAAATGGTTGCATATTTAAAGTAGCTTCCAGCTACTAAGTCAAAATCTAGGTGATTCATCTTTCCCACAAGAAAAGAATTGTATTAAATATTCACAGAATATAGCCACAGCATTTACAAATATGGGCTCCAAACCAACAAAAGGGGCAGACAAGGTATCTTAGTGTCTTGGTTTCAGCTGGAATAGAGTTAATTCTCTTAGTAGCTGGTGCAGTGCCATGTTTTGGATTTGGTGTGAGAATAGCGTTGGTAAGAGTTGGTTTTAGTTATTGCTAGGCAATGTTTATATGAAGTCAAGGACTTTTCAGTTTCTCAGGCCTTGCCAGCAAGAGGGCTGCAAGAGCATAAGAAATTTGGAGGGACGCAGCCGGGACAGCTGACCCCAACTAACCAAAGTGGGTATTCCATAGCATAGAATGTCATGCTCAGCATATAAACTGCAGGGAGCTGGCTGGGACCCACTGATTGCTGCTCAGGGACTGGCTGGGCATCGGTCAGTGGGTGGTGAGCGGTTGCATTGTGCAATACTTATGTTTCTTTCCTTTTGGATTTGATTCCTCTCTCCCTCTCTCTCCTTTTCACTACAATTGTTGTTGTAATTAGTATTATTATTAATATTAGTAGTAGTTTTAGGGGTTTTTTTAATTATTAATTGTGGTTAACTCGATTAACTCCTCATCTCGCTGCAGCAGGGAGAGTGAGTGAGCAGCCGTGCAGTACTTATTTGCTGGTTGTGATTAAACCACAACACATGTAAGTCAATCATGTCATTTCATAGAATTATGGAATCATTTAGGTTGGAAAAGACCTTTGAGATCATCAGGTCCAACTGTTAACCCAGGACTGCCAAGTCTGTCACTAAACCATGTCCCTAAGCACTGCATCTACATGTTTTTTAAATACCTCCAGGGATGGTGGTTCTGCACATTCCTGTGCAGCCTGTTCTAATGCTTGACCACCCTTTCAGTGAAGAAGTTTTTCCTAATATCCAATGTGAAACTCTTCTG
>JAVJGI010000040.1:22524994-22551183 GCA_035590275.1 Ibycter americanus | reverse complement strand
CTGTGCAGCCTGTTCTAATGCTTGACCACCCTTTCAGTGAAGAAGTTTTTCCTAATATCCAATGTGAAACTCTTCTGGCATAACTTGAGGCTGTTTCCACTTGTCCTGTTGCTTGTTACTTGGGAGAAGAGACCGACCCCCGCCTGCCTACAGCCTCCTGTAAGGTAGTTGTAGAGAGCGATGAGGTCCTCCCTGAGCCTCTTTTTCTTCAGGCTAAACAACCCCAGTTCCCTCAGCTGCTCCTCATAAGACTTGTGCTCCAGACCCTCCACCAGTTTTGTTACCCTCCTCTAGACATGTTCCAGCACCTCTACATCACTCTTGAAGTGAGGGGCTGAAAAATGCCATCCTATCCTTAATGAGTAGAGCCACTCTTTTTACATGAACCTGTTGCTGTTCCTTGAAATACAAAGACCAGTTCAATGTTTATCTAAGTTTCTTTATGACTTTACGGTCAAGCTTAATCTTTACCTCTGGTTATTCTTTCTGATTAAGGCAGTAACACCACGACAAATGGTGCTATCCACATTCTCCCCTTTGGTTAAATTATATAATCTCTTCTATATTACATAAACAAATTAATATACATGTCTGATTCATATCTGATACATGTTTAACTTCTTATATATTTTTTTAAAGTTGTATTCATTCTGGCAATAGTTTTTCTTTTATTTTTTTGATTGTTTTGTGAGTTAGACTGCCCTACTAAAACAGTGTCCTTGAGAAGCAATTTTTGGTTTATTCTGTTATGATGCAGGTAACATAGTGAGGAAAGTTGTTATGCAATGGAATCAGTAGAGCTAGAAATGAAGTTTGTAAGGAACTTTGTCAAGTAAAAACATCATTTTCTTGAATGTAATGCTTTACACAGAAATGCACCTACTTTTGCAGGACTTCTGCTGAAATGCTTTTCAGGTCTGGAATGAAGTTTCCATTTAAAAAACAGAACAAAATGTGAGCCATCTACTCTAGTGAGTAGGCAGAGTGCTCCCTGAAAAATAAGTGTGGCAGTTAAGGAAACCCCATGAGATTCTGAGACTGGAATATCTTTCCTTCTCTTGTGTCCTGATTTCATCTGGGATAGAGTTAGTTTTCTTTTCAGTAGCTGGTACAGTGCTGTGGTTTGGTTTTAATATGAGAATAATGTTGATAACACACTGATGATTTAGCTGTCGCTAAGCAGTGCTTAGTCTAAATCAAGGACAGTTCAGTTCCCCATGCTCTGCTGGTGAGCGGGTGCACCAGAAGCCGGGAGGGAGCAAAGCCAGGACAGCTGACCCGAACTAGCCAAAGCGATACTCTATACCATAGAATGTCATGCTTAGTATATAAACTGAGGGCAGTTCACCACTGACCACTGCTTAAGGACTGGCTGGGCATTGGTCAGCAGGTGGTGGGCGATTGCATTGTGCATCACTTGGATTTTTCCTTGGTTTTTATTCCTTTCTGTCCCTTTGCTCTTCATTACAATTTTTATTGTTATTGTTATTTTGGTTTGGGGTTTTACGTTGGGGTTCTGTGTGTGGTTTTTTTTAAAAAAAACCCTGTATTTCAATTAATAATCTGTTCTTATCTCAACCACGGGTTTTACCTTTTTTTAATTCTCCTCCCTATCCCACTGTGGCAGGGAGTGCGGGGGAGCGAGTGAGCAGCTCTGTGGTACTTAGTTGCTGGCTGCTGTTAAACCACGACATTTTGCTCTTTAGCTTTCATTATTTATCTTTTTAATTGCATATTTGGATATACTTATAAATGCATATATCTACATCTTCGCATATATATATATATATATGTCTGTGTGTGTCTTCATATACCTATATAGATACAGACATATAAACATACATATGTAGAAATTCTTCATAATGTTGCATACACTTATTTCTTTACTTTGTTTCTCATGCTTTTACATGTTTCCTCAATCCTTCTTCCCATTTTATATTTGCTAGTTTTAAAACCAGAGAGAGGAAAATGTCCTTTGATTGAACATTAATTGAAACAGCCTTTCCCCAAAATATTTTAAACATAAAATAACTCAATTATTATTAAAGAAATTGATGTACTTAACAGAAAAATAATTGAGAATTAATTAATTGTAATAATAATCCATTAATTTGAAACATGAGTGTAGAAAAAAGATATGGAGAAACATCTGTCTGGAATTACACATAGATAACTGATTCCAAATTGGGACAGCATACATGTGTGCAGTCATTACCATTATTTTTACTCTGTGATGAGGCTGAACTGAATGTTGCCTGCTAAAAACATTCTGAACATGTTCAATCCTGTCCAGCTGTAGAATGGTGAGAAAACTAAAGTGGGAACATGGTACGCATTCATTACATTGTCTGGATCTTCTGTGTATCTTTTGTGCTTTTTAGTGTAAAGAGAGTCCTTTTTGTGTAATGAGCTTCAAAAGTAATCCAGAATACTCATAAGATTTATATTGCATGAAAGATGTATTTTGGTTCCTTAGATTTTTACAAGGGTGCCATCACAGATAATCTAATGAAGATTTTCTGTGATGTTCCACTGATGTGAAAGAAGGTAACAGACAGAAAGCATGATGTACATGAAGTGTATGACACAGGTCAAGGACTAGAAAATTATGTTTCAGCCTGCTCTAATCTGGTAGTTTAGTACAGAAACTTGCTACATGTCTAAGCAGAGACAAAACAGCTTTGCACAAAGGTGAGTGGAACTCCTGGAGATAATTTTGTATGTGATATGTTACAGGCATAAAAGTAGTGGTTGCATAACCTCCTAAAATAACAAAGCACAAAAGATGAATTTGCTGAAGTAATATTAATTAGAAGAAATTTTCCACTTCCGACCCATCACCCTTACAAGATTAAATGAAAGGCACTAACCAAGAAAGATAACTATTTCTCTTGTCTGCAGGAGAAAGGAAGTTATAATCATATTTAATTAGTTAATGTTTACAAAGCAATTTAGATCCTTGGATGAAAGGTACTAGGTAAATGCTAAGCATGAGCATCATTATGCTTTTTTCTATAGCCTAGGAATGTAATTATGATGTCTGCACAGTCTTTTCAACAAACAGGCTATAAGTATTGAATTTTGTGATATTTTTACTTACTAGTGTTAGACATCAACAAGGCTGAATTTTCTTTTCAGGTTTATGTAATTTACAAGTTCATTTATCATTGCCTTCTTGGCACTGAGCTAAATTACTAATTTTTGCTAGATTTTCCTGCCATACCTATTTTCAGTAATGCAGGTGCATTTTTTATTTCATCCTTTTCTACAAAAAATATATATGTTTATATATTGTGGAAATATTTGTCAGGATCTGAAACTTTCTTAGAGGAAGATTTATTCTTGATTATAACTTAGCTGCTGACTGTGGCTTTTTATAAAACAAATGGAGGAAAAGAAATGCAATATTTATATGTTATTCCATTTTGTTTCCTTTTTTCCTGCAGTATCAGTATGTAGACATTTTATTTCAGATGTGTATCGAATGATCCCACTGATGAGCTGGGTTTTGGGATTCTTTGAATTCTACACAACTCATTGCAAATGCCTAACCCTAAATACAGGATGCAATGCTGTTTAGGATTTTAAAAGTCTGATCCAAGCAGGTCATCTATATCTCTCATACAGCTAAATAGAATATTCTTAAAGATAATTCTTCCCACCTATCTTGGGTGTGCCCTGTCCCTCTTCTGCAAGACTTACTGAAGGAAGGTGATCATTCTTTTAAAGAACTTCTATTTTTAAAGTGTAACCAGAATAGCACACACTTTTTTCAAAAGTATTATTTTAAAGTTCAGCCTCAGGAAAGCAGCTGAAGGAGATTGCACCAGTATCCTTGTCCCCCTATAAGATGCCATCCCCTTTAGATATATGCTAGTCTGATTCATATAAAGAAGTACTACCCATCTCTCCAGAGAAAACTTTGCCATTATGAAGAAAATAAATCAAGTTCAATAAAGAAACTGAAGTAAGATTTGGAGAAAGGATGAAGGGAATGTTGCAGAGGGAACAAAATGGAGCATGCTGGCTAGAAAGTAGGACACAGTTGCAGGGAGGTTAAGGAAACCAGGGTTCAAGTTTCTGTTCTCAAACCTTTTCTGTATTTTATCCAGTGGCATTTTAATGACAAAACTGGGACACATGTGACTGGCACAGTGATAAATCTCTAGGCACCTGTAGACATGCAGTGTGAAAAAGTTCAAAGAAGTTAGTCAGAACTTGTTTCAATAAGGCAGTTAGGAACATAGATCTAAGTTAGTAATGTAAGAACAAAACAATTTTAGAACATTTTAATAATATCATAGGGTCAGTATGTCAAAATATTTTTTTTTTTTTTCCAAGTGAAAATTCTGGTTTTGCTTTTATGTTGAGTGCTACTACATGAGATTGAAAAGCCACTGTTCCACAGAATAAAAATTCTGGTAATGCAAGAGATTTACTATATACTGCATATTTCAATAATGTTGGACTCTTTCATTGTTATGGCAAAACATGATATTTAATATTAAAAATATATCATAATATTAATTCAACATATTTCATGGCCTGAAAACCAAGATTTAATCAGTTATAAATGTAAGAATGAAATGCTAAACCCTGTGTTTCTACCTTTTTAGAATAAAACACATCAGTATTACTGAAATGGGTAAGTCAAAACAATTTTACTTTTTCCTTCTGAAACTTTTGTGGAAATTTTCTGAACTTGAATTTTGAAAACAATAATAGTAAAAGAAGAAGTATTTTGGTTATACCTAGACATCAGTGTTATGGAATTCTGATTTATTACAGCTCCCTTATTATTTATTTCTTATTGTAGCTGCAGCTCTTCTTCATCCGCAGGACATAATATAGTAGTACTCTGGAGCGCCGTATAGTAAACATGATTCACAGTTCTCAACTGCCTATAAACTGTTAAATGTTACACTTAGTTACAGGGAATTAAAATAAAAGGTTAAATTATTAATGGATATATAAAATATAAATTTCTAGTACCTAATACCTGGTTCCTCTATCTATGGTTTCCAGCTTTGGGATAGATATGAACTTCCTGTACTTAATGTATAATTGTCAGGTGCCAAAGGAAACGAGGGCAATATCACCACTTTTTCGTGTAAATTGAGACAAAGACCAGGAAATTGTGTGAAATAACATAATACGGGATACAAGGCAAAGAAAAGATACCAAACGATGAACAATATGATTACGCTAGAAACCGCTTAATATTAAAACGATGATGTTTACTGAAAGCCTACATGAGCATATGCAGATTTTGTCAGTTCCTCATAAATTCATTCTCTTTGGAAATAAAAATAGGGTCACAGAAGAAACATACCTTGAAAAAAACCTATATGAGTAATTATAACCATAACAAAAGTAAATTAGAAAACAAGTGAGATTTGATTCGATCTGCTAGTATAAAAAACAAGACAGAACTTGTAATATACAGAAAAAATGACAGGTTGATCCATCAGGAAAAGAAAGAAGGAGGCAAAGTGAACAGGCAGAAAACAACCAGTCATTGTCGCTCCAAAGACATATTTGAAGAGAAGATCTCTATGCCTTCTGTATGTATTACTTAACTTCACACAAGAACACACAGAAGTCGGAATAACCATGTTATGAAACAGATCTTCACTGATGTAGGAAGAGTGATCATTCCTGCAATAAGCTGACATTCCTACTCATCTTAAGAATTTCACCAATATCCTTTTTTTTTGGTTGTTGTTATTCTTCATTAGGACTAGCATTACATGCCTGTTCCAGACAGTGTCGAATGAGATGGCCATGGTTTTACGTGATATGCTACTAACTAACCTGAGAAATTTAGTTGCGTTACATCTCTCTGCTCCAAATTTTTTAGGGGTTGGGTTTTTTTTCTGATTTGCAGTTTGCATGATATCTGTTTGATGTACCAAAACTGTATTTTAGTTTAATCCCTCTCTGTTTCCCCAAACATTTTCCTACCATTAGTCTTCTGCATGCATTTTATTACATAGTAACAGTCTATTCAGACAATGTTTAGATGTTTTCCCCTTTTTCATGTTGAGGAAGCTTAGGGACACAGGTACGTTTTGAAATGCCATTGGGAAGGGACAGTTTAGAGGAAAGAATTTTTTTGTAGGAACATCCAAAGCAAAGACCATCCTTGTAAAACACATCATAGATTTTAAAAGGAAACAGTGATGTCTAGTGAACAGCAAGTCACTAAACTTGTAAGGTCCTAATGATTTCATTTTATCACTGACTTAATGAGTGATCCCAAAGAAGTAATTTCACAGCTCTCTACTTCTGTTTCCTCTCTATTCTCTTTTTGAAATGTGTTTTCAGACTACAAAACTCTCAGTGGACACATTCATAATGGGGTTTTAATTTTGGATGCCAGATACAACCCTAATATTAATAATAACTAAACTGGAGTATATTTCATACTCATAGAACCATAGAATCTTACAATGATTTTCATTGGAAGGGACCTTTAAGATTGTCTAGTTTCGGCCCTCCTGACATGGGCAGGGACATCTTCAACTAGATCAGATTGCTCAAAGCCCCATCCAACCTGGCCTTAAACACTTCCAGGGATGGGGCATCCACAGCTTCTCTGGGAAACCTGTTGTTCCAGTGCCTCACCACTCACATAGTGAAGAATTTCTTCCTTGTATCTAATCTATATCTACCCTCTTTCAGTTCAAAACCGTTACCCCTTGTCCTATCACTACATGCCCTTGTAAAAAGTCCATCTCCAGCTTCTTGTAGGACACCTTTAGGTACTGGAAGGCTGCTATAAAGTCTCCCCAGAGCCTTCTCCGCTCTAGGCTGAACAACCCCAACTGCCTCAACCTGTCTTCATAGAAGAGGTGCTCCATCCCTCTGAGCATCTTCATGGCCCTCCTCTGGACTCACTCCAACAGGTCCATGTCATTCTGATATTGGAGGCCTCAGAGATGAATGCAGTACTTCAGGTGGGGTCTCACGTGAATGGAGTAGAGGGAAAGAAACATCTCCCTCAGCCTGCTGGTCACACTTCTTTTGATGCAGCCCAGCAAAGATATGGTTGGCTTTGTGGGCTGCAAGAGGACACAAGTCATGTTGAGCTTCTCATCCAGTAGCACCCCCAAGTCTTTCTCCTTAGGGCTGCTCTCAATCCATTTTCCATCCAGTCTGTGTCTGTGCTTGGGGTTGCCCTGACCCATGTACAGGACCTTGCACTTGGCCTTGTTGAGCTTCATGAGGCTTCCATAAGCCCACCTGTCAAGCCTGTCAAGGTATCTCTGGATGGCATCCCTTCCCTCCAGCATGTTAACCACGCCAAACAGCTTGATGTTGTTGGAAAATTTGCTAAGCACTCAATCCCACTGTCTGTGTCAAGGACAAATTTGTTAAACATTTGCTGGTCCCAATACCAACCCCTGAGAAACACCATTCGGTGTCAAATGCTTTGCACAAGTCCAAGTAGATGACATCAGTTGCTTTTCCTTTATCTTAGCTGAAGCCCTGTCTGTGACACCAGTCTCGTAACCGTTTATTGATTTGCCAGTTTCTACTGGACCTTTCAAACCCCTTCCCTTTGATCTGGAGGATTGATGAAAAAACTACCTGTGCTTCAGCAACCCATGCTGCTGCTCTCAGGGCTCTGTAATCCTTCTTGATACTCCTCAGACTGCTCCTGGCTGTGTCACTGGTGCCCGCATGAAACCGCAGCAGCGGATAACAGTCAGTGGACTGTACTAGACTAGGCAGTAGTCTTTAGGTGACATCCCTTATATGAGCCCCCAGTAAGCAACACACCTGTCTAGAGAGTGCAGTCTCTGATCCTGAGCATTTTTAAAGAAAAATAGCTCATTAGTACTTTTCCCTTTCCCTTTCAATGGCATTAATAGCTACTCAGAGAAAGACTCTAAACCATTCAAACTCAGAGCATCCCTTCACTTAACACTGAGAGGAAAAGTGTACACAGAAGTGTCTGTTAAATCACTTAAACCACCTGTACTATTGTCTATGTATAATCTTCTGTATTATAATTACAGTAATTATTCCATTCTCATTATCAGTATTTCAGTTTTACCTCCTGTCTCTGCAGTAGAAGAATATAGTCCCTTGACTTTCAATTCTGTCCTTCCAAATTCACCCTTCATTAAAAAACAATTTATCTATAGTGTATGCAGTTTCTTGGTATCAAAAATTCTGTCATATTCTTCAGTTCATTTGTTAAAATATTTTTCTTTGTTTCTGCAAAATAGAATTGGGAAATTGTACGTTTGGTGTGAAATACAACAGAAAGCAATGCTGAAGTTCATATCAGCGAAATGGCTGCACAAAAGCAGAAAATGTAGGAGAAGAAAGTAATTCTGCTGGTGTAAGATGAGCTTTTATCTATTAACTACCATCTTCCCAGTTAATTATAACATTTCTGAATAGGATGTTTCTCTTATACTTGGCGAGAGTTAACTTGGTTGTATTGGGAAATTCTTTAAAGAGAGAACTAGTAAGCATATGTAAAACATCCATTCTGTAGCAGTATTTCTTATTGATACCTGATGCTTAAAAATTAAAGATTCTATAAATGCAAACTAGATGTAAGTGACAAAAAATATCTCTAAATGAAGTATTCCTATTTAATATACAACACCTGTAATCCTTTCTGAAAAGCAGTTAGTTAGCAGGACTTAATTTCCTATTATATTTCCTCAGACTTTAGTTTTATTGTTACCATTATGAATAGGAAGGCTAACTCTATCAAATAACATATTAGTACATGAGAATCAGAATATCAGACGTAATTTGCTGTATGGTCAAATTAAACCTCTATGGCTCAGAAGAACTTTGAAAATAAGGGCAAAGGCATCTCAGGAACACAATTGCTTTCCTATTTTCCAGTTACTGTTGAAAAAGCCCCTGTGATTCCTGAGAGTACTCTCCATTCACAGGAGGTGCTTTTCAGCTCCTTCAGGATTCAAGGTTATAGGTCTGTTGATTTTATTCACAGGCATAACTAAAACTGAGATGAAAGAACTCACAGTAGAATAATGGCTTGGTAGAGCAGGAATTTGTGATTCCTGTGCTGCTCCTGTCTGTCTCAATCCTTTAAGCTAATGTGCCCCATATATCCCAGTGACCTAAATCAGGACAGTGAGTAAACTGAAGACATAAAACTGAGGATTAAGTGGCTTATCATGATGGTTGTAGTGCAAGTACCATGAAGTAAGAATGAAAGATTAAGTATGTATAACTGACTTTTTAAATAAATTCTTTTGCAGCCTAAGTTAGTTTTCAGACTCAGTTAATATTCAGAAAAGACAAGTGAATCATTTTTAGCTTTGAAATTCCCAAAGCTTAAAACAACAATAAAAGAATTACTGAAATTGTTGGTTTGGCATAGAAACTTTTAACTTCAGAACTGTCAGCCATGGTAGAACTGAACCTTAACAAAATATATGAAAAATTATGTGAAATTTATTTGCTGAAGTAATAGAGATTTAGAAGATTACAGGAAATGCACTGTAGATTAACATCTTTTTTGCATATCTGAATTACTATATTGAAGGAAGAACAAGACAGTAATTTCTCTCAAGAGAGCAAAAATGCTGAGACTGAAATTAATTAAAAATACACAGAGGAAATAATAAATTTGTGAGGGTTATTCATTACAGTTGGTGCAAGGACATTTCTGAAAGTCCAGATTCGTAATTTGTATTTATAGTAAAAGTGTTGAGATGTAGATAGTACAAAACAGATCAGAAGATCTACATTCTAAATCTTCAGGGAAGGAAACACCGTTTCTAAGAGCTCAAAAATAAGTAGTTTTTATCTTAAAATGTGATGGCCTGAATGGAGAAGTTACTATGTGGTGGTCATTGTTGAGAGTGGGTTAATTCAGATGAACAAATAGCATAGATCTTTCTGGTTTTAAAAACTATGAGCTTCAAAACAGCTTGTGTTTTAGTTGTTATGTAGGCATTTCTGTTTCCCACAGCATAAACCAAAGTGTTTTGTCTCTTGACCAAGACTGCATTTGCACTGTAACTGCAGAGATGATGGAGTCCCTCTTTCTGCTCTTGAAAACAGAAAGGTGGGAGGCTGTGAAAGGCTGTAGGTTTCTGTTTGAGAGCTTCTGAACTCAAAGCTTCACGCAACAGAAAAATGCAGAAGGTAAGTTAAAAACGTAACTGTAAGAGCAAGTAAGTGAACTGCAAGTGATGCCAAGTATCCATTTTGGGAAGGAGTACTCCAGTTTCAATTCCCCATGCAGTTAAGCAGCCTTGAAACTGCTGGTGTCCTGCTGTTCTCCTTAACTGTCTAGAGGCTGCTTCTCACCTCTTCACTTCTTGTTTAAAAATTGATACTTATACATTATTGTGAACTGAACAGAGTAGAGTGTGGAGTAAGCAGGGTAGTAGCTAGGTAGTTCCTAGGAACCAGGCAGTCTGGAAATAATTCACCTGTGTTCCTACAAACTGAGCCTTCTTTTAGTTTGTTAGTTTTGCACACTGCCACAAGAACACTGGGAAAGTACTTCCAGCCTCGTAAGTCCAGATGTTACTGCACCTAAGAAAGGCTTTTAGTTATTCTCTTTCTTACTGTGAACATGCTTAAAGATCTGTAAGCATACTCACCTTACCTGGAATTTGTATCTGTATCAATTTCTTGACTTCTGGAAGCCATTCTGAATTGCACAGATCAAAACGGTTGGAAAAGACAAGCCAAAAGAGGTTTCAATAAATCAGGGTCACAATCTGACTTAACAGTTTAATTGAACTACAATGTTCAGTATGCATTATTTAAATACAAATATCAGGTTTGATTGTTTTGTTTTTTCTTTGTTTGGGTTTTTTTCTCCTTCAAATATACACTCTAATTTGTTCTTTCTTTCTTTCTTTCTTTCTTTTTTTTTTTTTTGGTAGTCTGTCGTTTTGAGGGCTTTATAAAGAAAACTAATGAAACAAAACTTCCACAGAGCTGAAATCTACCTTTTATCCATATTTTACAAAAGAGTGTGAAATACATAGAGACGTGTATACCCTCGCCACACATGGAGACAGAGTGCACACACAACTCTGCATCAGAGAATTCAGCTGCTTTAGTGACAGCAGACAATTGTTTGTTAAATTATAAAAGGCAATTACCTTGACAGAAGGAAAATCATTTTCAGTAAAAAGAGCATTCCAATTAGCAGAGGGCCCAGTTCTGCTTTCCTTTCCTTTATGCAGTGATAATTTACTTCTGGAAATACCGCTGCCTAAACACTGGAATTACCTGGGGAGTAAAATACATTTTAATATGAGTAAGCTGCAGGTCTGAATTGCCTCTGGATAAGTAAGTACTTGATAGATAAGGACATAGCAAGCTTATAAGTCAATATAAGTTTTGATATTTTTCTTGCATAGAGTTAGCTAATTTGTTCCAGTAAAGGTTATCACATGTAGCCTAAAGAGTTGTTCAACTACGTACGAAAGAAAAATAGCCAAGAATGAAGATAGGTACCTAGTGAAAAATCAAAGAAATCTTCATTTCAAAGGAAAATTGTGGTCTATGTTTGGTTTCCATTTCCAGTTCTGTCAGACGTTGAAGAGGCCAGATGCCAGCATTAGCACCTCATTATTACTATTATTATTTTTTGGTATCTAGAGCCAGTGTCCATAAATAATGTATAATATAGGAATCCAAAATCAGATTTACCAGAACAAATGGAACAAGGATCACATTGGTCTGTATTTGCAATAAGAGGGAAACTTCTGAAATCTCCACCTTCCATATTAAAGATGTTACCAGTCAAATCCTGTGAGGTATTGCAAACAATTAATGCTGTCCAAATCGAGTAGATCACTGGTATCAAGGATTAGAGGGTTCATCTGATGGTTATTTTCTAAAAAAAAAATAATGCAGTTTTTATATTTTTTATCATCTTTTTGTTCCTCCCCCACCCCAAAGTTCACTAGTTTCACAGAGGCTATCATGGCAGTCAGAGGTGGTCCAGGGTTTTCAGAGGAGACTAAAGCATATTATGGTGCAATACAGAACCTGTGAATACCATGACCAACTTCTCTGTCTTCCAGAATTCAAATGGTTCGGTAGGAACCCATGTAGCCATCTCCCATCCTTATTAGGAGGGATACTAGGGAGGATCAGAAAATATTAAGACATTAGTCAGAGATACCTGCATGTGCATGTTTTTCATTTGGGCTGGAGAAGATAAACACAAATTACTAGTAGCCTGGAGACAATGCTACCAGTTACTCAACTTCTCTGAGGTGTACTGACATAAACCCTATATGTGCCAGATCCTTAGCTACTATAGCTGAGATCCTTAGCTATAACAAATTAATGACTTCAGTGAGTAAATCAGCTTTATTTACGCTCTGTTTCACTCAAAGTTGTAAATGATGAAGTACCCACATATATTACCAAATTTATTCTTGTTCTGGAATGCACAGTCTGCTAAAATGTTCATTCACTCAATCTAATTTTTGGATCATAAGGTTCTTTATGGGGAAATGGGATTATTCTCCTGCAGGATATCTAGAACAACACATATTATATCTTCTGGTAGCAATGAAGCAAACCCAGGACCAAAACTGTATTTTATATTGAAGAAATTAATTTCAGTACTTGAGGATTTCACTTGTTTGAATGCTTCTTAAAGATGCCCACAAATTTTGTAATCATTGCGTCAATAAATTTCCAAGTGAAAAGTTATAGGTAGGAAAAAAGGGGATTGAAGCTAAGTTTGTTCAGTACTGTTAGTCAATAAACTGAATTTCTGTGTTTAAAGGATCCTCAAATATAACAGAAAGAAATCTAGAAATATTCCTTAATATGTCTTTGTTTTTCACACTTTCTTTTGGATCTCAGCTTTTCTACATAGATGTTTAAAGACTAAATATGGTTGTTCTTGAACATGTAAGAACTTTTCAACTGAGTATTCTTTTTAAACCTGCTTAGAAACTTCTGATGTTTAATGTTTTTTTCTACTTTTCTACAGTTCTTCTACATTTGTCTAGAAGTCTTATTTAGGACTTCCTGAGATAATCCTACTTTTGTAACCATTTTAATTATGTGCTTTGTCTTGTGATTTCACATTTTCCAGGGTACTGTATAAAAAATTATTTATTTCAAACCCAGAATGCTTCAATTCAATGTAGTCAATATCCTAATTGAGGAAAGGGAAAATATATAACTCGCAACTACTTGAATAAAATACATTGGAACTCAATTTTACAATGTAAATTTAAGCATCTCTGTTTTATCAGTTGTTTGCTTCCTAATACCTAATAATTAACAAGTCTACATAAAATAATTTCAGAAATTGCTTTATTTTGAGCTCGGAACCATAACAGCAGTCTTTGTAAATTCTGGTTTTCCTTTTAGATTGTCACAGCAGTACATAAAGCAATACCATCAGCTTTCTGTTTTGGGATCCCAGTACAAGATACATGCTTCCAGCATTTCCACGTATTGCAGTATCAGATTCCTGAACTTCTATTAATCTTCAGTCCTTTACTGGAAAACATATTGCTTCTTCTTGCTTAGATTTTGCTTTACAGTCTGCCTGAAGAAAATACTAAGTGGAGGCTCTTTGACTCTGCTTTCTCATGTTTTCTTTTCATATGGACTTATCAGACAACTCTTGAGACCTCAGTGCAATTTTGAATGATACTCTTTATTAATTTCAGAGAACATATGCCATAACCAGAATCTGCATTGTCTGTTAAAAAGAAATACAGACAAAAGTGCAGTAGAAAAAAAAAAAACAAAACACATTAGCACAGAGCGCTGCTGCCTGCTTGCTTTTTTCCTCCTAATTCTGAATGTTCAAACTCAAAAGAATATTCCGAAGAAGTTTCAACTTGCTATGTATAGATGAATATAGAAGCCTGGATGCTCTTATTCATGATAAATAGCATGACTGATTTAGTTTCAGTACGAGAGCTATCCAGAGCAAAATCTGTTATTATTGTTTTAACTTTAAATTAACTTTTAATTAAATTGGGGGTGTGGGGTGTGAGAGAACCCAAAAGAACCCACACAACATTTTTTTTTCTTTTCTTTCTCCCTCCTGGAAATACGTAATCACAGAATCAAAAATTAGATGAGTGTGGAAGGCAGCTTTGTAAGTCATCTAGCTAAATCCTTGCAGCTCAACTCAGAGCCAGCAGGTTGCTCAGGAGCATGTGCAATTGGGCGTTGAATATAGCCAAAGATGGAGCATCCAAAGCCTCTCTGTGCAACCTGCTCCAGTTCTAAACTACTCTTGCAGCAGAATTTTTTTCAAAATGTTTAAGTACTACTTCAGTTTTGGCCTATTGTCCCTAGTCCTGTCACTGGGCACCACTGAAAAAAAGCCTGGCTGCATTTTCTTTGCCTCCCACCCCCATGAGGTTTTTATATACATGGATAAGATCCCCCTGAGCCTTCCATTCTCTAGGCTAAGCAGTCCCACTCTCTCAGCTTCTCGTATGAAAGATGCTTCAGTCCCTTTATCATCTTTGTGACCATTCTCCATACTCAGTGCAGTATGGTTGTGTCTCTCTGGCAGTGGGGAGCCCAGAACTGGACACAGTACCCAGACATACCTCACTGTTGCTGACGGAAGAATCACCTCACTCAGCACCCTGGTAGCACTCTGCTCAGTGCAGCCTCAGAGTCTGTTTGCTGTCTCTGGCACAAGGGCATATTGCTGGCTCATGCTCAACTTACTGTCCACCAGGACCCCCAGGACCTTTTCTGCAAAGCTGTTTCCCAGATGGCTGGCTCCAGCCTGTACTGCTGCAGGAGATCATTCACCTCCAGCTACAGCACTTTGCAGCAGCCCTTGGTGAACTTTATGGGGTTCCACTCTGCCCATTTCCACAGCCTGTCAAGGTCCCTCTGAATAGCACCACCACCACCACTGGGGAATCACTCTTTCCAGTTTTGTGTCATTGGTGCCTTTCTAGGAGTGCATTCTGTCCCATCGCACCATCATACGTGATTGGTGTGCATCAGTTTCTTAGCTCTGGATAAATCTTAATATTGTTCATAATAAAATGCACTGGCTGGCAGTGTGTCCTCTTTCTCAACACATCAGTACGAAACAAACTTTTTAAAAAAATATATTATTGGGTAACCTGCCACATGCCTACATGGTCTGACAAGCCTGTCATTTTGACAGTAAATGTATCTTATGAAGGAAACAATAATTTCTAAAGCTATTGGCTTTCCTAGAGGGAAAATAAAGCTGTCCACCTTATGTCTTTTAATCAGATATTACTTAGTGAACTTTGCTAAGCAAGCTACTCAGAGTCTGGCATTCTCTTTCTAATTAAAAATGGTATCCCCATGAGTTCAGTGGAAGTCTTGTTAAGATTAAATTTTCAACGGTTGTCTGTTTCTGTTGCTGACTGTTTTAGAGAGTGTCAGAATGCTTACTATCCTGGAGCAGCTATTTGTAGACAGATTTACAGGGAACAGCTGTAGGTTACAATCAATCATATTTAGTTCAGTGACAGAATTTAATTAGCTGACAACAAAGTGAAATACTCCATAAAAGAAATGAATTGTTATTCGTGTACAAATACATTTCCTTTTCAGGCCTTTATTTAACATGTAAAAGACAAGTGAAAGATCAGAATATAATGATGATCCATGACTGACTCCAAAATCAGAGGTAAAAGTATCACTCCTTCTCTCTGCCCATTGCCAGGATGCTTGCCTTGTAATTAGTAAAATTCAGCTTCTTTCACCATCAACACTATTTTTGTTTCTTTGTGCTCAGTGCTTTGTCTGATGTGTCTCATTTTTTTTTATTAATTATTAATGTAAGATGGGTCAGCTGGTTGCAGTTATATTAATTCTAGACAAATGCAAGACTTGTCTCTGCATGAGTGAAGACTGCAGTCATATATTTTCCCACAGCTGGAACAGTGATTCAAGAAAGGCAATTGAAATAGTGAAGTATCAGTTTTCTTGGCATTTTACTATCTAGCTGAATTTACACTCCGTTTGGGTATTTTGGACCCTTTAGACATCAGGAAACTTGATACAGCACAAAAGGACATCCTCAGAAAACATCACTTTGAGGAAGAAGATGGCTTTGATGGAAAAAAATTTATATCCAGCTGTTGGAAAGGACAAGCAAGGGCCAGGGAAAACTTTTCTCTGCTTGACTTACATTTTGCCCAGAATACATCAAGCTGAATTAGACTTTTCTTGGGGTGATAGCAGGGGACAATAGCAAGAATTTCTTGTCATATCCAATGATGCAGTACTGAGTTGAACTTAGATTTCAAGAGCTGTCTTTACATTCTTTCTTTTCACATTTCAGAACAATGTTTTAATCAGTTGAGTTATAGTGTGTTTTGAAAGTGGGATTTCTGAATGATTCTTTGTGAAGTTAATACACTCTGTAGAACAAAAAGAAATTAAATGTTACAGAAGGCACCATATGATTCAGTCAATAAACATTCAGACTCTCTGGCCCAATGAACCATTATGCTGTGACTCCCTCCAAAGCTTGAAATGTGTAAGAAAACACTAAGTGGTTCAGCAACACCACAACTTCGGTCATATTTTATGTTAACTCACTGACTTGAGGTACCGTATTTCTGTCTAGAATTCCCTTAAGAGAAGTACGTGCACTGTGCCATTCTTCCCATGTGTACAAACTCATTTCCCAGATGCATTAGACTTCGTTTCTCACTTCTGTAATACAGTAAAATGCACAATAACTCTGATCATGTAGGCAAGGTCTAGACACGCCAAGAGTGCATATGCTCTAGGGAGGGCCGTCTTTCCCTGATGTGTGAAAGATCAATGAAAGGTCCAACATGAATCTTAGAAAATATACAAAATTTCACTAGGTTGATATGTACAGATACATTTTTTATGGAAGGAGAAGATATGTGGGAAGACTTAGATATATATGCACAATATTAAAAATCTATTGGGTATTACATACTTTCTTCAAATTTATATATGCTTAACTGCCCAAAATGTATCATTTTTCATTTCATGTAGTAGCACAAAGGTGACATATGGCTCTCACTCTGTCAACATTCCAGATGAAGAAAGAGGAGTGTATTATGCTTGCTTTTATGCTATGCTGTTCCTAAACAACGTTTATGCCCTTTAGTTGCTTCTGCAGCCTAACATTGGAAGTAAGAGCCCTTAAGTTATTTAAAGACAGCAGAGAAGTGGTCTCTTCAGAGAAGCCAAAGCAAAGGTGAGCCAAAAGTCACATTTTCACATTCCTTCTGACTTGCTCCCAGTGCTCTGACAAGCCACTAGCACATACAATTCAAAGAGCACAACATCTACAGAAAATGTGGTTTTGTGGAGAAGCACCATTAGACTGCAGTTACTTTTCCTTTCTCAAGAACTTAAAAACCTTTTTTTTTTTAATTAAGTGCTTATTACCCTGAGATGTCTTAGACAAACTCTTCTGTAACTTCTCTCTTACCACTTCTACTCTTCTGTAATTCATTATTGAAAACAACAAATGTTATTTTGTGGGAAATATACCATGAAAGACATGAGAATGTGAAATGATATTGTGTCTTTATCAATAAAGAATCAAGAAAATCTTATTGGCAATATACTGAAAGTGAAGTTTTCACACGTCTTTTTTATTCAAATCAATGCTAGCAGTAATAAGAATAGTTTGCAGGTTTCTAACATGTTTATTTAAAACTTTCTTTACTCTGAAGTAAGATGTGAATAGGAAAATATAAATGTGCTACATCTTTGTGTTGATTTGCCACCATAAATTCAGCAGAAAATGAGCAGCTAAGCAAATTATTGTTCAGCTACAGTAGTGTGTTCAAAAGTTAATTCTTGATTTTACTGGTGTTTTGCTATTGGTCTTAGGATAGCCCTGATTTCACCCTTTCATTTGTGGAGTTGAAGGGCAGAATTTTTAGCTTATCCTTACAAGCAGAAAATGCATCTCAGCTATTATGTCTATTTTTGGTAGCTTGAAAATCGAGCAAAGGGACAGATTGTTTCTAATATCAAAAGATTATTGAGAATTAACTGGATTTTATAGACCTGCATTTTAGGTACATTAGACATGCAGCTACATACCTACTCTGCAAGATCAGTTACTCTGATTGCACATGCCAATCAGGTAACTGTAGGCTTAAATGCCTATTTCTATGCAGGAGCAGTTTATCCAATCTACATAGATAATTACAGATAAAGCATATGTAAACTAAGCTCACAATTATGCCTGCAAAAAGCACATGAGTTTGTGTACTTACTCTGTTTAAACATAAGGATTTTGGCCAAAAAACCTTTTGCTTGACACGTGCTTTATTTTATATTTCTTTTCAGCTGTGGAATTATGGAACTGGACAAAATATTCCAAAATGTAAAATAACACAGAACTTCACTAATTTTAAAAATGAAGAGTAGTATTGAAAATAGATAAAGTACTGAGGATTACTTAGAATAAGATGTAATAATAACTTTATGAACAGTGTTTGGAAATAAGCATCACTATAGTTTTTTATAAATAAGGTACAGCTTATTTCTGTCCCCACAGAGATAGATGTGAGGCATACTGCACTGGATAATCATGCAAGAATAAGAACAGAAAGATTAATACCTTTCTGACAACCATGAATTTAAGAATATAATTCACCTGTCATTTTAGCATGAGTATTTATGTGTGTTGAGAATGTACTATTGCTTAAAAATTTTCATTAACTACATTAAATCTGATCTATTTCTGGGTTTAAATCTTCTTTGAAGAATGTATGAACATTAAACTTTGCATGCAAGTTCTAAGTGGCAGATAAGGAAAAAGTAAATATTTATATTGATATATACTGAAAAGGTAGTATAGGACTTTGGAATATAGTACAGCATCCATGAGGCTCAGACTTTCCTAATGGAAGCCATGATGTTATGTCCTTTCAGCACTCAGTTGTGTGATACAGGCTCAAGACCAAAGATTGTTAACGATCTCCATTTGTCTCCAGCTGAAGTACAATTCCTGATATGAGAATTGTGAAGTGATGTTTACCGTTTGTGGGGGTTGCCTAGCTATTGAACATGGAAACGTTACCAGGCTATTTCTAAGTCAATACAAAGGGAACTTTAATAAATGGAGTATACCATAGCTACATAAGCTATTAGAGTTTTTCTCATTATAGAGATAAAAAATGTTTCAGGGGGCAAAAAATAATTCTAGTGAATGTGTTAACTCAGAGGTGGACCAAAATCTCTTTTGGGAGCTGGCATACGTTATTGCTAAGTCCGAAAGAAACTGAAAACCACATATTTGTTCCCTCCAGGTAGGAAAATTGCTTAGAGTCACAGGATTTGTTGGAAATGTGCTTCCTCCTACTTGTAATATGCAGGAATGAGTGAAATGTTTCCGTTAACATTCTCCATCTAATTAAACAGGCTGATTTAAAATCTTCCTTCCTTCTTAATTTTGTGTTTTTCTTGGGTTTAGTCATCATATATACAGTAGATTTCCCCACTATTAATAGGATTAATTGTAATGTTCAATCTTTACCAGCCAGGGAGAAAAGTACCTAGCTCCCTTCTTAATCAACAGGGAAATTATCTTTCACTAAAACAGCAGCTGGATCAAGCTCATGGATGAGTCTTTCTCTCTGTGCCCACTTTTCATTAAGGGTCCTTGGTGTTTCTGCCGTTGAAAATTAAGACATTTCATATGACTGAAGAGTGCTGGAGCTGCTGGGTTGGTTGACGAAGTGTGACCACAAAAGACCAAGAGACCTGGCTGCTACTGGGGGAGTCAGCAGGGAGCAGAGGCAGAGGATTCTGACTGCATTGCTTGGAAGACACCGACCAGCACAGGTGGGACCGGTGGTGTCTGATGGGGATGTGTGAATGCAGCTGCCCTCAACAGCTCTCCACCTGGCAGTTCCCAGCTTCCAGCAGGCCTGGCAGTCTGGAAGGCATAAAGCCCAAGGTCAGGCACAGCTGTGAGGTCTACCTGCCCAGTGAAGGAAGCCAACTCTCTGAGGACCCTTTGACTCAGCCTGCTTGTTGCCCAGGGTCAGTGCAAGCGTGACTCTGTCTGTCTATGAGCGTGTTTTGCCAATGAATTCTACACTTTCTTCACCTCTGCTTTGGTGGGCTACTCTCACTGAAATGGTGAGTAACTTGCATCTGTTTATTCCTTGGGCAACAGTGGTAAAGGGTCAGAGTAAGTAAAGTTAAGCCTCTAAGGTCTCTGAAAAAGGACCTCAGTCTTTTTTGATTGCAAGAGTCAGTGAAGATGGGAAAGCTACTTACATGGAGACTCAGAAAAGAAGCTTAACCAATGTTCCCTGAATTACTGCCTGCACAGATCTTTATTTTTCCTTCTCTTTATAGCCTTCCAACTTCAGCACCTAGTAATATGATTATTCCAAAATACAAGTGGTCAACGTGAGTAAGGTAATAGATTTTCTCTCCTTTGCTCTAATTGAGGGATGAGTCACCAAGAACATCATCTTATTCTTTGTATCACTTGAAGGTCAGCAATGTTAGGAAGACAGCAGATCATTTTCCAGCACTTCGGTGTTCAGTACTTTGTAACTCAGCAGATTCCCTATTGGCCTGATTAAAAGAAGCTGAAGAAACAAGTGGATGAATTTGGGAATTAAACTGTAAGTATGACATGATGTCTCTCTTGCAGTTTTCTGCTTGGATGGAACAATTAGTTCATTATTGCTTAACAGCTTGTTTTCTACAGAAGTGCAATTTGATAAAATTTTAAAACTCCCTCAAACTGCTTCAGGAAGCTATTTTGTTTTACAAAAGCTCCCAGTATTTAATGGTTTGCAGTCTCAATCCTACAGGAAACCTGGATACTGAAAGGCAGTTAGAAAATGAGGCGTTATGTGAAAGAATTTAACTAAATGCCTTAATTATTAAATGAAGTCTCATGAGCTGAGATTTCAAAGATTGGTCTTGTGTCTTACATTATGCTTTCCGAGTTAATTACATTCCAAATAATCACATTCCTTTATAAGTATGCATTTAACCTGTTCCAGGGAAAAACATTTTAAAAAAGTTTTCAGGAGGAACAAATCCATTTTTAACTGATTTAAGAGTGGTCATGTAACTCCCAAAGGAGGAAACTCATAAATATGTACTGATATCTGTTCACATTTAAGTAAAAAGTCTTTTGATGCCAAATATTATATGACTTTTATAAGATTTCTGGTACAGCTGGAGATTTCAGTGGAAATTTGTTCCGTAAGTAGTCTTCAAGAACTGACATTATACATATTTATTCAAGAAATATCTTCGTTTGCAATCTTATGGATGAATGTTTGTATTAAATATATAAAAAATAAACTTACTGTAAGGTTGTAATATTTAGGGGTAATGGTTACAGCTGCTAAATTGAGACTTTGTAGGTATATGTTTGCTATTTGTCATCTTGTATCTCTGTGGCTGGACAATGGCAAGTGTAGGTATCACTTGCATTCACCTTTTGGATATCTTCTGATATTAGTTGAACTTGCATTCACCTTGGAAACAGTTTGGAGATTTTGAGATAACTTTTGATACCATGACAGGTAATTATATTTACTTTCATGTTGTATTTGAATAAAAAACAGATATAATGACTTTTTTTTTTATTCACCATTTTTATTTATTAGAAGAAGAAAGAAAGGGATAGAAAATGCTTGACTTTTAGCAAATCTTGAAAAGGATGATCACATTTAAAAAAAAAAAAAAAAAAAAAAAAGTCCTAAAAGGACAGTCTAGATCAAACAGGTCAGAAGTAATTACCAATACTCTTTCTGTTCAACAAAATTAAAGCATAAACTACAACACAAATGGGATTCTGCAGTCTGTGGTAAGGAATAGATGCTACCAGAAGTAGAAGACAGGACAAATCAGTACATTAAGTGATAGTTTGTAGGATGCAGCAGTTATAGATTACGCATGAAATTATTTGTCATTCTAAGGATGAAGAGGGCTGTAATGCAGTCTTTGTTCTGCATATGAAATTATTTAGTAGCTGCTAATATCACATGAAGCAGCAATGACTTTATCTCAGGTTGCATGAAAAGGGCAAGGTGTGAGACTCTAGAGTGCAGACAAAATTAAAACAAGTTCTACTGATTATTGACAAACACAAAATACACTCTATAAATAACAAGGTTATGAACAAAATTGCATCAATGAGGCTGCTTGTTTACATTTCAGGAGCCACGTGACTGATACAAGAAAAGTAAGCTAGACACTAATCAGACAATCCTTTAAAGCTGTCTGAGCCACGTTTCCAGAGAGATTTAAAAAAGGGGTCATAAGTCCAATTTTCAAAGATAACTTTCCCTTCCTTCTCATATGGAAATGGCCTCAAGTTGCAGCAGGGGAGTTTTACATTGGATATTAGGAAAATTTTCTTCACTGAAAGGGTGGGCAAGCATTGGAACAGGCTGCCCAGGAAAGTGGTGGAGTTGTCATCCTGGAGGTATTTAAAAGACCTGTAGATGTGGTGCTTAGGGATGTAGTTTAGTGGTGTACTTGGCAGTGCTAGGTTGATGGTTGGACTCAATGATGTCAAAGCTCTTTTCCAACCTAAATGATTCTATGATTATATGATTCTATATGACTAATTTCTATAGCGTTAAGCTCTAAATAGGGAATTATGGTACCTAAATTATATAGCCCCGAAGGAACATTGAAGTGCCTAGGTATTTTATAGTATCTTGATTTAGGATCCCTTATTTTATTATCAGAATCCTAAACAGAGTCCTTAAGAAACAAAGCTTTTAGAGGATTGCTAAATGATATGCACTGCCACGCACAGTTTTTAAATTGTGACACGACACAGAATCTCAATTTTTTATTATCTATATATCATGTTTAAGAACAGGGTAGAAGATAATCAACATGGTTGGAACAGATTGCGCAGAGTCTGCAGCATCTCCATCCTTGGAGATACTCAAAAGCCATCTGGACACTGTCCTGGACAACCTGCTGTAGATGACCCTGCTTAGTTAGGGGGTTGGACGAGATGATCTCCAGAGGTCCCTTTCAACCTCAGCATTCTGAGATTCTTCAAGCAAGAAGTTATAAAGAGTCAGGAATAGGAAACACTGAAGGCAAGATTTTTGGACATTGCTGGCATGTGGGAGGTGCAGGTCTGTGTGTCCTTTCGTTGGATATCCTCTCTCCAGCTTCATTGAATAACCAGGTTTGGGAAAGAAAGTAGAAACTGGCGGTGTGATGTGTGAGTAACTATATTCTGTCAGGTGCAGTAGGTGTGCTATGGGATCAAGAGCACTAGAAGAACTAGGGGAAAATGTCTTAACTCTGTGTCAGTCAGGATTAGCGCAAGTTACTCTCTGGTTCTCCTGCCTGTCAGGCCAGAGACAGTTCTAGGCACCTATTTGCTCTGTATTGGCTGTATACAGTTTTATATTAAACTGTATTCAATAAAATAATGAGCTGAGCAGTAGACAAGGAGGCTATAGAAATCTTGTGGACGAGGATGGTGTAACTTCTATCCTGAGACATTTATGTATGTTTGGCTGGGGAAACCCTCTGGACTTGGTGTGGAGTCAGTACCTCCTGGTGCTGTAGTAAGACCAGGGGTATGGAGCATGTCAGGGCTGGGGAGCATCACTATGGCATCAGGAATCTAAAATAAAGAATTTTCCTAGACACTTAGAACATATTCTGTGGTTGTTGTTTAACCCCAGTGGGCAGCTTAGCACCACACGGTTTCTCACTCACTCGCCCCCAGTGGGATGGGGGAGACAATCAGAAGGGTAAAAGTGAGAAAACTCATGGGTTGAGGTAAAGACAGTTTGATAGGTAAAGCAAAAGCTGTGCATGCAAGCAAAGCAAAGCAAGGAATTCATTTACCACTTCCCATGGGCAGGCAGGGGTTCAGCCATCCCCAGGAAAGCTGGGCTCTGTCATGCATAGCAGTTACTTGGAAAGACGAACACCATCGCTGTGAACATCCTGTCCCCCGCCCCCTTCCTTCTTCCCTCAGCTTTATACGCTGAGCATAACATCATATGGTACGGAACATCCCTTTGGTCAGTTGGGGTCAGCTGTCCCAGCTGTGTCCCCTCCCAGCTTCTCGAGCACCCCCAGCCTACTCTCTGACGGGACAGTGTGAGAAGCAGGAAAGGCCTTGGCTCTGTGTAAGCACTGCTCAGCAATAATTAAAACATGAGTGTGTTACGAACACAGTTTTCATCACACATCAAAAACACAGCACCATACAAGCTATTATAAAGAAATTTAACTCTACCTTAGCAAAAACCACTACATCTATATATTTCATTGCTATCTAGGAAGTCACTGAGGTTGTTAGTTTGAGTAAAAACCTTGAAAGAAGGACCCAGCAGGAAAGGGAAGAGGTAAAATCTGGTTTTAAGTTGGGGAGGTTTTTTTTCCTCCTTTTAAATTGTTTTACCTGAGTACCTTTATTTTATTTTATATTTTGTCTATGTACATATATTTATATATATAAGTATATATTTTATCTGACTACTAGGTACACTTCTCTTTCAGTATCTCTGTTTAAAGCTCTTCTTTTTCTAGTTCGTAGTTTAATTAAAAACCTCTGCTAAAAGCTGTAAAATAATTTTGATTTTTTAAATATATTTACCTCAAGAAAATGTTATATTCAGTCATCATTCAGGACACGGACACACAGAGTCCTGTCACATCATGCAGAGATAGATACTCAACCACAATAACCAGAGGGACACTATAATTTCGGTATAAAATACAATGCCTGGGTTAGACAAGGGTTAAGATATGTGGGAATGTTTCAGGATCACTTTAGGCTTTTAACTATATATGTAGAACTCAAGGCAGACAGACTGCAAGCATTAAATATAGTAAGCACCTTAGAAACGAGCAAACAAAGTGCAAAGAGAATAAAAAGAAACCTCCCCTTCTGAAGTTGGGACATCATGCGTTTTGTTCAGTTAAACTTTTACACATGTATTTGTTTTTGTTTTTTTCCCCAAAAAATACTGCATCCTTCTTCTTTAAATAATTCTACTACACACCTAAAGTTGGTGCTATTGTTTGTTGCGTTGCTTTGGGCTTTTTTGGGGGACCTACTGTTCATTTTTCTGAGTCTAACAAGTTTCAGTAGGATGGAATATTACCATTAAAATAGCTACACTCTTTGTTGCTGCAAAGCTTCATAGGGCAGCACAGCACAGAATGGATCAGGGTAATGTTGTTGTAGACCTTAGTGTTGGCTCTAACAGTTGACTTCTACTTTACAACACTGTGGTGGCATATGGCTTCTTTGATGCAAATAAAACTCAGATTTTTATCTAGGTTTGACATTACATTTAATTTGAACTTCAGCTGCATATTTTGGCGTATTATTTCTGTAAAAAACGTCATCTAGAGCAGAACATAAGAAAGGAGCTCTGACATTTTTTATCTTTTTCCTTCTTCAAAGGATATTAGTAGAGAGTTTAGTAGCTTATGTGAAAATCATACAAATAATTGAAGAAATTTTCTTCATATATTCCAGAAACAAATTTACAAACAAATAATGAAAATAAACACTTTAGGAACAATCTCAATGTTTGGATCACTTTGAAAGAATGAAAAAATACTATATTTAAAACTTTGACAGTTTGAGATATTCAGAATGTCTTCATATACAGCTACCTATATTTCATAATATATCATTTCAGTTATTCATATATATCTATTTCTTCTTTAGTGTAAGAGATAATTCCACTCTTTAATATACATTTCTTTTTACATTTTGGATTCACTAATCACATCTAATCTGTGTACCTTGGTTTATAATTCTGGCTTATTTTTTTGTTGTTTTTCTAACCAATTGACCTGTGGTGGTTTGACTCTGACTGCATGCCAGGTGCCCACCAAAGCTGGTCTATCATTCTCCTCCTCAGCCAGACAGGGGAGAGAAAATATAACAAAAGGCTTGTGGGTCGAGATAAGGATTGGGAGAGATCACTCAGCAATCACCATCATGGGCAAAACAGACTCGACTTGGGGAAATTAGTTTAATTTATTACCGTTTAAATTAGAAAAAACACCCACCTTCTCCCTACCCCTCCCTTCCTCCCGGGCTGAATTTAATTGCTGATTTCTCTATCTCCTCCCCCTGAGTAGTGCAGAGGAACAGGGAGTGGGGATTATGGTCAGTTCATCACATGTTGTTTCTGCCCATCCTTCCTCCTCACACTTTTCCTTTGCTCCAGCATGGGGTCCCTCCC
>JAVJGI010000040.1:22501282-22524819 GCA_035590275.1 Ibycter americanus | reverse complement strand
GATCTGCTCCCCCGCCGCCCTCCATGGGCTGAGGGGCACAGCCTGCCTCGCCGGGGGCTTCACCACGGGCTGGGGGGGAACCTCTGCTCCAGCGCCTGTAACACCTCCTCCCCCTCCTCCTTCACTGACCTTGGTGTTTGCAGAGTTGTTACTCTCACGTAGTTTCACTCTGCTCTTCCTGCTGGCACACATATTTCCCACCCCCCCACCCCTCCTTCTTAATATGCTATCACAGAGGCGCTACAACCATCCTGTCACTGATTAGCTTGGCCTTGATCAGCGGTGGGTCCATCTTAGAGGTGGCTGGCATTGGCTCTGCTGGGCATGGGTGAAGCTTATGGCATCTTCTCACAGAAGCCACACCTGTAGCCACTCTGCTACCAAAACCTTGCCACGCAAACCTACTACAGGACCCAGTCAGCTCTGCCCTATGAACAAAGAGATGTCCTCTACCACCTTCTAACCTCTGTATGTTTTGGTATGTGTGATAGTTTCAACCAGTTATCACTCTGTTGACTGATCTTAAAAACTAAGCAAGCTGTACATTTCCATCACCCAAAGTTCAGAAACAAAAGCACATAGATTCTACTTTGAGGAATATCTAAGCGCCATTTGCTTCCCGGCTCCTTTTCGCTATTGCAGCACATTTTGTTTCAAGTCACTTGGGAGAGTTTGTGAGCATTGAGAAACTAAAATATTGAAAATGTTCCTTGGTACCGATGTGTGTTGATTTGTCTGTATCACTTTTCCGCCTTTCTGATAAGCCTTAGGGCAAGATCATATCTGTCTCCTGCTCCCTGGCTATCTCTACAAATTACTTGGCAGCTTGTGGTCACCTAACTGTGAAGTAATATTGTACCAATGTGGGCCTCTGTCAGATACATGTTCAACATATTGTTCTCAACTGGAAAAGCTTTAGGCGATCAGTATGTGATAGTACATCACGGGTTAGAAAATTTCCATTTAATATCACTTCCAGCTATTGCTTCAGCTGTTGCTTTAGGTTTATTTTGTGGCCTGTTCTCACAAATTTCTTATTGCACCTATTTTGCCATGCTGCTTACAGTAACCTAACACAGCATATATCTTTAAGCATACTAAATACATTAGATAAAGCCATGCAATAAATCTCAAGAGTTCCCTTGATTTATTTTTTAAATATGTGATGGGAAAAAAAAAGTTTGAAATTACTCTAGTGGTAAGAAGTTCATTTTGTAAGTTAATGACTATGCATTTTAAAGCAGGTCAATAGAAAAATAAGCTGATGTTGATAAGTACCGCAGAGGATTGTTTCCCTTATGTTGTCATGTATAGCATTTGTTAACGTGGACTAGGTCTTCTTCCTTTACAGACATGATACACATAAGAAACATTTGACTAAGTTCTCCCATAATAGTTCCATCCTGGAAATAGTAAGATATCTGGAAATGTGAACAAGGATTATTCTTTGTTGTTGTTGTTGTTTTGTTTCTAATAAGTTCATAGAATAGAATCGTAGCCTCATTTAGGTTGGAAAAGACCTTTGAGATCATCAAATCCAACCATTAACCCAGGACTGCCAAGTCCACCACTAAACCAAGTCCGTAAGCACCATATCTATGTGTTTTTAAAACACTTCCAGGGATGGTGATTCCACCATGTTCCTGGGCAGCCTGTTTCAATGCTTGACCACCCTTTCAGTGAAGAAATTTCTCCTAATATCCAATCTAAACCTCACCTCGTGCAACTTGAGCCGGTTTCTACTTGTCCTATCACTTGTCATCTGGGAGGAGACACCTACCCGCAACTCACTACAACCTCCTTTCAGGCAGTTTTAGAGGGCAATAAGGTCTCCCCTGTGCCTCCTTTCCTCCAAGCTAAACAACCCCAATTCCTTCATCTGTTCCTCATAAGAGTTGTGTTCCAGACCCTTCACCAGCTCTGTTGCCCTTCTCTGAACATGCCCCAGCACCTCAAATGTCTTTCTTGTAGTGAGTGGTCCAAAACTTAACACAGGATTCAAGGTGCAACCTTACCAGTGCCGAGTAAAGGGGAATGATCACTTACCTTGCCCTTCTGGCCACAGTGTTTCTGATACAAGCCAGGATGCTATTGGTCTCTTTGGCCACCTGGGCACACTGCTGGCTCATGTTCAGACAGCTGTTGACCAGCATGCCTAGATCCTTTTCCACCAGGCAGCTTTCCAGCCACTTTTCCCCAAGCCTGTAGTGCTGCGTGGGGTTGTTGTGACCCAAGTGCAGGACCCATCATTGAATCTTCTTCAATTAATGCCTTCTTGAATCTCATATAGTTGGCCTCAGCCCATCAATCCAGCCTGTCCAGATCCCTCTGCAGAGACTTCCTACCCTTAGGCAGATCAGCACTCCCCCCGTCCCTGTCCCTGCAGATTGGTGTCATCTGCAAACTTACTGAGGGTACATTCAATCCCCTCATCCAGATTGTCAATAAAGATATTGAACAGAATTGGCCCTGATACTGAGCCCTGGGGAATGCCACTTGTGACCCACCACCAGCTGGATGTAACTCCATTCACCACCGCTCTTTGAGCCCGGCCATCCAGCCAGCTCTTTACCCAGTGAAGGGTATACCCACCCAAGCCATGAGCAGCCAGTTTCTCCAGGAGAATGCTGGGAGATGCTGTCAAAGGTTTTACTAAAGTCGGTGTAGACAACATCCACAGCCTTTCCTCATCCACTAGGCAGGTTGTCTTGTTGTAGGAGATCAGGTTTATCAAACAGGACCTGCCTTCCATAAACCCATGCTGGCTGGGCCTGTTGATCTTGTTGTCCTGCACGTGCTGCGTGATGTTGTTCAGGATGATCTGCTCCATAATATTCCCTGGCACTGAGGTCAGGCTGAAAGGCCTGTAGTTTCCAGGTCCCGCCTTCCTGCCCTTCTTGTAGATGGGTTGTCACATTGGTTAACCTCCAGTCTTCTGGAACGTCCCCAGTGTGCCAGGACTGTTGATAAATGATGGAGAGCAGCTTGGTGAGCTCTTCAAACAAATCCTGTAATACCCTTGGGTGGATCCCATCCAGCCCCATAGACTTGTGCATGTCTAAGTGGAGCAGCAGGTCACTTCACTGTTTCCTCTCGGACTACGGGAACTTCATTCTGCTCCTCTTCCCTGTCTTCCAGCTCAGGGAGCTGAGTACCCAGAGGGTAACTGGTCTTACTACAAAAGACTGAGGCAAAGAAAGCATTAAGTACCTCAGACTTTTTCTCATTCTTTATGGCTGGGTGTGTGTGTCCCCCTTCCAATAAAGGATGGAGATTATTCTTGGCCCTTCTTTTGTTTCCAATGTATTTGTAAAAACATTTGTTGTTATCTTTTACAGTGACTGGACAGAGTTCTAGCTGGCCTTTCCCCTCTATAAACTTTGCCCTCAAAATGTCCTTATAGTCCTCCAGAGCTGCCTGCTTCTTCTTCCAAAGGTGGTAAACTCTCTTTTTTTCCCTGAGTTCCAGTAAAGCTCTCTGTTCAGCCAGGCTGGTGGTCTTCCCCATCAACTCGTCTTTCAGCACATGATGGCCTGCTGCTGTGCCTTTAAGACTACCTTCCTGAAGAATATCCAGCCTTCCTGGACCCCTTGGCCCTTCAGGACTGCCTCCCAAGGGACTCTGTCAGCCAGGCTCCTAAACAGGCCACAGTCAGCACTCCAGAAGTCCAAGGCAGTGGTTCTGCTGACCCCTCTCCTTAATTCTGCGAGAATCAAAAACTCTATCATCTCATGATCGCTATGCCCTGGACAGCCTCTGACCACCACATCACCCAGCAGTCCTTCCCTGTCTGTAAAGAGCAGGTCCAGTGGTTGGTCTCCCCTCGTTGGCTCACTGACCAGCTGTGTCAGGCAGTTATCTTCCACGCACTCCAGGAACCTCCTAGACTGTTTCCCATCCGCTATGTTCTATTTCCAGCAGGCATCTGGTAAGTTGAAGTCCCCCATGAGGACAAGGGCTGAGACTTCTCCCAACTGCTTATAGCATGTTTCATCTGTCTCTTCATCCTGGTTGGGTGGTCTGTAACAGACTCCCACTAGGATATCTGCCTTGTTGGCACTCCCCCTGATTCTAGCCCATAAACACTCAACCCTACTGTCACCATCATTCAGCTCTAGGCAGTCAAAACACTCTGACATACAGAGCTACCCCACTGCCTCTCCTTCCTTGCCTACCCCTCCTGAAGAGTTTGTACCATCCATTGGAGTGCTCCAGTCATGCGAGTTATCCCACCATGTTTCCATGATGGTGATTATGTCATAGTCTTCCTGCTGCACAATGGCTTCCAGCTCTGCCTGTTTGTTGCCCATGATTTGGGCATTGGTGCAGATGCACTTCAGCTGTGCTATCAATCTTGCCTCCAACACTGGCATGCCACCCCCAAGCTCACATCTAACTAGCCTGGTTTTATTCGCTTCTCCCTTCAATTCTAGTTTAAAGCTCTCTTGATGAACCCTGCTAATTCCTGGTGTAGGATCCTTTCCCACCTTTAAGGCAGGTGAACCCCATCTGTTGCCAGCAGGCCTGGTATCATGTAAATTGACTCATGATCAAAAAACCCCCAAAATTTAGGCATTGACACCAGACCTGGATCCAGGTATTGATCTGTGTGATCTTCCAACTACATGCACCATTGTTCCCTGCAACTGGTAGGGTAGAAGAAACCACCACTTGTGCTCCTGATCCCTCAACCAGTCACCCCAAGGCCCTGAGGTCTCTCTTGACTGCCTTCACGCTTTCTGTTGTGTGAAATTCGTTGGTGCCCACCTGGAAAACCAGTAATGAATAAACTTTTGGGGTTTGGGTTTTTTTTGTTTTTTTTGTTTTTTTAACAAGAATGGATTTGGAAAAGGTAGGGAAGGAAGTGTACAAGGGTGGAGATAAACACAAAGGCAGACATGAAAGTTACCAGTAGAGATCAGTGTGCTCTGCAAATAGCGTTACACTGTTGTCTTGCTTTCAGTATAAAAATTAATCTATCAGCCTTTATTCCAGTGTTTATATATACATGTCAAAAGTAGTAGCTATTTTTCTGCATGCTAATTGAAAAAAAGGGTCAGTTTTAAACATCCAACAAAAAGAGGTTTTATTTTCTGTATTGATATTTATATTGCATTATCAGAAAGAAAATAATGAAACAGAAAATTAAAAAGATCTTTCTGATAAAATCGGGGGGGGTTATTTTTATGTACAGGATTTGTTTTTAAATTGTTTACCTCTTTTTAAAGTTATTTCTGCTGTTTCCAAGTTACATATCCCACGCTTAAGTTTTCTTCACTGAAATTTAGAAATATTTGCTTAAAATTAACCCAGTTCATATTTTAATTATTATTTACACTCTTACTTTTTCTTTAGTTAATTGTCTAAGTTTCAGTGTTGAATTTTGATGGAGATCAAAGGTTTTATGTTGCGCTGTGACAGAGTGCTTCATGTGACTGGGTTCTTATTTTAATGAGTATCTTTGAAGACTGTCTGTGGCAGCAGCAAACCCAAAATAAGTTGTAGGCAAAACTAATTAGCTAAAATAATCTAGTTAGCTAAAGTAACGTCAGGTCTTGTCTGAGTTATGTCACCCAAAGAGAAATTCAAACACATACCCTACTGAGCATCATTGGAGCAAGCAGAGATTTTACTCCAAGTTAATTGCAGGTTTAAAAGTTGGAACACGTTACAATGAGTTTCTAAGAAGACAGAACAGCATCCCTTTTTAAAGCAATTCATGCATTTCCTTACAATTTTACACAGAATTTTGAAATCCGATATATTAAAGTTGCTGTGGTGCAGTTCTTCCAGTAATCCACCCTTAAAACAACCATTATCCGAAAACATCTATAAATGAACTGTGTAATTTGAGCTGAGTTGATTTATTGAGTCATGAGCAACTTATGAACTGCATTATTATAACTGTACACAGGCATACACTTTCCAACTTGTGCTCCTGCATATACAAATTCTGAATTCTTGGGTGCCTCCTTTCCTTTGCCTCATATGCCAATTTATAGACTGGTGGGTAAAAGATAATCTTGGGATTTAAAAGAGAGAGATATAGTTATGATCAGTTTGTCTGGAGCCTCTCAACTCAGGTGTTCATTCAGTTCTGTGAAATGTTCAAATCAGGAGGCAATACAAAAGAGAGGTCTATGTTTTCTAATTAATGTTGTGTGTTTCTTATAAGCATTTGTGGCGTCAATTCCTGCAGTTTTGATTCAGTAAGTGTGTGCAGGAGCACTCTGTAAATGCTAAGATCAGTCTTTTTCAAAGTCATTGGTGTTATTAGACCTAGTGCCTATACTCAAGTTTAAACCCTAGTCAGTTCTGTTCAGTGGATACATAGTAGTTTTCAACTGAAATCAGCAGATGAAGATTCAGCTCCAGGTTGAATGAAATCCAAAGGATAGAGCTGAATCCAAAGTGATGATATTCAGAATAAACAGTCTAATTGCCAAGTACTGGATAAAAGGACGTCACCACTACCATCTTCTCTGAAAGATACTTTTCCTGTTCATCAGGGACATAAGGTTACGTAAAAGGTTAATTGCTGGAGGTGAGAAAGGCAGAGGAACATATGATGGTTTTATTCTAGTAAGTCTTTACGGGTTCTATTTCCACACTCAGAGACTGTGGGCAGTCTGGAAGCAGAAGGAATCTTATCAGAAGAAAATGTGATGCTAAGGGCCAAATAAGCAGAAGTTGCACTGTATGCCTAATTAACTGAACTTTGCAGCTCTCCTTTTTTTGAGAGATCTTTTAAAAAACTCTTTCACCTTCTGGTGAAATAACTCAGACCTCAGACCACAGACCACAGACTGTACCTGAAATAAAAATAATGAAATCCAGCTCTCGAGTGAAGCTTCTGGCAGTTTCGTATGTACATTTCTTGGGGCAGGATGTTAACCACCAAGCCATAGGTTGTTCTGGAGAGAGCTGCTCTGGGTACTTTGTGATGAAGTTGCTCTTTTTTGCAATAATTTCATAATGTAGATGAAGAGAAAATTTATTGGTCAGCCTCATTTCAGAACATTCTTGAGCTTTAGGCTTGAACAATTATCTAATATCAAACATATACAGCACAGAGAAAAAGAAAGCTCAGTTTCTTGTAGATGGGCCTAAGTTTTAAGACTAGTGTTCCTAAAAAAAATAAATTACCAGATTTAATTACAGTATCATAGTTTTGGTGAAAAATAAGATTAGACTCTGGTTTTAAAATTCTGTGTAGATATGAAAGCTACATTACCATATAGAAAATTATCAGCACGGTCTCTGAAAAGAGTCTTTTCCCTTTAACATTTATTTCTATGATAAAGTAAACATTTTTCATATTCTGAAAGGAAAATCTTTACTATTCTGATATTTTCAAAGTATGAAGTTAGAACTCTGAATTCATCAGACTCTTAGTGCTGCAGAATCTGCTAATTTTCAAGTCAGAGCTGCACCTTTTTGTACTGTAAATGGATTCAATAAATCTATTTCTACTAACTGTAAGGATTATTTCACAAGGTAACATATTCTGCAGCTGCTGTCCTGATACTCATTATTATATTGCTGTAACCCATCAACACCTCATATTACTATGCTACTATTAGATTTTTCTGTAATAATTCAAAATGACATAATGGAAAAAGTAATTATAGGCATGAGAGCTATTTTGTGCTGCTTTTTCTAGTACAGACACCTTCCCCTGTGTGCACAAGTACAGTAATTAGTTTTGGTTTGTTTTCTCCCTCATCTGGGAGTTAGCAGGAGTTTGGCCATAACTAATAAGTGCATGATTAGTTTAGAACCTTTTAAGCCATACACTCCTTTCTACTGACATCCCTAATAATATTTCTAGAGGCTCCACTGGGATTCTGAGTGGTGTAATCATGTTAATACAATCACAAATTACATTCTAGTAATCCTGCATTTACTAAAGAGGATTCCCATTAGAAGAATAAATGCAGCTAGTCACATACTTTGCAGATTTCAAGAAAAAATAAGTTACTTCCTTGAGGTCTCCAACTCTTTCCAGTGGTTCACTAGCATTTTCATACATAAGTAATATTTATTCAATGCAGCCAACACACACTGAACTCAAATGTAATTTCTGTTTGATCATATATGTATAATAAAACTTATTGATAATAGTTTAGTGATTTGGGGAGATAATTAAATACAGATCTGATTCGATGAGGTCATTCTGAGATCTGTTTCAAGTCAGAATGAAAGCTTTCATGCATCATTGCTGCCATATGTCAGCATTCAGAATATGTAGCTAAGACCAAGAATCTCCATGCACTTAGGTGTAGAAAACATACAATGAAAGAATGTCCTTGCACTAAAAAGTTTAGAATGGAAAAAGAAGTACTGGTCACTTTACAGACTGGAGATGAAGAAAAGAGTGGTTAAGTGACTCACTCAAGGTCAAGCAACCGTATTAGAGAAGGAACAGAAACCCACTTAACCACAAAATTATTTAATCAGTGTTTTCTAAGAGTAAAACCAATTTGAACATAAGGTATATCCCTAGATATTACTACTGTGCAAATATAGTAATACCACTTAGGTATTATTATTAGCCTGAGTACTTGTAAATTCTGTTATATAGCACATACCAGTAAAGGAATTGAGGAATTTGACAAACCAATATCTGGCCAAGTATAAAACTGAATAACTTGTGAAGGTATTAGTAATTTTTACAGACAATATTTTCAGTCCAAATGTAGAATTATATTGAAATTCTCTTGATTAGATATGCAAAGTAATACAGTATTCGATTTGTACTGCCGTAGTGCATTAGTGTTGTACCATACAGAACACATAATGAGCTATTGGATCACTCCTATTGAAGATGCTAATATCATCATTATTGGGCCTTAATTGGTTACTAGGGGGTGTTTTGGCACATGATCTGAGAAGGCTTGACTTCAGTTCCAGAATATATTGCTTTTTGGTTTAGGAATCCTTTCAACTCTTTTTGTTGTTGTGGGATTTTTTCCACCCCATCACTGTGGAAGAGCAAATAATCAAGAATGTGACAGTCAGGGGGGTCATGTTCTATGAGCTAGGCTGCCTTGGTAGCTGGTGAAGAAATTGCAGTGAAAGGGGGGGACACGTCCTTCGGAGTTCAAGCAGAGCCAAGACATTCCCGAGTCCTGTCTCGGCAGATGCTTTTAAGTTGGGACAGCACTGGGCCTATAGGTAATAGGGTACTGGTGAATCATTCTGATGAAAATGAAATTACATTTACTTTCTCTTTCCTCATAGTTGATCCAGTTACTGGGTTTAGAGTGTTGCAAAGAACTCTGAATGTTTAAGGCAGTCATAGACTAATTCTTAGGAAAATATGCTTATCTGGAAAAAAAATTATTGCTTCATCAGTTCAGGATGCTGTTAGAAGTTTTTCTTCAACTATTATGCCACAAAGGGAAAGAAATCATGTCATTATTCCTGCTTAAGCAAAGTTTAAAGGACTGTTGAAATTCATCACCTTATTCCCATATCTTCTATGACAATAAAGGAATACTGATATGAGAGATACAAAACCAAATTATTTTTTTCTTTTTTTATTTTTTTAGGAAGGATAGTCTAGGCCAGTGTCACAAAACAGTGAATTACTTGCACTAGTAATGATTTTTCTTTTTCTTTTCTGATTTTACTAAATCACTTCAAGACATTGTAAGTTCTGCTAGTTATAGAACTACTCAAATATTCATCTAAGAAGAATTCTCCTAATCATACCCAGGAAGAAACTGGCAGCAGAGCCAGAAGGGAAACCATGCTGACGCACAGAACAATTAACAGGTAGAAACAATCCCTTACCTCCACTCCCAGTCATGTTTATTTTTACACAAAATAATTCTGCTGCCTAGAATTAGAAAAAAATTACTTCCTTAGTCTCATAACTTTGGTCACCAGGAGATAACGGACTTGATGCTAAACAGTGCCCTTGTGAGATTCCCCTGTTGGTTGTTTTTCAGCTACTTATGAAATTACTTTTTACATGAGAGAGTATACTGTACTGTTCCAGCACTGGGCTGTGCCTAACTGATATAATTAAGTCACATTTATCCATTTAGACTATGATTTAGCTTTAGGCCTTACCACTTCTCTGAGAGTAGATTTTCATTTATCTGTTAAAAGACTTGCAGTTTAGCTGCAGGTCTGGTTTCCATTCTTCACTGATATTTCCAGATTTCACAGATCTGCTTGATACATATAAACTGTGAGATTTCACTGACTCATCCACAAAGCTGTTTCATACGTTTTTGCTCCAGAATCTCTCATAAACAGATGTGTGTTAAATTGTTCAGTATTAATATTGTCTGTCTCTTACACATACGGACCTCAGGAAATTAGAAACAAAATACAGATGAGCGAAACTAATGTTTCTGAAATGCTTTTTCTGAAGGGACTCTAGATTACTTTTAGAGGAATTCTTGAACTCTTATTTGTTTTAAGCAATCACACTAATGGTACTGCAAAACATTAATCATAAATATTCATTTCTTACTATTTCCCCAGAAAGTATTTCTACTTCACTTCCTATTTTCAGTCTTCACTGATGCTTTTAGAATTACTGAGGGTATAGGTACCCACTCTGCAACAGCAATTTAAAATAGCATTGCTATCATTAACTTGCTAAAAATTAGCAATTTGTGGAAAGAGAAAATGTTGATGAAACTGGAGTTTTTTTCATGCAATACTGATTATTCTCAAATATCACAAACACATGAGGAACTGAGTAACTAATTCCCTTGTTCGCTACTGTGACATTTCAGGGCATTTAGTCTCCAACCTCTCTTCAGATACTTTTGCCCTGAATGCTTCCTCCTTGCCTGGTTCTTCTTCCCCATAGTCTTACAAACTGTTGGAAAACAATGGGCAGGAAAACCACTTATACCTGTGTTTTGAACATAGGCTAATGGCTGCTTTTAGAAAGAAGGAAATCATTCCTTTTTGCTTCACTGCATAAAAGTTTTGGTCTGTTCATTGTAAATGAAAATGGGAAAACTCCATTCTGAGAATCCTAAAGCACCTCAAAACTTGCCCATAAACGAACAAACACAAGAAACAAAACCAAAAACCCAACACTGACCAAAGCCTTTCAGGAGCTATTATTTCAGCTGAAATCAGAATTGAAAGCTATGCTGAAGTCCTATTTGCACCTTTGTGTCAATCCATTAGATACAAGAGAATGGTATGAAGAAAATCTACTTCTGAATTTCTGATATTGAAATAGACATTTTTCTCATAATAAAATCATTTGCTTCATGTCCACTAACTTCACTTGTTCATTTTGCCTTACTAATGTCAGTTTTATTAGTCCAGATAGACAGACACACAGACAACAAATACATGCCAAACACAACCTACAGAGCTGTAGCAGCCAGTGAACTTTCTGATCCATTTTTACGTAGTAGTGCATTAAAGAAACATTTTTAAAAAACAAAAACAAAAAACCCCCAACAAACTAAACCTTAAACACTAAAATGCTCAGATTTTTTTTTTTTTTCTCACAGTGGATAATTTGTGGTCTGTATACATCACTTTTAGTTTCTGAGGTTTTCAAAGTATATTACAAAGAATTTGTTTCTCAAGTGGCTAGACAGCAGAGGCAGACAGAATGCACAAAGCTACCCTCCCTGTAGTTGCCAGTTAGCTTCAGCATCATTCCCTTTGTTTACAATGTTTTGCAGCATGGTGTGTTTGCTAATGAATGGTAGCACCAGCAAAACCAAAGAAATGTGTTCCAGCATTTCACCAATGTGTGTCAAAGATGATCTGTAAGATATCTCCCCTAAATTTTAAATACGGGACACTGTGGTGGGAACTACATATTTTGATAGATGTTGCAGTATGTTTATGACAGTGACAAATTGGTATCTGTTCTGAAAAGCAGAGACAATGCTGTGCGGTAGACTGAGGTAAAAAAATGCGTTTCACACATCTTATCTGATCGATGTTCAAGTCTGTATGAGGCAATGAAGCCACTACTAAATCTTGTATCTTAAAGTTTTTAAATTAATATAATCATATTTGTTTTTTATAAAATTGGACAGTTTTTCAGAGAAGAAAATAATTCTGTCTTCAGATTTGACACTTCATTTAAAAAGCAAATGTGCAAAAGCACACTTCAATATTTCTGTTTAATCTAATTAAAACTGATGGAAGACACATATCTAAACTGTGAGATCTTCTTTGCTGGCAGATGCCAAGGTACATGTGAAAAATACAGTCAAAAAACCCAGTGCAAGCTAAAAGCATACTGACATTGAAATCTAAATGCACCTTTCTTTTTTTTCTCTCTTTTTTTTTTCCCTTTTTTCCCTTCCCCCCCCACCCCCACCCCTTTTTTTCCCCTTGGAATAAAACCATAATCCCAAAATACCACTGCCATTCTGGGTAGTTGGACCCATCACTGTGCAATGTTTGGAATTTTACATGTTTTAAGTAGAATGTTGCCAAGATCATAAGTGTCTTGAAGGAAGCCAAGCCATCCACATTCTTAAAAATCAAGACTTACTGAAATGCTTTCAGGAAGAGTTGAACATGTCATTAAACTGAGTAGCAAAATTATGGAAGGTTGGATTACAGTGATAATGAGATAAAACAAGAAAGACAGCTATAAAATCTAATTCTTGTAATAATGTATGAATCATAAAAATATGACACAATGCAGTAAATATAAATTGATTCTCCCTTATGGCAATGTAAGTATACTGACCAAATAGTCTCCATCCGTTACTAATGGAAAATCTGGATTATACAGATGCTAATTGATGCCATTACTTGGACGTAGCAGGCACAAACACAAAGACCCATTGCACTGACTTTAATTAAACTGAAACCCTGAAATTAGTTCCTCAAGAATGTGATGTAGAATTGTGACGTGAAAAGGTTTCGCAGATGCCAGCCCTGGCTCACCTCAATATTGAATGCTGACAATTAATTGCTATGACAACCGTTTTTGCGAGTATCACTTTTTGTGATGATAAATAGAAATGCTTGATGAATTATGTATCAAATTCATCTTATAGACTGTTCTAGGCCTGCTCCTACGGAAGAAATTAAAACACTTACAGCTTGGTGATATATAAAGGAAGGAAGGAGGGAAGGAACCTCTTCTTGACTGAAGAAGTGGTAGGCAAGTCAGTTAAATAAAATGTCCTAGCTTCTGATGTGAACATTTCTAACCTTTAAAAAGGCACAAAAGGATTTTCTTAAACCATGCTTAGTCTCTAGGTTAGAGTGACACAGCATAACTGTACTTGAACAGCTTTCAGTGTGAGCCCATAAAGTTTCATTAACTGTAGTTTGCATAATGCTAATGTCAGGAGGCAGAGCAGATGTTCATGGTGATAGAAACATATATATTGCTTTACCAATAAACTAGTTATTCTGGAACCCTATTCAAGATGCAGTTTATCTCAGGATTTGAAATACTGTGACCACTGTGGCAGCCACATGGATTGAAAATACTAATCTATTTCAAGGACAAGCTGACAAAGTTATGCAAGATGCTGCTGCTTCCGAATTTCAATGCATCTCTATATATGTGCAAAACTTGTGTACCAAAGATGCCAAAACATGAATAAGAGATTTAGGATAAAAGTTCCCCTGGAATGCTTGATTTTTCCCAGGTTCCTCTTAAATGTACTTGAGACAGCCAGCATGGCTTCACCAAGGGCAAATCTTGCCTGGCCAACCTAGCAGCCCTTTATGATGGAGTGATGACATCAGTGCACAAGGGAAGAGCTACAGATGTCATCTATCTGGATCTCTGTAAGGCCTTTGACATGGTTCCCCACAACATCCTTCTCTCTAAATTGGAGAGATGGATTTGATGGATAGACTGTACAGTGGATGAGGAACTGGTTGGATGGTTGCATGCAGAGGGTAGTGGTTAATGGCTCAATCTCCAGATGGAGATTAGTAACAAGTGGTGCCCCTCATGGGTCTGTATTGTGACCAGTACTGTTTAGTGTCTTCATCAATGACATAGACAGCGGGATCAAGTGCAGCCTCAGCAAGTTTGCGGGTGACACCGAGCTGAGTGGTGTGGTTGACATGCCTGAGGGGTGGGATGCCATCCAGATGCACCTGGACAAGCTCGAGAAGTGGGACCATGTGAACCTCATGAGGTTCAACAAGGCCAAGTGCAAGGTCCTGCACCTGGGTCAGGTCAACTCCCAGTATCAATACAGGCTGGGGGATGAAGGGATTTTCCTTTTACTTTTCCTGTGGAAAAGGACTTGGGGGTACTGGTGGATGAAAAGCTGGAAATGAGCCAGCAATGTGTACTTAGAGCCCAGAAAGCCAACCATATCATGGGCTGCACCAAAAGAATCATCACCAGTAGGTTAAGGGAGGTGATTCTGCCCCTCTGCTCCATGCTGGTGAGACCCGACCTGGAGTACTGCATCCAGCTCTGGAGTCCTCAGCACAGGAAAGACATGGACCTGTTGGAGCAGGTCCAGAGGAGGGTCACAAAAATAATCAGAGGGCAGGAACACCTCTCCTATGAAGAAAGGCTGAGAGAGTTGGTGGTGGTCAGCCTGGAGAAGAGAAGGCTCTGGGGACACTTTATTGTGGCCTTTCAATATTTAAAGGGGGCTTATAAGAAAGAAGGGGACAGATTTTTTAGCACAGCCTGTTGTGGTAGGACAAGGGGTAATGGTTTTAAATTAAAAGAGGGTAGATTTATACTAGCTATAATGAAGAAGTGTTTTACAATGAGGATGGTGAAACACTGGAACAGGTTGCCCAGAGAGGTGGTAGATGCCCCATCCCTGGAAACATTCAAGGTCAGATTGGACAGGGCTCTGAGCAACCTGATCTAGTTGAAGATGTCCCTGTGCATTGCAGGGGCGGGGGTGGACTCGATGACCTTTAAAGGTGCCTTCCAAACCAAACTATTCTATGATTCTGTGATTTTTCTTTTGTTTTAAATTGGTACGACTTTATTTGTTGTTAGATTTTTAGTTTCTGTCTCAGTTTGATTCTGCTGTGCTCCAAATATGGTTAAATTCAAGGGTGATGCCTACAACTGCTATAAATTTTGATAGTATCAAAGTAATATCCTTTTCAAAGTTATATTTTACGTCTTTTTCTTTTAAGTGTCCCAATAATAAAATGCCTTGCACTTCTTTATGAAACACATTCATTTCTCTCTGCATTTTAACAACTTAGTTTCAATTCAGTAGTTCACAATACTGTCTTGACATTGGCTTTTGTCTGGTTGTTTTTGGCTAAAATATTGAATTAAACATCATATATTTAGCTCAGATAGAAGCGTGGTTTTATTTGCTTTGTGTTGGAACTTAGATTATTGTTTCAAGACAAGAGATGTTTTAAAAGGCCATCTTATTACATATCTTTCCCTGATAGTTGCTAAAAATCAGTTTCTATTGTTGCTTATATTCCAGTGAGATGCCTATACTGTAAATAACAAGATAAGAAAAGCTAGTTTTAAAGCTGTTTCTTAGAGACAAGAACAAGAAAACCTGTGATTAGGTTTCTACAGAAAATCAAAACTGAAATTTATGAAAAGTTTGGAGGTATTGACATCATTGTCTTCATTTGCAAAAGAACAGAGCAGTTAGTACAAGACAAATGTTCTGGTTTTTGGAAAACTTTAGGCAAAACTTAGGCAAGGTACAGTATGAATGAAAAGGTACCAAAGGCTTTAGAAGCTAATCCTGTTTTTCTCTTCTATTTATAAAGAATAGCTTAAAAGAAAGCATGAACGTGCCTGTAGTGGGTAGACCTTGGCTGGATGCCACGTGCCCACCAAGCTGCTTCATCACTCTGTAGAACAGGGAGGGGAGAAAATAAGATGAAAAAAAAACTTGTGGGTCAAGATAAAGGCAGTTTAATGAAGCAATAGTAAAAGTCAGATGTGCAAAAGCAAAGGAAAACAAAAGATGTTATTCTCTACTTCCCATCAGCAGGCAATGTTTGGCCACTTCCCAGGAAGCAGGGCTTCATTACACGTAGCGTTGCTCTGGAAGACAAACATTGTAAATAAAAAATGCCCCACCTTCCTCCTCCTTTCTCTTAGCTTTTATATCTGAGCAGAAGTCATATGGTATGGAATATCTCATTGGTCACTTTGGGTCAGCTGTCCTGGCTGTGTCCCCTCCCAAGATCTTGCCCACCCCCAGCCTACTGGTGAGGTGGTGGGGAACGTTGGAGAGGCAGCCTTGGTGCTGTGTGAGTGCTGCTCAGCGGTAGCCCAAACACTGCTGTGGTATCACCACCTTTCTATAGCTACCGATACAAACACAGCACTATGAGGGCTGCTGTGGGGCTCAGCCAGACCCAATACACTAGCTATGGACAAGCATGCAGATAAACAGAGTTTGTGCTTTTTTTTTTTTTTTTTTTACTTTATCTTGAAATGAAACAAATTAGTGGTTCCTCATGGAAAAAAATGCTGATTTTATCAAACTCTATGTTTGATATGTTTATATCATATGATAGTTTGATATGTTTATATCATATGATAGTTTACTATGATCTCCAACTCATTGATACAGAAAACATGCAGTTCAGTATACTAACATGTAGAAGGGGGCAGTCTCCAATCCAGTATGACTAAAGAAAACTAAAAATAAATTTTTATTTTGTGTTAATTTTGAAACACTGCAATTTTCTTTGGCTGTAGAATAGCTTGTGGTTTGCTCTTTCATTTTTCCATTGAAAGTGATTTTGCTGCAAACAGAACACAAACACAATTAAGTCCAGCTGGAGAAATGTTAGCTACTTTTCTTTTTTCCCAGTTTATCAACAAGATGATAGTCCCCTGGGAAGTACATACTGCTTTCTTAACTATTATCTTTGTCTAATCAATGGTTTCCTATGTTTAACTGTTCCTTGAAGGAATTTAGTTTATACAAAATTTAGTTTCTTTTAAGGCACTAGTGTTTTGTGTCAGCTCTCTCCTTCATGCTTTTTTTAATCCTATTACTAAAAGGGAAGTACAGTTTCTACTGAAAGAGCTTTAAAAACTAGATTTGAAGGGAGAAAGGGATAAAAACAGACTTAGTAGAGAGAAGCCTGGGGGTGGCATGCCAATGTCTGAGGGTTGATGTGCTAGTGAGATCCTTCAGTCTGCCATCTCAGTGGTGGTAGGGGATGGAGATCCATGCAGCAGCAAAGACACAGGGGTAATTGATGTGTTGGAACCACAGAAGTGCCTGAGAATGGTCATGTAGGGGTTAGGGCTTGTCCCGCAAAGAGGTGGTGGGATCAATAGCCCAGCTGAAGTGCATCTACACCAATGTGCACAGCATAGGCAAGAAACAGGAATTGGAAGCCTTTGTGCAGCTGGTAAACCATGACATACTTGCCATCATAGAAATATGCTGGGATGACTTGCACAGCTAGAGTGCTGCAATGGATGGGTATAAAGTCTTCAGAAGGGATAAGCAAGGAAGGAGAGGTGATGGAGTGGCTCTGTATGCTAGGGAATATTTTGACTGTGTAGAGATTGATGGTGATGAAAGGGTTGAGTATTTACGGGTAAGAACCAGGGGAAGACCAACAAGGCAGATATCATGGTGATGTCTGTTCTAGAACCCCCAACAAGGATGAAGAGGCAGATGAAATAGTCTATATGCAGCTGGGAGAAGTCTCACAATCACTAGTCCTTTTTCTCATGAAGGACTTCAACTTAGCAGACAGCCACTGGAAATACAACACAGCGGAGAGGAAACAGTCTACGAAGTTCCTGGAGTGCGTGGAAGATAACTGCCTGACACAGCTAGTGAGTGAGCCAACTAGGGAAGGCTCCACACTGGACCTGTTGCTTGTGAACGGAGAAGGACTTGTGGGTGATGTGATGGTTGGAGGCCATCATGGACATAGTGGTCATGAGATAACAGTTTTCAATTCTTGGAGAAGTAAAGGAGGGGGGCCGCAGAACTGCTACCTTGGACAGCTACTGGCTGCGCATAGCTTAGACGGGTGTACTCTTCCCCGGGCGAAAAAAAGCCGGCTGAGTATCAGCTGATCAGCCAGCAGTGTGCCCAGGTGGCCAAGGAGGCCAACAGCATCCTGACTTGTATCAGAACTAGTGTGGTCAGTAGGACTAGGGAAGTGATTTTCCCCCTGCAGTCGGCACTGGTGAGGCTGCACCCCAAATACTGTGTTCAGTTTTGGGGACCTCACATCAAGAAAGACATTGAGGTGCTGGAGCATGTCCAAAGAAGGGGAATGAAGCTGGTGAAGGATCTAGAGTGCGATTATTATGAGGAGCAGCTGAGGAAACTGCTGGGGTTGTTTGTTCTGGAGAAAAGGAGACTCAGGGGAGACCTTACCATTCTCTACAATTGCCTGAAAAGAAGCTGTAGCAAGGTGGGTGTCAGTCTCTTTTCCCAAGTAACAAAAGATAGGACAAGAAGAAATGGCCTCAAGCTGCACCAGGGAAGGTTTTACACTGAGTATTAAGAAAGATTTCTTCACAGAAAGGTTTGTCAAGCATTGGAACAGGCTGCCCAGGGAAGCGATGGAGTCACCATCCCTGGAGGTATTTAAAAGACACACAGCTGTGGCACTTAGGGAAATGGTTTAGTGGTGGACTTGGCAGTGTTAGGTTTATGGTTGGCCTTGATGATCTTAAAGGTCTTTTCTGACCTAAATGATTCTATGATCTATGATTCTACTGCCAGTTACCGGTCACCTTTCCCAAAAATTCCAGTAACTTTCATATTTAGACACATGTATTCCATCTTTACCATGGATGGTATTTGGAAAGAATTTTATCCCATTACCAAATTGTTTTACTTTTATTTACTTGCTAGTCAACCCCCCTGACATACTGCCTTTGATAGTTCGGCATTTTATTGAAGCACAATATATCCTCACCAATCAGTTAAGATTAAGACATTTGCAAGATATCAATATTTTTCTCCAAAAATCTTCTAACCAAGGTTTTCTGGGAAGTGACATTGTACTTTTTCTAGTGAAATTCTCTTTGTGAAGTTTGCCCCTAGGGCCAGATCAAAACAGATAGCTGCCTGGAGTAGCAAAATAAAACAAATGAAAAGCCCAGCTCCAACTTTTTCATTTATAATGTTTTTATACATCTCTCAATTGCCTATTTTTCTCATTCTCACTGCTGCCTTGGCACTTCTAACTGATACCTTGGTGCTGCTTTAAGATTGCTAAAATGTACTATAAAGTGCATATAGTAGCTAAGGAAACATTCTCTATGGAATTGCAGACACTCTTCTTCAGCTGCTTGGAGCAGCTGGTGAAAATAGGTTAGGGAGAAAGGCAAAAGGGAAGGGAAGGGAATCTTTCTAGTATTCCAACTATAAGAAGATACATCACATTGAAGTTAGAAAACTTCAATGGTTTTCCAGCTATAGTAGTCCCAGCTACAGTAACACTTTAAATTCATATAAAGTTCTAATCTTCATTCTTGACTACCTAATACGTTAGCAGTAAATTTTCTAGGTATTCCTGAGATGTATTCTCTGCATTAAGGAATCCTTTGTATCACAGAGACAGTATAATGTATTCTGCAAAACTTGTGTGTTTTTAAATAATGTAGTTGTTCAGGATCCTTGGCTTTTGACAAATCTTTTCACATCTATGGCAGCATATATACATATACACATTGGCTCCACTCAAGACAATGAGACTTTAGAGAAACATTTTTGCCACATTCATGCAGTAAATAAAGTTAGGCTTTGCAAAAGGATGGTATTTGGGCTCTGCTTCCAGATATACGGTGTATTTAAGTGAACTTATGCCATCTAAACCTCCTGGCTTTGGTTTCCTTTTCGTGTTGGTTGCCTGGCTCAGTGTGCAGAAGATGAAGACACTTATAGTTACTCCATTTTACTGTCACAACCTAGTAACACTTAGCCCTAACTTACCAAAAAAAATTTCCTTGCAGAGGTTGGTTGTTTTGCAAAGACATGATTTGGATCAGCCCCAGCAGCCTGGTTTGGTCAACGGAAACCTTCACAATCCCATAGAACTCAGAATTTACACAGAACCCCAAAGCTATTCATTTGCTACTGCTATGATCATGAGGAAAGAGGAGATACAACTATTATTTCTTAGCTCCATCACTGTTAAGCTGAATCATTAATGCGCCTAAGAGCAACCACAGATCATGAGAATGCTTTTTCTGTAATGTAGCTGAAACAATGTCTTAGAATGCTTCTTCCAGTGTGTCTGAAGTGAGAACACTTGATGGTAGGGTGGTATATTATCATTTCAATTTCACGCTTTCAAAAAATTGACAAATAGAAAGTCCAGGTAGGTTCTAGTCGACATGAATACACAAAAGTATGCTAAAGGGAAATTCTGTTGCTAATTCAACAAAGTCAGGTTGTTCCAGGAGCTATAAAATGCAGCTTATATAATATAGTGTAAGTTAGAGTAAACATTTCTATTTTCTTTAAGAACTCTGAAAGACCATGGTCATAACAACTTCTTATAATACTTTATACAGTAACCTGTAGTCTGTATGTAGTCTATATATAATGAACATAGCTAAAGTATGCTTTAGACCCATCTGAAAGTTAGTAGGGGATAATAGCTGTATTTTTTCTTGTTTTCCTGTATCTGATGCCTAAAACTGATAGATGAATTATGCCCAGTTTTTTTCACATTAACATTAACCTAACTTCTAGCGAAAGGTTTTGTGGAAGTAGTTAGGCAGTGAGGAAGATTTTATATTTATCATTAAGGGATAAATATAACCATCAAAACTGCTTGTTAGCAAAGGCACTTAGCTTCATTGGGATTTTATTAATAACAGAGAATCCTGAGTTCATGGTTTTAGGCAACATTTCAAGTCCCACTTCAGACTGGATATTTCTAAGTTTTTAGTATGTCATTAGTAATTTACTAGTATGAAAATACAAGCTCCCAACCACCCCTGTAGAAGCCTTTTTTTTTCCCCCCTTCAACTAGCCTGTCTACACAGAGCATTTGACAAAGCAGGGAGGGAGCCCCTAAATGTGAGCACAGAATAGAATTCTTTACTCCTGCAAAAAAATACTATCGTTCAGAATTCATGGCTTTCTTTATAATTCATTAAAGTTAAAAGTAATGCAGTTGGATGTAGTTTCTGTTAGAAAACTAACACGTACAACATGTTAATTATAAAAAAGGATGTTGTGAAAAAATAGAGTTGTAAATACTGTTTTTAATCTCTGCAGTGAATTCAGGGCAAGTAGTTTCCAGTAGATTTACAGAAAGAGAAGGGCAAATAGGAGTTACTAGCTCTAGTACTTTTAGCTTGCTTTCTGAAGGTATTTAGATAATTCTCTAGAAATATTTAGAATGGAATGGAATAGGATAGTTCAATTGGAAGGGATCTACAACAATCATCTAGTCCTGACCAAAAGTGAAAGCATATTATTATGGGCATTGTCCAAATGCCTTTTAAACACTGACAGGTTTGGGTCATTGACCGTCTCTCTAGGAAGCCTGTTCCAGTGTTTGACCACCTTCTCGGTAAACAAAGGCTTCCTAGTGTCCAGTCAAAACCTCCTCTGGTGCAGCTTTGAATCGTTCCCACTTGTCCTGTAACTGGATACTGGGGAGAAGAGATCAGCAACTCCCTCTTCACTTGCTCTCTTGAGGAAGATGTAGGGAAAAAATAGATTGCCCTCCAGCCTCTTTTTGCGGCATGAAAAATCACTGCCTGCTTGCTCATTGTCTTCCTGTCTTATTGCTGTGGGTTATCACTTCTGAATATGTTGTCCTCTTTTTAACTGAGAAATGATAAATATTCCCAGGCTATTTACACGTAAGGTTGAAACACAGCAGTTTGAACACTCTGAGGCACTAATAACTGCCGGTTAGTTGAACGTAATCTTTGAGGGACTATATTACAAACCCTCACAGATCCTTATCTAACTAGAACCAATACTGCTGCATCTGCATAATTATGCAACGGCTTCTGTAACTGCACGCTTGTGTACCCATAGTAGTAAGCCAAATGAAAGCAAACCAAAAACCTCATAAAAATTGAAAAACAATGAAGAACATGTGTGAGGGAACTCAAAGCAAACATGTGAAGAGAGCCATTAGGCCATGATTTACTCTAAAATCAGGTTGTTTCAAAGTTGCTGAAGAAGTTCATGTAAGGTGTTGGACTCTCTGACATGTTTATTGCTTTACATTTAGAATGATTAATCAAATCTTTGCAATATTCAGTATGTATTTTCTTCAAACTTTCTAAGAATTTTCACTCTAGCTTAAAACTAGCTTTTTATTTGCTCCAGTACTAATGCTGCTATGTATGTATATGTGTATTTTCGTTGCAGCTACATAAAGTATTGCTGACACCTAGGTACTCACAGTCGGAGGTCATGTTTGAGGAACTCTGGAGATAAGCTTTAATATCTTGATATTTGGGAGAAGGAAAAGAGCTCCCTTCTAGTTTTAGATACCTCAGAGTTTTTTTCTACCACCGTACATGACTGATTATTTTTTTTTTCCTCCTCTTGAATGGGGACACTGTAATTGCAGCAGTTTGAGATAAATCTGGAAAAACAATCAGTTATGACTGGCTAGCTCTATGACATGTATCAAATTGAGTTTGGTAAGTCTGTGGTACACTTCTGGGAAGAAACGAAAAAGAGGAAAGTGAAACACAAACAGTAATAGTCCTTTAAACATGTTTTTCAGCTAAGAATTTCAGTAAATATTCTTCATTGTGCCTTTAGTAAACCTTCATAGTGAAAATATTGAATACAGGAAATGCATCAGATTTAAATGAATCGAATTATTATTGCTAAAGTTTGGGTTTTAATTCCTTGATCCTCTCAATTTTTTGACTATAGCAAGAAATTTTCAATTTTTCAAAAAAAATATTTTACACTACTGATAGTTCCTAAATGTAAATAGTACTTCTTCCAGATTTTAAACTTCAACTGTGATGAACCTTTGCTTTAGATAATATCTATTTTTTATATTAATTAATCAGGACTGGAAATATTTAAAACTTTTCTGTTCCTTTATATACCTATTCTTGAGAAATCAATACACATCACAATGCTCAACTTTATCATCCATCAAACAAGAGACATTTTGGCCTAACTGAGTATCTTTTTAAACCAAAACATAATCAAAATAATTATGGTGAGTCCAAGCAAAATAATTTTTTAGACCAGTACCCTTTCTCTTCAGTAACTGGTAATGGATGCTTAGATAAAGTATACAAGAAACAGGGCATATATAACATGATTCTTTTCCTACCATATTCTTGTAAAATGAAAGATCTGGAAGAAAATTCTGATCCAGGTATTTTTATGTTATTCTGATCAATAGTTACTAATAGATATATTAATTAGTCTTATCCTTGTTGGAGCTTATCTGTACTTTTAAGCTCAGTAATACTCCATGGAAATTTGCTTGCGATGCACAAATACAAAAAGTATTTCATTTTGGTTTGGTTTGGTGTCCTGGTTTCAGCTGGAATGGAGTTAACTTTCTTCTTAGTAGTTGGTGCAGTGCTGTGTTTTGGCTGTGATGTGAGAACAATGTTGATAGCACACTGATGTTTTTAGTTGTTGCTGGGTGATGTT
>JAVJGI010000040.1:22482189-22501182 GCA_035590275.1 Ibycter americanus | reverse complement strand
AGTATATAAACTGGGGGAAGAAGAAGGAAGGTGGGGACATTTGGCATTATGGCGTTTGTCTTCCTGAGTAACCGTTATGCGTGATGGAGCCCTGCTTTCCTGGGAATGGCTGAACACCTGCCTGCCCATGGGAAGTGGTGAATGAATTCCTTGCTTTGCTCTGCTTGATTGCGCGGCTTTTGCGTTACCCTTTTTTCCCCACCTTTCCATTTTGTTGTTATTAATATTGTTACTGTTATTGTTATTGTTATTGGTGTTATTCTTACTTCTTTATTCTGTTTAAACTATTAAATTGTTCTTATCTCAACCCTTGACGTTTACATTCTTTTCTGATCCTCCTCCCCATCCCTCTGGGTGAGGGGCAGTGAGCAAGTGGCTGCGTGGTGCTTGGTTGCTGGCCGGGATTAAACCACAACATTTGGTTTAGCAGGAGACCACTGTTGTTAATCTGTGAAAAAAACCCAAATGGTCATTCTCTGTTAATTAACAGTCATTCCCTCCTTTCTGTATTGTCTATGCTTTTATAAAATTTTGTCATATGTCTCCTCTGTTATCTGTTTGGGTTTTTGTTTTTTGGGTTTTTTTCTCCAAAATGAGGAGTCCCAATCCATTTAATTTCTTCTCATATGAAGAGACTGTTTGTTGCCTGACTGCTATCTGCTAATCAATGCTACATTTCAGTACTATTCTTTGAAGATAAGAGTGACCTAAATTTTGGGTAATATTGAAGAGAAGGCAGCCCGTGGGTTTGTACAGTAGCAAAAATGTATCTCACTTTGGTTCTCTTTCACTTTCCTAACTCTATTCAGTATTCTGCATGCATTTTTGTACCCCAGTTATTTGAGTTGTTGAGTTCAGAAACAAAGATTTCTGGATTCTCCAAAGGGTTGATTTTTTTCTTTTTTCCCCTTAATAGAAACAAACAGTTGAAAGCCTGTGAGTACATGTTTATACTTACTGTTATTTATTTTGCTATTTAGTGCTTATCGTAGAATCATAGAATGGTTTGGGTTGGAAGGGACCATAAAGATCACCTAGTCCAATCCCCCTGCTCTGGGCAGGGACAGCTTCAACTACGTCAGTTGCTCAAAGACCCATCCAACCTGGTCTTCAACACTTCCAGGTATGGGGCATCCACAACTTCTCTGTGCAAACTGTTCTGGTTTCTCACCACCTTCATTGTAAAAAAAAAAAAAAAAAAAAAAGTCTTCCTTTTGTCCAGTCTAAACCTACCACCTTTCAGTCAAAAAACATTATCCCTTATCCTGTCATTACAGACCTTGGTAAAAAGCCTCTCTCCATCTTTCTTATAAGCTCCCTTTATATTCTGAAAAGCTGTGATAAGGTCTCCCCGGAACCTTCTCTTCTCCAGGCTGAACAACGACATCTCTTTCAGTCTTTCTTCATAGGAGAGGTGTTCCTGCCCTCTGACCACTTTTGTGGCCCTCCTCTAGACCCATTCCAACAGGTCCATGTCTTTCCTGTGTTGGGGTCCCCAGAACTGGACACAGTACTCCAGGTGGGCTCTGACAAGAGCAGAATAGAGGAGGAGAATTACCTCTTGACTGGCTGGCCACGCTTCTTTTTATGCAGCTCGGGCTACGCAGCTTTCTGAGCTGCGAGAGGACATTAGTGGCTCATGTCAGCATCCTGACTCTATACTTCACCTGGCCAATATCCCTCAAGACTATGAATTCCAACTGGACATGATCACTGCAGGCCAGGTTGCCACCAATGTTGACATCTCTGTTTAGTTCTTCTGTGTTGGTGAGCAACAGGTCCAGTAATGCTTCTCATCTTGTTGGGTTGCCAATCACCTGAATTAAGAAATTATTCTCGATGCTCACAAAGAGTCTCCTGGATGGCTTATGGTTTTCTGTGCTACTTTTCCAGCAGATGTGAAGGTTCTTGAAGTCACCCAGCAGAATCAGAACTTGTGAGAGTGATGCTTCCCATAGTTCAGTAAGAATGCTTCATCTACAGACTCCCCTTGGTTAGGCAGTAAACACTAACTACAAGGTTTGCTTTGTTGGCTTGGTGCCCAGTTTTTACCCATCAGACCTCAACATGTTCATTGCTGTTTTTCAAAGACAGGGCAGTAAATCCATTATTTTACATAGAAGGCAACCCTCCCCCTAGCCCTCCTTCTCTGTCTGTCCTTTCTGAACAGTTCATAACCCCTGGTTGCGGCACTCCAGCCATGTGATCCCCACACCCCACCACATTTCAGTGACAGCAATTACATTGTAGCTTCCTAGCTGCACAGTGGCCTCCAGGTTCTCCTGGTTACCCCTCCTACATGCATTGGTATAGAGGTGTTTCAGCTGGGCTATTGACTGTGTCACATTTTTAGAGGAACACGCCCTAATTCCTTTGAGGTATTTCACCAGTGTTTCCCTGTTGGTTCCTAACACGCCAGCAGTCCCTGACTCCTTTGTTGCTCTAAACTTCATCCCATTCCCCTGCTAAATTTAGTTTAAAATTCTCCATATAAGTCTGTCCAGCTTGTTGGTGAGGACCCTCTGGCACCACTTGGTCAGGTGAATCCCACCAGCTCCCAAATGACCCAGCTTCTCAAACGTAGATCCACAACCAAAGAAGCCAAATTCTTGAGTATGACACCAGTCACACAGTCAGGCATTCATCTGTTCAATTCATCTCCTCCTTCCTAAACCCCTCCCTTTGACTGGGAGGGTAAAGGAGAACATCACCAATGCTCCAGATACTTTTAACATTGCTCCAAGGGACATATAGTCTCTTTTGATGGTTCTAAGTTGCCCCATCACAATATCATTGCACCCTACATGGAGCAGTAGGGGTGGGTGATAATCTGTAGGGTTCACCAGGCTCAGCACCCTCTCAGTGGCATCACAAATGTGAGCTTCTAATAGGCAGAAAAATTCTCTAAAGAAATTGTCCAGATTGCAAATGGGTGCTTCAGTGCCTCTCAGAAAGGAAGCTCCAATTCTAATACTTTATGCACTTTTCTGGTTGGCGCTGGTTCTAATGCAGGTTGGCAGATAGAAGTTCTTATAAGCAGCTTTAGAGCTGACATTTTTTATATCATTTATCTGCAGATTTTACCTCCTTAGTATGACTGTTTCTTCTAAATATATTGGACATCACAGAAGCTAACTCAGATCCCTGGCAGATCCCAAAATTATTCCTCCTTTATTGTTAAAACTGACTACTTCTGTCATTGGTTTCAATCATTCATTGCCTATTAATCCACAAGAGGACATGTGGCATTTACCTATTACATCTTGATGGTTTTGAGTTTTTGACAGATGACTTTGCTGAAATATTTTGAAAATACTGAACTACAATGTAAAGTCCTAATTTAAACTTTTTACCTGCTTCAAATAACTGTTCTGTGGAGCCCAACTGCTCTCTGCAAAAGTCACATTGACTCTCCTCCAAAAAATCTTTACTCATGTGTCTTTTAATTCCATTTCTTCTTCTAAGACTATGAGTTGGTTTCAAATGGAAATTGCTGGTCTATAATTCTCCAGAAAACATCAGAAGATCTTTATGAACCCTCATTTTACTTACCACATTCTGTTCTTCTCATTTTGAGGCTAATTTAAAAGGTATTTTGTACATCGTAGTTTGTAGTTCAGTGAGTTCATGTTCCTCCAGCATTTCTGCAGCGAATAAAATCAAGTGGTGGCAAGTTACTATTATTTGAATTAGTAGTTTTGAATCCCTTCTACTGACCCTTCTACCTGATGTAGTTCCTCAGATTTCTTTTCTTGCTGTAGAAACTTAAATTTCCCTGCAGTAAACACTGAAATTATCTTCCTTGAGTATGGCTTTTCTTATGTATGCTATTTTTTCATCTTAACAATATACTGGGTTAATGCTAGCCTGTAGAAAGCTGTTTGCTTATTATAAGTTGAAACATTTTATTATTAGTTTTAATGCCTAGAGCAATTTGCTTCTCAAAATCTCTAAAAAGGTTCTTTTCTATTCTACTCATTTTGAAATGGTTTCTACTTTTGAAGGGTACTTTTTATCCACTAATGGCCTATTCTAGGCTGCTGTTAATCATGCTGAGGAATTGTTTCCTTCTTTATGTGGTCTTTTCAAAGTCCATTTTGTATGGCAATCTACATTTAGCCTAAGCTTCTAATCTTGTATCCTTCTGCAAGCATGCAATGAATAAGCATTTTATTCTTTCAGGTGACCAGTTTAATTTCTTTCTAATGCATCTTTTTATCCTCAAAACTCAAAAGTAGAATTTTTGGCATTCCCAGCTATGAGAAAGCTGGTTTTATGTACTTTTTTCTTCTAATGTGAAGTGCCTTTCATATTCTAATATCTTGAACTAGGTGCTAGGCACTTTTCAGGATTAAATCAGATATTTTTTCCCATGTGAGTTTTTCAAGTAATTACTCCTTAACCACTTAATCTTCGTCATGTCTTGATGTGCAATTTCTCTGACCTGTATGGTGGCCAGTTTACAATTATTACTTTGTTTTCAGCGTTGTCAGATTGTCTGGTCTCCTGTAACACTTCATGGTCCTTGTCCTAATCATTCATCCATGCCAGAGAAGCCATGCCAGGTCCCTCCATACACTGGAGTCAGGTCAGGCATATGCAGAGTGGCACAGTGGATTTACTGTCCTGTTCCAGACTGCTGTATTCAGATGCTGAGCTGTGTGACATGGACAATCAAACAGCACTGATCACGTGATTGACTAGTCCTTATATTCCCTATCTCCTCTCTTTCTTTTCCCTGGTTCTTCCCCCTTTACCATTTTCATCCCCTACCAAATAAATTGTCTTAATTACAATTTTTTTTCCCCCCATTGGTCCCAGCTTTGCTACATCCATACCCAAATTTGACATTTCTGATACTGCTAAGTGTGTGATCTTGGCAATGCACAGCATTGTTGGCATGGTTACCTTGGTGCTGCTGGGCTTGTGTGATTGCACTCCCTGAGGGACTCAGTACCCCCTCCAAGAGTCTGTGAGGCTCAGCCCTTTCCTGCATAACTCCTCTTGTATAGTCGTGAGATCCAGGTGTCCTTGGCAGAGCTGTCTGTAACTTTTGTCAGCTTTTCACAGTCTTCTGTTTCACCCAGGGGTTTTCTCATGTCATGTGCAGTAGTTTCTCATGTCCAATTCAATTAGCTTAACCTCAGTCTAGGGCCAAATAAGCATCTCAGACATCTGTCTGCAGGCTTAACACTCCAGTAAAGCTCAAAGATATTGATGGTCCCCAAAGCTTAAAGGAAAGGCTTTAACTGCTCTCAAAGAAGTGTCAGATCTGTCTACCTTGTATTGGAATTTTATTCATTAGAAACAAGATTTTAGGGATTGGATAGCCTGTTTATTTATATTTTTAATCCCACTACTTCTGTTGAAAGACTACAAAAAATATAGACAGCCACAATAAGATGAATGTCCTAACATTGTATGATTGTACCAGCTCATACCTAGTAGCACTCAGAAAAAGAGAAATAACAGAGAATGAAATGAGGTATCTGGCTGACCCATAGAAACAATAATAAACCCAACTGTCTGAAGTTGAAGAAGAGACCAATTATTTGCAGATTAAAAAAAATAATAATAAAATCAGTTGTTCTTATAGCTTTAGAAAATCTTTGGATATTAAGAAAAAAAATCCAAAACCCTGGATACAGGACTTTAAAGCATAGATCAGGTGAATCCTGGGAATTACTATGGGAAATCATTGAAGACAGCTAGAAATATATTGAATCAGATATACAGAAAATGTAAAAACTCTCCTAGTCAAGGGCGTTAATCAAGAGGTAAAATGAGCAAGATAACTGGAATTAATTTGACAGTGTTCTCCATTTCAGAGAAACAAAAATAGGAGTATTGGTGCTTCACTGATGCATCCTAGAACATTGCAGGGGTATTTCATATCAGTATAGTTTTGATTTCAGTGGATTTCTAGTAAATAAAAGGTATTTATGCCCTCCCATAGCACAAATCCCAAAAGTATCACTGGAAGTCTGTTGTGGAAAGTAAAATTCACACATGCAGTGATCATATGCTTCCCGTGGACTTAGAATTAAATTTTGGGAATGATCAAGTAGACACTGAAGTTTGGCAGGGTGAATGCAAAAGGCACTTTAAGTAGGAGACTTCAGACACAGACATCTTCAGACAGTTTTGATAGCTTTTAGTTGCAGCATTCTGTCTCCAGGATTTACGAGGTATTTTCCTTATTTTTACTCTTCCTTCCAGTTTTCTAGTCCAGCTAATCCCTCATAACCTCTAATACAGTGCCTCTTAGAGAATTTTTAAAGAAGTTAAACATAACTTCTAGGATGCATTTTGATATGCGTATTTGGCTCACTTGGGCTGTATAATTTGTTATATTCCCTTTGTCTCTTTAGATGTGCAAAAAGGTAAACGCTTCACTTGTAAGTGAAGCCAAGAATTTATTATTAGTTTATTTAAAATTTTTACTAGTGTAACCAAAATACAACAAACAGTTATTACTATTAGCCTAGTTACAATATGTTAACACTCACTAAATTATTAATTCTAAAGAAATCTCATTAACAGTGCTACAGCTGCAAGTTCTTATTAAAAAAAACCTATGATATCTTCCCCTTTTTTGCTGGTACTGCACTCCAAGCATTCCACTGCACCTCTGGGTCTTACTGTCAACACTTTCTGTCTGGAAAGGAGAATTGCAACAAGCTGCCAGCACGCCGAGTATGACGTTTACAGAAGATGATTTCCTTCCTTTTTGGTAAGAGGAACAAGATGTTGATATTCATGGTTTTTTTCCTTCCTCACCTTAGGATTTGCTTAGGATTATTTCTCTTTGATCTATGTGTTTCACACCTTCTTTCTTAGAATCATAAAATCATAGAATAGTTTGGGTATGAAGGCACCTTTAAAGGTCATCTGGTCCAATCTCCCTGCAATGAGCAGGGACATCTTCAGCTAGATCAAGTCGCTCAGAGCCGTGTCCGACCTGACCTTGAATGTTTACAAGGACAGGGCACCTACCACCTCTCTGGGCAACCTGCTCCAGTGTTTCACCACCCTCATTGTAAAAAATTTCTTCCTTATATCTAGTCTGAATCTACTTTCCTTCAGTTTAGAACCATTACCCTTTCATTGCAGGCCTTAGTAAAAAGACTGTCCCCGTCTTTCTTGTAAGCCCCCTTTGAGTATTGAAAGGTCGCAAAAAGATCTTCCTGAAGTCTTCTCAAAGCTGAAAAACCTCAGCTCTCTCAGCCTGTCCTCACAGAAGAGGTGCTCCATCCTTTTGATAATTTTTGTGGCCTTCTGTCCTCATTTCAACTGGGATAGAGTTAATTTTCTTCTCGGTGGCTAGTGGTTATTGCAGTGTTGTGTGTTGGATTTGGTGTGGGATCAGTGTTGATAACATGCTGATGTTCTTCATTGTTGCTGAGTGGTGTTTGTACTGGGAGGGGACACAGCCAGGTCAGCTGGCCTGAACTAGCCAGAGGTATTCCGTACCATGGGATGTCATACGCAGTATAGAAACTGGGGTGGAGGGGGGGTTGCCCAGGGTAGATGATAGTTGCTCAGGAGCTGGCTGAGCATCAGTCAGTGGGTGGTGAGCAGTTGTGCTGTGCATCACTAGTTTTCCTTTGTCCCTTCCCTGTGGATTTCAGTCCTCTTCCCTTCTCCCTCCTTTTCATTATAACTGTTATTGTTATCATTACTATTGTTCTTTTGTCTTTATTTCAATTATTAAATTGTTCTTATCTCAACCCTTGAGTTTTACATTCCTTTCCAATTCTCCTCCCCACACCCCTGGGTGAGGGGGGAGTGAGCAAGCAGCTGTGTGGTGTTTAAATACTGGCTGGGGTTAAGCCACGACACCTTCTTCATTGAAACACCATGTTCTATGTGTTATATCACACTTTTCTAACTTTGGCATGTTTTACATGTGTTAGGTATATGTTGGTTTTCATTTTTATTTCACCTAAAACTAGTTTTTCCCAGGTCCTATGTTTGCATTACTATCAGTATATGACCATCGGTGACTTCTTGAAAGTATTCTTTAGCCGCATGTTTGTCCTCGGGTCACTTCCCAGCACACAGCATAACTACTTGTTATTCCTGTCTACATAAAAAAATGTAACAGTACTTGTTAAAACACACAAATACCCCAAGTTAAACAAATCTAAAGCAAACTCAGCAATAGCTGGTTATTAAACAAATGGTGTTACAGATAGATAAATTAAAATAAAGCTATAATAAAGACAAGGTAAGTTCAGAGAAAATGAGTATGATAGGCTCAGTCTTACCAGGTGTGATGTTAGCTTAATAGAAAGACTGGCCTGTACTGTGAATACCAGTACCGTATATAATGACTACAGATCTAAAAGGTCTTTGACAAGGGTGAGATGCTTCTGTCTTTTAAATATTTCTATTAGAATTGAGTTTTGTTCTTCCTGAACTCCAGTGCTACCACAGAAAGACAGACAAAGAAAAGCAGGCTCTTGAAAACAGAAGAACCCACGCTCCATACTGGATGGCCTTTTGGAATACTGTCATGAAGAAGTTATGGAGTTTAGGGAAAAACTGGCTCTAGGGATAAATTTACTACAAATGATTCAGAGCAAGTGTGCTGACTTACCCTACTGTATTACATACACTCCAGCACCTGGTACAGTAGAAAGCATAATAAAGGATTAGAACACATTAGCTAAGAACTCAAGTTGAAGTCTCTAATATAGCAAAATGTAAACTAAGAACATGTAAAGGAAATAGCTTGTTATGAAGATTAAATGATCTTAATGACACACAATCAGTCTGTTCATTGGTTAGTTTTGAGTAGAATGAGCAGGGGAGTTTTGAGCAGGGGCTGTTACATTTCACATATGGCTGCTTAAACTATCAGATGGCAGTTATTGCTCCTAAAAATAGTCATAAAAATACAAGCCTCACAAAACATCATATAATGCCATCAATATTTTCATATAGGTACTAGAATTCATTTCAGATTTAATTTGTCCTCTTCATGAGTGCATAATATTATTGATTCATGGTCACATTGTGATCAACTAATATGTTCACATGCATTTCCTCCTTATATTTTAGAACACAAAATTTCAGTTTATCTGAGAAATTCTTAATAGCCTGTAAAAGTGAAAGACATACATTTAATATGTTTATTCTATTTTCTTTGTCTCTTTTCAAATTCATGCCATTTTTAAATCCACTCTTTTTCTTGATTTTTTTTCTTATATTGATTATATGTCCTTTGTGCAAGTGCACTAATGGAAATATTAAACTAAATCAGTCTCCCAAAAATCCTTGAGGGATACCATCTTTCTCTTTGTTCTAGATCTCCAAGTTTTGTTATTAGACAGCAGAAGAGGCATATAATATATACCTGTCAGTAGGCTACGCAAGTCTTTGATTTACCTTTGACAGGCTACATATCTGTAACAACATTTCAAATTTGTTTCTATTCATTCAGATTGTTTTTCTTTTCAGTGAACTACTGCATGTCATTGCTTTTATTTAAGAAATGTTGGTTAACTAAACTTTCAGTTACTAGGGTGGTTCTGCATCAAAGGTTATAATCAAGGGAGAAACAGTCTCTCACTTCTAATTTCCCCTAATGTCAAGAAAAGCTAAAAGATATATCAGCATCATGTAGTTTATAATTCTAGCTTCAAGTTTTTCATTCTGTAAACCAAGTTCCTGATACATAAACATACTCAGCAAATAAACATCTGTCATGTTTACCATCTGTGCTAAACCCATCAGTACCCTTTAAGAAAACAAAATCATCTCCTCTCCAAAGCTATCTTACCAAGGGAGAATGTTCCTTCCCTGAAATATTTATCTGCAACGAAACAGACAGTATTTCTACAGAGGATTATTTTATTTTGTTGGGGTTTTTTCAGGGTTGGTGGGATGGTGGTGTTCTGTTTATTTATTTATTTTTAGAACTGAATCATGCATTCAACTCATGAAGAAGAATATTGCTGTCTTGTTGGTTAGGACATCAAATTTCTTTTTTACCATATGACTCTCATCAAGTCTGTCATTTGCTTTGTTAAATTCTACACATCAAAGAATGTTGTTTGCAGAGTTGTGGTATGTAGATAGAATGAGTTTCTTTGCTGTCACCAAAATGCTGCCCAGCATCTTCTCTTGGTGCATTCCATTGGCAATGCTGTAATAGTTACTTTGTCTCTAGCATGCATACTAAGGGAAAATGAATGTGACAGTGGAGAAATAGTTGAAAGACTGATCTTACAGTAGTGAATAAATGTGCTGCAAGGATTTTGAATAGGAAAGCCATGGCTCTAATGAGATCTAGTGGACACCCATATCATAAGAGAAGAATCAAGTGTGCGTGGTAACAAGCTAGCTACTAGATAATGGAGAAGAAGGAACTCCTGACAAAAATGGAGGGAGAATATCTAGATTGTATCAGGTAATAAATAGACCAGGAAAAGAAGTCTATTAATGCAGTGCACAAAATGGCCCCCATAAAAAATAGACTGTGAAATAATGAATTCTGAAACCTTTGCTAGATATTTTTGAAATCGAACCATAAGAAAACCTGTAGCTATAAAGTCATAGAATCATGGAATGGTTTGGGCTGGAAGGAACCTTAAAGATCATCTAGTTCCAACCCCCCGGCCATGGACAGGGACACTTTCCACTAGAACAGGTTGCTCAAAGCCCCATCCAACATAGCCTTCAACACTTTTAGGGATGGGACATCCATAAGTTCTCTGGCCAACCTGTTCCAGTGTCTTACCACCCTCACAGTGAATAATCTCTTCCTAATATCTAATCTAAATCTACCCTCTTTCAGTTTACAGCCATTCCCCCTTGTCCTATCACTACATGCCCTTGTAAAAAGTCCCTCTTCAGCTTTCTTGTAGGTCCCTTTAGGTACCGGGAGGCTGCTATAAAGTCTCCCCAGAACCTTCTCTTCTCCAGGCTGAACAATCCCAAGTCTCTCAGGCTGTCTTCATAGAAGAGGTGCTCCAGCTCTCTACTGACTTATTTTTAAAACAAACCTATATTTTGTGTAAGAGGGAGGTGCCTACAAAGTAAATAATCCCACTTTAATAAAATTTATTTCCCTGTAGTAAATTTTATTTCTTGAGGCTTTGGTTGGGTGGAGGTTTTTGTTCATTTGTGTTTAGTTTTTTCTTTTCTTCTTGGGTTGAGCACAGGATGAGAGTGGGATGATAGGAATACTGTCATAGAAAAGCGATTGAAAAGATAAGGGATAATGGTGCTTGGATAGGCTTCCAAACCAAATAGAACCCTCCTTTGATATAAAAGCCATCACTTCTGTAGTTACAGGTCTTCCACAAAAATTCAGCCATTACTCCAGCAAAATGTAGCCATCCACCTTGTACATAGCCCCATCCATCAGCTTTCTTGAGAAAGGCCATTCAAAATATTCATCCTTTTCTCCACCTAACTGCACCCACAGATAAATTCTGCTACCACAACTCTTTGAAAACTGATCCATCAATCAATCCCATCCATGATCATTCTTTTCTTTACTTGCTTGTCGTACTTGTTTCTCCATTGTTAGCACTTCTCTAGAAGACAGGACACTGAAAGGCTGAACAAGTTACTACACAAGGATGAAACTGAAGCAAAGAACTTCCAGAGCAGTACAACAATTGTATCCAAATTAGAACCAAATCTCAGGAGTGCCCGACCAAAACCATCATGACACATATATGGGATAAAGAAACATACCTTGCTTGTCAATCCAGAAATGTACTGATAGTTTCATTAGATTCCTAATAGTCTATTTAAAATGTATTGCTATTCAAGTTACAATGATGATAATATTTATAATCTGCTGTTCCTAACAATGTTACAGTTTAATATAACATGGTCTTTCTTGAATCTACCCCATTCCCTTGGCACTACACTCACCCTTCCTATACCTTCTGTGTCCTAAAGTTCCTTGGGATGTTTCACTCTAGAAAGCAGGAGAAACATTTAACAATAAATTTTATGCATCATAATTTGTTTTCCAGAAGGACTGTGACATTGGTGGTAAGTATTTCTTTTTCTTCATTCTGGAATCTGCCTGAGGTTATGTTTATGCACTTTTTTAACATGTTTTACACCTTGTTCTTTCATCACAACATTGTGGTCAGCAATTCCACGTGATATCAGAATTCACTATATGTGGTACCTGTTACACATGCTAGGTACTTGTTCTGTGTTCCCTTTGTTACCCATAAAGCCAGTACACCCAGCTCCCAAGATCTCCTTCCCTTAATGACCAGTAGTTGACCACTAATAGTTTGTTTCTTGCCTGAAGCTTCTGGTTTCATATTGTGTTCATATTTTCAAGATCTCTGCTATCATCCTATGATTGTACTCAGTGTGAACACACATAATAAAAACCCAGCTATCGCTTCCTCTTAGTTGCAGAAATGTATCAAAATTAGTAGAACAGTGGGTGCTACGTCACACAATTGTCCAAAGCTAAACCCAAACTGTAACAGGTGATAGTTATCTGGTCATTACACAGTTGTTGTCAACAGTTAGACAAGCAAGATCCTGGCAGGCCACAGTATGTCCATACTGAGGAAGCCTTACCAATCTAATTTATGAGGCCTTGCAGAGTTAATAAAAAGCCTGCTATCTTTTAATATTCATGTTGATAGCATATTACAGGACAGAGAAAAGCCAGATGGTAGGTAAGGGAGGTGAATCCTTCATTGCATATTGATTACAGATACAGGATATGTATGGCCCTTACAGATGGAATGCATTTTAAATGCTGCAGTAATATGGTGCAATGTAAGAGAAGATGTCTTGACCAGCATAATTTGCTCACCAGAACTCCCTTTGACAAATTATATAAAAAATAGCAATTATATATTTGTCACCGGCACTTATTACAAAAGGATGTAGCTGTTATAAAGAAATTATGTTTACATTGCATAAGACTTGAAAGGCAGTAAAAGCAGTAACATTGAATGAAGTATTATGGGAATAAGCAGATCTTCTTAGGTATACCAAGAAATTATGATGGCAGCTGTAGTTATACACTGCTCTCAGTATGCCTTGTCTTAATACTTCATTGTGAAAATGTCAGGTTGGTCTTGGATCTTGTGCTGTTCTTGTATGGTGGGATTGTGCCAGTACTCCTGCACTGTGTCCAGTTTACTATTGCACCACCTGTTTAAACACGGAATTTGCTTCAAACCTCATGGCAGCCACCAAAAGCAGAAACACTTGTTCAGCTGAACACTGATCTACATAGCTTTGTTCATCAAGCCTATCCATGGCTTCCAGTGTCACACCAACTCAGAACCTTATCCTGATTTGAAGTCCAAATTCCTCTCCACATTTTTATGACAGAGCTCCAAATGGGGTTCTCTCCCATACCTAATGAAAAAGAACAAATCCAAAAGTCATTGTTTGTTTTAGGATTTTGTACAGCTACAGAAGCATTATCAGAATGAAGCCTAAAGTAAGATAACTGTTATAAGCTGACCATAATCAGTCCTACCCATAGAATATTACCATGTATTTATTTTCAACAACGTCCTCTTTGAGCAGGCCATAGGATAGTAAAATCATTTACACTGGAAGTCTCCTCCAGCTGCACAAAAATCAAGAATGGAGAGGGGAGAAAAAAAAAAAATCAATGTTTTTTATAACTCAATATGCATGTATTCAATTGACAATATTTTCAAGGTCTGATTTTCAGAAAGTGTTTAAGGAATCCTTCTGAACAATAGATCTCTACAGAAGTCTCAAATCGCTGAAGGTAATCACTTCTATATGACTGAAATGCCCTGTGAGAGTCAAGATGCCTGCATCCACTAAACAAGCCCCCATTTCCCCAAGCCCTCCATACTCTTTGGGAGCTTTTGTTTTGATTTGTGTGTTTTTTTCTCCTCTTGACCTTACATTCTGATCAAGGAGAGAAAGTGCCTTTTTATTCCTTCAGAAAATTAAAAAAATATTCTGTATGTATCTATGCCTCTTTAAAATCATAGGACACAGTACCTTACATTTAGACTTCCAGCGTTTACAGACCTTTGTCTGGTACTTCACATCTTCAGGCAAGTGCACAGCTTGTTTTATGGATTCTGTCAAGTTCAGTTTATTTCATAGCACTGTTGTCTGTCACAGATTGCTTGCAAACACACTGCCTTAGGAATGTATACTCATGTCAGATATGTTTAAATATTGTAAGTGATCTTCCTTTTGTAATAAATTTTGCTGAGGAGAAGTCATAGGTGACCAACAAATTTATCTTTTTTTGCTCACTGTCAAATATCCTTTGTAAATAAGGAAGATAAAGTGTCTGCTTGCTATTTACCTTAACCAAATATGTTACTATATATTGTGATAACAACCTAACAATACTAATACTATTTATCCACCACATATATAATAGAAAAAATATGGATTTTTTTCCCCTAACAAAGTGTTCTTGCAATAATTAAAAGATCTCTTCAGGATTTTGTTATATAAAGAACAAGGTTGTCAAGGCTGTTTATTTGTTATATATTCCTTCCATTCATCATAAAATTTCTTCTTTCATATTTTGCAATAGTTATTCTAAGAATAAAAACAGGGCTCAATGACTGGCTTGTGATACTGTACTTAAAATCTTCAGCAAAATTTAGCACATTGCAAACAGTATCTACTAGTCATAGTGACATAGCACTCTGTAGACAGCCTTCAAAAAAGAAGCTACTCAGTAGGCTTAGGTTGTTTGCAGTCAATATTGTCTGTAACATGCCATTAACTGCCACAGCCTGTATATTTTAAGTGTACAATTTAAAATCAATATAAGCAAAAAGAAACCAAATAGTAAAATGAATGTTTAACTTTTTGCTATCTTTTTTAATAGTATTTGCCTTAACTCTTGTAAATACTGGCTTTGGTTTGAGTTAGGGTTTGGTTTTGATTTTTTTCCCCCCTGTTTAAAGGAAATTAGATTGAACCTTTGCTATTTTCTTGGCTCTTTTGGCTGCAGTTTGTGTCTTTTACTTTGCAAAATTGTAATTCTATCCAGATTTAATGAGATTTTAAAGCACATTCAATAGGTGCCAGTAACCAGAATAATGGTGGCAGGAAAAAGCTTTCTGTCAAGAAAATAGAAACTATGGTAAGTATGTTTTTTCTCACTTCTCTGAAGGTATAGTTTCTGGGTGGGCTCTATTAATTAAAAGATATGGCATCTGTGAAATATCTCAAGGAGTTAGAAATGACAAGGAATTAACAAGTCTGGAAACTACATTAATAAATATTCTCACAGTTTGAACTGTTTTTGATTCAGTCATGTCTGTACTTTTTTCTTCGCTCTACCACCAGCTCTTGTCAGAAGTTTTTATTTGCTCAGATCTTTGAGGGAATATTCTTCCTCTTGTGCAGCAACATTTGTTCTTTATTTGTTGACCATCTTTGGTCCTTCAAGTAGAGAAAAATAGTAACATGTGCTTTTCTTACTTCTGTTAAAACCAGTCTCAGAAAGTTTGTCTGTGGGAACACTGTCAGTGAGAGGTGTAACTGGACAAACTTAAATGAAGGAAGTTTGATTAAAGTATAAAGTTTTAAAAGCAGGAGTTTTGTTCTTATCCTTTAGAACTTCAGACCAGTTGACTTGGATGTTAGTCTCATCCTTGGCTAGTGATGCAATTCCCTTATGGGAACAAAGCTCTTGTATGCCGCATCTATAGAAGAAAGGGAAGGTGCTACATCGCGTTGGTAGACTGTACAAAGATTTGAAAAACCTGTGTTAATTCTGAACTAGATTGTATGGCTGCTTCCATATGCTTGTACTACAAGGAATAAGCCCCAGCACCTAGACCAAGGCTGTAAAGCGCTTGGGGTTCACACACCTTAGTAAGAGCCACTTCCAGAGCTGGTTGAGCCTTACATGGTGTCATGGTAATGGAGTCTTACATTAGTCTCAGACATAACTAAAATTTCAAGGTGCATTTCAGTTCTAAGTTTCTGAGTTAAAATGAAGGATAAAGCATGGCTCCAGTGGAGTACTTACGATACATACCAGAGGAACTGAGGTGTGGCAGAATGTCAGAAAAACTCCAGAGATGATCAAAAGTGCAATATCAGGCAAAGGAGTGTTAGTTCGCTAAGTAGAGCAGAGAGACATAAACATGGTGCATTCTCACTTGTAAACATGTCTGAAAGGGTACTTGGAGTGAACTGCCCCCAGAATCAAGCAATTGCATTTTGTTTTGAAGATTGTTTTTCTTCCCAGAAAGAGAAGCCACAATGGTATGGAATGTGGACAATCAGGAGACTGAAACCTGTCAGGGAGCTAGAAAAATGAATTATTTCACAGTGCAGATGTTTTCTTAATTTAGTAGAGAACACAGCAAAGCAAATGGCAAATTGATGTGATCTTCTAGGATATTGGTACTATTAGCAAGAAACTACTACATGCTAAACGAGAATAATTCCTTCAGATTTCCCGGCTCCTTTGCTATAACCAGAGGGACAGAGCTGTGTAGTACAACTGTGGTGTTGTGCAGACGAAGGGCCTGTCTGTACCCAATAAAGTCAAATGTCTAGTAGGGAAACCTGGAAAACTGAAAGGCATGATAGCCTTGAAGAAAATAGTTTGTTTAGGGGCATTTAGATTACTGTATTAACATAGCATAGCCTGGAAGATTTATCAGTGTGTTCACAGGTAGAATCAAGTATATCTTCCACAGAAGAAAAAAAACCCACCTATATTTGTCAGATTTGTCATTGTCACAAATATAGCTGTATGAGGCACATCTGGAATCCTAGGGAATCTGGTTTGCAGCAGATATTTCTTGTTACTAAAATGTCGTGAAATCTGAAAGAAAAATTCTCCTAATTCTCCATGCTTATTTGGTCAGAATGTCTGGCTTTTCCTGGAACTAGAAATTACTCTGTGTGTACTTTGTGCATTGTAACTATTGAAGATGAGCTGTTTAATTCCACGTGTACATCATCTGCATGGAGATGTGAATAAACTGGATTGCACTGAGCAGTAATGATTATTTGTACTTTTGCAGTAACTTGCATTCCAGCCCCTTGATGTATGTAATTATCAATGAAGTTACACTGTGTCATTCCTATTGTAAGAACTGTTATTCTCTGTATTACAAATAATTAGGTATATCTCAGAACATTTCTATTTGAAGTTCATCATAAAATCAGTTTACTATAAGCATGTTACATTAAATACACTCAGAGAAAATTAAGGAGTTATCTAATATAGCACTTTTTTTTTTTTTTTTTTTTTAGTAAGAATGTTAATGACACTTTCATTCCTCTGCTCTGTGTGGTCTATCCCTGTGATTTATACAGTATTGGCTATGTACAGCTGACAAATGTTGACGTTCTAAGAACAAGGCTGTTGAAGAAATAGAACTTGAATTTCTCCATCGGTTTCTCATAGCTTCAATACTAGGCATATGTGAAGGAATGAAATGTAATTCATTTTGGCAAACACAGCAGGAAAGAAACAAAGACAGACATGGTAATGTGGTCTGTATCTTCGTGTTTATCACATCTTCTGTATGCTGCTGAAAGACTCAAAGGAACCTTAGAGTACCCTCAAATACAAAAGTATGTGACCTTTCCATTTCTCATCTCACATCTTGCCTGAAGCCCAAGTGGATGAGAGGGATAAACAGAAGATGCACCAAAAGTCAGGAACTATCTTTTAACTTTAGATAAACTGAAATGTTTAGTGTCAGCTACCAGAAAATATAAAACCTATATAAATGCTAACCCTGTTATGCTTACATATTTTCTCCAATATTTTCCTTAAGACAAAATACAGGTAAAATGAAAATTAAAACATTATGAAACTGAAGTCTTTTTAGTTTTGTGGGGTTTTAAAAAAAATCTGTTAGAAAGGTGTATTTATCATTTAGGTAATGACTGTAATAGACTAAAATAGGATATAAGTAAAGGTGAATCAAATTTATAAAGCTATATGTAATATACAGCTTCTTAAAACTAAATAATCATAATGATTTAGTGAAGATTGCCATGATGAACTCATCACTGCCTGGCACTGGCGTTGTCAGGTGGAGGTATTGGCTAAGTTCTGTTACTGATACTCAAAGAGGTAACAACAGTTTTCTGATGTCCAGAGGGAACTTAAGTTGTTTCAGTTTGTGCCCATTGTCTCTGATCCTGTCACTAGCCACCACTGAAAAAAGCCTGGCTCCATCTTCTTTGCACCCTCCCTTCAGGTATTTATGTATATCAATAAGATCCTCCATGAGCCTTCTCTTCTCTAGGCTGAACAGTCCCAGATGTTTACTCCACTGAGGATGTTCTGTCTTTTATCTGTTTTCACGTTATTTTTGTTAATATAACTAGTCAGAACAAAAGGAGGAGGTCAGAGGAAGGCAACACAGCTGGTGAAAGGGCTGGAAGGAATGTCCTGTGAGGAGCAGCTAAGGACCCTTGGTTTGTCTAGTTTGAAGAAAAGGAGGCTGGGGGACAACCTCATTGCTCTCTACAGCTTCCTGAGGAGGGCAAGTGAAGAGGGAGGTGTTGATCTCTTCTCCTTGGTATCCAGTCACAGTACAAGTGGGAATGGGTCAAAGCTGCACCAGAGGAGGTTTCAACTGGACATTAGGAAGCCTTTGTCTACCAAAAGGGTGGTAAAACACTGGAACAGGCTTCCTAGAGAGGTGGTTGGTGCCCCAAGCCTGTCAGTGTTTAAGAAGCATTTGGACAATGACCTTGATAACATGCTTTAACTCTTGGTGGACCGTGAAGTGATGATTGTTGTAGGTCCCTTCCAAGTGCAATATTCTATTCTATCCTGTTCTATTCTATTCTGTTTTAAAAGTGACTGTATTTTAGTTGTAAATCTGATCTCAGTCTACCTGTCTGACCTCTCACAGCTTCCTTAAGAGCTTTCAGTCACTGTAACTGTTTTCTTTCTTGGGAATTTCAGTCGGACCTAAGCTAGCCAAAGAGGTATTCCATACCATATGACATCATGCTGAGTATATAAACTGGGGGAAGAAGAAGGAG
>JAVJGI010000040.1:22457839-22469156 GCA_035590275.1 Ibycter americanus | reverse complement strand
TTCCGATCCTCCTCCCCATCCCTCTGGGTGAGGGGAGTGAGCGGGTGGCTGCGTGGTGCTTGGTTGCCGGCTGGGGTCAAACCAGCACAGATGTGAATTTCACATGAGTGTACGGTTTGTATTGTATGTTTCCTAAAATGGTGGTTCAGAGTAACACTGGCTTTTGAGACATGGGGGTTTTTAATTTCATCTTCCTACTGGAAAGGGCTTGAAGAATTTCCTGTTCTGATTAGAAATCTTTCATCTTATATCTGAAAATACTATTTTCACATTTTCAGAAGATCATAACATTTACATACAAAATACATTTATATAGACAGTAGCAAGTGCCTTCATTTTACTAGCTTTCCTAAGCTGATGCACGGAGTAAAATTTGAGCAGATGTAGCTAGGTCTGTTTATCCCATATCCTGTCTATCTTCTTGCCTTATATTTTGTACAGGAGTATGTGTATGGAACCCGTGATCATATATTTGATTAAAGCTATGTTCCAGAAAACATCTCATACATTTTGAAGATATCAGACCACAGATACTTCATTATTTCTTGAGGCTGTTATTTACAGAATTTAAATATTCTTCTTCAAACAAACAAACAAACCAAAACAAACAAAAATGCCAAACAAAACAAACAACCCCCCCCAACTTCGGACTTAATTTCCGTTTGAGTTTTTCAGTTGCTAAGTCACAGATGCTATTTTTTTCTCACTGTTTTTTCTGTTGTCTTCTACAGAAATATGTATTATTTCTGACAAGATATGCAAATTGATGCAATTTCTTTTGGGACATTTTTCTCTTTTTTTGCTTTTTTTTTCTTGATTGTTTCTTAGGATATTTTCTATTTCCCTTAAAAGTGTGCACACTAAACTCAATAATGTCACAAGGGAGCTTAAATGTCCTTTTTACTTTTATTCACTATTATTCTATTTCTTTCTCCAAAGATCAGCCTACTTTTCTGCAGTGTTGCACAGGATAATGCATTAGCTCTAGAGCCTATTTCAGTCACTGCTTTCCATGATACAGCTTCCTAGTCTGCAGTTATAACTTTCATATTTTATTCTTAGAACACTTCTTTTAATTTTTATTTTTTAAATGAGTCCAGCTCTTATTTCAATACAAATCTTCCTATATGGTTGCTCTATCTCATCATTAATTATCATTCAGTCAATGTGTGTGTCATCTGCAAATTTAATCAACAGTGAATTGATATTTACTTTGAGAGTATTCATGAAAATGTTAACAGTGTTGGTTTCAACATCAATCAGTTTGGACTGCCCCTAGGAAAAGTGCTATTCAAACATGATTCCCCACAGACAACTATGTTTTGAAATATGTCAGTCCTATAATACCTAATCCATGCAGTATCTCCTGGTTTCCACAGAATGGATGATATTCAAAGGCACCTCTGGAGATCGTGTAGTCTAAACCCTCCTGCTTAAATCAGGGGCAGCTAGAGCAGGGCCATGTACAGTCAGGTTTTGAACATCGCCAAGGTGAGAGGAGACTCCACAACTTGGACAACCTCTTGACAACCTCTTTCAGGGTTTGAATCTCACAGCTTCTCCCTGTATGACAGATGCTCCAATGCCTTAATCATTTTCACAACTACTTTTCTTAAAATATACTACTTTTTAAAAATCAAAATGTCACAGCTGTAACATTGAATTGTGAGCTATCAATGGTCCAATCATTTGTGGCTTTTTCAGTGTCATCAAAGACAAAGCCAGGGTTTTAGGCATAATATTAACTAGAAAGCCATTCTGATTACTATGAATTCTTTTCCTTCACTCTCAATACCTTATTTCATTCTATATCAGGATTTCTATTAATATACCTAAAATAAAGTATTAAGTTAATTAGTTATAGAATTATTTAAATCATCTTATCTATCCTTTCAGAATATTGGCATAATTTTTTTCTTTTTTAATCTTCTGTAATTTTCCAAGTAGTCCCAGGTTACTCATCCTTGCATTCACCCTCCGTATGCCTCCTTTTTGTGTCTGAGTTTGGCAAGGATCTCCCTGTTTATACACACAGGACTGGCATTTTTGACTGATTTTTTGCTTGTTGAGATGGACTGCTCTTGAACTTGGAGCAGGTGATACTTGAATACTAACCAGTTTTCTCAGGCTCCTCTGCCCTCCAGGGCCTTACCTCATGGTACTCTACCAAGCAGATCCCTCAAGAGGCCAAAGTCTGCTCTTCTAAGTCTAGCACTGTGATCTTGCTTTTTGCCCTCCTCACTCCTCTCAGGATCCTTAATTTCATCATCTCATGGTCACTGCAGCCAAGGTTGCCTTCAACCTTTATATCCCAAATAAGCCTCTCATTTGTGAGTATGATGCCCAGCAGAGCACCTCTCCTCGTTTGGCTCCTTTATCACTTGAGTCAGGAAGTTGCCATCAGTGCTCTCCAGGAACCTCCTGGATTGCTTATGCCCTGCTGTGTTTTCCCTCCAGCAGGTATCAGGGTGGCTAAAGTCCCCCAAGAGGACAAGAGCCTGGGAACATGAGGCTGCTTCCAACCGTCTGTAGAGGGCCTGATCTGCTTGTTCTTTCTGGTCAAGTGACCTATAGCGGACACCCACTACAATGTCACCCGTATCAGTCTTCTCTTTATCCCCACCCATAACACACAGAAACAGGATGGAGTTGGGAATTTTAAAGATACTTTTACATCCTGGATTGAGAAATGGATGCATGTTTCGTTAAAATCAAACAAAGAATGAAGGACAATCAGAGATCCCTGGTAGAAAGAGGTTTTATAAGCTTCCATATGATAACAGTCCCTTTCCTTAGAAAATTAACAATTTGCTGTAATATAATGCTTTGAAAAGTGCTAATTCTGTCCAAATTAACAAATTGGTGATATTGGTCTTAAGAAGTAGCCATTCCATGTGTTGTTTTACTGAGAATATCAAAGGCATGAATTTTTGTGAGTGAGTATGAGATATTTCTAATTAGCTACATGATAACATCACTACTTTAATGCTGTTCATACATTTCCCTAATTAGCATACAGAATAGGTATTGTTAAAGCAGTACAACACACATAGGTAGAGATAATATTTCTTTTTTCTGTTTAATTGTCTTTACTCTTCCCACAAAGACAGTTCATTATACAACTATATAGAAACTGATATGGATTATACCTGATCTGACAGATTTCAGTGAATTGTTCAACTAACAGGTATTTAAATATTATGTTCAAGTATTATGCAAAAGTAATAAAGGTTAAAACAGACATTGAAGTATTTTACATACAGGTGACCTTTCAAGTTATACTGAATGTAAAATATACATAATTTAATTTGGAATAACAGATTTTAGTATACGAAATAAAAGAAAATTAAGGAAGAGTATAGGACAGCTAACAGCAAAATAAGGTCTGCATTACTTCTCACTGTGTATTTTAAATAGTCATTATCTCATGCTCACTGTCATGTGTCAAGCTTATTTGATAATTAAAATTCTCCAAACAAAATTTATAAATATATAAATACATACATGTACATATACATGTAGTGACGATACACATTAGTAACTTCAATGGAAATTGTAATTACTTATTTAAACAATCTTCCCTTTAATTATTTTGCATAATCCCAGCAATACGTTGTGAAGCAGTAAGAACCCATCCATTCACACCAGAGATGTCACCAAGTTAAAAAAAATTTTTTTGATTTCTGGATTTTTAAAAACCGAAAATTATTAAGTAAATAAAAAGACCTGTACATCAGCATTTCAGATGTTAATTATTTGAATTAAATTAAACTTGGATGTTAAGTTCCTTATTTTCTCAAGCTTGCTGTTACTTCATTAGTGTCCCCTAAATATTTTCAAATAATTATGTGCATTTAATGATTAAAGTTATTTGTCATTCGGTACTGAAATTAGATGTAGAATCAATTGTGTATCATCTGGTGACTGAATGGACTGAAGTCTTAGAATCAAGTTGTCATGAATGAAAGCTACTTAACATTTTTGTTTTCACACTGTTTCTAGTAGCCCTGTTTTCAAGATCTTGATGAACACGAACCCAGTCAGAATGAATTAATTGCTTCCAAAAGCTGAATGTGAATATAACTATAATTTTTCAGCAGCTATAATTTATATGGCAAATAATTTATTCTATAACTTACATTTCAAAACATTCCGAATTTTCTTACTGTGGAGGCAGTGCACTCTGTAGGTGAATCACCCATCAAACTTGATCTGAAGAGTACTGTGAGCTGTTCAGGACTGTGCAGTTAAACAGCATAGAACACAACTTTGAACAACTTGCAACATTGTACATTTAAATCATGCCACTTGTACATTTAAAATGAGAAAAAAGGAAACAACATAAAATTACTTTCCTGTTATTGTAGTGATATGGTTTTTTTCAGTTTTGGTAATTTCTACTTTCTTTTTTTTTTTCACCTGCAGAAATTTTGTTTTTTCTCTTCTCTCCTCTCCCTTTCTCTTCCCCTGTCTTTTCTCACCTCCCCTTCCCTTTCTCCCTTTCCCTTTCCCTTTCCCTTTCCCTTCTTTCTTTTGGTCTGTTTGTTCTTTTCCTTAAAGGCTTACTCTGTAGACCTAAGATGCTTTCAGAGACAGTTTATCAATCATAATATGCACAAGACATTGCAAGAGGACGGAAGACTTCAATTCCTAAGTACTGTGGTTTTTTGATTGTAGGTTGAGGGGCAGTTCTGGCCTTAAGAGGAGACGAGCAGATAAGGTGTTGCAATCCACTAACATCAACAGAAAATTAGTTGAAAATAGGACAAAGATAAGATAACTCTGGCAGTGGGAGATCACCACCTCCAACTCAAATTGCCCCCCAAAGGAGGGCAAAACCCTGCTTAGCGAGCATGCATAGTTAGTAAAAAACTTCAGTAGTTCGATTTGAGGATGCGTACTAAGTTGCATTAGAAGTGAGAAACGTGACCAATCCCGTGTATGATAATGAATATGCAAAGTACTATGAAGTCTAAAAAGTAAACAAAGGAGAGGAGAAGTTAGGGAAGACTCCATCGTAACTTCTGGGACCAGCCAAAAGGCTGAACCCATCTTCTCCCCCATAGGGACGCCTGCTGGCTAAGAACTGTTTTCTTTGACTAACTGGTGCTGGCTGTTATTGGTGTATTGTTTTAACCTTGCTTGGCAGTCAGTGTATTATCACTGGCAATCTTTGAACCTTATTCTGTCACAAACTTGCATTTTGTATAGTAAAAATCTTCAGCTGAAGTTCATTTTGTATAAATCTCCAGGGATTTAAGTGGTAGTTATAAGAGACTTGACTCAGTGATGCTGTCAGCGGGGGTCCCTGAATAGATTGTTTGAATCACCCTCCAATACAGTGGGCTGTCAAAACGCAGGTAGCAGACAGACCGGTCAGACACAAGGGTCTCGTATTTCTTGGGAAACTGACAGGCTGATCAAATACAAAGGGTTTGAGGAAACCCCCCTTCTTAATGTGACATTGCCAATATGGTATCTTATAAAATATATGGGTTTGTGCACTGCTCTGGCATTTTCTAGTGATATTCTATATGGTCAATATTATATTCTGCAAACACAAGGGTATAATAGAGAAGAAGAAACACTTTTCCTGTGCAAGAATCAACAATGTGTAATATAACCTTCCCTTCTAGCTACAAAGTTATATTCAGGCATTTTCAATGAGAGATTCTAACACCTGCTTTGTTTACATCTCAGTCTGGTGCTGTGGTCCATGCTGATGGTCTCACTCTTTTCTTCAGATGATATGGAATCATCTGAACCGTTCTTTGCAGTCCCATGTCTGCGTTTGAATTTGCTCAGAATCATTATTATCCAGGAAAGCTATGCAGCCAGAAGTTATTTCACTTCAGAGTACACTGAAGTATTTACTCTTCTACTGGATATTTTACCTGAAATTCTCACAGAATAAGAATCCTCATATCCTGTGAAGCAAGAGAAACCAGATTTTTGTTTTCATGACAAAATATAAGTCATGGAATGAGCCCAGAAGGGTCACTGTCTCAGCCTTCAGCACAGAGAGCGAGAGCTTTACGTGGCAGCAAAGTTAGCGTGCTGTCTGCTCATAGCAGCTCCCTGCTGCTGAGGCGGTTCAGCTGGTAACGTGTCTGAGCCTTCACGTCCCGCTGCCCTTCTGCAGCGCCTGCGCTGCTCTGCAGCACAGCTGGAGAAGTCACAGTGCAAACTGCTGCTGTTCACAACAGGTCTCCCTCCAATCCCAATGGAGTAGCAGTATTAAACACCAGCCAGGCAGGCTGGCAGCAGTGTCTTGCGGCTTTTTTTTTCTTTTAAAATTGGTTGGAAACAAAAGTGCTGAGGTACTAACAGACTGACTCCTGTTCTTACCTCTGCTGCCAAAAGTGGCTCCAAAGAATGTATATCAATATGGTGACAAGCTCTTTATATATATAAATATAAATATATATGAAAAAATGACAAATTTATATATATCTAAATGACAAATATATATGAAACAAATATATAAATGACAATAACAAATGGCACTAACAACACCAGAATCACTTGGCTGAGTAACATGTTCCCATACTATACCTATTTTAGTAAGTAGGTACTTAGGCCTGCCAAATGTTAGCTTACTGGCTGTTCCTAAAGAGTATGGATTGGTGTTTCAGTACAATCAGAAAAGTTTATTTTACTAATGGAAATAGAGGCAATTAAGAGCTTGGTAACTAGATAGAAAATTAGAAACTTAATCTAGCCTGGCCAATGATTAAGGCTTCTCTGTCAGAGGAATTAAAAAACAAAAGGTATGCTCTTCCAGAAACATTAATGTAGTTTTGGGAAATCCTATCTTTTAACATCTTTTAAATATTATTTGTAAAACTAGCTATTTATGACTCTGTATGCCAATTCAGTAATGAACGCTGAAACCATTGTAGATTTTGCTGTTGAAGAGGACTAGGCAATCAGGCTGAAATCTTTGTTCTAAACTAAACCGAGCAGATGAGTGACCTGAGAGTTGACCTGAAGTTTCTGTTGGGAAGTTGGAAGAGTGGCTGCAACTGGTTTCTTTCCCCCTTTTTAATTTTAGGTTGTGTGGCTAGAAAAGAATCCAGACTAGTATTAATATTTCTAATTCAGAGACCAAAGCAAAACCATCAAGCTTATCCATTAAGAAATAACTTTTAGAAGTTTTACTAACCACTTTCTGAGGAATAAGAATTTCAGCATATATTTGCAAAAAAAAAAAAAAAGTAAAGATGACAAGTCTCTTTCCAGACATCCTGGATTGTATAGAACATGGTAAAAGTATCGTGACAAAGACAGACAGGAAACTCATTTTGAAAGCCATTTAATTAAGCTCTCAAGTTAATTCTAGCACTCCAAATCTGGTTTTACAGTACTATCTCACCTAGGTGAGCCATTTTAGACTATGACTATAAAAAATATAATCAAGCAAAATGTGGATAAAAAACTTAACAAAAGTGTAACCAGATAGTGATCTAGGATGGAACCACTTCCATATATATATATATATATTTACACACATATATCTATATGCATGTGCCATGTGTGCATTCATACAAACAGAGAGTTAAAGAAAATGCACATTACTTACTTTCTCTAGTCTAAAAGTAAAAAGAATTTAGTTTAGTACAAAAAAATATTAAGTGTATAGAAAAATAACATTCAACCTCTGATAGAAATGGGAAGAAATATGCATTTTTCTGTTAAAACAGTAAATGAAGAAAACTCTTTCCACTTACATCTATTCCAGACAGTACCTTGACAGCTGTTTAACAGCATAGGTAAGTATAACACAGCCAGAGGCAACACCTAAAGCTGATGACTTCAAGTTGAGTCACTTCTTTGGTATAGGCAGGAGAAAGAAAGAAAAAAAAAAAGGAGGGAACCTAAAAAGGGAGTGGGAAATGGTTAGAGACCAATAATAATAACACCACCTTTTATCTGTGATATTTATTGTCAGCACTGTATACATTTCCACCCGACTTTGAATGGAGAGGGAGAATGTACCTTTTTCTGAACAAAAGATCAAAATTTTGCTTCATCCATCTGCCTTGGCTTTCCTTTCCTTATGTTTCTAAAATACATATACAGTTCTGAAAACAATTACTGAGGGTATCTCAAGTGATCTTTTTACAATTCATTAAACTACAGTTGGTTAGATCTCATATAAATTATTGGAGTGATTTTAAATAGTCTTTTAGTAATAGTTTAAGAAGAGTCAAATACAGACAATATTTTATTACTAGTATTGAGTTTAAAGAAAAAGTCATTGCTAGAATACCAGGTTCAATTCAAACCTATACCAAGAAAAATCCAAAACTGGGGATTATCTTCCATATAAAAAGTATTTCCTATCAGTTCACTTTGTGGTTAAATATGTGGCTTCTTTCTTGGACATATTGGTTCAAACTGATATAAGACATATGAAAATAGGATCTTTACTTTATTTCTAATCCAAATCCAGTGAACCAGATGTCAGAAAAAAATTGTGTGAGGACTTTATAAGCTATTCCTACAAAATGAAATCTTTGGAAATGCAGGCTGCCATTTTTGAACCAATCATTGAAAAGTACTTGGTAACCTCTGTAAAATGGTTCAAGCATAGAGAATAACATCAGAGTCTAAGCTGGTTTTCTTCTTTTTCTTTTCCAGTTTTAAGGTAATATGAGTTAGCACATAAGTTTTGCTTTTGTGCAGTAATTAACTTCATGTTTTTGAAGTATTTCATTGCATCAAAAACTTGTATTTGGTATCTACAGAGATGTTTTCCAGTCTTAAGCATTCATATTATAGCAAACAGGAAGAACTAAATCTATCATCCATCCGTGTAGGCTTCATTTAGTTTCATCAAAATTAATTTGGCTGAAAACTTCTTTTCAAGTAAGGACAGAAATATTTTATTAATGCAGAGATGTTATGCACAGTACTTTTTTAAAAATAATTGACAGTATGTGGTGTGTCATTGATTTTTTCTAAAGGCGTTATTTATTTCTGAAGAGCAGAAATCTTAGTAAATCTACAGGTGACCTTCTGACATACAGCAGCTACTGTGGGGGAAGAAGCTCCTATTTTTACAAAATGTGTTTTATGTACAAAAGTTCAGAGCCTAACTTATCCCCAGTGTAAGCTGGTATGTAATGAAAAATGGCCTTTGGTGGCTGCACTGAAGAGGACGAAAAAGGTTAGCCATTACAAATGTTATATTTAATGCAGAAGTAAAACCATGTTCTTTCTTCCTTCCTTTTTAAGTATAATCTGGTTTGCATTAATGAACGTGGAATTGAATCAAGTTTCACACAAAGTACTCTGTGATATTTAGACATTTGGAGTGAGAAAAGCTGTGTAAAAACTCGCTCCCCTTGAAGTTTTGATATGTAAATATTGGGCAAATGGTCACTTAGAATTATTGTAAAAATAATTTCAAATATACATGCAATAAAAGTTAGAAGATGTACTTGGAAAATAGAAATACGCTCTGCCTATATGGTGTTCATAGCAATAGAACATTTGGGGGAAACTGCTCATTTTCTGCACATAGGTTTCATTCTGATGACACCTACAAGAAGACACCCCATGCAACGAAGCACCTTGCACCATGCCTTAGAAGTCAGAATATACAGTTAATTTATTTATTTTTCTTTTTAACCAGCTTTTGAGAAAGGGAAGTTTTGAAGCAGGCTATCCAGAGAAAGAAATAATACTCAGGGACAAATAAATGAAGGCCAAGATCATAGAATCATAGAATGGGTTGGGTTGGAAGGGACCTTCCTGATGGAACATCATCTAGTTCCAACCTCCCTGCCATGAGCAGGGGACACCTTTCACTAGACCAGATGCTCAAGGGTGATGAATAAAGAAGGTACTGAGCAGTCATCCTCAGAATATTAGCCCCTTGTTAAATTGTCTCAGGAAGGATTCATATAGATTGAGACACTCCAGAATCCTAGTTATTTTGATACGTTATTAGTTATTCTAACATGTTATTCTACAATGTTTGTCTAAGAATCCGAGCAGACACATGGGGAAAGGCTGATGCATAAGATTCACTTATTATGCATGATATGGTCTCAGAGCTGATATGTTATGGCAATTTGAAGTGATAGCCTTGAGGGCTTTTTTTGGAGGGGTATGTTAGATTTTAGTCAAAAAAACCATAATATAAATGCCTTACTATTTTTAATACCTACCTACAGTAGGAGGAATCAAGCAAGTGACTTTATTAAAGTGAATCTGTTTGCACATACCTTTATTTTTAATTTGCAATTATAAAACCAGACTGTCCTATTCAGGCTAATTATTACATTTGTAACTAAGAGCATTTTATCAGATAGACAACATTACCGTGAAAAATAGGCCTCTTCAAGTTTCACTAACAGTATATATTAAATTAAGCATGAAAATATTTATGCTTAGCAGGAATTAAACAAAAATTGAATCATATTAATTACTATATTTATGCCTCATTGACTGTTAGTTGGTTATATTATTATATCAGTTTTATCTTATTGTCCATGCCTACAGTGTTCTTAGTGTGTATGTGTCCCATTGCCGAATGTCAACATTATAATTTGTCAAGCACTCAGAATAAGCAATTTATGCTCTTTCAAAGACACTTTTAATTAAGTTATTATAGTAGGCAGTAAAATAATAATAAGTGTTTGTGTATAATTTATTCCAGTAGACGAATTTTGTAAATATTGAAATGACCTCAACCTTTACACTCTCAAGGATAATGTAACAATTTGAAATATTTTAAATAATGCACAGTTTCATACACAGAAGCAACACAGCCAACCACATCTAGGTAGCATCTGGAATAGTACTCATGAACTTCATTTCTTGAAACACAGATATCTTACCTAGTGAGATAAACAAGCAGCTTCTCTTAACTCAGCTAGTATGTTGCACATATGTGAGTTAGTCAGACAATCTACTGACCAGAGGATAAAAACAATTCCATGTACTTGCTATGATTCAGCAGAACAGTTGCTATTTTCAGGATGCATACATGTGCAGATCTTACTACAAGTAAGAGACAAATATGATAATTGAGCAGTTCTCAAAGGGGAGAAGAATAATAACCCATTATTTATGAAATAACAAACCATAGTCAACATAGTCAAATAATGAGAAAGTGTTATAAAATATTTTGTAACTGAAACAATGTCAGAAAGTAATAGAAATAATGTTGGCTGTTTCTTACATCGTGCATGAACTTGCATTTCAGGATCATGGTGTAGATCAGCTGTATGTTGGTATGATAGAACGTAGTAAGTAAGTGCACATATTCCTAGATGTGACGGGGCGGGGGGGGGGGGGAAACCAG
>JAVJGI010000040.1:22417058-22457739 GCA_035590275.1 Ibycter americanus | reverse complement strand
AGGGGTGGGGGTGGGGAAGAGAGCTTAAATCTGCAAAATAACTCAGCAATAACATTCAAGAAACAAACTATATATCCTGGACTTCTAATCTCTGCCTTGTTGTTTGTACAGGGTTCTCCCATTTCAGCTCCACTGTGGCAGATTCCAGATGAATTAGTATCATGCCCTCTAAAGATATTTTATTCTATGAAGATACTTATTATACATTGGAATTAAACATTTAATGTTTTTAAAATATGGTGAATAAGGATAAAATAAAATAGATAAAAATAAAATAAAATATTAACATATTTGATACAGATTTCCTTTATCTGACTTTTCTGCCTATGTGCCATTTTCTTCCTTTAAAAAGTTTCCCTTCAAACACATTAAAGCTTGAAAAGAAACTTGAAAAAGTGCTGCATTCCAGAACAGATCCAGAAGTAACTAGATGTTATTCAGCATGCTCTTCGGGGCAAGAGGGCAGTGTTTGTCTTAGTTTTTTGCTACAAACAGGTTAAAAGCCTTTGTTGTATAGCTAAAAACATAACGGTTTGAAATACCATACCAGCACAAACAGATTTTTCTCATAACACCAGTATTAGCCTTTTCTAGAATCTCTTAAATTCTGTAAGGCAATAAGGATCAAAATATAAAATCACAAAGTCATTAAAGCAACAAACTTCTCAAGTAAGATATTAAGCAATGCCCTCACTAGTATGTAATTAACCTCAGCTAAAAAAAAATTTAGCTTAATAACATGCCAAAGATGCTTTGAAATGAATGAAACACCTCAAAACCATGTTCAGTTTTGGGCCCCTCGCTACAAGAAAGACATTGACGTGCTGGAGCGTGTCCAAAGAAGGGGAATGAAGCTGGTGAAGGATCTAGAGATCTAGGCTTATGACGAGAGGCTGAAGGAACGGGGATTGTCTAACCTGAAGAAAAGGAGGCACAAGGGAGACCTTATCATTCTCTACAACTACCTGCAAAAGGTTGTTTGGTATCAGTCTCTTCTCCCAAGTAACAAGAGATAAGACAAGAGGAAATGGCCACAAGTTGCACCAAGGGAGGTTTTACACTGGAAATTTCTTCACAGAAAGGTTTGTCAAGCATTGGAACAGGCTGCCCAGGGAAGTGGTGGAGTCACCATCCTTGGAAGTATTTGAAAGACACACAGATGTGGCACTTAGGGACATGGTTTAGTGGTGGACTTGGCAGTGTTGGGTTTATGGTTGGACTTGATGAGCTTATAAGTCTTTTCCAACCTAAATGGAAATGATTACATTATTCTATGAAAAAAGAAAATTATTCCAAATAATCTTGTAGACTACTGAGCACAAGGGGAAAAAATTTTTTAGCAAAAATATCTCCAGACCTCAAAGATACTGGTAAATATTTCTTTTAAAAGTTGGTATCTTGTCAACCTTTAATAAGAAATTCCATATTTCCAAATAAAATTTCACTTTAAGTAGTGTATTTCATTACACATTTTAAAAAACTTTTACGTCTTTTCACTGATACAAATGACTAATTTTAAAATGTAGTAACTTTAAACATTTTTTTCTTGTAAGACTAAAAAGACTTACTTATTATTATTGAACAAAAGGTATTTCCAAGACATGGTGGGGACAGGATGGGACAGGACACAACAACAACAACAACAAGAGGGGGAAAAAAATGTACAGAAAAGGTACTTTTCTTTGAATGCACCAAAGGTGATGGACTTTATGGCAAAAAGGAAAACTTCTTTATCAAGAAGTTCTGAAAAATTCTTATAACAAATAGGATGTGTCATGATTCGTTATCATGATTAGCATGACCATCACCATTAAATAAACTGGGTAATATGGTCATTCCAGAAACATTTACTTTATCTAGACTGCTATAAACCTAAATCCATCAAAAGTAGATATCACAAATGTATACCGCCTAATGGGCTGTGATGCAATAGTAGATTAGGTAAAACTTTGCTGTTCTGAGATCTATAGCTCAGCTTTTGCGAAAAACAATAGTCATAGCTGAGCTTCTAATAACAGCACATGGAATCATAGAATCTTAGAATGGTTTGGGTTGGAAGGGACCTTAAAGATCATCTACTTGCAATCCCCCTGCCATGGGCAAGGACAACTTCCACTAGAACGGGTTGCTCAAAGCCCCATCCAACATGGCCTTGAACACTTCCAGGGATGGGGCATCCACAGCTTGTCTGGGAAACCTATTCCAGTGTCTCACCACTCTCATAGTAAATAATTTCTTTCTTATGTCTAATCTAAATGTACTGTCAGTTTAAAGCCATTCCCCCTTGTCCTATTACTACATGCCCTTGTAAAGTCCCTCTCCCTCAAGGTACTGGAAGGCTGCTGTAAGGTCTCCTTATAACTACATTCAGTTGGCTCTGATACTTGTATAGCCATATTCACTACAAATACTTCCTACGCTACAGCACTGACTCACTTCCAGACAGATACTCAGTTATATCTGTATTTTACAAGTTTGGTTGGCTTTTTTCCCCCCAATTTATATATTCTTCTCCTCACAGTTCATTATTACTGTAAAGTTATTAAAATTACATTGGAACATAAACCTTACAAGTGGTGCAGATATTATTTACATTAAAATGCCATGTCTATTATCACGGTTAAAGTATGATTGCAAACTCCGAATCTTTAGTGTCTTCTACAAAAAGACACGCACAGATGAAGTTTCAAATTATAAAGTTTAGTTACGAAGTGATAATATAGATTAGTCATCTCCAGGGAACTTTTTATACCTTTTGTATCATTAATTTTTCTGGTTTTACACAAAGAAAAATAAACTGGATCCTATTAAAATATTACCTTTCATAAATGCATATAAAATGTCTCCATTAATTCTTGTGACCTTGATATCACAAAGCAAGGTATTGAGTTTGATATCACAGTCACCATAGATTGATGAATAAGGAAATTTTAAAGCTACACCTTATATTAATTACATATAAAGAAAGAATACATTTCAATTAAATATTGAGGCTGCTTGCATTCAAAAAATAAGATGTTTATATATTTATCTTTTGATAAAAGGTGCATCTGTTATACTTTTTTATTATTATTTCTTACTTTAACTATCAGTTGTGTAACTGAGACCTAACTTTGTAGTTGTTTGAATTTGAGTTCTTAACTGTATATAACCTTCATCTTATAAAAGAAACAAATGGTCTTGAGTTTGCTTACTTTCTTTCCTTCTTTCTTTCTTTTTTCCTTCCTTCCTTTCCTTCTTTCTGTCTTTTTCTTCTAAGAATGTGAATGGGAAAAGGAAAAAGAGTGGATATCCTGCTTTAAGAATTAAAAAAAAAAAACAACTAAAATCAGTTGCTGCTAGCACCATCTTTGTAAAATATAGTCTTTGTTAACATATCATCCACCAAATAGTTAGCACTGATGAGTAAGGATGGCCTTCTGTATCTGTTTTGAATTTTCTGTAAAGCTACATATAAAAAACTTCCACAAAAACTGTATTCATTTTACTTCTTGTTGTTCACATTTTTAAACACCTAGACAGAATTTTCTGGTTTATGATCTTATAACAACTAGAAACTTAGTTTTCAAATTTTCTATGGAAAACTGTGGTGTAGGATTAAGCTCTGTAGATTCCTCTAAAATACTGTTGGTGCACATATTCAGATTTGAGTAGAAAGAATAATGTTGTCTATTAAATGTTTTACATGCCTATTTCCACAGTAGTTTCTATTTACATATTAGACTCTATTATAGTAACTGTAGTATTAAATTTAGTAGTTTATATCTTCTTATCACAGATAAAATTAAACCTTAAACCTTAAACATTAAATTATTACTATTTTAGGTGTAGTAAAACTAACTTTATTATGGTTGGGTATTTTAGGAGGTAACTAACTAGAGGAATTTTGTTTAACCATAGAGGGCAGTTACGGAAATTCTTTTCATGGCTGAGACATCTCAGTGATTATACTATTTCTTTTCAAAAGAAACAGGCACACAGGAATTAAACTTCATAACACTTTTTGTCTGGAGCTACATCGCTAAATGCAACACATACATGTGAAAAAAATAGAAAGCAAAATATTTATATACTGCTTGCAAAGCAATCCAAATATTCAAAGTTATTATACTTAAAGCAGATTAAAAACTTAACAGAAATAACGCCCCTGTTCAAAATGCCCAGAGGCTTCTGTTAACTTAATTGTAATATTTCATTATATAAGACAAAAGAGCTGTACCTTGCTATGATACATTTTAAATGTTGGTTTATTTTTTTCCTGAGGTCCCAGGATAATGATTTTTCAGTTATGGAGAATGCTTCTGTGTAAATAGACTCTTCCTTCAGGAAAATAAGAAATGACTAATAAACAAGCTTGGCATTTTCAAAGGCAATTAGTACAGCTTGAAATTAGATATTCAAATTAGCAATGCTCCAATAAATTGGTGGTTGCTGCACAGATTTTTCTCTTTAGAAATAGAGAAAGCACAAGCCAAACCAGAAAAGGAATGAATTTATGCTTCATTTTACTTTGAACTGGTCTAGACATTTTAGCATTATACTCACGGTAAGTGGCAGAGTTGATTATGATAATTTGAGAGTGTTTCTTGTTTATGAGGCAATAACCATACCTAGAACAATATATTTTGTGGCCAAAAGGAGCTTATTAGCCTCTACACAACTTTTATTGAACCAAGAAGTACTCTCAAACTACTTTCATACTGTAATGCCGATAAATATATATGTTGCTGCTGTGCTTGTTATTATTATTGTTGTTGTTGTTATTAACATGTCTAGCAATTACATTTTTTAGACATGCTAATAATTGAGTTAAGAATAATGACATCTCTGAATAGGATGAAAGCCTGAGGGGCCTCTGCTGTTCCATTCCACGAGAAAGGAGCTGGGCTGATCGGGCCTCATGCCTGATTCCTGCGTTTATTAGTTAGCCAGAGAGCAGGAACTTTTAAGCAGGACTATTACTGAAAATCAGGGCTAGCAAAATGGCTTGAAATTATGTCTTCTCCAGCCCTATAACTTAAAATATCATTACAAACCTTAGGTTCTGAGCAGGGTTATTAAAAAGGTATCTGGGGAAATCTGACTCACATTATTTTAGTCTAAAATTGACACCTAAATTCTGCAATAACTGAAGCATTTTAGTAAGGAACTATTGAAGATTTTTAGATGATCATGAACTTTGAAGGGGAAAGAATTGATCAGGAATAACTGGAAAGATTTTGTGGAAAAAAGGGACAGCTGTTGCACTGGACCATGGAAAGGGACAGATAATTTTGTGGCAAACATGTTTATAACAGGTGGAGAATTTAAATAACTGTAGATAAAAAAAAATATATATATTTCCAGCACTTCAACCAAGATACTTTAATGTTTTCTGGGTAATTTCCTTAAGTATCATTTAAAATAATTAAAATAATTAAAATTTACTATGAAAAAATCTGTTATGACCATATAATCCAGTCTTTTGTATAAAATAGGCCAAAAATTGACATTGAGTAGTTTCTTCATCAAATACATTCAGTGAGGACATTCCAAACCTTCAGGAAAGTCTTAAAGGTTTCAAATGACAGAAAATACACCTAATTTTCTGAGAAGTTGTCTCAAAAGGTAATGACTTACTACTAAAACTTGCAGCATGTGTTCAATCTTAATGCATAGATTATTTTAATTTGAAACAAAAAACCTGAGCATTGCCATTTAGAATTATCAGAGAAATTCAGGACTGCTTTAATTTATATTCATCTGCTTCAGTTGCCATGACAGAGTTTCTCTTAATAGTAATATGAAACTGTGGCTATACTGTTAGAAACATGCAGAGCAGAGCACAAGGTTTATTCCACCCCTGGAATTTAGTGACACTCTCTGGTTCTAAAAGATTATTATTTTTCTTTGATGACTTTTCTACGTTTTGTGTTTCCAATGTAACGTGAAGGCAGTGCAATGGACACTGCACTGGGATTTTTAGTAGCATGACTACAAGGTCAGGACACTCTGTGCCTCTTGGAGATATTTCAGGACTCAAGATTTGTTTTAATAGTGTTAGAGGACTGTATAGTACAGACTAGCACACTTACTCTTGTTCTATGCATGCTGCCTATAGGTGGAGCAAATCAGCTATCACTCCTATCTTCAAGGAGGGCAAGGAGAAAGAGAGTCTGGGGAGCTCACATCAATGCCAGGGAAGCTGGTGGAGTAAATCTTCCTGGAAATGCTTTCCAAACACATTAAATACAGGAAGGTGATCAGAATTTACAAAGGCGAAATTGTGCCTAAACAACCAGATAGCTTACTACGATGAGATGACTGGCTTGGTGGATGAAGGAATAGTAGTGAATTTCTTTTTTGCTACTGCTTCCTATAACATTCTCATAAATGAGCTGATGCAATAATGGCTAGATAAGCAGCAGAGAGGTGGACAGAAAACTGGCTGAATTGTCAGGCTTCAAAGCGTTGTGATCAGCATGACAAAGTCCAGCTGGAGGCCAGCCACTAGTGGTGTACCTGAGGGATCAGCACTTGAGCCAATAATGTTTAACAAGTTCATTAATGATCTGAACAATGCGACAGAGAGCACCCTCAGCAAGTTTGCAGACAATATAAAGAGGAGTGGTTGATACACTTTTTGTTTTCATTCAGGAACCTTGACAGGCAGAAAGAAAAAACAGCTCTTAGCTTGAGGGTCTAAACCAGCAATCAAATCTAAGCTCACCAGAAAGTTTTCCTTAGTAGTTAATAACAAGATAATTGTGTAAGACAGGAAGAATAACTCATCCTGTGAAGCAGCCTGTCTTTTCCACATTCCTAGGAATATGAAGAATAGTAAGAAAGGCTGTGTTACAGCCTTTGCTGTGTTAGAAAAGGAAGCTGTGTCAGAAAAGGAAGACAGTATTTGTAACCCCCCAATAAATGAAGCAGGGGATCTGATGACAACTGACACGGAGAAGGCTGAGGCACTCAACAATTTTTTTGCCTCAGTTTTCAATCACAATTGCTCTTTCCACATGTCTCCCTGAAGCCCCTGAATCTCAAGGAGGAACTAAGCAAATGAAGCCTCACCCGTTATAGGAGAGGGTCAGGTTCGAGACCATCTGAGGAACCTGAACACACATAAGCCCATGGGACCCAGCATCGCAGAAGGAGTGGTTAAGTCAGGTCGCCTCAAGAACTACCACCAAAGAGTTTAAGTGATATAAGTTTAATATGAATATGTGGAAATATGACTACACAAGATTCAATGGCAAGATTCAATCTATTACTTATTACATGGAGTAAATGCATGGAGGTAAGTCATACTGAAATCAAATCAAAATAGAGGTAGAAACAGTTTATGGAGGTCAAAGGTACAAAAGGGTAAAGGAGATCCTCCCGTTGAGTCATGAGGTTTAGAGTAGACCCCTTTGCTTTCTAAACTCTCACAGAGTTTAGGTGCAGCTGGATTCAATCTTAGTCTCAGACTTGGTCAATATTTCATATCTAAAAGAGATACAGAAAGTGGGGTAAAAGATAAGGGAGAACCATTCTGTTGAGTCATGAGGTTTAGAACAGACTCCCTTGTTTTCCAAACTCTTACAGTGTTTAGGTGCGGCTGGATCTATCCCTAGCCTCAGACTTGGACAGCAGATTATATCTAGATAAATATAAAGGCTAAGGGAAGTTCTGCCATTGAGTCACGAGGTTTGGAATAGACCCCCTTGTTTTCCAAATTCTCACAGAGTTTAGGTGTGGCTGGATCTATTCCTAGTCTCACACTTGGACAGCGGATCATATCTACAGGGGAAAGAGAGAGAGAGAAAAAAGAGAGTTTATTCATATTCCATAGAATTTTAGCAGCAAATCTATTGTTTTAAATCACCAAATTACGTAATTAATCTAAGTACTTCAAGCTTGCAATATATTACAGCAAAGGTATACCTACTAAAAGTTAGTCTTTGAGTTTAGTGAAATACTCACGTCTAATGTTTTTGCATTCCTCACCTGGCAAAGGATTGAGCCTCATGGAGCAGGAGTGTCAGCCCAGGCCCCGTCGTCAACTTTCTGTGAGGGTCCCCCTAGTATCGCAGACTTAGTGGTTTGTGAGCTCTGAGCGGCATCCCACTCAGAGGGAGATGCCGGTCGCAGCCCGCTGCGGTCCAGGAGAGCTCACAGGGCCTCATTTCAGGACCACTGTTGATAAGGCTGTGAAAAATTGGCTTTAGTCATCAGCAAATTTCCATCCTGACTGAAACCTGAGCTGGAAACTTCCTCAAAAATTCCAGAAACAATATATTGTTCCACTTGGTTACCACTCTGGAGCCTGCAACATAAGAAGAGTGTGGACTTGTTGGAATGAGTCCAGAGGAGGGCCACAAAGATGATCAGAGGGCTGGAGCACCGCTCCTATGAAGACAGACTGGAAGAGCTGGGGTTGTTCAGCCTGGAGAAGGTTCCCAGGAGATGTTGTTGCTGCCTTTCAATACATAAAGGGAGTTTATAAGAAAGATGGAGAAAGACTTCTCACCAGAGCCTGTACAAAAGGACAAGGAATAAGAGTTTTAAACTAAAAGAGGGTAGGTTAAATACGCTGGATATAAGGAACCTGATCTAGAGAAAAATGTTCCTGCTCATAGGAGGGAATTTGGACTTGGTGATCTTTAAAGATCCCCTCCAACCCAAGCCACTCCTCATTTCTGTGAAATGGAACCTTGAAAATTTGGCTTTTAAATGGCTTAAGTTAAATCACATGAAATTCAGCTGTTGCATGCTAGATGCATAATGAATAAAACATGAAAGGAATCCATTAATAAAGGTCCCAGATTGCTGGAACAGAAAAACTTTGGTGAGAGTGAATCAGCATGGCTGAGCCTATTGATCTAGTAACATTTTTAAATAATGAAAAAAAGGAATGAGAATAACGGACAAGCCATTTTACCTGCAAATTAATTCAATCCAAATAACTGACTGTGCCTATGAAATATATGTATTGAGACTTGTTTACTAAACAATAGCAATTCCTGCTACTTACACATTATCTGTATGTGCTAAACACAGAAACAGGTTATACGCCCAGCTCTGCCATCTACCATGTAGCCACTGCAGCTGATACTTTATCTAATTATTGTACAGAATGTGGCAATGAAGCATAATGTCAATATTTATTAAAGTATTATGAATCAATTCAGAAACACATAAAACATACCCTCTTATTTCTTTCAGTAAGGTTTTGCCCAGCATATGCTTGAGTGTTTTGTTTACAGATTCTAGTCTTACGTACCTTGGCTTGATTTTACTGCTTCTCTTACACATTTTCTTAAACAAAGATCTTCCTAGCTGGAATTTTCTTAGCATTCAGGTTCAATTTGCCATTTCTCAAGTTCATCTCTTTACTTGTTTCCTTCCATAACCAGCATGGTATTCATATCACTTCATTCTTTACTTTCCTTTACTGACATAAATATTCTTCATATTTTTAGGAAGTAATTGAGAAAGAAAAAAATACATTTTAATATCAATTAGTTGAGCTTTCAGTTTCAATCTTCAGAATGTGAATACTAATGTAACTTATAACTTACAAATTTAAACTAATAAAAGATACACATTTGTAAGTCAATTACTCTCTTATATCAGAAATATAATTAGCCTTAGTTAATTGAGTTACAATCCCAGGATTAATTGGTCATATTTAATTTTGTAATGCTATTTGCTGTTTTATTAGCATACAGTTTTAGTCAAGTCATTCAGCAGCATAGGTCAAAAGTCTCCCTTAATGTTAAGATTTCATAGTGATATATGGACATAAATCATGAGAAATTCATACTGATAGAAGCAAAGACCGAAACAGAGGTTTGCTGGTGATAAAGTATCTCGTATTGACTATGGAGAGGAAACAGTCATTTGTGCTCAAAAAATCCCAGAGAAAATCCAACTCTGTTGTTGGAAACTTGTAGGTGTAAACTAATATCCTGTATATGTACCTGAAAACGAGAAGGAAGGAGCACTGGGTTTCTCTCCTTTTGAGAGAATCTGCTGAGGATCATTGTAGCACAGGGCAGATGAAAAGAGGTTTTATACATGGTCTGTAACAGATGACTAGAGTACCAACAGCTTCAAGATCATATTAGTTAGGAGGGCTTCATCAGCTTCTACCATGACAATATCAAAATACTGAGACTTGAATGGCTGAATTCTCTTCATTACTGGCATACACACTTCATGTACTATGTTCTTTTAAGTAAAAAAAAAAGGTATTCCTGTGTAAACTCGAATGAAAGATTGAGTCCTTGCAGAAATAACCACAAAAGGACAGTACCACTGAGGCAAATTAATGTGTATTAATTAGAGTGTAAAGTTTTTATACAATCGTGAACTTGTGATGATGTTTTGTTGTTGTTGTTTTCCTTTTTTTAGTAGTTGTACATTGATATATCATGGAGTATTCTTGTATGTGTGTTTTCTTCATTAGCAGTTCTAGAACTGACGTAATAAGTTAGATAGAAATGATGTGTTTTGAGACATGATAAGAAATACATGAAGATAGATATGTCATCTATCTGCTTCTTCATGTGATCAGTTTCTCAAGTGTTTGTGGTTTGTTTGTTTTTTTTCCCTGCAGGCAGCTGTGGCTGGATTCCTGTATAGGTGAAAATGAATAATGCATTATTTCATTAACTGCCTTCCCATCCAGATGGAAGAAACATCCCCCTCTCCATGACATGATTTCCTACACTGTTTTCATGAAATCTTGTGATTGTAGCAGTACTTTGAGTTGTTTTGTCAAACAGGCTATTTTCTTTTGTTCTGTTTGGAGGTTTTAGTTGAATTTACTTTGCTTAATAGCTTGGAGGAAAAGAGCCATGGTAGCACTAATTAGGTTAAAGCTTGTCCAGATTGCATGCATCTTTTGAGAGAGGCCAGATATGATTTATTCTAACAACATGGGAGTTAAAACATATATAAGAATTAACTCCTTTAAAGGATTTTGTCTGAATAAATGTTTAGGGTTACAGTAATTTGAATCAAACTGCCTGACAACTAACTAAAAAAACCAACATAGCAATGATCCACAGCTGGAGACATCTCCCCTAGTGTGTTGACCTCTCATCTTTGGTTCAGAGTTATTTTCGATTGGTATTCTTTATTTGCTGTACTCTAGCAGCAGCTACACTTCAAGTCATGGACCAAGAATCCTTCCTGTTACATATGGTACAAACGGATAACAAGAATAAAGACTTTTGGCAAAAAGAAAGCAGTCTGAGAAAATCCAGTATTAATACGACCGGAAAAACACCCACAGCATTAAGTCTAAGATATCATCCATTCTATTCTGAAAAGTTACAGCTGGTTTAGTCTTTGCAAACTTAAGACCTTCAGCTTTGGAGGTTATCCTGTTCTATGTGGAACATACATTCATTTACCACTGCAAACTCGGAGTAGCGTTGTTGGTAAAAGAACTTTCATTATCACAAATTCAGAATGTTTAAAAAGTAGCATAGTCTTAGCCTGTGAGAATGTGGATTCAAAATTGCAATAAATGTGATCATACATTTTCTTTGAACATAAACATTTAATGGTAGATCTCATGTTGTCTCTATGTCCTCTTGAAGAATATTACATTCTGCAAGTTGTACTAATAAATATGTTGGTATATTAAGAGATAACAATGTTTTTTCAGGATACTACTACACAAAATATATTATTGTAAACAGAAAAAAACCCAGTTCTTTAATGTTACAGAATATCCTACCTATGTTTGCTTAAATTTTTTTTTTTTTTTGGCGGGGGGGAGTGGCAGGGAAGAAAGGGTCATACTGAGATATACAGATGCAAATACATTGTTACGTGGTTGACATCTCTCACTAGAATCAGGGAAAAAAATATCCAATTAACCTCACTACTTGTAGACAATAAGTAGTGTTTAAAGTTTTTGAAAACTGCAAATTTTGTCAGCCATAGCATCATATTTTCTGGCAATGTTATTACTGAGTCTGTCTGTCTCTCATTAGTATCCTATTTGGTAACTGAAGTTTGTTCCCCACCTGTAACAGAATCCTGTATATCACTTTCAGCTTATGCCATCTCTTTCCTTCTTGCATTGTTACTATTTCTTTTGTCTTCCTGATTCTTCTGTCTCCTACTGTTTTTTTCATTGCTTCCTTTGATATAATTTAAGTTTGTCAGGGTTCAAGTTCTTGTTCTCCTGTTCATGTAAACTTTGAAAATTTGCAAGTAGACTCTCACTAATAACTCTGTAGAATGCAAAAGATTTTGTTTTGCTTTCTTCTCCAGAAATTCTTTGTTGGTATTCTTACAGTATTTTTTGGTGTGTAAAGTCCATTTTTACTAGACATCATCAAGCTCATTTGAGAGGTCTATTGAATTCTAACCATAGCGAAGGTTCAATTGGTGTTATGTCTCTTAAAACCCTAGTGTATAGTTCTCAGCCAGTGTTTCCCATGTCTATTCGTCACTATTTGTCACTTACGTGGATTCTTTTTTTGTGAAAGAGAGGCTTTGTGCTTTAACCCTAAATAAATAAATTCAAACACTGTCAATAGACAAATCCATTGAAGCTACCTTTGAATAAATGATTTGTCTTGAAACTATTTGTTTTATTAGTTGTTCCACGGAACAAGTTGTGATGATGTTATGCAACCCGTTAGTAATCAGCTACTTCATTGGGAAGTAAGATTTTGTATAAGCCTGCACATGCCAATAACTTTAAATGGGATTGTAGTTCGGATTATGAGATCCAGCTAGTGCCACCGACAGTGCTGAGTATATTAATTGACAAGATTAGGTAAGTAATTGGCATTAAAAACATAAACAAGCAAAACCATCACTTAAAGGGTTATACTTATTCCCTGAAACAATATTGCAGATTATTGAAGCAGATTCTACATTATTTTAGTACCAGTAATGTCAAAGACTAGACAAGGATGATGCAAGGTAGATAGGACAAGGATGAAGAAACTGGATAAATACAAAAGGGGACATCTGAGTATACAGACTAAGAGTTACATGAAGTTTGTGATTGAAACAGTAGGTGGTAGGAGGGGCAGAAGACAAAGTCAAAAATAAAAGAAAGGAGAAAAACTTAGATAAGTCTACTATGTTTTGTTTATTTGGCATTTCCACCGATAGTTATTGGAATTGAAAAGTTGTTTATTTTCTTTTAACTTAAACTATCTTCCAAATCATTATGCTAATTGACATAATCTCAGTTAAAACTGAAACAGAAGTTTTTCTTCAGTCCTGGTTTAATGGTTTAAAATCATATCACCTCCACAACTTTTTAACTTGTATGGAGAAGTCTTTCAATTCTTCCCTTGCACTTCACTCTTAGTTGACTTAATGAATCACAAAGTTGTTTTCGTTTATGTGACAGTGCAAAATAACTGACCAACTTTAAAATATCAAAAGTAGATAGCCAAGAGCCCAGTTTATAGTACAGGAGGGGGGGAAAAATCAAATCTCAGGGCTAAGAATAATTTTAAAACAAGTGATAATTCCTGGGTGAAATTCTGTCCCTGTGAACAGAACTGAGGAAAAACCTCATGGATTGACTTGCAAAATTTGACTTCTGGCTGTATAGGAAATTCAGGGAGAAGATGTGTGTCATTACATAGAACAACTTCACGTACATAAGAAAATATTAGCTTGGCTAAATACCTTCTAATCTTTTATTAAAACAAGAATTTAAAAATCTAGTTTATACACAGAAGAAAGCAAAACTCCTTTTTTCCTTTTAGTAACATAACATCTCTTTTCAGATTAGTAGTAACAGTACTTAAGGAGGCTAATAAAAAAATGCCACTTAAGACTAAGTACATGTTACAGTATAAGATGTATACGTGCTCACTGACTTTGCAAGTTATTTAGAAAATTATTTTATTAGACCAAAGCAGATGTTTCTCTTCGTGCAGTGAGTTCAAAGTTTCTCTCTGGGAAATAAACAAGATCAACCTCCTAATAGACTATCAGCTTACAAGGTTTTTTTGTATGATCATCATTATGCACAGTTCTTTCTCCCTTGTACAATCACCAACAAGGACAAGATGCCGAAAATCTAGTCAGTCTGATATTTTAATTATTTTCTAATGTTTTTAAATTGGATCTATAGCAACCAGCTGCTTCTTTCTGGCAAAGTTTATTTTTTTAAAAGAAGTCATGACTTAAACCAGTCCTCAGATACAGAGAATGATTCTGTCTCCTTTAGTAGCCATTTGGCTTCCAGGTTTCAATTTTCACCCTTTTCAACAGACAAGGAGGGCCTAAGAGGCAGAGAAAATACCTAGATACAGTGTATTTTAGCAACGTTATTATCACATATGACATTTTAACCAGATATGTGGAATAGAAAAAAAAGTCTGTAGAAGATCTAAGATATTATCACAAGTACAAGATGTTTGAAGTAGAGAATTTTGCAGAGCCACCCTCTAAGGTTTCTAGTACAGTTTTTAAATCATAAGACTTATTACTACCTTATTAAGGTACTGGCTAGTTATATATAGTATATATTTTGTACCTTTTTAGCCTTGTCTTTTTTGCTGGTGCCATCTTATAAGACAGGTTTTCCATTTTCCTAGTCATCCTTCCTGTCTTTCTCTCCACTTGTTCCAGTTCAGTTCATCTTCATGACCACAGAGAACCAGAGCTGTATAGAGAATGTTAAATGAGTTCTTGGTGGTCCCATTTATAAAAAACAGTACTTCTCAATTCCTAACGTAGATATCTGTCTTGGAGTATTCTGGCTATATGATGTGCTTTCATCAACAAGTACACCCCCATCCTTTTCTGTCTCAATTATTTCAAATCAATGAACACAACAGCTCATGGCATTTTAATAGACCCTAAGACTGTAAATTTGCATTCCTTATAATTAATTTTTATCCTCTGTTTCTCCAGTTATTCCTCTTCTGTGATATCCTGTTTCTCCTCTGTATTGATACAGTGTCTCAGCTTAGTACCATCAACAGATTTCATTGCTACACTACTAAATTTTGTGCCATGGTGACTAATTGGAATATTAACAGAAAACTATTTGATATTTTAAGTAATCCCATTCCAAGCTAATACTTTACCTTCTAATGCTACTTACTAAGCCACCACCTCATATTTAATCTATGAATCTTGGCCTTCTTTAGTTTTATTAACAAATTTGCCAACATTTCAGCAGTAAATGGTTTCAGTGACATTCAGACAGATAAGTCCCAAAATATTTTAATTATTTAAAAAAATAACCTTTTTTTTTTGTCTCAAATTACTCTTTCTTTTAAAATCTGCTTTTAAGCTTCACATATTGTTACACTAGATTCATAAGTTGGAGTTGTCAGGGTCACATTACCTGTCTTTTGAAATACATTTACTGTTCTACATTTTTAGGCTATTAACCAGAATCGATCAATCTGTAAACAGATTACTCAGTTATTTTTCCTCTTTGTTTGGGATAGATATCAGACAACTGCTTCGACTAGATGAAGTCCTGGGCTTCTTCATTTCCAGGTATTCCAAATTATCATTTTAATATTAAATGGAAGACAGTCAGAGTAATAAGTTCAGGTCATTTTATGGCAGTAAGCAAATATTCTGTGACAGAGAAATCTGAAAAGGATAATTGGGCTCTGAAAATCAGCAGAGACAAAAGCAACACAGGTAAAACACTTGTTTTCAGGCTTTACCACTGCTGGACCACAGACAAACCCAGAGGAAAAGGTCAGGAAGAAAAGAAGGAATTCTGGAGATGATACAATCTGTCTTGTCTTTCGTCAGTACTGTAAATGCTATCTTGCTTATGCAGGCCTTCTGATAACATGCAGTGCTAAAATGTATTTCAACTGGTTTTTTGTTTCACGTGTTTGTATAATGTCTTCACAGCCTATGAGGTTTTATGTTACATTTGGTAATTTCTCCTGAAGAAATAAAAAAAAAAAAAAGAAAAAAAAAAAGAAAAAGAGAGAGAGAGAAAGAAACTTTTGATCTGAAGGAAAAGATATGGAAGAATGAGTGTCTTCATCTCACACTACTTTTCAAGGATACTGTTAGTATCCCTGTCTGTCAGTTGTCTTACCAACTAAGCAATAGAGGTACCTATGGACTGTACGAACCACGTTTAAAAGAAAAGGGCAAAAAATTAAGTAACAGAGAAAACTGTCTATCATACAGTGAATTTGCACAGGAAATAGTTTTTATGGGCAAGTTTCCAATGCCAGTACATTGTACATTTGTTCAGCTTTTTTATTTAAATGCCTGAATCTATTATCCTTTTCCATAGAAGAATTATAACACCTTCATGTGAAAATAAAAAAGGATATTGCATTTCTGAATGCTGTTAATATTATAGTATTAATATTCTTCTGAATTAAACAACAACACATGGAATGGTATTATATATCAATTATTCCTATAGGACTCATAGTAACTACATGAGTGAGTTGGTTTGGATACTTCCTTCCTTGAATTAGTACTTTTAATTATGCAAATAACAGTTTCAGGTAAATACTTACGGATTTTAAACTAAGGCAATTTACAATGAAAACATAACACTAAGAATTACTTATTTTCTTAATTTCATGCTTAAAGAAGCCTGCAACACACCTCAGAGTTAGTAAACCTTCAGAATCATTTCATGGGAAGTGTGAGACTAGAGATGACATCTCCTTCACTCTTTACATATAAAATAGACAGCAGTGGAAGCTAACCAGCTCCTAGCTGATGACTCTTTTTCAAAAGCACACCAGTTTTGTTTGTTAGATATGAGAATTACTGCAAAAATTATTCTAAACCCAGAAAACCCTGAAAACACATTTCTATTTTCAAAATAAAGTTGCTTACAATTACGTAAGAGAGTAGCAAAAAGCTCACAAAATGCTCGACAGAAAATAGAAAACTGTTAACAGAGGTGTAAAAAAAAATTTAGTAGTACACTATATTTTTTGTATTGTTCACCAGTTCAGGTGCATGAATGATCAGAAATTGAATGCTTGTTTTGTTTTCACAGTCTGCATTATTGTATCAAAAGACATGTAATCATATTTCTTATAGCTGATTACAATGGATACAGGTACAACTCTTATGAGGAATGCAGATTAGGAAGCAAAAAGTAATAGCGAGAAGTCACATCAGTAGAGTTCTTATTCAAAACTACATCAATTATGAAGTCTTATTTTGCCAGCGTTTGGATTATCAATACTTATAAATTGTCTTAATATCCAGTGCTGGAAAGCACTACGCAGGTAAAGAAGCAGTATTTTATATAATGGCATGTTTGACTGTACCTTCTTCCCCTCCTCATGTACCTTGATGCTATAAGCATACTCTACCTACACATAAGTTTGGGTTTTTTAGAAGTGGATGGAGAAGAATCTAAAAATACCGCTTTTTGTTTCCATACTTGCAAGTTTGTTTCTACTACCCACAGCGATGACAAGGAGCGGCAGAGCCACACAGCTCTGCAAGCCAAGGAGACTGAGGAGGGGGACTCACAGCAGCACAGGCGAGGAGGGGACGAGGCTAGTAGGGCGCAGTCCTGCACGGCTGAGCGAGGGAGCAGGGCAGCTCTGGGGGCAGCTGCTGGGCTCAGCCAACAGTCCAGTGTTCACTCGTGTTGCGGTTTAACTCCGGCCAGCAACTAAGCCCCAGCAGCCCCACTCGCTGCCCCCTGCATCGGGATCGGGGAAAGAATCAGAAGAGTAAAAGAGAAAACTTGTGGGCTGAGATAAAGACAGTGTAATAGGTAAAGCAAAAGCCACGCACGCAAGCAAAGCAAAGCAAGGAATTCATTCACTACTTTCCATCAGTGGGCAGGTGTTCAGCCATCTCCAGGAAGGCCGCGCTCCATCACGTGTAACAGTTACTTGGGAAGACACACATCCTAACTCCAAATGTTCCTCACTTCCTTCTTCCCCCAGCTTTGTATGCTGAGCATGACGTCATATGGTATGGAGTATCCCTCTGGCTAGTTTGGGTCACCTGTCCTGGCTGTGTCCCCCCCAGCTTCCCGTGCCCCCACAGCCCTTTCACTGGCAGGGCCTAAGAAACTGAAAAGTCCTTGACTTCGTATAAACATTACTTAGCAACAACCAAAACCATCAGTGTGCTGTCAACACTGTTCTCACACCAAATCCAAAACACAGCACTGCACCAGCTACTAAGAATAAAGTAACTCTATCCCAGCCAAAACCAGGAGAACTCCTCACAGTCACACCGGGCATGTTCAAGCTCAAGATAGAAAGGAAAGTTTGTAGGCCAGGTCAGAGACGTGAGACCAGGCTCAAGGCAGAGCTGCCATGTTGATCAGACAGAGATCAAGGACAAGATCTTGAATTTGAAAGCAAGTCCCAAGCAAAAGGGACTGAACTGTGAGGAGGCACCGCAGAGCCTGCTGCTTGCCTGTGCCTGAGGCAGCTGTCAGCACAGGCCACCACAGACCCACCTGAGAGGAATGCACTCACAGCCCAGGCACGCGGTTAGTTTTCCAAAGGAAGACTCTCCAAAACCTATAAGCCACATTTTAACAAATTAAATCCTTTTGTAAAGGTGATCTATTACCCTAATCTCCTGAGAAATCTTGACACATTTTGATGCATTGCTAAGTAAAATTTGTTGAGAGAAAAAGCACGATCAGAAAACACATGCTTGAGGTACAGTTCTAGCACTGTGACATGCATTATCAGTGAGTTTTATTTTTATTTTTTTAAAACATGCCTTTTTGGTAATTCAGCATTCAGTCAGTGCAGCTTACACTCTTCTATTCCAAACCTTCACAAGAGCACAATATACTACAAATTACAAAAGAATATATATCTTTCCACAGATTTATCCTGAGTTCCTATCTAGCTTCAATAATTCTATAGGTAGTGAAGAAGGAAGATTAGTTTTTATTTTTGATGGCATTACCAAAAGAACGGGAATTAAAGTTTAGGCAGGAGCTGTTACACATTTTTAAATGGGTTCTGAACCTCATATATTTCTGTGGGAAAACCAAAACGTCACAATGCAGTGCATCAATGGTTAGGGAAGCCACAAGATAAATGGGAAATCCAGGTTTCTGTCTTTGTTTGGATGCAAAGGCTAGTATGCCTGTGTAGGATGATTAGCACTGAAATGCAAATCTTTGGTTTGAATCACGCAAAACAGAGCTTTTGCCATCATACTTTCCTGTTAAACATCCTCACGACTGATATGACATACTTAAATGGCTTCTGTACTATTTCTTATTCTCTTTCTGACTTTTTTCTGGATGCAGAATAAAATTTTTCTTAAATCTCAAAAAGATTAAGGAGGATGGAAAAAAAATCTCTTGTCCACCTCCCTTTGGTAGCAATGAAAACAAGAACTTATGATAGCATTTCAAAACAGGTATAAGAAAGACATGTGATAAAACAAGAATAAGAATCTACAGTTTAATCCGAACTAGAAAAACTACTTACAAAGCACATACAGTACTCACAAAGGAAGGAATGGGAAGAAAAACCTTTAGTTTTGAGAGCTGCTGTTATTGTATTTAGTGTATCAGTTGAGTCTTCTTTAAGAAGCTAATCCAACTTCATTAAAACTTCAAAATTAAAGACAATGGAGCATTTTAAATGGATGCTATCATGCTCAATGTATTGAATCTTAGAAAAGAATTACTTGTCTTGCTTATAAGACAGCTGCAGGCAATGCAACACTTCAGTGTTAGAAGATGCTGTCTTCCACAGACTACATAAAAAAAAAGCTGGTTTCTTTATCTATAGTAGACAATATCCGGTATTGCATCATAACTTCTGGCTTCAAATTATAAACTAATATCAGTGAAAATGACAGGTACAACATCATCATACTGCTTAGTGCATTCAGTGGTACTGGGAAAGTAAAATGATACAATGTGCAAGAAAACAGATAGCTAGATTCCTAATCAGCCTCATTACAAAACATTTATTGTGTTTGTATGAATGTAAAGGATATCACAGATTATTATAATCACATAATATTGTATCTGGCCTTTTATCAATATAGATTTTTATTCACTGACTATTAAAGGAGTAGCCTATAACTATGGTTTCTAGATATACTAGCAAAAGTTATCCTGGAATTTGTTAAACTACCTAAATCCAAAGTTATTTAAGTACATACTTAAAACCACTAAAATAATATATTAATACATTAAAAACATGACAGAAAAAAACATATTATAAACCTCATCATTTTTTGATATAAGCATTTATTGTCAAGAGAGAGAATTAATACTAATTTATTAGTAGTTTGTATGAAGATCACAACAAAGTTACTAATTCTAGAAATTTATGTGTAATGTAACAGATGCAACAGCTGTATCACACTCAACACAGAAAGCAAAATATGGAACACTCCATTAGTATATTATAAACCTCTTGCTCTTAAAATAATTTTCATGTATCAATTTTTTCCTTTTTTAGTTATTCTTCTGATAGTCCCTGTAGAATTTCTATATAAAGTTACTATCAGTATTAATAATTTAATTATGCCATATAACATTGATTCCTCAAATGAAAGGCATAGTTGCTTTAGCAAAACTGTCATAACTGTGTAACACTCTGTTATGAAGGGGGAAAATTTACAAGCAGAATTGTAGGATAGGGACTAATTTACTAGGCAGTAAATTGCTGCCTGTGCTGTTTTGGCTGGGATAGAGCTCATTTTCTTCATAGTAGCGTGTATGGGCTGTGTTTTGGGTTTGTGCTGGAAACAGTGCTGATAACACAGGGATGGTTTTGTTGCTGCTGAGCAGGGCTTACCCAGAGCCAAGGGCTTTTCTGCTTCTCACCCCACCCCACCAGCGAGTGGGTTGGGGAGCACAAGAAGTTGGGAGCTGGGACAGCTGACCCAAACTGACCATATTCCATACCACAGGGTGTCATGCTCAGTATGTAAAACTGGGGGAAGAAGAAGGAAAGCGTGGACATTCAGGCTTACAGCATTTGTCTTCTCAAGTAACCGTTACCTGACACAGAGCCCTACTTTCCTAGACCTGGCTGATCATCAGCCTTCTGATGGGAAGTGGTGAATTAATTCCTTGTTTTGCTTTGCTTGCATGCATGGCTTTTGTTTTATTTATTAAACTGTTTTTATCTCAACGCAGGAGTTTCTCACTTTTATTGTCCTGATTCTCTCCCCCATCCCACTGTGGGTGAGTGAGTGAGCGGCTGCGTGGGGCATAGTTCCTGGCTGGGGTTAAACCATAACACCACCATCCAATAGTAGTGTGTGATTAAAATTATCAGACTAAACATTTATCAGTTATAAACTCATCATTAACTTTATTTGGATGTTTTATGAGGCATTACTTTGTGTTACTTCAGCTAAAAGATATCAGGAATAAATGACTTTTTTTTTTCCAAAATATTAGTCACTGCAGTCTTTCCTAAAATGGGACATGAACTGATATGTGATGATGTTCTTTTGTTTCCAGTAGCTAAGTAAAACTAGCAAAAGATAAGGCTAATAAAACTTTCCAAATATTATGTTGTCATGTAAACAATTCATTTAATATTGAGAAAGGAGTTAGAAGATGATTGTGGGTCACAGGAAAGAGATTAACATTTTGGACAATAAGATAATTTATTAAAATGCAATCAGTGCTATGAAATTGGTGGAGATCCCAATGTTCTGAATTATAATATCCTAATTAGAATGCCAGCAATCAATCAAGTTCTATATTGCCATTGTATTTAAAACTTGAAAACAAATTAAGGTTTTTTAGAGATTTGTTAATTGAGTGGAAAGTATGGGTAGAGTACAACCCTCTGAACATTCTTTTTTTGACAAATCTAGCTCAGAATGCAAATTTCTCATTTCAATAGACTAAAAATATCTAATTTAAGTTTTTTATCTGACTTCCTTCATATTCAGTCAAGTCTTGCTTGTTTTAGAAGGATTGAAATTATGTTGAAACTAATATGTATTTTTACAGCAATTAATTTTAGGCACATAACTTATTCTGGATACTGACTCCAGGCAACCAGAAATGAATGTGTATATTGTGATGGTTATTATGAGATAAGGTTTTCTTCAGATCCTTCAACATACAGCAATACTATAAAATACCAAAGTCCTATTGATTATTCAAATAATGTCTAAAATACCTGGGAAGATCTTAGGTTTGATGGATTATGCATTGTACATGGGTGTACACCTGCGCTAGATTTGCTAATAATGCACTTGTCAGCCTTTGAGTTTATAAGGCGATGTAGAGGAAATAAGGAATTGGATGTATTTCTCAGATACACTTACCCTGCAGAACCCATGACCATAGTTTTTCTATTTTGTCAGCCACTGTGAAACAGATGCTATATAAGGTTCTTGTGACTCCTTGGAGGCACACATCCCTAACTTTGCCTAATGAAATTGCCTGTAAAATCTCAATTTCCCTAGTGAAGTTGCCTGTGAAATGCCATTGTTACATGCTCAGTCACTTTTGCAGGCTTTTTTTGTCCTTAAAAAACCAAAAGTCATTCAACACAACTTTCCTGAAACTACACGATTCAAATGATTCTAGGATGACCTGCAAAAGGGCACAGAAGTAACATGACTTGGATTGCAAAGGATTATGAAGGACCTTCCCAGTGGAGAAAGGAACAAGGCAAAGGCAGTACCTTTCTTTCACATAAGTTTGGCATACTACAAAGAGTTCTAGATTACCACTCTGAGTCCTAGAGAAGGTGAATGAGTTTTATGACTTACAGGAGATACTGATGTCTCTGTTGAATTCTCTGGTAGGTGATGAAAAATTGGATAAGAACTGGCAATGTGCGCTTGCAGCCCAGAAAACCAGTTGTATCCTGGGCTGCATCAAAAGAAGTGTGGACAGCAGGTTGAGGGAGGCAATTCTCTGCCTCTACTGCATTTTCATGAGACACCACCTGAAGCACTGCATACAGCTCTGTGTCCCCAGTACAAGACAGATCTGGACCCATTAGAGCAGGTTCAGATGAGGACCACAAAAATGGTCATAGGGCTGGAACACCTCTCCTATGAAAAAAAAAAAAGCTGAAAGAGTTGGGATTGTTTAGTCTGGAGAAGAGAAGATTCTGGGGAGACCCTTTTGTGGCCTTTCAATGTAGAAAGGGGGCTTATAAGAAAGGTTCCTTCCAACTCAAACCATTCTGTGATTCCATGATTCTATGACGAGTGGGTTAATCAATGTGTGTATTTAAATGGTGTGATCATTAACAGTCAGAAGGGAAACCCTGGGGGTGTAATAGATTCATGTAAACATCAGCTCAGTTTTCAGTATCAATCCATAAAGCAAATAAGAAGTTAGTTGAAAAGAAGAGGGTATATCATTATTAGAAACCCACAATTTACCTGCCAATGAATACATTCTGCATTCAAAGTAAAGGGAAGAAAAAATATAACTGAAAGTATGGTATCAAAAGTATCATTGTTCATCCTGGTTTGAGCAGGAAGCTGGACTAGAGATCTTCTGATGTTTCTTCTAGCTTGAACTATCGTATTATCATATGAACTGTTATAGACCTTCAGAAGTCACCTGTAGGACAGATGGCAGTGTTTAGAAGATGCATAAAAATACAACAAAAGCATGGGAATCTATTAACTAACTATTAACTGCTCCATTTCATTTTGGTGAGCAAAGCGTTGCTGAAGTCTTTAAGACAACCAAATGAAAAACAAGGTCCAGTAATAGAGTTATCTACAGAAAAATAAGACAGGACAAAATGTAGACAAGGAAATCAAGAGGTCAAGGTCCTGGTAAGCAACAGTACAAAAATACAAGTAAATAAATTACTTCAGAAGTAGCAAGGGAGACATCACTTGCTAGGTAGATATTCACTGAGACCAAAGTTAGACTAAATGTGTATCACTTGGAGAATACTAGATGAATCATTGTTAATTGGAAATGGATAATTCTACTCTGACTAGGGCATGTAAGCAAAAGTTTTGTCTGTCAACGTATTTATGATCAGGTTTATGGTCTAGATTTTGAAATATGATTGCAGGGCACAGACGTTGTGTAATTTGACAAATATAAATGTTCCATGCTACATGATGACTGGGAAGCGAGTGTTGTTACGTGTTTATACTTTCCGTCTCGTGCAATAAGGTGTAGAGACGAACAGAGACTGAAAGGAATAATAGAACCACTAACATTACTGTCAGGGAAAAGAACAGTGAAGTAATGATTTTTCAGGGAGCTTGAGTCTTTGAGTTATAATATGGCTACAGAAAAAAAGAGCAACAAACAACTCCAGAGACCTACTAGCATCCACATATTCATCTCTTAAAAGGGCACTAGGGTTAAACCATCTAGAAGCTGTCTCTTCAATTACTTTAAAAGGCTAAAAGAATGATGATCTTTTTCTAAGGCCTTGTAACACTGGATAGTCCCTGCAGGTGAAAAAAGATAATCAGACTGACAAAACTCAGTGAATGGACAGTTAGTGCTCTGTACTGCACAAGCCAACAGCCTGGAGACAAGGGAGGAATGTCAAGTCCCAGTATATTATTGCTTCACTGAGCTTGTTAACTATTGCTTTTTCCAGTTGCATAACATTGATGATATTTTGGATGTCACTTGAATCTATTCCTGCATGTTTAACTCCTCTTAAATGTTTGCTTTAAGCATTGAAGCAAACTGTAATCTCAGTTACCATAGTGTAAATCAAGAGTAACTCCAGTGCAGGCACTGGAGCGACATGGTACAAGGCTAAAGTCAGGTCAGAAAGAAATACACATAATATAAGTGGTGAATTTGTTTAAGAGTCTTTTCTGGCACTGAGGTACATGTGAAATTACCCCTGAAAAACCTTTATATAGCTATCCAATACCCCTACAGCATGTGTGTTGGTTCTTTCTCCTGTAAAAAAACAAAGCTATTCTTTCCTGCGTTCCTGACTCATGCTGTCATTCTCCCACTCCCAGATTTTCTGCTACGCTTGTGTGCCTTGTAAGGAACAGAGATGCTGAAAAAGATCCCTAAAAATATCCCCAAGAATTTTAATGTCAGAATGAGAAAGGCTTACGGATATCTTTTCCATCGGCTTTTACACTCAAAATCTTGTTCATGGACAAAGAAAAAACACTTTATATACATATAAAGAAAAGATTTTCTTGCTAGTATAATTTGAAATCTAATAATTGTTAGCCAGATAATTAATACAGGAAAAGGAAAATAATAATACACTTAGCATTGTTAAACACACCATTCTCAGCTTCTGCCGCTTCTCCTGTTATTCTGCTTACCCTTCCCCTGCTCCTGTACCGTACATTTTTTGTTGGTGTGTGATGGAGCATTACCAGGAATTGTTAGCATCTGGAATCCTTTGCCAAGACAGACAGATACCGTTGTTCATGTTGATAGTTTATTCCTCCTGTCTCTATGGTCCACTTGGAGTCATTTTCGTATGTTTGGTAGCCATGCTCTTTCTTCAGTGGACTGTAGCTCTAAGTTACATCCAAATTGGCTATGTATGGTGCTTTTTATGTGTTAGGTACATGCTCCTACATGCTCCTTGTTCTCCTTGTTACCCCCAGAATCAGTTTTGCCCAGCTTCAGGTCTGCATTTCTTTAACAGATCACAGGTAAAGTTCTTTATAGCCAAGGGGTGTCTAATGAAAAGCCTATGTTCCATACCTATGTGCCTCTATGCTGCATCCCGTTTCCACGCTTTTCAAGGACTCTGCTATCATATCAGGCCTGTATTTCTCCACCCTACACTTCTGCAATGGAGTGAACTCCATCAGTAGACAAGGGAAGACCAACTGGCGTCATCTATCTTTACGTCTGTAAGACCTTTGATAATGGTCATCCACAACATTCTTACCTCTACACTGGAGAGATATGGGTTTGAAGGACTATTTGATGGGGAAGGAACTGGCTGGATTGCTGCATCCAAAGTAACAGTCAATGGCTCAATGTCCAAATGGAAACCACTGAGTCGTGTCCCCCAAGGGTCCGTACTGGGACCAATAGTATTTAATATCTTCATTGATGATGCAGATGGTGGGATTGAGCACACTCTCAGCAAGTCTGCAGATGACAACAGGTTGAGTGGTGCAGTACTGACTTGAGGGAAAGGTTGCCATCTAGAGGGACCTTGACAAGCTAGAGGAGTGAGCCAATGTGCACCTCATTAAGTTCAACGAGGCCAATTACAAAGTCCTACACCTGGGTCAGAGAGATCTCCAATATCAATACAGCCTGGGGGATGGATGTGTGGAGAGCAGCCCTTGGAAGAAGGATTTAGGGATACTGATGGATTCAGATAGAGCAAGCTTGACAAACCCCAGTCTTCAGCCTTGCAATCTTGGTATAAAGTTCATAGACTGCAATGACAATACTTTATGACAAGGCTACAGATTAACAGATACAGCTTGAAGCTCCTGCTCTGGCTTATACTTTGGGGTTTTTGGAAGTATGTCAGCAGCTGATATGTGACATAATTAGATGTGTCTGTATCACCTGGGAAAATAAGCTACTTGTCTTTTTTGCATTGTTTGCTTTTGACTAAGGGTTTTCTTTTTTCTGATGAGAAGGGATCATATAGTCTCACTATTTCTCAAATACAGAAGTATAGAATCCCTCTATCATTGTCTACGTTTTTTCTCATGTAAAGACCACAAAAACTTAAAATAAATAATAATAAAAGAGATAAGATTATAGGCCCAACTCAAAGCAAGTGAGAAGAGCTGCAACATATTGTATGAACTGCAGAATGCCAGCTTCTAAAATGTCTGCAGCTGTTGAAAATTCTTTATAAAGGACTAAGTCATAACATCTGTTTTCTGCTGTACTCTGCTCTTGTAATTGATGTCATTTCCCCTACTTCACTCTTTGTTTTCTGCTTGCTGCATCATGAAGAAATATTAGCTGAGATGAACTAAGTTTAAAAACACTGTTGAAATCAGCTAACTGGTTTAGATTCCTAAATTGATCATAGTAAAAATTGAAATATTAGCTGAGATGAACTAAGTTTAAAAACACTGTTGAAATCAGCTAACTGGTTTAGATTCCTAAATTGATCATAGTAAAAATTGTAGGGATCATAATAACAAAGCTTCACTCTTTCTAGTCATGAACAAAGCTGCACAAAGTCATGCTATCAAATGTGAGTATTCACAAAAATCAGCATCATTATTAATATTCTTGATCATATCATTACACCTTTGTGCTGGTTAATTAAGCAACTTTACAAGTATGTTAGCAAGTAATTGCAACTAAAACTTTCTGCCTCATGGAGAATGAAATGAATTATTAACCTGACATTTTCAGTAGTTTGATAGTGACTAGGTTCCTGTGGATCTCTTGGATGTGCTATAGAAACACAGCAATGCATTCATAGTGATTTGAATGTTTTTCCAATACTTTCTATAAACAAAGTTTTAGGGAGATAGTTTTAAAAAATAAAAGAAAATAAAACTGAAATTCTAAAAATATAATTTTTCTAGCAGCCACACCCCTTAGTAGATGTTTGAACCTTGAGTTAGGTACCTAAACAACATGAAGGGAAGAGTTAAATACATCAGAGTCCTAGCTATACACCTCCATGCTCATATTTCAGTACCTTCTCTTAATTACATACACCTCCACCACATTTTGAAATAATTAAACAGCTAACTCTCTTTTTTCTTCAAGGTACTGTTAGATGGGGTTTACAAAGCAGCTAGACCCTGAGTAACTATTTTGTTCTCTTCTCTCTCTGCATGAACTCTGAACCAGTTTTCATATCTCCTCATAGGTTCTTTGCTCATTATAATGTTATGAAACACTGTTATAATCTCTTTCCTGAGGAAGCAGTTCCATTTCCATGCCATAATTAAAGACAGAAAGAGGCAGACAATATCTGGTATTCCAGCAGGCTGTTCAGTCACCTGGGAGTAGAAGGTACAGCTTGCTCCAGGTATAGTTTATAGTCTTATATTGTTTTACAATGACGCTGTAGTGTTAAAATATATAACTTGTCTTTCATGTACAGTAATAGAGTTTAAACAAGGGAAAGGGCCTGCGATCTACTTCAAGCAGTCCTAAGGAAGATGGGATTTTGCTTCATTAGATTTGAAACGGAGGCAGCTACATCCACTGCAAGTACATTACAAAGACACGTAGCAGTCAGTCATATTTTCTGCAGCATCCAGTACCACAAACATTCTCTGATGGCTGGGCAGAGGACCACCTAATTTATTGATTCCAGCGCACCTTACTTAAACTAAAAGCATCATGTCACTTAAAACTGCCAATAAACAGAACTTTATGTCCCAAAATAATTTAAATAAAGACAATTTTATATGAGATCACATTCTATATATTTGTTTCATATTGTAGATCTGAACCTTCCTTAAAGGTTCGGATACATGCAAATAAACTGGCCTAATGTTATGTACCTGGGTTCCTGCTGTGGTTTAAGCCCAGCTGGCAACTAAGTACCATGCAGCCACTCACTCACTCCCCCGGTCCCTGCTCCCAATAGGATGGGGAAGAGAATTGGCGGGGGGTGGGGGGTGGGGAGTTAAACTCAAGGGTTGAGATAAAAGCAATTTAATAACCGAAATATAAATAATAATAATAGCAATAACAATAATAATAATAAAAAGGAGAGGGATGGGGAGACGAACAAAATCCAAAGGGAAAAGAAAAAAAATCCCAACTGATTCACAATAAAATCGCTCATCAGCTGCTGATCAATGCCCAGCCAGTCCCCAAACAGCAATACCCTCCCAGCCAACTCCCCCCAGTTTATATACTGACCATGACATTGTATGGTATGGAATATCCCTTTTGTTATTTGAGGTCAGCTGTTCTGGCTGTGTCTGAGTTTCTTGTGCCCATCCTGCCTTCTTGCTGGCAGGGCATGAGAAGCTGAAAAGACCTTGACTTTAGTATAAACACTACCTAGCAACAACTTAATCATCAGTGTGTTATCAACATTATTCTCATACTAAATCCAAACCACAGCATCGTACCAGCTACTAAGAAGAAAATTAACTCTATCCAAGCCCAAACCAGGACAGCTGTATTTTGCAATAACATTCTGAATGGTATAAACTATGTGAACGAAATTCTTCATTGTCATTTAATAGCACCTAAGTTTGATGATTATGCACCAAATATGGACATGCTCTAGAAGGTAGATTCTGTCCAGAGTAAATTAGTTAGGATGTTGGGTAAGCAGGTGGTAATTTAGAAGCTACAAGGTCATAAATTGGATGTTAATACAACCACATTAATGTAAAAGTTCCAGTAAGTGTTATCAAAATCTCTTCATTATTAAAAAGTTCCTGTAATAATTCTGATTTGCATAATATTTGCTTTCTTTTTACATAACACATCACCTTTGGCTATGAAAATCTATTCCTTTACTCAGTGGCTAACACTCCAGTGTAGCACATTACATTTTCATATACATCTAACTTCGTCTGAATGCATGCAGTTCAGCAAAGATACATGCGTTGAGAAGTTGTGACCACAGGAAGCATAAACACTTCTATGTTCTGATCTGAAAGGCACAAGTAGCCTCTTCAGTGAAGATGTGAGACTGGATTATGGCAAAGCAATTAAAGATCAGTCATTAGCTTATACTTTCCCCTAATAAGCCCAAGCCTCAACTATGTTGAGAGTTTCTCAGAACACTTCCTTCTACTTAGATTTGGGAAAAATATAACAATTTCAGGCTACCTCCATGTTACAGTCCCAACTTCAGTTGTAATGTAGACGTAGCTTAAGCTAACTTGTGTGTTTCTGGTCATGAATGTATAAGATCAATAACTACAGAATTTACAGTCATTCACCAAATTCAAATTGCTCAGTGATAATATTCACACCAGCTTCAGTTTTGCATTCTGAAGCAAATGATTGCTCTTTCTGAAGAGAGTATTCAAAAGAAGTAGGACTGTAACTTTGAAAAAAATTCTAGATATGCTTACAGTATAAATATGCTTTGCTAAATCTTGTATTTTTCCATTCTGTCTATTTATATTAGTCTCCTTTTTTTAAGATATAACTTAGAAAAATAAAGATGAAAATCCAGTTTAATTTTAATAGGCAGGTCTAGCACATGTTTCTGGAAATCTGAGTTTTGAAAGAAGAGCTGAAGATAAAAAAAAGATATCCAATACAGCTCAACTTCTTTTGGAATGTGAAAGGAATTTAATGCTACACTTCATGAAAACTTTGGCTGTACAGCAGCAGTGGTATCTATGTTTGAAGCAGCCAGCAATAGGAGCTGAGACTATTTTCTAGAAAATAGTAGGTGAGTGAGAAAGTCAGTAGACTGTAAGATGGAGATACATAACTCAGCCAATAGGAAAGAACAAAAAGGTTAAGGCCCAGGTAAGGTGTACTGAGTTCATGATAATAGCCAGAGTAATTACTGTCAATATATTTTGATGTATCAACGTGTCACAAAATGAAGCCAAAACCTACTCAGAGTCATAAATATCACAACTCTCTAATACAAATTAAATAAATAAATAAATAGATATACTAAATTATATTTAAAATAGATTTTGCTTCTTGAATCATCCTTAAATTATTCCTCTAAACAAAAAATGTTTTCATTACATGAAAACTTGAATCACTTCATCAAGAGACACTATGATAGCTCCACAACAGGAAGTCAAATAATGTGATTGAACAAGTATTGACAAAGGAGGTATGAATACAGATTCCAGCCATTCAGATGGAAATGGTTCCTGAACGTGTGTCTCCCATATCCAGAGAGGTCTGTAACCTCTGGTCTATAATTAACTCTAGTAAGCTTTGCAGTGATTAACTTTACACTATTTAATACATGAAAAAGTATTAAATTATTTAAATGAAATGTTAAAAGATCTGCTTTCAAAGATCATTTGGTTCTTCAACTCATATTTTCAAATCTACTCAGATGTCTAAGATTGATACTTGTGTAAATTTACCTACCGTTCATCATCATTTTTTGGAATTTGACCACTGTGTTCCTTCCAAGACTCTGCTGAAGTACTTACACAGAACTTAGGAAGACTTTGCAGTGTACTAAAACTGCCAAACTCAAGTCAACGTCCTGGAAGATCCAAAAGAGTATTGAGAAATCAGATACCCTCTCAGCTGTTTCAACAATGAGGCTGATACTGGTAGACTTGCTAAACCAAAAAGGTAACTGGGAATGAAAGAATGTAAGAACAAACAGTCAAGCCAATGTTCAATATCTGTTTCACTAGTTTTTCTGACTGATTTAAAACAGACATCTGAAATGACATCTTTAGATGTTTCTCTCCATTGCTAATGTTATTGGGTATATACATCTGACCCTCTGATGCTGAAGGAACATTAAGAGTATGAACCACTAAAATGTGAATAGAGGAGCAGGTCTGAACTGAAAAGTAGACATCTTATGATAAATTTAGCTTAACTTTATCATGGAGTGAAATTGCCACATTGTAAATAAAAGAAGCTAGATGAAGTTGTTTCACATCCTGACTCTAGATCAAATTCTAACAATACAATAATAAATATTTCCATTAGAGAAAACTAGTATATATTCATCAGTGAAAATCAGTGACTAGGTATAGAAAACTAGCTGGACACAATTCAGTGTGACTGAAACAGGGGAACTGAATCTCAGGAATGGCAGGGAAGTTCATGAGGACTTGAGACTAAGTTGCACAAAAAGTAGCTATTTAATGAGATTTATGAAATCACAACTTCAAAGCAATTTAAGAACATAAATTCACAGGATCACAGAATGGTCGGGGTTGGGAGGGACCTCTGGAGATCAACTAGTCCAGCCTCCTGCTAAAGCAGGTTCACCTACAGCAGGTTGCACAGGATCACGTCTGGGCAGGTTTTGAATGTGTCCAGAGAAAAAGACTCCACACCCTCTCTGGGCAGCCTGTTCCAGTGCTCTGTCACCCTCAAGGCAAACAAGTTCTTCATATTCAGTTAGAACTTCCTGTGTTTCAGTTTGTGCCCATTGCCTCTTGCCCTGTCACTGGGCACCACTGAAAAGAGCCTGGCCCCATCCTCTTGACACTCGCCCTTAAAGTATTTGCATGCATTGATAAGATCCCGTCTCACCTTTCTCTTCTCCAGGCTAAACAGGCCCAGCTCCCTCAGCCTTTCCCCATAAGGGAGGTGCTCCACTCTCCTAATCATCTTCGTAGCCGTTTGCTGAACCCTCACCAGGGCAGAGCAGAGGGGGAGGATCACCTCCCTTGACCTGCTGGCCACACTCCTCCTCACGCACCCCAGGATCCCATTGGCCTTCTTGGCCACCAGGACACACTGCTGGCTCATGGGCAACCTGCTGTCCACCAGAACTCCCAGGTCCTTCTCCACAGAGCTGCCTTCCAATCAGTCAGCCCCCAGCCTGTATTGGTGCATGAGGTTGTTCCTTCCCAGGTGCAGGACCCTACACTTACCTTTGCTGAACTTCATTAGGTTCCTCTCCGCCCAACTCTCCAGCCTGTCCAGGTCTCACTGAATGGCAGTGCAGCCTTCTGGTGAATCAACCACGCCTCCCAGTTTTGTATCATCAGCAAACTTGCTCAGGGTACGCTCTGTTCCTTCATCCAGGTTGTTGATGAGTCAGCTGAACAGGACTGGACGCAGCACTGACCCCTGGGGAACACCGCGAGCTACAGGCCTCCAGCCAGGCTCTGCACTGCTGATCACAACTCCCAGAGCTCTGCCGTTCAACCAGTTCTCAATCCACCTCATGGTCCACTCATCTAACCCACACAGCCTCAGCTTACCTATAAGGATGTTGTGGGAGACGGTGTCAGAAGCCTTGCTGAGGTCAAGGTAGACAACATCCACTCCTCTCCCCTCGTCTACCCACCTAGTCATTCCATCACAGAAGGCTCTCATGTTGGTCAGGCATGATTTCTCCTTGGTGAATCCATGTTGACTGTTCCTGATGACCTTCTTTTCCTCCACATGCTTTGAGATGACTTCCACGGTGAGCCGTTCCATAACCTTTCCAGGAATGGAGGATAAACTCCCATTGATTTAAACAGGATCTAAGCATGTGAATATCTTCAATGACTGAGTTATCAGCATATATGCTCATTTTTTGATTACCAAAGAGACTGAAAAATCTTCATGATATATTTCCAGAAGAACAAATTAGGTTTTCACAAATCTAATTTTTCAAGTCTACAATTTTTTTGAACTCATAAATATTTGTGTCATTTCAACTTCAGGAATTAGCTGAGTTCACCACATACTGTCTCTTAGTTCAGTTTTAAATTACTTAAAACTTTTCCAGTGTGGCCCAAGATAAAAGGTAGTGGGTTTGGGGTTTTTTAATTCCTTGTGAATAATAAACAGGCAGTTTTGCAAATCAGGGGATGTATGATAGTTTAAGTTTTAGTCACTGGATTAGATGTTTGAGTACCTGCCTGCTTTTCTCACACACACAACTCTTTGTTCATCCTCATTGAAAATAACTATAAATACCATTTCAAACTCCAGCAACTCCCTGAGTTACTTATGCAATATACATGACACTGTGCGTATTAAAAGAAACAGATAACTGATAGAATTGTGATTTTGGTAGACCAAGGTATTTTAAAAAGAGAAGATGACCAAAACAGGAGTTATAATTTTTGTTTATGACAGCAAATAAACAGAATGTTATCATATAAGGTAAAAACATATCTGGAGAGAGGATGAATTGAAATACTGAGATTAAGGAATGCAAAAGTAACTGTTGTAGGATACTTGGTGTCCTGGTTTCAGCTGGAACAGAGTTAATTTTCTTCTTAGTAGCTGGTGCAGTGCTGTGTTTGGGATTTGGTGTGAGATCAGTGTTGACAGCACACTGATGGTTTTGGTTGTTGCTGGGTGATGTTTGTACTAAGTCAAGGACTGTTTAGTTTCTCAGGCCCTGCCAGTGAGAGGGTAGGAGGGACACGGGAAGCTGGGAGGGGACACAACTGAGACAGGTGGCCTGAACTATCCAAAGAGGTATTCCATACCATGGAACATTATGCTTGGCATATAAACTGGTGGGGGGGATGGCTGGGGCCTGCCAATTCTTGCTTGGGGACTCGCTGGGCATCAGTCAGCTGGTGGTGAGCATTTGTATGATATATCATTTGTTTTGTTTTCTCCTTTCCTTTTGGATTTAATTCCTCTCCCATTTTCCCTCTTTTTTCATTATAGCTCTTGTTGTTGTTGTTATTATTATTATTTATTATTTCAATTATTAAATTGTTCTTATCTCAACCCTCAAGTTTTACATTCCCTTCCAATTCTCCTCCCCACCCCTCTGGGTGAGGGGACTCAGTGGGCAGCTGTGTGGTACTTAGTTACCAGCTGGGGTTAAACCAGAACACTTGGGTTTCCCGAAAAGAAAGAACAAGAAATATTTTATGCATATCAGAAAAGCCTTTAACAAGGCTTGAAACATGAATTATTAGGGATTACAGTTAATGTGACATTGAGTACTCTGGAAGGATGTGTATTCCTGAAAATACGGTATGTTTTCATAGATTTCTGAGAAATCTTCAAAACCAGAAACTTTTAGTAACAAAACTGTAAAAAATGAACCATTCTGTATGAATAATTAGAAACTGGTAATTTTATTAATTTGACTTAACTATCAACTGTTAAGAGAATTCCTGACATCTATGAAAATATCTTGAATGTTTACAGAAAAGTACATTTCAGAAATATGGAAGAGGAAGAATGGCATTTAAAAAGTGTATTAGTCTGAACATAATGACCTGCTTGTTAAATGTTCAGATACCTCAGTGATTAGTCTCATAAAACCTTTCTTTATTTAGGAGGAAAAAATAGAACTTTGGAAGTAGTTATAGAAATTGAGTCAAACCAAAATAAAATTTAAAATAAAATAAGTACTCTAGAGAAGAAAGATCTAACAGAAAAGAGGAAAGGCATCAGGAACGGGAATGAACCATAATTAAAGTACAAAGAGGATTAATGAATATTGAAATGCAAATGTGAAATATCTAGGGGATGGTTGTATTTAGGTTTACGTCCCACCGAGCTTTTTTGTAGGATAAGATGATAGAATGATGAAGGAAACCCTTCCCTTACACGTATTTTATGAATTATTTATTCATCCTACAAAACCATTATAAATATTGTACAAGGTTTGTCACTTCTTTCCTATGTATTTTAGTCCTTTCTTTACATGAAGTCAGTAACAAATTACTGTGGTTCTGAATGAACAGGACTTTTCTTCAGCCATAGAATTTTTATTTTTTTAAATTCAGTTTTATGATAGTTCAATGTCATACGCATTACTTGAACTATATAAAGAATATTACTTTTGTCAAAGAACTAGAAAAGAAAAGTCAACAGAAAATATATATATGAAAACTGATGCTGACAAATTTTCTTTAAAATGCTTTACCTGGATCTTTACTGAATCTTCATCAGTAAAGAAAATGAATCAACATTAAACAACAGATGAACATTTACTTATTGCCTCAGAAGTAAAATCTCTGTAATAGTTTAGCCTGGTTGCAAACTTACTGATAGTCTCTATTCGGCTACAGCATAGTCATTTTGCCTTTTTTTAAGTAGTCCTTGTTCCACCACCCAGCCCCACCTCCATTTCCTTCAAATGCTTACTTTCCTTTTTACCCACACCCTTTGTATCTGGGAAAATGTTGCTGCTATCTTCAGTGCAAGTGAAGCTTCAGCACTGAACACGCCTTTCAGATTGGCATATAGGTAAACTTCCAGTAATTTCCATAAATGGTTCATAAACTTGTGAGGTGTGAATTCAAGTCTAGACACAGCAAGAGATAAAGGAACTGCATAAAATGAGAAAGGCAGAAGCCAAAGACAAAAGCAGCACAGGAAGCAACGGCTCAGTAATTTTTAGTACTAGACCCTGTTTTAGTTCTTAAAAATTTCAAGCTTTCCATGATATAACTTGCCCCAGATGGCAGTTCTCAGGTTGAAGTTATGAAAAAAATGACACTAGACTTGTGTTAAATCCTGGTTGCTATCTTAATGATCATTTTTTTATTTGCTTTTGAATATCTCAAAATCCTAAATATCTCACATGGATCCCTAGAATCAAGATTACATCATGTGGCTGTTAGCGCGCCTGAGTTGGCTGAAATGGTTTAACAACCCACATTTTCAGCTGTGTGAAGAACAAAGTGACTAGGAGCTATCAGAGCTGACATTGCTGATTTTCTCATGCATCTAGCTGCCTAGCAACACCAGCGCGATCCTGAGTACCGTAGTTGGATATATGAAAAGCCACTACAGACTTGGGAAATCTTTGGCTTTTTAAAGTATGCATATCGCAACCGCTTGGATTCTGCAGATTTGAGTTTCTGACTCATAATACCCAGAGGGCTTAATACTACAATACTGGGAGATGTGGCAGTGAATCTTGCCTTTTGCCTCATTTTCAATCTACTTTTTAAAGATTCTGTCTTGGTGTATGCCATGAAGACTATAGGAAAATGAGCTTTTGCTCTCTTTTTCTCTCCTCAAAATACTCCACTAAGCTGCATTGCCTGGAAGGAGTTTGACAACTCTGACAGTGCTGGTGTTCTAAGATCAAGGTCCAAACTTCTCTTCCCCTCACCTACCTTTCTGTCTCATCTACTGTCTCTTTATTCATATCAGAATTATAAGGAGATTGCAAGGAAGACTCATGTTCTGATTTCGCATTTGTACAGCACAGTAATTAATGTGTGTTTGTGGGGAAGTCTCCAAGGTACTAAATATGCAAATATGAAATTATAATTTATTGGTTCAGTACAGACTGAGACAACAGTCCTCTAAGCAGTTTAGCTGATAAAATTATAGTGCAATAGTATAAATAACTTATGTTCTTGTTCTCTGTTCTTTAATGAACAGATTTAATTTTCATTTATGATTGAAAATTTAGAAAAAATGTTGTGAAGTACAAGAGTTATTCATATTTAGATGACGTATTTTAAAAACAAATGAAAAAACTATTATCTAACCAGCTCCCTTCAGCAAGGGAGTGGACTGTATTTTTTTTTTTACTCAGTTATTTATTCCAATGTGTATGTACAGTATTCATTATGTTAATATTTATGAGTGTAATTTTTGCTATCAAATTATGTGTAGAATCCCACATGTTGACTGTGGTGTTGGCAGCATCATATAATACTGAGGGAAACCTGAATTTCCCATTGTAAGATCTCATTTTCAGTTGATTGTTACTTTTACAAACATTAACTTTTCAAGCTGAGATGTTATATGATATGTAGCAATATCAAGCCATTGGGGTTTTTGGCGTTGTTTGATTTGGGTTTTCTTTTTTGATTCAGGAGACGGTCTTGAAGTTTATGTCTTTTCAACTGCATGCCATTCAAAAGCTTCATCAAAAGAAGACGGATGAGTAGACTAAGTTTAGGCTTCTGTTGAGACAGGGGCTACCTTTCATGTAATCGTAAGCGTTCTCAAACCTTAAGGAAATCTAAGTAGTCTCAGGGCTTCAGCTCAGTAGGTTTTCTGACAGTTCATCTAGTGCATAACACAAATATTCAGTTGTTACAGCCTTCAAAATAACACAGCTGCAGGAGCTATGGATGGTTCCTGACTCATACTTAACAACCTAGGAGCTGAAGAGTCATCATGACAAATTGGTCTTAAAACTTCTGCTAGCTGAGGTAAAATTAATCTGGCAGTTCCCAGCAGGTGTACATTAAATATTAACCCGTTTTTCCTAGTCTCTCCCTGATTCTTCTTCCATATTTTTCTGAAGCTGTGCCACTATATAGGAAAATGGGTGGGGGGTGGGGAAGAATATTTTTATGAAGTTTATTTATACTTATACTCTTTAGTAACAGATATTTTTTGTTCTTATTTATTTCCTTTGTCTAGTTGCTCTAGGATTTCTTAAAAATACTTTCCATGTTCAATATTAGGAATAGCAGTAAACAAGCAACTGTTTGAAGAGTCAAATGCACTTACCAACTCACTTAAAAAGTGATGCGTCTCCAGAAGTGCATTTTGTTTTCCATTCTTTTGGTACCTAACTTTCTAGTCCTTTGTCTTCTGTCTTCCCACTCTGCTAAGCAACCAATTCTACATGCCATTTTGAAAAAGATATGTTAATGAGAAGTCTTAACTTTGTTGATTTATTGTACCGGTGTAGTCCAGGTTATTAGAGGCAAAACACCTTTTGCCAGGAAAGTAGTGATGGACCTCACCTGTACCTTACCTTACCTTGCCTTGAAAGATGTGAGGAGAGGCCTTACAGGGAATGTGCATGGGAAAGGACTGTATACAAGAAGAGCAGAGTCAAAAGCACTGAAAGAACTCTTTTTTTCTAACAGAATGTATTACAGCTAGGGTGTCTTGGAGTAGTATATTGAAAACTTTTTATTTTTCTGATTTTTCAAATTATGTTCACCAAAATTACTATTTCATAATTTGAGGCAGTTGTCATCCAAACTTACAGTTTGGATACACAGAGTTTAAGCAAAAAGCAATGACAGCAAAAGGAAGCCTATTTGGATGTTACTACTGAATATGCCTGTAGAAAAATAAGGAAAACAAATTCTATGTGATTCACTGTGTTTTGATTATTTTCAGTTTTGAAGGAACACCTGATTATTAATACTTGATTGGTGTGTCCTGTCTGTTTCTGGAATCTGAACGAGGCAATGCAGATTCTTAAATGCCACATGCTCTTAAAAGGCTGTTATTTCCACTCAGATACTGAAGAATAGGGTTCCTTTTTATTCAGAAGAAATGTGTTTTATGATTGCCCTGGTTCCTGAAGCAAAAATCACTTTTTAATATTTTCCCTCCTACAAAGAGGATACGTACATTAAAAAATTCAAGTTGTTATATTAGGAATGTGTACAGAATGTATACAGTGTATATACACTCAGAAATACCAAGCTACATTGAAGAACTGTAAAAAAATTCACATGAAAAATACATATACATTTTCCCTAAGTGATTATTTCCTTGCTCTTTGAAAATTCCAAGGTATTATTACTTCCTTTTGTGAATCCATGCTTGCTATTTTCATCAATTATAGTTTTATAGCTGTCTCCAATATCTTGAGTGACTAACATTTAGAGTATTTTTACCCATTACTGAATTTAAGCTTATAGCTCTGTAGATTAAGGGATCACCCACAGATCCTTTCTTAAATATAGTCTAATATTGGTTTCTTGCCTCATGCCTCCTCTGCTTTCAATTAGCCATCTTATACAAGCAGCAGATTGAATTAATGCTTTATAAAGATGAAGAAAAAGTCCAGTGCTATTGAGATGGCCTGTTCTCAGAATGCTATAGTAATCTGAAGGACTATAAAGCTGCTGCAAGAAACCTAAGCTGTCTCTCATTTCTGGTCATCTGGCAGACATCAGAAAGTGACATTTACAGATGTAATCCTGTGTCTTTTGCTTTTCTCTACTCATACCTGTCATAACTTTAGGATATCTAAACTTTGTAAAGGGTGACATTTGAAAGTGTATGATGGTTACAGTTCATGTGGAAATACACAGAAATTATAAAGCAAACACACCAATGACAGTCTCTTTGGCTGTTTTGCTGTCACTTTAACATCCATGTTTGTGAAAGGCCTATGTTATGCAGCTTTTTCAGATACTTTCTTTCGTTGTTTACTCTTTGTTAATGTGTTTTATTTTAGATTATGTTAATGGATTTTCTTTTTGCATGTAAAATATGAAATTATACTGCTTGTTCACATTTCTATACATCTGTTGTTTCCAAAAGTGTGAAGGCAGTGTTTGCTACTTTCTGAAACTCTCTGGGAGAAGTAAAAGACCTCTGATTTTAAACCTTAAAATGTGTTAAAAATAAAAAATAAAAAAAAAACATGATCAAGGGAAAAACTTGTAATTGCTATTGTTCACCACCATAAAGCGTTTTCAAAAGCATCAGAGTGTAGTTGATGGGAAGAAATCCACCTGGCTTTGAAGAGTCTGCAGTTTCTCTGAAGTTATAAGAAAGGCTGGCTCAGACACCAGAGAAAGTTTCTAAGTTTTAATACTGTTAATTGTCCCATTAACCATGGTAAAAGGGAAAAAAAAGAGAAGGGTCACATAAACTTTGCCTTATTGGAAGTGAATTATCCTTCAAGCTCCTTAACAGTGTTATTTGAAAAAATATGTTAACTATTGAGATACTGATTTAAATACACCTGTTCAGAACTTGGAGATCACATAAAGCCTCGTGTGAAATAAAAAGAGTGCTCCATCATCTGGTTACCAGTAAATGAACCTAAAATGGAACTGTAATCTGGCTACAGCAGGGGCTGAGTTATTTAACATCACAAGTTCTTGTTCAGAATGTGCTACTGAAATAAAAAACGAACCAAAAAAGCCAAAAAGAAGCAGTTTTATGAAGTCAGAATCTGTTTTAAACAAGAATTTTATAAAAGAAATTATATGGGATAGCAGTGTTCTCCTGGGACAAAGATTTCCCATTAAGTCAAATCTAATAAACATTTTGGACATTTACCCTCTTCTGCTCAGCATGGAATAATCTGCATAAATTGTGTAATCCTCCTTTTCAAGGAAATGTTGCTTTTGCAAAGAAGGAATCTAATTTAGTTCCATGATACTGATGAACTCAATGATGAACTGATGAACACTGTATTTTGTGTTTTGTTATAATAGCCAGCTTCTGGAGCCACAGAATTTCTAGAGAAACTTTGCTGTACTTTTTCCTATTGAAGTTTTCAAGCTAGTAGCTGTGGAAATTATTTTGGAAGTGTAGAGTCATATATACCAAAGTTCTGGACAAAAC
>JAVJGI010000040.1:22401332-22416958 GCA_035590275.1 Ibycter americanus | reverse complement strand
AGCTGTTCAAATCTGCAAGGGAGGGAAGGGAAATACAACAAGCAAACAAAACATACTCAGAGAAGTGCTTAAGAAGAGGTTTGAAGAAGCTGGGGAGGTCTGAAGCCAGGAAGGGCACTGAAATTTCTGCTCTCTTACTTCTTGAACTGAGGCTTTAAATGTCAGGTGATTATAAAAAGTTGATGGTATCTCTTTGTCCTCCTCTACAATGAACTACATTTTCAAGAAAATACAGTACTGCCTTTATTTCTGAAATGTTCTGAATCTTCTGGTATGTTGTAGATTTCATCTAATCACATCTTAATAAACTGGGCCCCTGACAGAATGCAATATTCCTCTGTCTAGCTGTTCATTATTTTTTCCTGTAACTCAGGCAGGATGTAGATAGCCATCTGCTGAGATATATGTGCTCTAAAGAAGATCAGATGGCTAGAAGTAGGGAACAGTAATGTGCTTACTGAGTTTTAGGTAATTTCAGGGCATGGACCTGCTGAGTAGAGGGAATGCTCAGCTGTTTTATTTAAGGTCTGAACAAATCCTTTTTTGGATCTGTGCACTCAGTGATTAAGACTAAAAGTATCCTTTATTTTATGACCTGAAGGCTTAAAGATCCACTGTCGGGGAAGAATATTTTGCATTAGTAGGCAGCATGTATCTATGTCTTTACTTCTAAATTCAATATACCTGGCACTGTTTTCTGACCATGAAACTAGCTACTCTGGAATGGTTATATTTTCCATTATAGTTTCATATTCTTAACTATTCTATGAGCATCTAATCCTTTTATTCTTGGGTAAAAGGGAGGTAAAACCAGAAGAACAGTATTGATATGGGTATTTAACATCCTGTCAAGAAGCTGGTCTAGACCAGGAAACAGTCTTTATTAGAAGGTCTTTCATTAGAGTATTGTCCTTTTATCGTGTCCAGGAGAAAGTACAGAAAGTAATGCCCAGTTCAAATCAAGAAATTAGTATTCCATGACTATAAGCATTCATTTTCTTTCATGGTCAAAAATGTCTGTCTTTCATCTCAAATTGTTGTTTGGACACCTTCTTAAATAAAAAGAAATAGTAAGTGTAGGGTCCATTACATGCTGTATCTACAACAGAAGATGATGCACATCTTGGACTATTCTCTGGTACTGACAGCATCTATCATGCAAACTAGCTCGTCTTATTTCTCTGAATAGCATTTAATCGTGTCTAAGCTGCCCATTAGAAATTATCTCTAGTCCATACTAACCTCTGAGCCTTGCTCAGGATTTCCCTGATGAAGGTTTTGCAAATCTAAATCAAAGATAAAGTGTGAGTTTTAAGTCTATATTCGAACTCCATTTGCAACAAATTGGCATAGTAGGCAGGATGGCAAGTAGTATCACTGATTATTTAGAGAGTCATAGAGTGAGTCCAAGTCCCAGCTTCTCAGAAGAATGGGCTCATGACAATTGGCATCAGTGGGGAGCCATAGCCCTAGGTATTCCTGGAGCTGTGATTCAAGGTCAGCCTACTGGCATATCTTGAGTCTGATTTAAGCATTCCAGAAACGAGATAATAGTGGAAGGAAGGAGTGTATTTCAACTCCTCCAGCACCAGTCCCCAGAAAGGGAGACAACCACTTCTTCCCCTTTATGAAGGAACTGCAGGACATGAAGCACAAAAATGAGTAATGCCCGGAAGGCAACTGGGGCTGCCTGTCCAGAAAGTTGCAGCTTATGCGTAGATAAGTGATGATGGTCCATACATTTTAATTCCAGTTTGTCCTCAGCGACAATTGGTGAAGTTTTTAATAGATACAGGAGCACAAATTTCCATTCTAACACAAAAGATGCTGAGAAGCTGGGCGTGCTATCTTGACAGCAAAGAGTTGAGATCAGCGGTGTGAACGGAGCCAGTGTTGTGTGTGAAACTGCCAAGGTCAACCTGTGGCTCCCAGGTGAGAAGTGCATGTCAACTACTGGCTTTGCAATTAAAGATCACCATGAAAATATTTTAGGTTTCAATATTTTCAAGGGACAAACCTGGCACCTGCCGAATGGCAGCGTGTAGTCTTCCAGCTCAAACACTGATCCCAGCCGCGCTGGAAATCGGGAGGCTGCAGTGCATGTGCTATGCGCAGCCTCCCACACTCCTTGATTCCAAAATCACTAATGTACCATATCCAATTTCTGCTGTGGCATGAAATGGAATTTCTGAAGTCGTAGTTGACTTGGAGAATCAACAAATTTATCTCCAGAACCTACTCCCCATATAACTCACCTGTCCGGCCAGTCGGAAAACCAGATGGGAGATGGCGTTTAACAACTGATTATCAGTGCCTAAATGCTAATACAGCCCGTTAACAGCTGCTGTACCAAACATTGCACACTTAACAGCTACTTTGCAAGCAGCTGCACACACTCGGATGAGGGCTCTAGACGTAAAAGATACGTTCTTTATGGCTCCCTTGAAGGAGGAGGAGAAAAAGAAGTTTGCTTTCTCTTGGGAGGGAATTCAATATACCTTTAAGAGACCCCCATTCACCCACAATTGCTCATGCCGCACTTGCTGAACTCTTACAGTCTCACTTCCCCAAGATGTGAAGCTGTACCAATATAGAGATGATATTCTGATGGGAGGAACTTCCCCTGAGAAAGTGGGGGAAGCTGCAGCAACAGCATAGCAAGCACTAAATAGAGTGGAAATTGAGATTCCACTTGGAAGATGTCAGGGACCAAGTAAAAAAGTAAAATTTTTACGTACTTGTTGGATAGTGGGCAGTGCAGTTATCCCTCCCTATACCTCAAGAAAAATCAAAGAACTGCAAATTCCCCAATCAAGGAAGGGGTTACAACAATTAATGGGAACTTTAGGCTATAGGAGAAAGCATTTACCTGGATTTTCTGTCATTTCACATTCATTATACTCACTCTTATGGAAAGGTAAACCCTGGGAATGGAAACTGGAACATAAAGAGTATTTTGAAATACACCCTGGTGAAACCCCTGAAACTATACTTGTATATATTGGAAAAGGATGTATTTGTATAAGAACCCTTTGAGATTTTATATTCATATATAACATTGCTGTAGATACAAGTAATCATTTAAATATTTGTGTTTGTAACTTTACTAAAATTATAGGATGCTACTTTAATTATTCAGCCCATTACATGTTATCAGTTATTACAGTCTACTTATACATTGAGTCAAGATTTACTGCCTACCCCCATCGGAATGAGTGTTACCAGTGGTGAAGAAACTACTGCAACAGGACGATCTGTGCCAGCTGCTAGAAAGTGTCTGAAACAATGGACACAAAACCCCAATCACCCCAAGCACCACTCATCGTGATGTTGCCTAAACTCCCCAGTTACCAAACTCTGACCTAGTTAAACAAGAACGTGCACAAAACTTAGGTCAAGCTGACCCACCCTCTCAAGTCATTAATGCGACAAGTACCCACCCATCTCAAGTCATCAAAGCTGATGGCTGAAAGGACTTCTAATCAAGGAGTCAAGCCTGGGAAACAGGGAACAGGTAATGATAAGAACACCGTTATGTAAATTAGGCAGAAAAAAGTCTCTGTGTGAAAAAGTTCTGGCTGCAAGAGGAGACAAGCTGATAAGGTGTTGCAATCACTCATTTGCACTAGAAGCAAGACACTTGTAACCACTGTCGGCTTTCTAAACTATCATTTGGTTTGGAGAGTTTTCCTGGTTATGATTATCAGTAACAATGTTACAGAGGAGATACACCATGTCTTGGAAAGAGCGAAGAAGAATGGAGAAAACCATTGGTGGGGAAGTCTTATTGAACGGTCACTGACAGCAACAGGATTTTTTAATTTCATGTTTCACCCACTTGCGATTTTACTAACTCTAATATGTTTATTACTTACAATTATATTGTATATAAAGATTTGGTACATCATAAAACAAATAATACAACTTCAACCACACAAAACGTACAGATTGGTACATAACAAACAGCAGTGCTTGACTCTACTTACCATGGATCTGTAAGCATGTAAACTATATACTCTATGCTATTTATATACTATATGCTATTTATATACTATTTATGGCACAGAGGCAAGAGGTGACTGGATCACCACTCTGTGAGTGTAAAATGAATTGACTATAGTCAGGGGGTGGAACCTGGTGGTGCATTTCCCTCCACCCCCCACCCATTCTGACCTTTATTTCTGTAACGATGCTCCAGGGATAACCAACCATCAGTGTGGATGGGGCTGGTCAGGATGGCTCAAAGTGGATTCGGGGGAGACAGGTAACAAGACAATAGCCAAGGGCTAATTTGAACAATGTGCCCACTTAACCACAGTGCTGGTCAAGGTCTGACTCAAGCAGAGTTTGAAAAAAAACTAACTTCTATAGTCGCTATGCAAATATGACCAGAAGTTTATTATCTCACTCCATAAATAGTGGGCAGCCCAGGGCCCATTGAGCTATCCTGCATGGTCCCTGGGCTGCATGCCAGGATCTCCCCTTCAGCAGGGGTACCTCTCAAGGTTACTCCTCGAGATTGACAGATTCCTTGCTGCCACAGATTCCCTGTAAGCTAATAATAGCATGTTCAAGGCTGAAATCTTATCTATGTGAGATAAAGGATTGATTACACATATATAATCCTTTACATACAAACTGTTGACCAAGTCTGAGACTAAGTCTGGATCCAGCCGCACCTAAATTCCCCTCTGAGAAAGAGTTTAGAACACAAGGGGGTAATTTCTGAACCTCATGACTCAGCAGCACGGTCTCCCTGGCAGCTTTGTCTGCCCCTGTCCTCTGTGCAGTAAATAATCATGTGTACCTTGCTACGAAATATTGTTAAACCCCTGTCTTTACTATCAAACTTTGTTAAATCACTGTTTTACACCAATAAACATATTGCTGCTTCTCTCTTACATGTGAAGTGTGTCACTCCATGATGCGACTGTTCTCCCAACTTAAAGACAAGCAAGTTCCAGTGTCTGGAAATATTCCTTGACTTCATTTAGCATACTATTAGAAATGTAGGCTGTTCTCCAACCAGTTCAGATTCACTTCAGAGGAAGATGTGAATGTAGTATTTCAACAAATAGCTTGGCTGTGTTCTCTTCGATAGGTTTTCAAGAATTTATTAATGAAATTACCAAACACAAATGTCAAGTTTGTTGCAACTGCGTTGTTCAACATTATGTGCAAACTGTGCAGCAAATGCAAGCCTAAAATACGGTTCCAAAGGTAATACTTGATGAACTATAAAAAAATCATTTATAGTACTATAATGATCTGTCTCTGACCACTTAGTTTTAAGATTCAGTAACAAAGGGACACTTTGTTCTTCCAGATAATAGGTATTCTATACTATCAAGATTCACATATAGATCAATTCTATTTATGCACAGAAAATGGCAGAGATCTTGTAGAAAATAAGAAATCTATGGTCTCATAAAGACAACATTGCAAAAAATATATGTAAACAAAATAAAGAATACATGGATTAAATGAAAGCTATACATGACATTTCTCATTTTCTAACTTCTGAGGGCTTAATTTGTAAAGTTAAGAACTTAAAAAATAGAATTTTGGGGTTTAAAGTCATCATAGGTATATGTGCATGTACATATATATGCTTGTAGACATATACAGTTTCAGATGAAAGTGATATTAGATTTTGATCAAGGGAAATTTGCGTATAGGCGGATAAGCAATTAACTTACCATTTGCAGAACATCCCAGTACAAAGCTTTTATTATGTGCCTCATATACATTCTGAATCCAGTGCATGATAGAACCCAGCATCTTTTTTACATCCTGTTTAACATTTCTTTTATTTATAGCAGTTTTTTAACGTACCTGTGATGAGGAATTAGGACACATACTTTACTGACAGAATGCATTTGTTCTTAAAGAAAAGGACAGTTCTATAAACCTATTAGCTGGGGGGGGAAAAATCATGTTGCCCTAAAAACTGAGAAAGTTCCTGTTTTTCAGGAAAGTGCTACTCCATATGGATGCTAGTTTAAGAAAAATAAATCATTATAAATGAATCAGTACTTGTAAAAGACAGCACTTCATTTTGTTTTCTTTTGTGACCAATTTCTGAAAATGTATTCAAAACGTCTGATTTTAGATTATACAGTGAGATCTTCAGAGGATATCTTGCAAGCTTCTGTCAAAAGCTCCTTGGGGGCACAGCATTAAGTCAGGGATCATGTTTTAAAATAGCTTTAAGAGCTTCAGTTTTAACTTGAAAATCGAAAGAATTATACTTAAAGCAGGAAAAGTTCCTATGTCTCTTTGACTTTTCCATTTAAATTAGCAGCTCTGATGACTTCTGAAAAATGACATACATTAATGTCATCAGTGGAATCACACCGAACAGCTTCAACTTTTACCGTGAGTTCAAGTATTACCTCAGGATGTAGTCTTGTTTCTGAATCATTGTGCTTAATTTGCCTGAACCCATCTACATGAAGTACATAAGCAGGCACTTCTTTACTGCTGCGCTGGGTGCTCGGTGGAATCTCCACAAATCAAGCACACCTGTATTGATTTCATCATTATATTTATACACAAAAATTATGTAGTACCAGTTACAATGATTGGTTATTAATTTACATATAATTATAATATCTGCTGTGTCATCCTCTTTGGTTACTATGCCTGCGCAGAGGAAGGGTCTTCACCTGGGCAAGGGTCTTCTTGACCTGTGGGTGTGTTCTTTGGTATTATAATGAAGGTAGTTCACTTCAGAACACCTTAAAAATAAGGTTTGTTGCCAAGTTGAACGAGCAGATATATCTACTTTGCCAAGTTGTCCAATAATTCACCCATACACAACAGAACCTAGATGCTCTGGTTATGGTCTAGAGATTAAAGACCAAGGTTAATATGGTTCAGAGAGTAAGGACTTCTAAATATCACAGCTTAAGTGGCAAGAAACACAGCAACTTATACATCATCAGTTAATAAGTACTAACATAATGCTAACATAGAGACTAAGTTCTTCAAACAAGATATTCCTATAGCTACTTGTTTAGCAAGCAAGCACTAAATATACGAAGATTCACTAAAATTTAAGATACTTTATAATAAGACTATGTTTTATTTCAAAAGTGCATGAAAATATTTGATAATGAATCAAACTAATTCTTCACATTCAGAGTACTTAACACTAAATAAGCTTATGGAAAAAGTAATCTAAATCTCTAATTAATTCTTGCTATTTTCAGGGTCTAAAAAAGGCATAGAATGGCCTTTTTCATGACGTCCAAATTAAAAGATGTGAAAGGATGAATGAACATGACGTGAAATTTTAGAAAAACAGAGAGAAAGGGTGAGAAAAATAAAGGTAAGCAAAAATGTGTGTGCATGTGTATGTATATATATATACACACACACATATGAAATTATATAATATAAGGTAATATGTTATGATATGACATTATATAATATTTTACTTTATGTTTCATATCTTTATGCATATATATGAAACATATAGTAAGAGATGTAGGCAGATACCAAAGCATTCTGGCAATAATATTTTATACATTTTAATTTTAGGAAAGTTAGGCAAGCCAGAAGAAAGCTGTCATCATGAAAGTAACAGAAAAGGGAGTCTTGAAGGAGGAAACACAATACAGTAGAAATGAAACTATGGAGGTAATGACAGACAAGTTTGTAATCATTGATGTCAGAGGAGAATGAAATGGCAGATCAGCATTCATGTCAGATAATGATGGAAGGACAGAGTACAATTATACTTTTTCTTACCTATAGTTAACATAATAGTGTTAACAAGAGCCTAAGAAAAAGTATGAAGAAAAGAAGTTCACAAAAAATAACGGAGATGAAGAAGTCCATTACTGCGTCACACAAGGACCTTGATGACTTCATAAATGACTAGCGTTTGCATTGTATGTCAACCAAATACATGTCCCCTGTAATCTAAAATATAGTGATTGATATTTGAGAAAAAAATTAATAAATTACTGTATAGCAAGAATTCACTGACAATTCTAGAAAGGCAGAAAGATACAGCTTTGTTGGAGAAACCCGCAGAATCATGTAGACGGTTGGAATTATTGGTTTTGGGATACTTTAACTACCTGCTAAGGTACTGTGAGAGGGGACAGCATGACACGTATGCTAGGATTTTGCCTCTCATAATTCTGGGTAGGTACATAAACACTTACCAGATAAATTACCTCTGGGGGAATAAAACCCTAGTTTAGGTCACACCACCCACAACACTAGAATTGTCTTTTTGTTTCTTTAGTGGTTATAAAGAGAATCTAAGTGACTGGTAAAGGTGTAGTAGCTATTGGCAAGGAGGCAATGTTTTGTGAACTGAATCCCAAGTGAATTTTTTTAATAAATAGTTGCATGTAACACCTTCAGAACAGGTTGTCCTACATTTCATTCAAAAACTAGGAAGACTGGGATATCAGGAAAGACATTAATTTAGGTCAGAGTGGTCATAGAATGAATGTTCATCATTCTTGTGTTAAGGAGCAAAAATAACATCAAAACGTAGTGTATGAAGGAATTAAATAATTTATATTACGTTATTTTAGTAGAAATATAGAAACAGAAATATTTTGTAATGTATCATAGCATATTAGGTTGAAACAACAAACTGAGAGTCTGTAAGACATCCTAAGAAGCAGGTCACAAGTGATAAAAAGTTGCACAATATTGTTCATTTTTATTGAATGATATTGAAAATACACATACAAAATGTGTTACTGCAAAAAAGACTGAGCATGTTTTAAAAAATCAACTTGGCTAAATCAGGATGTTCCTTCATGAATCTCAAACACAAAAGAGATGCATAGAAAAAGTGAAGCCTAGGACAAGGTACTAAGCATAATTTGACATGAGCAAAATCAGAAAACCCGATGCACAGTACAATGAAATGTATTAAGAAAAGAAGATACACAAGCAGTTATTCTGTAAGTATGTTAATAGCAAGATGGAATCTATGAAATTTGTAGTAATGCCAACAAAGATGAAATAAATAATACCATACTAAATTGATGAACACAGACCTGGTGGTAAATTACAAAAGACAAAATCTTAGTCAGGAACAAGCAAGAAACAACTTTACAAGTACTCAGGTAAATAGCACAATCTTATTTTGTAGATTACTTTCATATAAAGATACTTAGACCCTGGCTAATGAAATCTCAGAGCCAAAGCCCTTTATCTGTTGAGAACTTGGGAAAACTTGGTGAGATATGGAAAGACTGGAAGGAGATTTATGGTCCCTATTTTTATAAAAACAGAAAGGAGGGATCAGTAAATATAGATATACCTGGTTAATATCTGTTCCTGGAAAAATACTGGAACATGTAATCAAACCAACAATGTTGTCTAGTTTTCCTATTTTCTGTGTATGCATGTATAGCATGAATAAGAATTGTAGCAAAGGAATTCAGGAGATGAGACAACTGATATTAAGGATAGAACAGTATTGCACTAGATTAGGAAGGCTGTGGAGCCTCCACCACCATTGTTAAAAAAAAAAAAAGTAGAAAGAACATCTGACAAAAATGACTTAAAGCTGCTTAAACAGAGAGTGAATTAGATACCTTCGTGAGCTCCCTTCCAAGCCAGCAATTCTACGAACTGAGTATAAAGATTAGGCAGAAAAGTGTTCCAGAAGCAGTAAAGAACCATTCAGAATCAAGTTGCTATGTAATAGTAGTATCTATTTATAAAATGAATGAAATTAGTTTATTTATCTGATTTATGTAACTTTTTAAATAGAGTAGCAGCTGGCAAAAATAGCATGAATCGTACTCTTGATTCAAAGAACATTAAATTTGCACTTAATACAAAAGCCCTCAGCGCATTTTTATAGTATGTTAAACTATTTGTATTACTGTAAAACTTAAAAACTGCGTGACTTTCTATAAATAATAACTGTTTCTAACATTACAGTTTACATTAGCTGCCACATTATTTCATTTCTATGTGCTTGAAATTCTTTTTGTCTTGATTACTTGGCTTCAAAATCCATTACTTCTCATACATAATCTCAAATATCATTTATCATGTTATTAAAAGTTTCATAGATTGCACTCCATTTAATAGACAACTTTTATTTCTTTGGTACAAGTTCAGAGAACTACTTTGTCTCAAACAGCATCATAATAACTACTTGCTTTTACCACAGACTTTTCACTTATTTGTACCTTTTCCACTGTTCAGTAATATATCCATATTACTTAAGTAGAAATGAGTAATAGGGAACAAGTCGCAGATTCATTGAATTTAATGACAGAAGGAATCACTGGGTTGTGTAGGCTGAACTACTTTCCCCCCTCCTCGTTAATGTATGAAGCTTGGTTTTTTTCTTTTTTCTTTTTTCCCCTGAGGGGTCATATAAGGAAACTTCAGAGATTCAACTTCATCTGATGAAAGTTAATCTCCTAGTCTCCTTGTATGGTGAATGGAAGGAAATAAAGCTCTCAAAAGATGCTTTGAGGGAGCAGTATTAGAACCTCAAATTTCCCGCATTAAAGACTGCATTTGCCAGTACAATGAACAGTGTTCACTGCTGTACAATGAAGACAAGGAGAGCTGTCCTTGCTAGCTTCTTTCCTCAATGACAACCATATATGTCTAAAACCCATTTCTGTGTGCATGGGTGTGAATGACCTCTCTCTCTGAAACCTGCAAAACGGGGCACTAGAGTTACAACGCAGTGGTGGGAGGCCATTTGTATTCTTGGCCTTTAAAATTAAAGTCATAGAAACTGGAAACTATCCAGAAATTACTGGAAGAGAATATAAAACTGTCACTGATGTACAGAACAAGGCAGGGATAGTTCAAGGAGACCACTTTTTTAGAAGTAAATAAAGCTGGGAAGGACTTCAGGAAAAGATCTCCTCCTTTGCAAAAAAATAACCTAAGGACGTTTCCACTTTTCTTGGGTATGAAACACAAAGCAAAAACACAAGAGGGAAGATATTTATGTAGAATAAACAAAACAATCAAGCAACATAAAGGCTATAGGCCTCTGACAAATAAAAGTTATTTCCAATTAACTTAGTTTTGAAACCACTTGACCACTTCAGAAGTTGATGATATTGCTTATATATAGCTTTGTCTCCATGACAGTGATCACTTCCTATCTCTTCCTCTATTACTTTATCTTTGATCTTTTTATTGTTTACTTTATTCTACTAAACTTCTGCACTTCCTTTTGTATTTTCATTTCTTCATTCTGTGTCACCCTGCATCAGAGATCAAAAGGTATATTCTTCTTCATGTCACATTATCTATGGGATCTATTGATTTCCATATGATCAGGACCTTCCAAATTTTGTTTGATGTGGTTTTACTCATTTTTATGATCTATAATTTATTTAAAAATTCATATTATTACATGTATTTCTTAAAGTATTTTCTAGTATGGATTTTTTAAAGTGTGGATGAATGCATTTTTTTTGCTCTTGTGTTTGCATAGTAACTGGCACAACAACTGGCTCCTAAGTATTATGACGTAAGATAATAAATATATATAAATAAATATAAATAAATAATAAATAAATATAAATATCAATATACCTATTGATATAGGTAATAATATATTTTTAATAAATATTATATTAAAATTATACTGAGCATATCTAATAATCCAATTATAATTAATAATTTAATAATAGATTATTAACAAAATAGCTATGTATACCTGGATATATGGAAAGAGAAATATTTATAGTTGCATCTTCTTTTTTCAGCTAATAAAAGAAGATTAGGAAAGGCCTTTGAATATGTCTTTTCCCTCTACCACAAATAATACACAAGAAACAAATTGTAAAATCTGTCATTTACACCTGTGCACCAAAAATTAACAGGTCTAATTCATACAATTAAATTGCAGCATTTATAGTGTTAACATTTTACCCAATAAATATAATGAGAGTGAAATTAGTTCTAGTTCCATCAGTCTATTTATGAACTGCAAAATCATATGAACAGAAAGTTGCTGACATGACTGTCTCATAGATGGGTTTTTATTTATGGAATTTTTCCTACGTGAACATTGACAAGGATCTCATTTCCTAAAATCTACTTCTTTTCACAGGATTTTAAGAAGCTTTATGCACAACTAATCTCACAACTAAATAATATTTTGTAAATATTTACTGAAAACTTCACAATGATCTTTCATTCTGTGAAACACGTCACTGCACTGAGCTTATCTGGCTGGTGCTGAAGGACATGCACATGTGCGCGCACACACGCACATAGGTCACCACACACACTGAAGATCAGGTCATTTCCTAGCAAATATATTCTTCAAGAAGTGGAGAAGTTCTCTCCTTGTATTATTGAGAACATTTGTCTCTTCCAGATGCACTGAGGAAGATAACTAGCCTCCATGAGGGAGAGAACACTTCCCAGTCCTCACATTTTGGCATCCTGAAACAGATCTGTGTGCAATGAAGTCCACTGGGAGATATTAGAGCATCTATCACTTTTCCTTTTGACTTTGAGCACATACACCACTGTCTGGAGAGAGAATTATTCGTAATCACACATGTATATAACATACATGTATCCACATATGTGTATACATGTATGTATGTAAAATACACCTAGTATACATTAGCTGTGCATATGCTCATACATACATAATTTACAAATCAGTCTTGAAATTCATAAATCATGTGTTCACTGTGACTTTCTATATAGGTTATCACAAGTACTGCCATACTGAAGCCTAAGGAGAAAGTTCATCTGTACTTTTCCCTTTGTCAGCTTTTAATAGATCTAATTACCTAATTATCTGCTCCAGTGCAATGGTGGAGTGTTGTAACATTTCTCCTCTCCCCCAGGGAATGTGCACAGTCGCTGGGAAGTTGCCATCTGCTTCCATTTAGAATAGTGGTGAAACACTCATTTAAGCACTGAGGGTTGCCAACTTCATCTGTCACTAAGGTTTGTTCAGAAAGGATTGACTGTTTTATTACTCTGATTCCTGTTAGATGTTGTAAAGAACACCCAAACTGTAGGAAGACCAGTTTATCATCAGAAATGAAAAGATTTATTTGTTACTGAAAATGACCATGATACCAACAACCTCGCTGCAGGCAGAAAGCAGCTGAAGTCAGACATTTCAAAATTATTATTTTTGCTTTGCTGGTCCTGGTTTGATCAGTATATGAAACGCATGTTCTGAAATGTTTCAATGATCATGCACAGCAGACATTTAAACCAAACCAAAACTAAATAAACCACACCACACCACTGTCCCCGGAAAGTAAGCATTTCTTGTCCATTTGCAGTGTGCAGTTGAACTCCATTCAGTATCTCACCTCAATTACTGCTTGTAAAATGTAGAGGAGCTTAAAGTGCTCTAACAACCCATATGATCTGATGCTTGTTACATGGTGCAACTGAAACCAGTGCCAGGGTAACCTGCTTGTGCTCCTGCCAAGAGATTTCACTTCCATTGTCTTGGTCTGGGTAACTTGCAGACATGGAACTGTTGTACACGTGACATATTTTCTGAAAGATCAGCAGTAGAAATAATGAGAAACGTTTCCTCTGAAGACCTATCTGTCCATGCAGTCAGTTAACCAGAATAAGTGCAGGTATTGGTTGAAATTTTTCCAGTGTTCTCCACAGTGGGGTTGGAGACTAGTCAAATATCAGGCCCTACACCATCTAGCATTTTTGTAGCAAAGAGGCATAACAGCTAGTAATATTCAGAGAAAAATCAAGGAATCTTTGACTGGGTAGGTAGCTGTAGTAAAGAAAAGCTTACCTGAATTAAGATCATGTTTGTAAGTTCGAGATCTGTAAGGTCAGTCTCTGACTTTCTAGCCAAGACTTTATGCCATATAAGCAGCTTTTCCAACATGAATTCTAACTACCAGTTTCTCCTCTCATTTTTAATTGTTTGAGACAGTTCTAATCCTGACCTTTGCCTTTCACTGGGATGTTTCCCTATTGAATATCAGGGCAGAGCCCCAAATTTTGTCGTTTTCAAGACATGACTTGTCTGGGACGCATTCTACCTGGCTGAACCATCTACCCATGACCTCTACGGAGCAGAGGTAAATTTGGAAAGTGTCAAGCTACTTTGTTTAGCTAGGGATATATTTATGAAGTAAGCTGTAAAATGTCATAGGAAAAAAATTCTTAACTTTATATATATTTAGCTACAAAGGTAATGGGCATAATAGACCTTACATTTATAAAAAGTTGACCATCCTGCTATATTATATGTTCTTTTGCACAGCTTCCCTGAAAGCGAAAACAAAATCTGCTACAAGAAAGCAAATCCAGTGCCTAGAGGCATTGTTTTATACTAGTTTACAACATGAATTTTAAGCCAATAGATTAATGTTTGGGGTTTTTTTCCCCCAAAACTTACGTGGAAGTGATTAATTGTACAATCATGTTACTGCAGCACCAAACTCCTCTAATATGAAGTAATTTTAGGTGGTTAATTTTCCCACAGAAGGCACATCGATACCATTGTTGGAACCATAGAGTCTGTATCTTTATTACACCACAGCATGCCTCTCTACTAAGATTAAAACTGTAAAATAATTACTAATCGTAATCACTTTGGTGTCCTACTGATATTATGCAGTGTTCACATAACAGAATTCAACTAGTGAGTTAAGACATCTTGTTTTTAAATTTACATTCAGAAAGCAGTAGAGTCCTCATCAAAAGAGAAGCTTCCATCAAAGCAGGAGCTGATGTTATGATCGCATTGTGATTGTCATGTTGTCTTTCCGCAAATCTTGATTGAGAGTTTTTGCATAAAGACCATTGGGATAGAAAGATGTGGAGGGGATGGAAAAAACCCAGTTAATTAAAGTTAGTTACAAATCAAAATAAACAAACACCACCACCACCCCAAATGCTCTGAAACCAAACTGCATTGTTAAATGGTTACATCTTCTTCTTGTCCTCCACTCCCAAAAGAACTAAACCAAAACTATCAGCATATAAAGCAAGCTTAACTTAATTTTTCCTTAAAACTAATATTTATACATTTTTCTAGGCTTTTTCTTTTAGTTCCATAGTTGCAAATCAACACACTAAAGGAAGGCAGAGCATAATAAGTCTTTGTCTTACCCTGAAATGAAATTGTGATTGCACTCAGATGGATCTGTAAACATTCCCATCCATGGCTTCTTTGTCACATCCTGATTTCCCTGCAGATCCCAATTCTTCCAGATTTGACAATTTCCTTTTTACAAATACCCTAACAGTTACTTATACTGTTCACTTTCTGGTCTCAGTTCTGTCTTGTAGTTTACAGACGTGAGTTTACCACAGCAACAACTGGGCTGTGTGGTTCTGTCCTTCTCCGCTGCATCTACTTCAGCTCTGTACAGATGAACATACTTTATGAGATCAACCGGAATCATTTAAACTTTTCAATTTTTGCAAGGTCATGCCTATTTTTTATGATCAAGGTATTTTTCAGTTTTGATTGTTTCATTGTAACATATTTCTGTTCAAAACCCAGCAAATGTTCAAAACCTGCATACTTCATTTAATTCTCAGAGTGTTTTGATGGGGAAATGCGCTGGTTTAAAAGTAAACCGGCAGGAGAAATGAGCCCAACTCAAAAGAGTTTAGAAGTCAGAACTACAATTTAATAA
>JAVJGI010000040.1:22378023-22401232 GCA_035590275.1 Ibycter americanus | reverse complement strand
GAGAGGGTATAGAATACACAGTTCCAGTTACACCCACACAGTGATAAACTGGTCCCAGCCACTATAACTAGGACAGGAATATACATGTTTTGGTATTTGGTCATTATTGCTACTTTTTGTTGCATCCCACTCATTCTCTCTATATTATGCATTTCTCGTGAAAGAACCATGGTTTCAAAAGCTGTATTAGTACATCAGTAAAGTACATATTTCTCTCATTACCAAAACCCAAAGGACTATTTTCACCTGGTCCTAACATTCCAAAGCCTTAAAGACATCTTCCAGTTTGATGGGAAATTCTCAGCAGTTGTACTTCTATGTTGTCAACTACTTCCCCAATCTAAGCAACATGATATCCAACTTCTATCTAATCCAGTTAGACTCCATAAGCCTGGCACAGCAGCACTTATGAATCTTCAGGATCCTGATTCAGAAGTCTCTTGCTGAATTGTCTACCATATCTAGCCAGGATCAGATCTTCACACAGTGAAACTTGCCATCTTAATTTTGAATTCATGGCCATTGTGGTGGCAGGTACTTTTGTTCTTTATCTGTAAGAGTAAATGGATAAGTTCAGAAATAGCTCTGAGGTCAGGGTCAAGCCGCTCACCTTCCCAAACAAGTTCCTCTGCCAAGAGTCTATAAAATCATTCTCTATCCCTTCCTGAATCCATGAATAAATATTTCTTTCTAAACAATGTCAGAGCTTAAACAGGAAGGGTTGAGAGTTTCTTCTTTCCTCCTTCACTGTTTCCAGGTCAGTCTTTGCTATAGTCTGATGTTTTAAGAAGCTCTCCTGGGAGATAAGAAACATGGTTTGCATCTAAGTGTCCTATTTACGGGGGAAGCGTGCTATCTGCGGAGAGTTCTGAGTTCCTCAAAGGAATTAGTGTCATCTTATGGTAGCACAGCTAAGGTGGTAATTGCTACAGCAGTGTGGGAATTGAGTCAAACTTAATGAGTTCATAGCCAAATGCACAAGTGTACGTGTAATTATCTTAAGTTGTAAATTTGGCAACACCACTCACTTCATGAGTCACTCTGGTGTTGCTGCTATTTTTGATGCATCCTTCACTTTAAATCTTTCTTTTACAAATATATGTCGTGTTTTCCCCTCTGTTTGAAGTTCTGTTACCTCCAATTTGTTCTTAAGAGCTTGAAAAAACTGGTCAGTTAATTGAAATTAAATAAGCATTTGTGAAGTGCTTTCTTTAGTAACTGCATTTTTTTCCTCATATCTTATAGTTCTTGTTTGGTTATTTGCATATTTATCTTTCTGACATATTTTTCAGAATTGTCATATAGTCAGTACTCATGAGGAATTTCTGCTGGTCAGAGTTTCACACCATCATATTGGGTGGCAGAGCACACACATCTGAGAGTTTGTGTTTCTTTAGATACCGAGTCTCCAAGATATTCATATAGTATCAAGATTTTTGTGACAAATGTGTCTGTCTTGAATTTTATAGTGAATCTTCATGCCACGCAGGGTTTGTATCAGATCAGGGTAACAGCCCTTTAGTTCACTGAGTTCGAACAAGATAAGCAGAAACCAGGAGTCAGATAAATCATTAAAGAGTTCATCTCTTCCGTAAGGGTGTTGTACTTGTCTGGTAACGGCACTTCAGTCATGACATGCAGAATATTCATGGGCTTTAATGGATTTCCAAGTAATGACATTTGGAGTGTGTAACTTTGTAGATGAGATTTATTTGACTCATTTCCCAGCTGTTACATAATATGTAAAAGTTTCTTATTAAGAAACAGTTTCATATTAAAAAACAGTTTCTCAAGGTATAAGAAAAATTATAACTTGTGTTATTCTAAGTTTGAATTTTGAGGACCATTTGATTGCCATTATAACTTCCCAAAAGGTGCAGTAATTTAGAAAAGACTTACACATGGCAAAAAAGAAGTCAGTGTTTAGCAGCGAGCATTTATATTTTAGTTGAAATATCTACTGAAATTTTACATTGAGTCAAATTATTGCCTAATAACTTGTGCTGTCGTATAGCATGCCTTTCAGAAAGGAATCTCTTTTCACCACTTCTCTTCAGGTTTTGTTATGTAGTTAATCACCTACTCTGCAACAAACATGATTATTTGACTTTCTCTGGACACAAATTTCCTAAGCCCCATTTCTGAATATGCCTTACTTTTCTCTTAATCTACAGTTCTAGTGTTTCACCCTGTGAAAGTAGTTACCTGTTCAGGCTGTACAGAGAGATTTCAATATTTAGAAACTTGCTTTATTTGGAAAAAGTGTGAAAATCATATATCCAAACATTTTCCAAACAAGAAGAGCCTCGGTTCAGGGGGAAGGGCACACTGATATCATTCCTCATACTTCACTACTAACAACACAAGTAGAATTAACTCCTGGGGGAAATACCTTGCAGTGAAAATTTTGTGCCCCCTCCACACTCACCAAACATAAAAAGAGGAAACAATAGAAAAAATGCTCTGAAGGCAAAAATATAGGAAGATGAAAAACCAGAATTTCTTCAGTAACATTCTCTGAAGTGCTCATAGGACCAGAGAGAAGAGAGAGACAGTTTGAATGGTTGGCAGGGATAATTGTGTAAAAAGTAGATTCAGCAAGATCTAGAGACACAGGTACAAAGGGTGCCAGTAGAGGAGAAAAGGATTTAATTTGAACAATAAGGTCAAGAGATGTGATTTAAACTGCAGAACAGGAGAAAGCTGGAAAACACAGAAACACAAAAGTTTTGGGATTATGTTTCTATAACAGATTAAGAAATTAAATTTTGTATCTTTTAGAGGATCTGTTCAGTCCAACAGACTGAGGTAGGTGAGGTTGTTGCAGCTGTGTCCCCAGGTCCAGCCAATAGAAAAGCTAAAAAACACACGTACACCACAGATATACATACATGTATGTTTGTGTGTGTATATATCTGTATATATATATAGCTGGCCACACAGAGCAGAGTGAGCCACACAGTACTCACATGAATGCAAACACTACCAGCAGATTCATCCTGCTTCCCTCACTGGCTGAGCAGGATAGAGTCCTATTAGTGGCAAAATATACTACATGATGATGATGATAATGTATTACTAGCACTTTCTGTTGTAGTAGCACACCTTGGATCCTCCAAGGCCACCGCCCCTCTCCAGTTGCTGGAACAGACCATCTCAGACATGCACACCCACAGCACACAGAGCTGGCCAGGGCACCCTTGGTCCCATAGTCAATTGCCTTGAGCTCTCACCCTTAGGGGGACACAGACACACAGGTGCTCCCATGCCTAGGTCTATGCCTTAGAAACTCACACAAGACTCCTGGATCCCAGGCCATTTCACCTGCTTACCAGCTGGTCCACCTTGATCGTTGCTAGTGATCACACACTCACTTGCTCCAGTTGCTGGCACTACAGATTACACACACACACATACACATGCATGGAGTAAAGAGCCCCTTACCAGAAAATAGTTGAAGGTGGAGTTTCAGAAGAAGGCAGGACAGACTGCACTGACCAGGCTTGGGGCATGGCCAGACAAGCACACCAACCAGCTGACTATTTACACAATGGGCTTTTTTTATTCCCTTAATCCTCTGTTTTCCTGTGCTTGTCCCTCCCCCAACCAACTACATCATCTTTTCCTGCCTTTGGTTCCTCCTGTAAACATCCAATAATATGTCCCGTGTGATTCCAAAATGTTCTTCCCCTGCATGCCATGTGTCCTACTGCTAGGCTGCAACCCAGCCTTTAGTCTGGAAGGTGATCCACAGAGCTGCTCCTGACAACTCACCTGGATGTGTCTCACACCTGGACACTGGGGCTCCCGGGACTGCCCTGTTAGTGGCCTGGACACTGTGTCCTTCCTCTGAGTTGTTAATTTCTGTTCCCAGCTGCCACTGTATCCCTGTGCTCCTCTGGGATTGTGAAGATGGACCTGTGATAGGCTGATGTCTCCTGTGGTGAGCCTGGGAATGGCTGGGCAAGATGTTATTTGGGCTTTCCCTCCTGCCTTATCTCCTTGCACTCATTTCTGGGTGCTCAGATGAGCTTTCATTTTATAACCTAACAGTATCTTCATGCAAAGGATAGTTCAGAGGATGGGAATAACCAAAGAAATTAAAAACAAACTGTCAATTACACAGAGTCCTAAGGGAACAAGAACACTGGTACATGTTACTACATGAATTCTAAAAATAATACAGGAAATAAGACAACTGGGTCTTCATGAAGATATTGATATATTGAACATACAGGGAAGAGAGTGAAAGGCAGCAAATAGAACACTAATATTGTGATATAAAAGAAAAGCAAAGCAGATTATGTTAGTCAAGAACTCTACTATATCTTAAACAGAGCTCTGAATCAAATTAACACACTAACAATTTAAGCAATTTAACACATATGAAAATGGGTTCAAGTTGCTAGTCAGAAAAAGCACGATAAATTATGGGATATCTGCCACTTACCTCCAAACTGGAAAAGAACTTCTTAGCAGAAAATAATTGGTAGCATGAGATTGCTAAATGTGATGCATAACAGGGGATTTCAACCACCCAGACATCTGCTGGAAAAGCAGCATAGCAAATTGCAAGTAGTGCAGGAAACTCCTAAAGTTTGTTGAGGACAGCTTCCTAGTACATGTGATGGAGAGCCTCATCAGAGGAGAGGCACTGCTGGACCTGTTGCTCACTAACGCCAAAGAAATTATTGGAGAGGTCAAGACTGGAGGTAGCCTCAGCTGCAGTGATCATGCCTTGGTGGAATTCTCAATCTGGAGGGGTATGGAATGAGTAAAAAGTAGAGTCAGGACCCTGAATATCAGAAGGGCAAACCTTTGACTATTTAGGGTGCTAGTGTGTGTGATCCCTTGGGAAACTGCCCACAGAGGCAAAGGAGCGAATGAGAGCTGTGAGGTATTTAAAGACATTTTTCACAGGGTGCAGGAGCTCTCAATCCCAATGTGCAGGAAGCCATCTTGGTGAAGTCAAGACCTCTTAGCCAAACTAAAACACAAAACCAAAATGCATAGGCAGTGGAGGCAGGGATATGCATCCTAGGAAGTTTATAGGATATGACCCCAGAGTTCAGGGAGGGGATCAGGAAAGGGCAGGCACAGCTGGAGCTGAACTTGGCTAGGGGTTTGAAAAATAACAAGGGTTTCTTCAGGTACATAGGACAACAAAGGAAGATGAAAGAAACTGTACCCTCCCTGATGAGTGAAATGAGAGACCTGGCTACAGCCGACATGGAGAAGGCTGAGGTACTCAGCAACTTTTTTGCCTTGGTCTTCACCGACAAGTGTTCCAGTCACACCACCTAATCCACAGAATCAAGACACAGGGACTGGGAGAATAAAGTACTGCCCACTGTGGGAGAAAATCAGATCATAGACCATTTAAGGAACCTGAAGATGCAAAAGTCCATAGGACCTGGTGAGATGCATCTGCGGGTCCTGAGGGAACTGACAGATGAAGTTATTAAGCCACTGTCCATCATATCTGAAAAGTTGTGGCAGGCTAGTGAAGTTCCTACTGACTGGAAAAGGAGAAACATAACATCCATTTTTAAAAAGGGAAAAAAGGAAGACCCAAGTAAGTACAGGCCAGTCAGTCTCACCTCTGTACCCAGCAAGATAATGGAGGAGATCCTCCTGGAAACTATGCTAAGGCAAATAGAAAACGGAGAGGTGGTTGGTGACAGCCAATGTGGCTCCGTTAAGGGTGAATCATGCCTGACGAATTTGGTGGATTTCTACAATGGGGTTACAGCATTGGAGGATAAAGGAAGAGCAACTGACTGGAGAAGTCACCTACCTGGGCTTGTGCAAAACATTTGATACTGTCCCACACAACACCCTTGTCTCTAAACTGGAGAGACATGGATTTAATGCGTGGCCCACTTAGTGTATAAGGAATTGGTTGCTTGGTCACACTTAAATTGTTGAGTTCAACAGCTCAGTGTCCAGGTGGAGACCACTAATGAGCGGTGCCCTTCACGGATCCATCTTGGGAGCAGTATTATTTAACATCTTTGTTGTGGACATGGACAGTGGGATCAAGTGCATCCTCAGCAAGTATGGACATGACACCAAGTTGAGTGGTGTGGTTGATACTCTAGAGGGAAGGGGTGCCAGCCAGGACTTGGATGGACTAGAGATGTGGGCTGGTGTGAACCTCAGGAAGTTCAACAAGGCCAAGCGTAAGGCCCTGCATCTGGCTTGGAGCAATACCAAACATGGATACAGGCTGGGCAAAGAGTGGATTGAGAACAGCCTTATGGAGAAGGACTTCTGGGTATTGGTGGGTGAAGAACTGAAAATGAGCCAGCGATGTCGGCTCACAGCCTAGAAAGCCCGTAGCATCCTGGGCTGCATCAAAAGAAGCATGGCCAGCAGATCAAGAGAGGTGATTCTCCCCCTTTACTTCTCTCTTGTGAAACCCCACCTGGAGTACTGTGTTCATCTTTGGAGCCTCCAGCATAAGAAAGACATGGACCTGCTTGAGCAATTCCAGAGGAAGGCCATGATGACAATCAAGGGGCTGGAGCACCATCCCTTTGAGGACAGGCTGAGGCAGCTGGGATTGTTCAGCCTGGAGAAGAGAAGGCTCCGGGGAGATCTTATAGCCAGCCTTTCAGTACTTAAAGAGGGCTTACAGAAAAGATGGGGAGGGACTCTTCATCAGAGTGTAGTGATAAGAGAAGAGAGAATGACATTACACTGAAAGAGGGTAGATTTGATTAGATATTAGGAATAAATCCTTTACTGTGAGGGTGGTGAGACACTGGAACAGGTTGCCCAGAGAAGTTGTGGATGCCCCATCCCTGGAAGTGGTTCAAGGCCAGGTAGTATGAGGCTTTGAGCAACATGGTCTAATGGAAGGTGTTCCTGCCCATGGCAGGGGAGGATGGGACTAGGTGGATCTTTAAGGTCCCTTCCAACCATTCTATGATGGTACCTTGCCCTGGGAAACGGCCTTATATGGCTATTGGTGGAAACAGAATGCTAGGCTAGGTGTAAGACTTATATGATAAAAATTAACTCATTGTTATGTATTTTCATCCTTCTCGAAGTTTGAACTGTATGTAGACAGTCTTAGCAATGCACTGTTAATAAATGCTCCATTTAGAGGCTACTGCAGAACACAACCCTCAGTAATCAAGGAGTGTTTATGGAGCATGTCCAAGAAATATGAATTAGACAACCTTTCCCCTTTTACATTTCACCTTTTTTATTTCATTCTGTTACCTTGAAGTCTTCCTTTCCAATGTTGTTTTGTTTTGTGTTGTTTTAATTTCAGGGTTAACACATAAAGAAGCATCACATGAATCCCCAAAAATGTGTCCCTGTCGTTCACTAAAACATTACCATGACTAATTAGAATGACTTTGCCAGAGTTACTGCAACTGAAAGTATCTTGAAACTGATGCAAAATTTAGAATATTGCAAGTTACTACGCGCACTGCAGGATTTTTTTTTTTCCCCTTTAAGAAAATATCTTTAAAATTTATCAGGTTCAATGAATTGATTGAGTTTGAAAAGTGTAAATGATTTAGCAACAAGTCCTTCCAACACCCCTTTGATGACAGCACAGGATTCCCCTTTATTTGAAACAGTGCTATGCTTTGCAGATCAATATGCAGTGCTGGTAAAGTGATGTCACATAGTCTACAGAGAAATCTGGTTGTTTCTTGCCTCTGATTGATAAAGCTGCAGTCAGTAATCCGTTCACCATCTATGGGGTCTACAAGCATATTCACAGCAGACTCTCAGTCCTCTTATTCCAGACTTTAATCCAGTATTATTCCAGGTCTAAAAATAAGCAATACTGAAGACACTAGTCTGAACCTGAGTATTACAGATAGCTGGTATGTTCAAGGGGAAAATTTTAATTGATTCACATCCTGTAATTAGAAGCCCTAACGGCTCCAGCGAGCTTTTGGACTCTTTGATATGCCTTAAAGGAAACTAAACATCATCCTCTTGGCATCTAAAGGTTTAAAGCAAATATTTGCTGATAGTAGATCCACATTAGTAGTAGACACACTCTTGTAAAGTTATAATTTGAGTGGAAGTATGAAAGAACTTAAAAATAATAAAAAAAGAACTGAAATGAATTAATTATGATGTGATGGAGAAGTTGTTAGATTTCTGCATTTTCTCATACACTCTTTGTCTCTAGCAGGAAAGGCTATTTGCCATCTTTGCTATTAAACTATCACTCCAAAATTACAATAGTGCATGTCACCTGCTATACATGCCTGGATTTTAAAGTAATTATATTAAGTAAAGTTTTCAACTAAGTATTCCTTTGCAGTCATAATGCTGGACAACAGTAACCTATTCATTATATTTTTGTGCCAAAAATGCAACATAAAAAGGTACTTCAAAATTTCTTCTGAAAATAATATAGTTTTCTACATATAATCCCCTCAACTGATAGGTTTGCTAGACAGAAAACATACTTACAGAAGATTCTGAGTTGGTTTTAATGAGTCCTACTAAACCAATTCAATATAAGACCTCCATTAGTTTAACAGACCATTATGAAAAGCTAAACGTTTAGCCTAAAATTGATGTTTTTCCATTTTATTCTATTATAGAAATCTTTGCACCTTTTCCTACAGCACTGAACAATCCGTCTTCACTTGTGTCTCTATAGAAATCTTTTCAATAGTTTTCTTCTCCACTTAATCTAAATTTCTTCCATTTTACCAGTGTCCTTCTTGTAATTTAATGCCACACTTGCATGCCACAGAAGTGATCTAACCAGGGTCACACAGAAACCATTACCTTGCTTGATTCAGAGCATGACGCCTCTGGATATCCACTTATATGCATCGATCAATATCAGTTTCTCCTCCATCCAATATGTCTCATCTTCACTTCGGGAACTGCAAAAAAAAAGGAAAGAGGATGTTTTATTACAAAGGACAGAGACATTAAGTCCCAGACACAAAATTCTAGCAGAAGATGCTAGGTCCTAAAGCCAGCATAGTATTTGGAAAAGAGAGCAAACAGGCAGTAATCATCTTTGTGTTTATAAAAGAACATACCAGTCTGCAAGATACCGAATTATTCTCTTGAGGTTAATGTAAGTTGAAGACACCTCTTTGCAGGACTTGGTTTATTATAAGCAACAGCAAATATAATAGTGAAATTAACTGTCACTCAGATAAAAAATCATGACATGAAAGAAACATCAGTTAGGATACCACACTCACAGTGGTTGTCTTACGAAGTTTTCATGGGCTATTATGAATCTTATCGGATTGTGCATGGATACTTCTCCGACTTTAATTAGAATAACAGACAAGTCAAAATTGTTCCAATATTATATGTCTTGCCTGATGCTTCTGAGACCCCATCTGAGATGTCCACAGATACAGTACTGTTCAAATATATTGCCCAGTGCAAATTTGTATAAAATTGAAAACACTTTCATACCCTAAGAACGTAAATTATGTAAATATATATGTGGTACATATAGATATATGTAAAAATATTATGGAATAATGTAAATATTCCAGAAGTTATTGATGTGACTGCTAGCTATTAATAATCTACAAATGTCTATGGTGCTTATTCTTGCATGTCAGATTTTATAGATCCAAAGAATTAGAGTGAGACATAAAGATCCTATTAAGACAATATAAGAGTATCTCCTGTCTTTGTCTATTTTCAGAATGATTTCATTTCCAGCAGATGCCCTTCCAACAGTAATAAGCTACCAGATATTAATTTTTAAGAGGGTTAACAGTATCTTGTCTGTGTGTGTATGCATGTTTATTCCTCTGAATTTAGTGCCATGTTTTAATGGAATGGAAGCAATTAAGATATTTTTAAAGACCAACATGAAGAAATGTTGCTCTCTTAAGTGAGAAATACAAGCCAAAGAAAAAATTTCCTTTAAAAAATGCAGTTCATAGCATAGTGTGGGGTGGATTTTTTTTCTTTTCTGGAAACCAGCTTCCTGACGCTGTTACAGTAATAACTAATGAACGTTTTAAAAATAGTAGCATTTCTGGGTGTAGTGCAAATAAGCAAGGTTTTGATTTCAAAACTAAGCTGTGAAAATTAGAAAAATGACATATTTTCACAAAATTTATCTTACTGAAAAAATAATGAATTATTTTGCTTTAAATTCTATGGTACTCCCATTGTTACAGCATTTCCTTTTCATTTATCATAATGCAGACTATTATAATTTGATTTATGGAACATTTTTCAAAAAGAGAACTGTTTTGTTAAAAAACTCCACAAAACTACAAGAGATCGGTAGAAGCACACACATTCAGATGTGTCTCTTTCCATGACTGTTAAATAGAGAGAAAAAACCATACTTATTTATTTTTCAAAAAGTCCTGGACTTCATCAAGCTTTACAATAAATAGAAGGCCAGATCCAGCACAAGAGTTAGTCATCTAAACATGTTTCAGAGCAAAATAAAATAAAATAAAACAAATCAAATTAAAAGCAACAACAACAAAAAAACCCAACAAAACCCCTAAAAAACCCCAACAAAACCAAAAAGCCAAACATATCAGGAACATATTTTTCATGTTCCTGAAGGTGTTTTTGTTGGGGTTTTTTAATGTATCTTAAATATAGAAACCTTGCAGGCAGCAACTATAAAAGTAATATTTTAAATCTTCAGGCAAATATTTTCTGACCTCTAAAAAAAAAAATAGCAAAGCATTTCAAAGTGTAAACATTCATGAAAGTTCTCAAAAACTGAAACAAAATGGAATAATGATTGAAGAAACCATTTATATTCTTTAGGTTTAAGTCTCAACACCTTTCTTTTGCAAAAAGTTCAGAGGACAAGTATATGAACCAAAATAGGAAAATTCAGTTTGTGTAAGTCTAGAGTTAGACAACAAAAAATGGGGATCTCCAGTGTGATTTGTGGACTCTTGCATCTAGTACTTCATTTAGTATTAAAGAATACTCCACCTGAGAAAACTAGTTTGCAGTCCCACTCCTTGATAGATGCTCATAATTCTTCCTTTCAAGTAGGAATCAGGGTGTGCCAATATCCTTAATGTTTGTTGGACTGTAAGGTATGGATGTGCAGGCTCCTGATAAGCAATTTAAGTACTGCCCTAAGGATCATATTAGATCACGATGCCAGGCTAAGGGAGGAAGGTGACATGTAGGACCTGATAGCATGAAGAGAAAAGTCTTATGCAGATCTTGAGATACACTGTCAATGCTAATACAGGCTACCTTCAATTAACAGGGATGAAACAAACTCAAATAACAACTGAAACACCGAACTTGATTCTTTGTGGAAGAGGTTTCTAAGTTTTCTTTACACAAAACATTTTGGTATTTTGCAGGAGAGCAAGGATATTTGGGAACAAATAGAGCAAGGATACGAAATGCTGTAAATGAAAGGACCTTGATTTATACTAATGTTCTGCTCTCCTCCATAGAACAGGAACCTGATTAAATAATGTATGAAATATATACTGGCCACCTGTGGTGGGTTGACCCTGGCCAGCAACTAAGAATCAACGCAGTTCCCTTAGTAGGAAAGGGGAGAGAATCAGAAAAGCAAAAGCAAGAACACTTGGACTGATATAAAGACAATTTAATAGGTAAAGTAAAGCAATGTATGCAAGCAAAGCAAAAAAAGGAATTTGTTCACTCCTTTGCATATACTGGTAGATGTCCAGCCAATTCCAGGTTAGGAGGTCCTGAGCATGTCTTCTTATCAGTTAATTAGGAAGAAAAATGCCATCAAATGGTTCCCCCTTCCTCCTCGTTTCTCCAAGCTTTCACTCCTGAGCACAATGTCCTATGGAGGGGAATATCCCTTTGGTCCATTCCGGTCAGCTCTCTCCAATTTCCTGCACACCTCCACCCTGCTCACTGCAGGGTGGAGTGGGAAAAAGAGAAAGCCTCTGTGCTGTGAAAGGACTGCTCAGTAATAGCCAAATGTGTGTTATCAATACTGCTTTAGTCACAACTCCAAAGTACAGCACCATACAAGCTGTTATGAAGAAAATTAACTTAATCCAAGCCAGATGCAGTACACCACCACATCCCAGGGTCAAACTCACCTCTATTAATCTCTTTTGCAAAACAAGTCTAATAAAAACATGGTCTATCTTCAGTGCAAAACTTTAAAAAAGAAAAAGCCTCTGTCTTTTGGGGAATTACTCATTTTGACAGCACTGTTTTTTTCCTTTAACTAAGGCACTTGATCTAAGCCACATAGTCTTCCTGAAGTCCAGCTGTGCTAGCTTTGTATTGACACATAGGAAAGGGCAGTGAGTGCCACAGGTATCCTGCTGTCGATAGAGAGAGACAGAAATAGGAAAACTAAATTGGGTAAAGTTGGTAGACAGGATCATACTGCAGCACTTCCAGCACTGAGAACTCCCAGATCTTTTGACTCCTACCGCAACAATTTCATACTAGTGAAAAAAATTTATCCAGTCATTTTGGTTTAGAAGCAAATGAAAACAAATGCAACAGAACTATACAAGTCCCATGAAATATTAATGCTTTCTGTTGGATGGTGAGGTGGTAAGAATACGTATCATTTATACCTTTTGAACTTACTCATTTGATGGCAGTTTGTGGGTAAGGATTTCATTAGCATATATGTAATGCTGCAGTATATAGTAGATATATATGTAGATATACATGAAGTAGATATGTACGAAGTGGTTTAAAAATAATGCTATTGACCACCTTTGAAAAATGTTCCATTTCTTGAAAAATTTTAGTGTGGTTTAGTTGGAAAAGTTCTTTTAAAAGAAATGCTTATGTACATTTATATATGTATATATACACACATACAGAAATAAACTGAAAAGAGTTCACCTAACAGATCTTGTAGTACAAAATTTATGTGTTAAAGTATGTCAGAAGATTCAAATCATAATTTCACAATGGAAGTTAAGAAGTAGGAAATGTTTGACTTTTGACATTTCTCCAGTTATATTTTTTCCTTGCAACAGAAACAAAAAAGTTTTATCAGAAAGATAAGTAATGATTAAGACTTGCATTATGAATTCAAGCAAGCCTGCATTAATCCTAACGTTTCCTATAGAGGAATATTTTTAAAATACTAAGCCCCCCATGTTTACTTCCATTTAAACTGGACTTAAGCTACAATGCAACATAAATATCCAGGACTGGCATCCCCTACTTTGTTCGAGTCAGACAACTAAGCCATCAATTGCTCATAATTCTACACTTTTTGGAGTTAGAATTTATGATGAAAGATATCATTGTTACTGAGCTTAGGAAATTTTCAGACTTTTGAGGAGTAAGGCTTTGCTTTCAATTTACTAGTGTTTGTCATATATAGCAATGGTGTTAGCACTGGAGAAAAGGAGGAAAAAAATTCCAGATAAGCCTTTCCAAACAGATGAGGACTGGCACAGAGATTTAATATCTGTCTTGCCCTGAACAAACAAGCAGGTGAAGCTTTTACACTCTTTACTTCATACCAGTCATGTTGTGAGGTGCCCATGTTTCTGACACTAGACATACGCACCATGGGAGGCATTATTTATACTGCCGCTCTTTCAAAGAATAAATTGAGATTTCACTTATAATTATTTCTCTGGCTTGCAGCCTGAGCACCAAGTTCACTGTAAAACAGGCATTAATAATCATGCTAGTGTAAAATCATTGGTATAAATAAATGTCACTTTTTGATACTTGTCTGAAAATCATAATAGAAGCATGGGTTAATTAATAACAATCATAAAAAATAAAGGAAACAATGCAGCCAGATCTGTAAGTGCAGACAGTAGAGAGAGATAAGAAGAGAGCAGATGTATTATACAGGCATGGCTGTTTCAAATTCTCCTATATTTCTAAGTGTGTTTTGATCTGAATTTATTTCCATTTTGTTTCATCACCTGTGATGGAACCTGCTAAAAAGATGACTTGCTAAGACTAAGAAGTCAGCTTCTGGTTGGGATTCATTATGCAGTCAGGCTGAACTGGCAGTGCAGTGATGGACAGCTAATCTGAACTCCCTGCTATAACAGAAAATCAGTCGGCAGAGACCGTAGAAGTCAAATTCACCTGGTAGTTAGTTGTGTACCCAGCAACTATAAAAAACATTTAAGAGCTTATGAAGGATACTGTTTTCTTCTGCCTGTGAACAGTCTCCAGGGCTCATCTTTTCAGACCTTTTATCTGTACCACATCTCTCTTGCAACTTTTTGACTGTATGAAAATTGTGATAAATCGTTCATAGTCTCATGCAGCGTTGCCACAACTTATTCATAGTGGACTGCTTAGATAAACATGGATTTCCATTCTAACCTGTTGTCCTGGTTTCAGCTGGGATAGGATTAATTTTCTTCTTAGTAGCTGGTGCAGTGCTGTGTTTTGGCTCTGATGTGAGAACAATGCTGATAGCACACTGATGTTTTTAGTTGTTGCTGGGTGATCTTTACACTAAGTCAAGGACTTTTTAGTTTCTCGGGACCTGCCAGCGAGAGGGCTGGAGGGGCACGGGAAACTGGGAGGGGACATGGTTAAGTCAGCTGACCCCAAGTAGCCAAAGGGATATTCCATACCATATGACGTCATGCTGAGTATATAAGCTGGGGGAAGAAGAAGGAAGGGACATCTGGCTTTATGATGTTTGTCTTCCCAAGTAGCCACTACACGTGATGGAACCGTGCTTTTCCTGGGGATGGCCGAACACCTGCGTGCCCATGGGAAGTAGTGAATGAATTCCTTGAATTGCTTTGCTTGTGTGCATGGCTTTTGCTTTATCTATTAAACTGTCTTTATCTCAACCTAAAGTTTTCTCACTTTTCCAGTCCTGTCTCCCATCCCACTGTGGGGGTAGTGGGCGAGTGGCTGTGTGGGGCTTGGTTGCCGACCAGGGTTAAACCACAACACCTGGGAGCAACGGGAAGCCAACAGGACCTTTTCTATGTAAGACCAAAGAGTAAATTCCTGTCTTGTTCTATAAAGTACAGAGAAATGGTCAGTTATTTTACTCCACCACCACCACCACCCTCAAAGCAACAATTCATGATTCCTCAAAACCAGTGGCTTTTGGTTTTTTGGTTTTGTTTTGTTATAATTTGGTGTTTCACATTGACTTATAGAAACAAGTTTAGCCATGTGGATGTTCTGCCAAACTGTCCCAAATGCCCCTTGCCTCTGAGTGTCACAGAAAATCCTTTTAGAAATATGTGAATTTCTAAAAAAATATCTAGGCTGAGAGATCATGTGTCTGAGCATTCCTGAAACATTTCACTCTCCAAAGCATATGGGAAAGCAGTCAATAGGAACCTTATTTCAGCAAAAATAATTTATGACTAGACTGCACTTTCCCTACTTTCAGCCTAACAGTTAAGATCAGACTATCCATAAAATTATTTAAAGAGTGTTTTTTATATGTTTGTTTCACCATCTACTTACTTTCCCTGTCAAGGCTATTCAACAAATTCCATGCTGTATCTGAGCTTTATTACCCACATGATGTTTTATATACATTGGATACTTGTTCTTTGTTCTATCCTTGAGAACAGATTTGCCCATTTCCCAGGGTGGTATTCTTCTAGTGATCAGCAATTGACGATAACTATTTATCACCCTGGACCCTCTGTTACTGTCTCATTCCAGCACTTTCAAGAAAGTTGCTATCATATTGTGCTTTCATTTTTAGGTGCCTCTATTTCACCATCCAGTACCCTGTACCATTTCAGCAAAATTACCAATCAATCTCTGAGTCACACATTTAAGTTACTTTTTTGAGTATTTCAGACTAAAAATCACTGTGACTTGAGACAGAAAAGGTAAAAATACCCTCAAAGTTCTGAAAAAATAATCAAATCAGGCAAAAACTATCCTAGACTTACTGAAAATTAAAAGGCTGGGCAGAGGGGAAGAGAAGGCAGTGTGCGACAAAACCAGGTTACATTCTAATAAGTGTTATTTGCACTACATTAGCCAATGATGTTCATTAAGTTATAGATTTTTTGAAAAGGAAAAATGAAGGTATTTACCATACCTTGAAAAAAGCATGCCTATTTTAAAAGACAGAAGTGAGGAGTTTTATGTCATTGAAGTGACAGCAAAAGAGAAATTCTATCATTTTTCTGACTACTGACCTATTCGAGGCATCTTCTTGTGTAAACCTTCTAAGTGTTTGGCCTGAGGAACTTCACAGTCACAGATCTGTTGTTATCTTCTGAAAAAAGACATGGTGACAGCCACGCTAAAAGAAAAAATCTTGATCGATTAGGCCAAGCCTTCCTTTAGACAAAAGAATTCTGATATTGAAGTATATCACAACATTGAAATATTGTAATATTTTAGAATACATTTATTCCTAGAATCAAGAGCAGCTGCTGCTTTGCTTCAGAGCTAGATGAGTCCACAGATACTGCACTTCTCGCTGGATTATTTATACATACAAAATACAAGCTAAATCAAAGCTGTTGGAATCTTTTTTTTGTTTTGTTTTGTTACCCCCTACCAACTTTAATACACACTGAGGAGATATTCTGACATAGATTATGTGGTTTCCTACAACAAAATGGCATAGTCATAAGGTAAAGGCATAAAAGTGTATCTTCAATGATACGAACATGCTGGGTTGGTGTACACATAGCAGCTGCAATGGTAAAAAGACTGTCTTCTCCCAGCCAACTGGCTACTGCTTTCCAAGGCTGTCAGGTGCCATTCATACGGCCCTGTGCAATCACAGATGCAGATCACATTTTCTAATAAAACCATAAATAAGTACTGGTGTGGGTTTGGGATAATTAAGCACCCTTGTATTTAATTAATTGTTAAAACATATTAGAACTTTTTTATATACCAGGTAGCTGCAACCTGCTACAGAAGCTGTTGATGATAAAGTGGGTCCTGTGTAAAGCAGCACAAGGAAATCTTCAAACCTAGTCTGACTCAATAAGCAAAATCAATTTATAAACTTATACTTAGTCATAGACATTTTATTGATTATTGTTTGTTGAGATTTTCATGTTTATGAAAGAGCCAGAGGATTAAGTTAAAAAGGAACAATAAACAGAAGTAAAGACATTAAAGACACAAAATAAATATGGGAACTATAACTACAAGTTGAGATAATTTTGGAACTCTGTTTCCTAACTGGAACAGGAACTGGGTACACTGCCATTAGCACTATCTCCTGCTGAAGTTGCAGAAACAAGATATTCTAATTTCCTCTTTAAATGAATGGAAATGGATTTTAAAAATCCGAAAATTGATTGCATTATAAATTTATCACTTACCTCAAATGACAGATAAATGTCTAATGTTCTGGGTCAGCTCAAAGTGAGCTCAAAGGCAGGTCAAAGGATAACCCCTGGAACTTTACTTGTGTCAAAAGTTCTATATGCAAAGGTTTGACATTCCCAGCCTTATGTCTAAATTATTTTCAAATTCCTGCCTCCTTGTTTCAGGCAAAGGACTATGATGAATACTCTTTATAAAACTTAAAAGAAATATTTATAATTAAATATTAAAATTTATGTTACCTTTGTAGAAGATAAGGATATATTACTGTAAAAATGACCGTAATAAAACCCAAAGAACCATTTAATGAAAAGATTTCTTAGATTAAGGATGAGCATACTTTAAGCTGTTCTGCTTATAAAGTCTGTGGAGTTTTTATTTAACATTTTCTTTTAGTGAAAGTACAAGTTAATTAACATATCAACATCCTGCTGCAGACTGGGATTTTCTGTGATATTTAATACAAATCTCATACTTGAACTTTTCTAATTATTTAATTAGCTTTGCCTTTTGTCCTACTTCATCTGACAGAAAGTGGAGGGTGTTAAAAACAGCCAAACATCTATCTATCCTTCTTATTATGAATGTAAATCACAGTGAAGATGATGATTTACTATTATTACTATTAGCAATAGTAGTTCTGAGACTGAACTGAAAAGGCGGATGAAGAACTGCAGAACTACAGGAAGGATTTCGTTGGAATTTGTATTTGTGCTGGATGAAAGTAGGAACAAGCAATAGACTGCAAAATGCAAGTTCTCTAGGATGCCAGACACAATTTTAAAAGGTAAAATGAGGTCTCATACCATTTCACCAAATCATGGCCATTAAAGTAATGGATCTGTGGGCCAATATCCCAAGCAATGAAAACATGCCAGAAAGCAGTCAACAAAGAAGTAGACAAAATGAATGGTCTGTGGAAAGGAAGATGGAAACACAATGACAGTCAATTCTCCATGATGAAAATTAGGAAAAGTATAAGGAATCCTGTTTTTATAAGACCTCTGTTTGCACAGGTAATGAAACAGTCTGCTAGTTTTTAGGACAAGTAACTGAGGCTGTATGAAACTACCAGCATGAGGTCTAAGCTGCCCTTTCTGTAGGGAGAGAAATTTCTGTATTTCTTAAAGTGAAGAATCTGCAAAGTCCAGGCACAGTTCCTGAGACCAAGCACATATTTTGACACAAAACATGAAGACTGACATAAGCAGAACTACTAAAACACAGTAGAAAATATATTAAAACATAATGTTGACAGTATATGAAAAGAGACACTTTATTTTTCCCACTTCATTTCAGGCTCTGCACACTTTCAGCATTGGAGATATCTTCACACATAAGTAAGAGTTCATACTACAAATAGCCTCGTATATTCTGAATTCTGCCTTCAGATAATACACATCCTGGCTCAGAGGACAGTAACAGTAAGATCTAGTTGAAGATGTCCCTGCTCGTTGCAGGAGGGTTGGACTAGATGACCTTCAAAGGGCCCTTCTAACCAAAAATATTCTATTATTCTAACAAGGTAAATAAACAAGAAAGGAATATGAAAGGACAAGAGATTGATGAAACTTTGCACATTTTGGGAATATATCTTCATCCTGTCTTCTGATACACTCTCAGAGAAAATAAAAGCAAGAAGGAGGAAGGAACTAGATAATGGCCTACTCTTTTTTTATTTAAATCTTATAAACGTTTATTAATGATAATGGTCCTTTTTTAACAATATTTTGCATTTAATGTGACTCTTCTGGCCCTTCTCACACTGAGAGATGCAAGATGCAGACCTCACCCACTCTGTTATGGAGGGCAACAAACATGTAGAGACAAAAGGTTATGACAACACTGTTATTATAAATGGTTATTCCTTGTACCCCAGACTTGAACTTTGCTCTGCTCAGCCCTTCTGTGATGCTACTTTTTTTACTTTAGCTCATACATTTTTGCTCATGTATAATTTTCCATAGATGTTAAGAAATCTTATGTAAAAATAACAAAAAACAGAAGAAAGGAGGGCATTCCAGGTCATTTACTGGTACTTAACATAAATGTTCAGAGGAATTTAAGTATGTGGAAATGGCAAATGGGATCTAAAATATTAAGCTATCTATCAGATAAAAAGTTTATTTTTGAGAATAAGTTTTCAAGAAAATTAGTAAAAAAGACATTATGAAAAGAACTCAATAACAAACATGTGTGTATTTATGAAGGAATGTAAGAATAAACAAACAGTCCAAATCCCTGTAGTACGTCGTATATTTTCTTGAAAATCACTACTACATATGGCAAGACCGCCCTTCTTTATAATGAGAAGCATCAGTTCTGAGGATGGCTATTCTGTAAGTCTAATAAATAACATCAGTTAATCTGTTTCTAATCAACAGAGCATTTCTAAGATGGGACTTGAACCTAGTCCTTTCTAAACTAATAAATATTTTATCAAGCATATTTTTGTGTTAAACTGCTGACTGTTCTTCTTATGTCTAAATAAAGGACTATTTAGTAATGATCTTGATGTGTCTTATGAGGCTTATGTGAGCAAACTGTTGCTAAACAAATGACAATCTACAATATCTTTGAATAAGAGAGAAGTCCAGTTTCCTGCCTAGTCAGGGTCACGTGCTGAAGTCATCATTTGAGTATCTTACTCTCCCCCAGAGGGCATAGCAATTCAACCAAAATTCAAAGTTTGGTTTTGTACAATAAGAATTCTTTGCACTAGTGACAAATGACGGGAACATGCTGTTCACTAAAACCCATTTTTGCAAAGCTAAAGTCGCTAAATAAAATTTATATATATGCGTACATAAGTTGCCATGTTCTTATTTAGGGAAACAAAAAATCTCAGTAGTTAATAAACTTGGAAAACAAGGATAAAAAATAGAAGAGTAAGGTAAATCAGATTTGGTTTTCATTACCTCAATAACATGAGTGATAGATTGAGAACATCACAAACAAAAAGGCTTTGATTTCACAAATGTTTCAGAACATAACATTTAGTGCTGGCAAACTTTTTGGTCTGTCATTTACCCTTTTTCCTCCATTCATTAGAATGGAGTCAGAGGCTTATAAGACTTGGCAGGACCTTTTTAGTAACAAAAAGCTTGCAAGGTATATATAGCTGTAAGTAGGTCAAGAGGAGGCCCTTTGCAACTTTTACATACCTTCTGGGATATACCTTATCTTTGATCCTGCCATCTAATCTTCACAGAAAGACACATGCAGTTTCATGCAACTGAGAGAAATCCTGACTGGATATAAGGTCCTCCCAGCTGATTTAATTGCAGTAAGCAGGCAAGGCTCTACCATCAGTTCAGTAAGCTCAGAAGTCCCAAAGGTGTTTCCCTAACAGTTTCTTTAAATATAATCTTGTCTTATTATCCATATGCAAAATTGTTCTTACTAAGCAATGGGAATGCTGAACTTCTTTTTAGTTTAGCGAGGTATCTATTTACTGTAGTTTTTAAAGAAGAGTTACTGCACCCTAAATTCATTCCTTCATTATTATTTGTATTAAATTTTAGGAAAGGGAAAGCTCTGCCATTTTTGCTTTATTGCTTTGCAAGATATGTTCTATTTTAATTTATTCTAACAATGTCTATTCCCTGATAATTTTAATTAAAAAATAAATGAATTTTGACATATGCTGAGATGAAAATTGAGATTTATCGACCCAAAAGGTAAATAAAGTTGAGGATTTACTTCTTGGTGAATAGTTTTTTCAGGGGTGTGTTTCTTCAGACTTGATATAAATATTTTGTGTGTGCATATTTCTACATGCCGATAGGTGTTGAATCTGCTTTGGTTTTGCTATTTTTAAAAAGTGCAAACCCCAAATATGATATTTTTTTGAATAAATAGAAAACAAAATCTTTTTTTTTTCATCTGAATTAATTTTAGTCATTTTCATTAATCTTGACATGATAATTTTTTTCCCTTCTGAGCCTCACTTACTTCATACAAAGTTAAGAAAGACTTCCATTGTAGTTCTATTATTATATTTAGCTGAACAAAATAAGTGAGTACAACAAGGAAACACTCATTAGTCTACACACCCTATTATTATATACCTTTATACAATTCAGTGCTAGAGAGTGACACTATGTAATCATAGAGTTTTCACCTGTTCAAGAGCCAATATGTTTCTCACATGTAACAATAACTGCTAGAAAAGCAGCAACAGAAATTCAGCTTTTGGCCAACTATACATCTACCACAGATCTTTTATCTAACACTTAAAGGAGGAGGTCATGCTGCTTATTTTGCTAATATTGAAGTGCTAACAGAAGTAGAAAATCAGGAACTGATATTCTACTGATGCAACAATACTTTTCAAGTATATTTTTGGTACTATATTTTGTGCACATTGTATTAGAATACATATAAAAAAAATTATGCATGCTGGAGAATGATGAAGATGGTGACACAGATGATTTGGGCACAAATTAAATTTGTGGTTTTTCTCAGTGGGTTTTAATCCATATGGCTTCAAAGGCCTGAAGTATCCAAAGGCTTTTATATTCCCACTCAAGTGGCAAAATGACATTTCTAGAAACTGATAGAGTTGTATAAAGGTTAATTTAACCTTAAATTCTGGTGATAAACTTAAGGATTCTAACTGAGGAATGGGGACAAATGCCTAGGATTCACTCATGCCAGATGAGTGGCATCTCAGTCTTGAGAGTGTCCTGTACTTATGAATCATACATACTTGCATTTCATTCTAGACATTGCAGAGACTAAAAGAAGTAGTGTGTTATTGTTCTGCGGGGCGGAAGTAGGGTGCAATGGGTTTTCTCTATTTATCATTTGCATGTAAGGTTAAGATTTCAAAATTCTAAAGAAAAGGTAACCCCAAAAAAGGTGACTAAGGGTCCAGACAAATGACATGTTTTCACCACGGTTAAATAATAATTTTGCCTTTGTAAAATATTAGCTTGTGTTTTCTGTTATGATATCTTGGCTACAAATGTATTTTGGGATGGGGGAGATTGTGAGAGATTATTTGCTCCTGAGAATACAAATACAGGGGAAGAATTATGTTAGTTACTGCTGTTAGTATTTTATTTCAACATCTTCTGTGATGCTTATTTTCCAAACCATTAATGTGGATGGAACCTACTGTGGAGAACTGAGAGGTTACAGAGAGGAGAATAATAAGCACAGAGAACAATAAGCAATAGAAAAGGCCAATAAAAAAGAACGTCTTTTCAATTTTAGTACAAAATCTTCTGTATAAATTTTCTGTAAATCAGAGGTTGGTTTAATAGAAACTTACAAGCACTTTCTAGATTGAAAAACCAAGGGGCTGAAGCTGTCTGCTCATACATAAAGGAGGAAAAAAAGAAGAGGGAGATAAACAATAACTAGCTTTATTCAAAGTATTTTAACGTTGTTTTCTCATAAATAATTAATATGCAGTGTTTCCCTTGGATATGATTTATATATTTTTAATTTTTATTACTTTTATAAACACTGAAAAAAAGGAAAGCATATAACGATGTAGAGATCTCATCATAAGGGTGGCAAGCTTCATCGGAATAAGAAACACAACATAATTGAAGTAACAAACCTTCTTTTTCATAGAGATTTTGGATCCACTTTAAGTCTTAATGGTTTTTGGAGGCAGAATCAAATCTTCCAGGCAGGCTAGACCTGGAGTTATCACTCTTCTCACCTCAACCTGTTTCTAGCAGCTAAAAGAGTGGAACCTCTGATAAGAATAAGACAATGCACCTGAAAAAAATATTTCTTTTCATATTTAATAATTTATTGATTGGTAGTTTTGTATAATTTACCTGATGTTTTGTTTCAAGCATCTTGACACTGAGATAGCTGCAGGCAGCCCTGCTGGTACACACTGGGCAGTTACAGCAGCTTCCAGCGCAGCATGTGTGTCGTGGTTTCAGCTGGGATGGAGTTAATTTTCTTCTTAGTAGTTGGTGCTGTGCTGTGTTTTGGCTGTGAT
>JAVJGI010000040.1:22323857-22372963 GCA_035590275.1 Ibycter americanus | reverse complement strand
AGGCCAATGTTGACTTACATAAGATAAACTAGTCTCACAGTCTGTTCTAAATCACTTAAATATATTTAACACATATTTACACATTCAACCTTACATGTTTAGTGAGTTTAGTGGGTTTTAACCATTGTAGTACTTCGTTAAATTCAGGTGGCTTGTTGTTACTTGGCATTTGGTTTGTTTTCTTTTTCACAACACCTATAAGAAATAAAGCCTATTAAAGCCAGCAGTTGATGACTCTGGTTAGAATTAACACCTACATAACCATCACACCAAGTTAAAAAAAATTTTTTTCTTCTCTTTTCTGTCAAAAGGATACCCTTTTACTAGCCATTGCTTTTGTACACAAACATCATGCAGCACAATGAAGTTCAGATTTCAAAATGAGTTGTTTATTTTGTACTTCAGTATAATATTTCTTGTGAACCAGTGTTTTAAGGTATGAAAAATACACTACAGTACTGTTATAGTGAAATCCAAGGGTCAAAACTTTTGATGGAGGAATTTCATTTTACAGTAAGCTACAGAAGTAGGGCATTTGTTTTCAGAAAAATGGTATGTAGAGCTAGTATGTTTAACTTAGAGGTATAGATATGAGTTCTGGTTTGGCACTGTCTGCTTGCCATGCTTCCTGTTTCTCACTGGGGCCCTGGTCCCTTAATCATCCCTGTGTGTACATGTTCATTTGCCCTTGAATCCCTCCTGGAGTGAGCCAGCTATTTTCTTTCCAAAACAAAATCATGTCAGATTTGACAGAATAGCTACTCCACAGTCTGTCCCAAACACACAGTATGAATATGTCATGCATGACTTCTTCCACCTGGCATAGTCCTCTACTGCTATCTGAACAGGACTTGAACCTTCAAATATGTCAATATGCCCTCATGCTGTGCCTGAAGGCAACACATGCTGCTAGTCCCCTCTGATCAGAGGCATCACTCTTTCATTATGTTAGGTACTTTGAACTGTAAAAAACACTCATGAAAAGCATGTCTCAGGAAAACTCAATTCAAATGCCACTGGCTTTGTATTAGCCACCAGTCTGCTCCTGAGAGGGCTAGAAGGGAAATATAAGCCAACATCTGCAGCTGGCTACACAGCCAGTTCCTTCACCCAGAATGCTTTCCTTGTGTTGGAGAATAGCCGCAGGTATCCAACCATAGATATGCTTAGCATCTTCATAACACAAACCTTAGAAACTGCCTCTTCCTCCAAAACAGGAGTTGTGATTTTATTGTTTCTAGAAATAGAGAGAAGGGTCTTGTCTTTAACATCTTAACGTAGTTTTGAAGGACTTTGTATTATATAGTCTTCTGTCTGAGGAGATTCTAATGAATCTCTTCCACCTTCCAGGAGACGCCCCTACCAGTCAAGATACATATATTAGTCTAGGTGATGTCATCCTTTACTGCCCATGTTGACTTCAGGCTGCAGTCCAGACAAAAACACCTATTCTGAAAAACACTAACTTTATGTAATATCTCATAGATTATGTGTCATTATGACAAACATTTTGAAAGGGAATGTGGTCATAAACACTTACTTCAGATTTGGATTCTGATCAAAATCAGTGCCATGCATATATAGTTAAAACTAATATATCACAATCTTTTTGTCTACTCATTTTAAAGTCTGATTCTAACAGTTGATTTTCCCTATTAAAGATTTCCAAACAAATTATGTGGAGGATTCTGGCAGAACATAGAACAATCTCTTAAGAAATTTAATATTTTGAATAATTTAACAGTTCTTTTCTATGTAGGAGAGATGTAAGCACAATGTGGATATGAGAGAGGAAAAATGGGAAAAATGTCTGCTGAATTCTGTGAGCTTTTTTTCACAAGCCTTATTGGTACATGAGGCAGAAAAGGGGGCTATCTCTTCCAAGTCTCCTAGTAACTCTACACCTTAAAAAGGTAGATGTGAAAAGTCCTGAGAGTTTTTTTTTCACTAAAGATGCTGCTGCTGCAAGCTGTTCTGATTCACTTCTATAGTATGACTTCTTTTTATATGTAGCAGCAGACAATTAAGATTTCTGATACACAGCAGGTTGTTCTGAGATGCGGGTGTAACAGAACATTCACATACAAAGGCTAAATTACTCACTCTGTCACTGATGATGTTGCGGTTACAAATTTTCATGCTTTGTCTGAAGCTGAACTTCATAGCAAGGTTATAATTGGATCCAGTCTATCCTTTCCAAAAGACAAACATATACAAGCAGCACTGTAACCACTGCAACCACCATTTTATATCAGCTCTTTCATGCTGAACAAACATGTTTAAAAGCACCTGCAGGCTCACTGCTGTTCTTCCTCCCTGTGACAATACACAGCACAATAGACTCTAATTTAGGCAGGACTCCGAGTCATTGTACACCTAGCACAAACTGCATTTAATTCCATAATACCCGGTAATAAAACGGATGAATCATGTGCAAAGACTTTGTCAACTGTATTATCTCATTCGACGAGTGCTTTTAAAATACTGCTAGGTTTCTCCATGGTTTTGTAACTTAATGTAAAGAACCTACTGCTACAGGATTTTCATAGTTCCACTTCTGAGAAGATATTTATTTTAACCACCTGGAGGAAGTATGACTAAACTGCTGCGAGCAGTTTTCTCCTTATAAAAGAAAAATCTTATTAAAAAGAAAAAAAAACCCAACCCACCAACAAAAATCCCTCACAAATTTGAACTTTTGAAAAAAGTTTCTAAATGTTCCAGATGAACAAAATGTTGAGAAGGAATAAAGTCCAAAAAACTCTTGCAGCTTGGATGCTTACAGCAACTGATGCTTAACAGTGTCTAAAAATTCTAACAAACGTGACTAACAAATACAAAGTCAGACAGAAAGACCAGGCAACCTGTGTGGGTGAACAAGGAAGTCCTCATCAAACTCAGACAGGAAAAGGAAGCATACAGGGACTGGAAGCAAGCAGGGAATGGTAACTTGGGAGGAACACAGAAACATTGTCTGGAGCATCCAAGGATGAATTTAGGAAAACTAAAGCCCAAATGGAACTGAATCTGGCCAGGGATGTCCAAGAAAACAAGAAGGGCTTCTAGAAGTACAAAGGTGACAAAGACGACTACGAAAGAGGTGGGCTTATTGCTCAACAAGACAGGGGACCTGGAAAAGTCTGAGGTACTGAAGGCCTTTGCCTCAGCCTTTACTAGCAAGACGGGCCTTCGGGAAAGCCAGGTCCCAGATACCAGGGGGAAAGGCTTGAGCAAGGAAGATACACCCATGGTGGAAGAGCATCAGGGCAGGGAATATTTAAGCAAAAAGGATATATTTAACTTGTACATTCACAGAAGCATAGAATGGTTTGGGCTGGAAGGGACCTTAAATATCACCTAGTCCAACCCCCCAGCCATGGCCAGGGATACATTCCATTAGAACAGGCTGCTCAAAGCCCCATCCAACCTGATCTTCAACACTTCCAGGGATGGGGTATTCATAACTTCTCTAGGCAACCTGTTCCAGTGCCTGGCAACCCTCACAGTAAAGAATTTATTCCTAATATCTCATGTAAATTTACCCTTTTTCAGTCTAAAACCATTGCCCCTTGCCCTGTTGGTACAAGCCCTAATAAAAAGTCTGTCTCCACCTTTCTTATAAGCATAATTTAAGTATTGAAATGCCACTATAAGGTGTCCCCAGAGCCTTCTCTTCTCCAGGCTTAACAACCCTAACTCTTTCCACCTGTCTTCACAGGACAGGTGCTCCAGTCCTCTGATCATCTCTGTGGCCCTCCTCTGGACTCCCTCTGACAGGTCCATGTCCTTCTTGTGTTGGGGTATCCAGAGCTGAACACGATACTCCAGGTGGGATCTCACAAGAGTGGAATAGAGCGGGAGAATCACCTCCCTTGACCTGCTGGTCACACCTCTTTTGATGCAGCCCAGGATGCTACGGACTTTTGGGGCTGCAAGTACACATTGTTGGGCCATGCTGAGCTTTTTCATCCACCAGCACCCCCAAGTCCTTCACCTCTGGGTTGCTCTCAATCCATTCTCTGTCCAGACTGTATTTGTGCTTGGGATTGCTGTGACCCATGTGCAGAGCCTTGCACTTGGCCTTGTTGAACTTCATGAGGTTCACGTGGGCCTACCGCTCAAGCCTGTCAAGATCCCTCTGGATGGCATTCCTTTCCCTCTAGTGAATCAGCTGCACCACACAGATTGGTGTTGTGCAAATTTGCTGAGGGTGCACTCAGTCCTACTGCCCATGTCAACAACAAAGATATTGAACAGCACCGGTCCCAGTACAGGCCCCTGAGGAACGCCACTCGTCACCAGCCTCCACTGGGACATTGAGCCATCGATGGCAACTCTTTGAGTGCAAACATCCAGCCAGTTCCTTATTCACTCAGTGGTCCTCCCATCAAATCTCCCTTTTTAATAAGGATAACATATAACATACAAATGGAACTTGTACTTAAAGCAAATGTTGCATTAGCATCCTTTGTTGACTGCACTAACAATATAGCTGCAGGAAATATTATCACAGTGTGAGAAAGGTTATTGACATTTTGAATGCAGAATTATCTATTTATTACTATCAATAATAAATCAAAAGCATGATTATTTCTAGATGTTTGTGAAACACAAACATTCCAATGCAAATTACTTTCCACCTAAGAGCTAAATACTACGTGCAATTACAATCCCTTCCTGTTGTATTTGTATTGGATGCAAAGTGTAAAATGTCATCCTAAATGTATAGAGCTAGAATCTTATATACATATGACTTATTTCAAGATCATAAACACATGAATGAAAATCACAGCAAGTCTAATTAGGACACTATGGGATTAAATTACCAAAAGTGCAAGATAGGACCCAAGACACAACCATTTATTCTAAATTGCTTTCCCCTTTTTCCCTTTTGCACACAGCAACTTTGTCTAAGCTGTGAGGGAGGAGGCAAAAGAAAAGATAAATTCCTTATGTTACTTAGGGTTTCCTAGAAAGAGACTCTGTTTCTCTTGGAGTAATTAATAATTTGTCTTTGAAGTTAAAATACTGTCTTTTTACTGTATGCAGATGCTCTAAGTACTTAGAAATAATTTTGCCTGGCTCTACAATGAACATTTAATATCTTCTGTCAGGATTTTCACTTAATTCAGTCATCTTGACTTCTGTCTTAGAACTGCATAATTTGGAATGAATACTTTTACAGGTGAAATTTCTCTTGCCTCATAATTTGAGGTTTGGGCATATTTATTTACATTTCAGAAAAATTATTTATCTCTTCACTGGACTTTTTTTCCTTTGTGCTTTTTTGTATGTGTGCTTACTTTTGTACCTGTAGGAAAATCACTGTAACAACTTTATAAAGCATTACCCAAAGTCTCTGTTATTCCTTTATTTAAAAAGAATAATTCTAACAGCTACTGCACTACCTGTGTTAGTGCTCTTCATTACACAGCTGATTGGTCACCTTTAAGGGCTGGCTTATTTTCAGTTTTTCTGCATGCTTTTCTTGGCAAAAAAATTACTAAGCTTGAATCTCAGGTGATATTTCTATTTTGGTAGAAACTGCCAAAGGATAGCTTGATTGTTCCCTGACCTGCCTGTCATTCAAGCTGTTAAACATCTATAGATGTATCATCAAAACAGATACAAAACCTGCCTGCTACATTAATGATTAACCACTGTGGAAGACAGATTGCATAGGCAGAAAATTAGTTGTTCATGTTGCTTGTCATCATTCAGAGCCAGTTGATGGAGCAATGGAACCACATAGATGTATGCCATGTGCAAGCTGACTGGCTATGCAAGCAGAACATTTTCAAAACATAGCTGGCCTTAACATAAAACTATCAATATTGCATCTTCAAAAAAGAGAAAACGAAGGTAAAATTTACCACTTTATAAATGTGACAATCAACCCAATTATGTCAGTAAAGGTGTGGACCTCATTCTCTACTTTTTTCCACAGCAGTATAAGGGGAATGTTAGAAAATGGATTTTTATGAGGTCAAAAGTGTAAGAATTCCCTTTCTTGATCAGAGTTTCTTTTCTTGTCACTAAGTGTTGGATGGAAGAAACTTTGTTTTTCTATTTCTTTTTCTTTAGTAACCTCCTCAGGCTACTTCTTTTTCCTGCTGGAGATTTCTCTTAGTGCTCATGTTACAACATCTTGGAAATCCTGAAATTCTCAGGAAAAAATCTGAATAAATACATTAGTGTTGCTACTTCAGTTGTGAAGTTAAAATATAAATCCTTTTGAATGTTTACAATGTGTAACTACCCAATGAAATAATTTAATAATAATAACAATAATAATAGTTTAATTTCTGTGAACTATTCTTACCTTAAAAGTATCCATGTATAAAGGATGAAATAATCTTTACAAGTCAGTCAGGTATTAAAAAGGACGAAGTCTCTTGCTTCTACAAGACCATAGAGAATTCACTGTGTATATTCCATTGGATAAGATTTTTTTTTTTTAAAGAATAGTTGTTCAGAACATTTGGATGCTTACCTTCTTCAGTGACCTCTTAAACTTAAAACTGCAAACCTCAAAACTTCTTTTCAGTTGCCACTTAACTTGGAGGTGTCTAAACCAGCCAGAAGGCATTTTTCAATATTCTCCTAAGTCCTGAACTGGTCTGGTTTCATTCCCAGACGGTTGGCATTTTCTCAACTTATCAGAAAAGGAGAGATTTGTATTTTTTTGGACTCACGGAATACATTTATAGACTAAAAAGTTACATTGTAACAATCATTTTATCTTTAAAAATCTGCCTAAGTGATCCACACCCTTTCAAAAAATGTCAGTGATCAAAGTCCCCCAGACCTTAAACTGTGGTTAAAGCACCAACCTTTTCCACTCTTTCAAGGCCAATTAAACTTAAATGGTTTTTAACACAGCAGGTGTGGCTGAGTATTGCCCCCATGTTCTGGCCAACATAGCCTGTGTGCAGGGGGTCAGGGCAGGCTACTACACCATCAAAGGTGGAGTTGAGTCCTTGCAGGTAAAAAAGTGATTCAGTAGGTGTCTTCTATTTCTTGAGCAATATTCCTAGTTCTTAATTATCCTGGAAAACAAACAAACAAGCAAACAAAGATTGCCATCATTACTGTGAAATTAAAGCACCTCCAATCTGCCATTGTGAAAAATAGGGTAGAAGCTTTGACTGCCAGTACTGTTATTTCTGACTGCAGATCCCATGTAAACAGTCTTTCTTGTAGTTTCTCATTCACAGGGGAAAAAAAAAGACATTTTCACAATAATTTTTTATTTGCTAGGTGTCAGCACCTGACTTCAACATAATGCCTTTTCTGGCTGCTGTTCCAAGATTCTCATTTCTCGTCACACAGCAGGAGTTAAACTGGGGTGCTTCATTTGGAGCTTCAAGGGTCTGTCACCAAGGGCCATTCACTGCAGCAGCTGAATGAACAGTAAAAGAAAAGGTGAGGATATGCAGGACCTGCCTGGAGAGGAAGCAGTATGCCTAATAACTAAAATTCGAAGAACTTCCAAGATGGCATTGGAATAAAAGCCCCTTCTTTTTTGGGCTTCAGGGCAGATGTAAAATTGTGCGTTAGTTTGGATCAGATATTCCAAATGAATTGGGCCTCTGGTGAGTGCTCTAACTGCATGAAAGAGGTAAATCTGGTAACAAGTCAGACCCGATTCTAATATCAAAGGATAGAAGAAGTGGAAAGTGTAGCACTGAAGTTGCAGATGAATGGTTAGAAAAAAGAATAAATGGCTTTGTGACAGAAGGGTGAGGGAAGATGACCTGAGTCATGAATTTTTACTGTTGCCGTCACATATGGCTGCAACTGTCTTTAACAGCAGTGCCTCAATTTCGTCTGCCATTGTTGGTGGTGACTTTATTAGCTTATGTCTGATTTTCTCCTTTCTTATTATTACACCTTGCAATGCTGCTCCCATCTTTTTAAAGTTTTTAAATGATACCTGATCTATAGCAGCATAAAAATTGACTCTCTTCTTTTCAATCCTCTTCGTTACCTTTGTGGCCAATTAACTTACTTTATTTTAACACAGTTCTGCTTCATACTTCCCCAGAATCTGTTCATCCACAGCAGTGGGTGACAGCATATCTAAATCCCTGGTCTCTTTTGGTTTTGTTTTGACAATCCATTTTGATGCAAGTCCAGCACTAAAACATTAAAGAAGCCTTGCTGTTGCTTATAATTTTTGTCTTGCATGAAGACACAGGGTTGTTTTTTGTTTATTTGTTTATTATTTTGAGGGGGATTTTTTTTTTTCCATAAAGCAGGTCTGTTTTTGAAGAGAATAAACACAAAGAGCAAATGCAAGCGTCGCATTTTTAAAGATCTTTTGACAAGTTAAATTATTTTCTGGATGCTCTTTTATTAAAAACACACTCTTGCAGTCAGTCATAGCCTCACAGCCCTCAAGTGCCATCATAGGTCTATTCTTGTGAATTTTCACTGCTGGCATGTCTTTTGCATTTCTTGATTCCCCTGCACCTTCTTTTCTGTTTTACTTTCGACTGTTCTTCACCTGTCAGGTCTCTCCTGTTGCATCCACCTATTTTTTAATTCTGGAGTCTAGCTGTAGCTCATTACCTGAATGTGTTGTCCTGAGATGTTTTTTTATTTAATTTAAGCCTTATCTTCTAACACCTTCTCTACACAAAGTTTTTCTTTTCCTTTCCATTCTTTGGTCACTTGATCTCAAGCCAGCCTGGCATTATGAACATTGTACTGATTACATGTCTATTGCTTTTCAGAATTTTTAAAATGCTCTTGGCATTGTCTCATCTATTCAGCATAATTACAGTTTGGTTTTCCATTTTCCTACGCACTTCACAAATCAAGTACTTTCAAAACACAGATGTAATTGTACTTACACTTCCAAATTAATTTAAAAGAAAAAAAAGTCCAACATGCTAAGTATGAAGAAAGCAACAATTATTACGGTATTTCATTTGCAAACATAAAATTAAACTAACCCTTGCAGATGCAAACTTTCAGTTTAATTTAACACTAAACAATGCTAATATACAGTGATCTAGATTTTTGCTAGCAACCATGTGTAAATATATATATATAAAATTGAAACATCACCACCTTTAAGGATATTTATAATACTTTAAATTTTCTAAAAATTTTATTTTAAAACTTACGAGAAAATAACATATTCTCTCTGTCTGTGGAAGTGTTGTCTTTAAATCTTAGAAAGCCATTCACTGGAAACACTCATTCTACAGAATTTGATTGGGAGTTCATTTGAGTGAAAGTGTTCTTATTTTGCCAGTTATCTAACATTCTGACATTGCCTTTGACTCTTTTCATCTTATCTTTGTTTTGACTAGTTCCATTATTTGTATGATTGGATGGACATGAAACTTTCTTAAGTTTAACAAGGAAAACAAATACCTTCCTCCCCTCACATGTGCCCCAGTAAATAGTAAGTACTCAAGTTTCTTTATGTTTCCTTACATTCTTACAGTGTTTCTTAAGATTTTCACTTTCCAAATATATTAGATGGAAAAAATAATATTACTCTCTTGTCCTGAAAAAAATCAATAAAGATTATCATGGAAATGAATTTACTTTCATGAATACATCTTTACAAGTTTCATTACGTAGCACCGGACATCCCTAATGCATACATCTACCTTACAATACAATTTTCTCCAGTCAGAATTTCAATGAGCACCTTCAGATACATCATTATTTATCAGTTTCCCACACCTGTATAACCTTTCATTACAGCTGAATCCAAATGATGTGAGTGGATCATGCATACATGCAACTGTAATCAGCATAACTATAAACATATCTGAACAAATAACATTTACAGTATTTCTTGTACCTATTGAATTTATCAAAATTTCTTGCAAGACTTTATAAAAGCTAAGGCAGATCACTTAAAAAATTATTTTGTCACTGTCTCATTTGTGTATTCCTTATTGTAGGTATGTGACTCCCTGGCACTGAAGATAAAATAGTTAAAAAATAAGCAAATATGAGAGGTGTGTCAGGTGTTTGGTATTTTATATGACTATGTATTGCTTGTATTGGAAATGTAGTAATTTTCAAATGTACCATTGCACTAAAGACAGTTGATGCTCACTCAAAACAAACAAAAAAAGGAAACTACAGATCAAAGACTGGACCCGCACATTATCTACATCTAATGAATGAACATAGTCCTGTCTTGTTAAAACTGATCTACTAGCAGGGTAGCAATCTATACAGTTCAAGATGACATTATAAAAATGAAATTATTGACATTTCCTTATTATCCTAAAAGAATAAAAAGGTTCATTTAAAGGTTATTTTGGCTGAGAGGAGAGAGGTGAAAAGCATCACCTTTTCTATAACTGCTAAAAACTCTAAAGTAGACTATTGTTTTCTTTTGCTACAAAGAAGAATACTCCAGCCCACTAATCATTTCAACAAGAAAATATTTTAAGCTTATCTTTATTAACGGTTTGGTTAACTGTCTTATGGACCTGGCAACATTATGTTTGTCAAAAAATTTTTCGAAGCAACTTATTTCAGCCAGCTAAGTCATTGGAGTACAAAATTAGCAATAAAAGTCAAACTCCGTATGCCTTTAATTTAAATGCATAGCTAAGAACCTAAGAAAAACAGCATCATGGAATCAGAATAATTTGAGTCAGGAGGGACCTCTGGTGGTCAGCTGGTCCAACCACCCCGGTCAAAGCACGACCAGTTAGGTCATCTAACATCATTCAGGGACAGGTTCAGTTGAGCCCTGAGCATCTCCAAGAATAGATGGTCCACAACCTCTCTGTGTAATCTCTTATGCTTGACCACTGTCACACGAACTAACTAACTAATAAATAAATGAAAACCTAATATGTAATAGAAATTTCCCATGTTTCAACTCATGTCGCCTCTGTCCTTTCATTGTGCACTTCCAAAAAGAGTGTGGCTCATGTTCCCTCTACCTTCTGATCAGGTATTTGAAGACAGCAATGTTGTTTGCCCTGCCTTTTCCTTTCCAGGTTGAATAAGCCTAGCCCTTTCAACCTCTATTTGTACATCCTGTGCTCCAGCCCCTGACCATCTTTCCAGCCATCCTGACCATCACTAGACTATCTCCAGCATGTCCCTCTCTCTTCTGCGGGGGAGCCCAGCACTGGATGCAGTATATGGATGTATCTCACCAGGGCTGAGGGAAAGAATCATATCCCTTGACCTGATGGCAATGCTCTGCCTAACGCATCCAAGGAGACTCGCTGACTTCCTTGCTGCAAGAACACACTGCTGGCTCATGGTCACTTTGTTCACTAGGACCCACAGGGCGTTTTCTGTAAAACTGCTTCTCAACCATTCAGACCCCAGCACATGCCACTGCATGGGCTTTTTCCTACCCAAGTGCAGGACTTCACATTTCCCTTTGTTAAACTTCATGAGGTTCCTGTTGGCTCATTTCTTCAGCCTGTTGAGGTCCCTGTGATGGCATCCCTACCCTCCTATGTACTGACCACTACCTCTAATCTAGTGTCCTCCACAAAGTTGCTGAGAGTACACCCCACCCTGTCACCCAGGTTTGTAAACATTAGACACTAGACATTACTGATTCCAGTACTGATCCCTGAGAGATGCCCCAAGTTACTAGTCATCATCTGGACTTTGTATTTCCTGGTTCACTTTATTCACTAAACCACATCTCTGCAAGGAGCTTTAGAATCTAACTTGAAAAGTCAAACACAAATTTTATACCTGTGTGAGTAAAACTTAATCTGAAGTCAGCAGAACTTTCCTGTTACTATTTTAATTGAATTTCAAATTATAAAAGCTACTTTACAGGAACTATATAGACTGAAAGAAATGTGGTGACCAAAAAAGTTTTATCAGGGTTAGATGGTCTAGAAACTTTATACTAGTCCTTGTAACAGAAGGTTTTATATGTTACCTTGTACTCCAAAAAAAATTTACTCATAATGCCTGTTTAAAATAGCTCCATTGAAAACTGCCTCTTGTAGTGTAACAAATGCTTTAACAATAGTGATCCGTGTTGTTTACTTCAGTAGCACTTTTCTGTAAAGAACAGCCAATCAAAATGCATTTGATTCTGTCATATGTCCCAACACTGAATTTTAAATAAACCATGATGAAGAGCAGGCTTGCTTGAACTCACGCTTTACAAAGTGAGAAACAGCAAAAAAGAGGGAAATCCCTGTTCACTTTAGTTGAGATGCAAAAAACCACAAAAGTCTCTGCAGAGTTTCCAAATGGCAGAGCAGCTTATGCACAAAAGACATGGAGCCATTTTTCAGGTGAGGCCAACAATTTGATATCAGAGAACTGCTACTGAAATTGCATTTTTTCAAGTATTTTTTTAGTCCCTAGCTACATGCTGTTTCTACCATCTTTGAAGTTTTTGACTTTTCCTTCTGGCATATATGAAAAGGGCAGCAGCCTTGTGGAAAATCTGATTTTGAGCTGGGATGGAGCTCACGTTTCATGTGGGACCTGCTAGGACATTGGGAATTGAACTGCTAGCAGTATCTTGGGAGTTTCAGTCAGAAAGAGTAGAAAAAACTTTGCCTAAACCCATCTTCTAGATGACTTCTAGTTTGCAATGATATTGATGCTGAGATATATTAAAAATGTATTTATCTGCTTTAGGGAGTGAAATTCCGCAGGAGTCTAAGATTTGTGCTGAATGGGCTGGCTTCACTCCAGATCAGAAGCATTTTGGAAATACTGTAATTCAAAAAGGAAAGATTTTCTGGCTAGATTGACCCCCATGTGAGATACTGATGTCAGTGAGAAAATTCTACACATTGATTTCTCTAATGAAAAGCTGTAGGTCTTATATTGCGGTACTAAACTTCCTTTGCAGTTCAATTATGTGAAAACTAAAGACTTGCTTTTTCCCTTTTCTTCTAGTTAATTTTTTATATAAATATGAGCATCCATGTTATTAAATAGATAAAAAAGATGTATTTTTCCTCTAAGTGAAGAGGTATAATAGGCAAAGAAGGGTAAATGATAATTTTGTCTTCATGCTTACTCAGACTACCATGACCACATTTTCCCTTCAACATGAAGATGAAATACATTTTCCTATCGTGAAAAAAAAATAAAACCCTGCATTAATATTCTTGAACTATATTTTTGTTAGCATGGAAAAGAAAGCTTGCAATGCGCCAATAGCTGACTATATTTGTTTTGCATCTACTCTCTCTTTCTTTCTTTCTTTCTTTTTTTTTTTAATAGTTATTTTTCACACCTTTGATTTTTTTTTAAGCAATTTGTTATATGTTTGGGTATGTTAAATATCTTATAGAGACTTCAGATATTTACATGACTCCTCTTGAGTAATATGTATGTTTGTGATTATTTCCTGCAATGGGAAGACTCAGTGCAGACTTTTTGAACTGGTAGAGTACAATCAAGATTATTGACCTGCAAGACTGCAAAAGGTCATGGAAGTAGCAAAAACTATTTGACAGTAAGGGATTAGAGTGAGCTTCGGCACTTTCTGCTCATGTGCTGCTAATAACAGCGAGGTCTTGTCTGTAAGATTAAATTTATGCATAGCTTCGTCTCCTACTAACACCACAAACTTGTCAGATAAGGGAAGAGCTGACCCCTAAAAAAATCTGTTTTCATTTTGACCAAGGCATTTAGATTCCCTTTCTTAAGGCAATATAAATGCCAATTTAAGTGAGGTTGATTTGAAAGGAAAGGAAGAGCTCTTTGTCATAATTTTGTTCCTTCTTGGGATAGCTGTTTCAAGTTTACTGATAAAAGTTTTATATTATATTCTAGTTACTTCTTCTGATCAGACACTGCCAAAAGAAGGATCTCAATATTCCTTTATTTAAACGTCATAAATTACATCACAATATTTTTTTCTCTGTACTTTCACATGATAATGTAAATATCTTCATTTCATGTCCCTAATCTAGTTTGCTTTCTTGTCAGAATGCTTAGAATAGACACAAAATTCCAAGACAATGTTAGTTATATCTCAGCAGGTAAAAAGTGCAATCCCTGTACATCTATACATTGTGATTTGAACAAGGTAGTAAATAAATCATTGCAGTAAATTTAGTAAAAATCTTCTAAGCAGCTTAAACTGCAAATACAAGCTGGATATTAGCATTATTAACAGGGCATTGACTATTTTATCAATAAATGGAATTACAACAAAGTGAAACAATATTTTCATTGCGGTTGATACTACTGGCATTTATTTTAAGTAGAATGGTAGAGCATATTTTGTACATCCAAATGTTGGCTCAGACTATCAACTCAAAGTGACTAAATATCCTGAAGGTGAGATACTGCATTTTGTGATTTACTGCCAAACATGCTGCATTTCATGGTAAGCAATGCTCTTCTGTTGACTTTATTAATGAAAAAAAGCAATAAACAAAACTATAAAAATTCTGCCTGCCTTTATCTCCAAATGATTACAAGAAAAAATAAAAGGAAAAAATCCTATTTTTTTAAAGAACGAAATAAAAGGGTATCAAAACCAAATACATCTACTACAAATATAATTTTAAATAAAAAAGAGGAATCTTCTAAAAGTTTCTGAGTTCCTCTTTTTCTCAAGAAATGACAGAATTTCTCTAGTTATTAAACAGGATAGTGTATTACTTTAACATAAAATTGCATTCATTTTGCTGAGAACAGCATTCAGAAATTTATCAAGGATAAAAAGGCATACATTAGGACGAGAAATATAAAATATGAACACATTTTTCTTGAGTATGTAGGACAGCAGAATCTCTGTTTTATTCAGTTTTTTTTTTCTTATAAGTATCTCAAGATGGCAGTGTTTCAGAGTACTTCTAATTTCTCTGTTCAACATATTCTTAAAACTTGTTTGATTAGCGTACTCATCATAATGACTGCATCTCAGTGTTGCAACTAAGTGTGGGCAAAATCTCAGGTACTGGAGAGATCAACACCTGTAATGTTACAGAAAGACCATTATAGAAAAGATAGGTAAAATATGGATCTTACTTTCAAAGGCCACTGGTATGTCTTTTTTTACACTGACTTTATAAAATTTGTAGGGGCATTAATTTTTATTTTAACAATGGAATCATGTTTAAATTTGTTAAGCAGTGCTCCCAGCTTGTGCCCAGGCAATCCACTGACTCACAGAGATGCTGGCTGAAGCAGTTTAGATCTGAAGCTGCCAGGGTTAAACAGTAAGGTTGGTCCAGCTATGCCTAAGGATGAGTTGGATGGGAGCTGTTAGCAATAAAGAAGAACAAATGAGTTTGATCAGCAATCTCAAATGCTTCTGAATCAATTGGACATTCTCCTATGCCAGTTCAGGGATCAATAACTGTGATGGATACATGATCAAGTAATTCTCTGTTCAGTCATGATAATACAGTTTCCTTACCTGGACAGCTCCCTGTATCAAGAGAAAACTAAGAAGGGCTGTTGGCTCTTGAAAGAACTGCTAGCTTCTAATCCTGATCTGGATGGGATTTCCAAAGTAGTGGTTCTCCAGAACCTTTTTGTTCCCAGGAGAAGCAGCCATCTATCACTCCCTTGACTCAGCCCAGGATTAACAGCAATTTTTAATTCTCTGTTGATAGCACCCCAAAAAGGTCTTCTAAATTAAGAACACCTTCTGATTAACACATACACATCTAAAATTACTCCATAAGAATTAGTGAAAGTTTTTCATATAAATATGGGATTGGCACATGGAAAAAATGGCAAGGGGAGGGGGGAGAGTGGAGAGAGAGGAGAACTTTAATCCACTCACCACAAAACGTAAGGACAGAGATAATTCTCCTCACTTTACACACATGAAAAAGCTCTATCTCTCCCCCTCTCTCCCTTGGCCCCATCCCCACCCCTTTCCTTATCCTTTCAGAGACTTCTACCTTTAGTCAGTTATCTTTGCTGTAAATTTCTGTAAGCTGTAATTGGATAATCTTCCATATTTTGGCAGACCTCTTTGTCAGCGAAATTTGTGGAATTATAGACCATACTTGATGAAATTAAGAGTTGTTAAATTTACAAAGGGCTAAAAAAAAGATGTGGTGTTTTGTTTTCAGTTGAAACCCCATTTTATCAGCCAGTATTTTTAAGGAACCCTATAACAAAATGTATATGCCTGTACATCTATGTTCCTTAATTTACTTTCTGTCAAAAAAGACTCTTCGTTTATGAATATCATCATCTCTGTGCATGTTTTATGGAGAGTTTGGATGTTTGCTACCCTTGACCTTAGAGATCTCAAATCTCAAATGTGTAGGCACGATGAGAAGCATTTTCTCCAAATCATTTTCATTTTTGCACTCTCTCTGAGTGTACATTTGGCTCTTAGTCACATACAAAAGCCCTACACGTAACAAGTTAGTTCTTGCTTTGTTTGCCAAAGATTTGCAAGGAGAAACACTTAGTTCATCCGTAGTTCACCCAATCAAGCTGGGATGTGAAAGGGCTTTCACTTTAAGAGAAAGCATGAGAGTGAAGAATCCAATCTTCCATTGTCACTGATGGTAATTTTCACATTCCTATTGATGTCTCACATGTCCCTCTAGTCTCATTTTTCCTTGCCCTTATTTTCTTGTGTGATTCTTAGCCATGAGTCATCTCCTCCACTCTTCGGCAGTTTATCCTCAGATTTTTCTATAACCAAGCTGGTTTGCTTTGACCAGCAGCTCATTATATTCTCATGCTCCTTCTAACCTTCCTCTTAGCAATACTCTAACCATGAATTCTGAACTACTCCGCCCATTATTTTATAGCCATGCTGAATTTTAAACTTTCCAGTTCTTCCTTTTTTTTATCAACACAGTTAATTTATACTGCACACCTTCTGCTGTTAAACTTCCTGGATGTCTATGTCCTTTTTTATATTGCTGCAACAAAGATTAGCAAACTCAGTTTTACTAGACACAAAAGGCACTTCATTTCTGTACTTGAACCTACTATGAAGGTTCTATGAGGTAATGCTGTGTTGGCTTGTTTGGCTTTCTTTATTAATCTGTTCTCCCCTTCATTTCTGCTATACTCCATGTTGAGCACCATTATTTCTACATTCAATGGATCTTCAGCATCTGCAGTCCTTGATGCCTGTTCTCCACATGACATTTGTTGACTTTTCCATGAAATTATGTATCACCATTTCATATGTCAATTCCTTCACCTGTCATTCTTGTACTTTATTCACATGAAGATTTCCATTAATTTTCCTGTTATATCCTTTTATCTGCAAGATTAACTATTGCTTGCCATTCTCATTCCCCTTTGATCTAGTTCCATCACCTCAGCTGCTCTTCTTTTTTTCCCTCCTTAGAAATAAAGAAAACAAACTGTATGCTCTCTCCCAGACTTTTCCTGTCTCTGCAAGTAGCTCTCCATCTTGGTGCTTTCTTTCACTTCTAGTTTACTGAAATGCAGATGATTCAAGTGAGTGCCATGGCATGTTCGTAGTGTGTGTACAATTTCCATGTAATTCAGGCTATCAAAACCTTGTAAATCTATCTTCTCATGAAGAGATAAAACAAACTAACTAACAAGATATAAATAAATTATATTTCTTAGAGAGATCCTACTTTAGATAGTTGTAGACGGCAGTGTAATTATCAGATGTAAATATACACAAAAAGATAGAGGAATGAAGTAATAATCAGAACTGGCGTTCTTCTAAGTAATTATCAGCTTGACCCTGACCAAAATTCTGTACATGCCATTCTATGCATAATTCTTTCATTAGCAAGAAAACTGAACTTTTGCCCAGTAATCATTGTTACACTCATAATCTTGTTAACGGGCTAAAGGAACAAGCCATATACACAGGAAGCCAGGAATCTATTGTTAGACTAATTAAAATCTTAACAGTTGAATCAAAACACAAAAAGCAGCTCTTCTTAGTCTAGTTACAGTAATGCTAACACTCAGAGTTCAAATTAATATAAAAAAACTCATTAATAATAATAATCTTAAAATTGTTATAGAAAAAACCACCTTCCTAATAGCTAACCTTTTCCTCTAGTATTTATGCTCAACCTTCCAATGTTTCTCTGGATTTCATGATCAGTGGCAACAGTCTTTCCCAAGCAGAGAGATGACGGGGTATCAGAGGGAGTCTTCAGTGTGCCAAGTTCTTCAGTACGTAGAAGTGATTCTCGTGGTGGGGGGCCCCATATTCCTCAGTCTCATAATCTGCTTGAAGCTCTTGTTATGGACTTTCTTATCACAGTCTGTTTTCTTCTTTCTTTTCTTTCATACCCAGCTACAGTTTGACTGTACAATTTGTTGCACAGTAGTCTCCACCAACTCCAATTAACTTGTTACAAGTATGTTACTTGTTTGCAAAGTGACTACCTGGGTTTGTCAGAACTTTACCATATTTGACAGTCAGAAAGAGTAACCTCAGACAAGCTAATCAAGAGTCACTTGATCATTAGGACATTTTTTTAAAAAGGAAAAAACAGCTCTGGCCAAGGCAAGCCCACACAAACCCCAAGTCCCTGCACTCAGGGGTCAATTAAACACCTGTGGTTTTCTACTAGTTTTTTTGCTAGTAATGGTAAAATCATATTTAGTGAGCTACACCAATAAGTCTATTTTTAGATAATTTATAATGCTGATTTAATCTGCTTATCACAAGGGCCTTCTTGTAAGTCCAGAGTCCATTGCTTGCCTCTGCAGAACCACCCTATCTGATGTGTCCATTGAACAAAAAGAAAAGGTATACTCTGCAATTATGGTGTAAACAGAAAAAGAGAGGATCCAGTGCAAATGTGGATGACCATGTGTGCTGAGTATGGGGATCATTTCAGATTTGGGGCAAAGATGTGATTAGTCAATAATTAATGACTGCACTATTCACTTCATAGTCAGTCACCATCTTTACATGGGGGCAGAATTTTAACTTATATTTTCACAGTTGCTCTCAGAAAAGCAGCGGCAGTCACTGATATCTCCATTATGAAAATCAGGCTATTAACCTAGGTTCCAAACTTTCCACTTAGGAACTTGGTTTTAACACCCCTTGGTATGAAGATTCAGAGAGCTTTTCCCTGGTTAGCTGATGTCATTATCTCCTGCCTTTGCTCTTGATTCTGCATTCTAAAGGGCAAGATTAGCATACCTTCTTTACCATGGACAGATTTTACTACAAATGCACTAACCATAGAATCGCTGAAAACATTAAATAATAAAGAAAACAAATAGCTTAATTTCATGAAAATTTCCAGGGATAACTATTTAAGTATTGGAATATTTTAAGAAGAGATATAAGTAGAAACTTCTTTGCGACTCAGCCTGGAACAAATTTGATTGTTACCTTAAGCTTTGTTTATTATATCTATAGAAAAGAGTGAGGCTGACATATTCTTTTGTAAAGGAAAGTATTGCAGATACAGGAAGGAAAAAAATTTATCATAATTCAATTACTATAATGGAGGATTTGAAATAGAATTAAAGTTTTTATTTTATGAAAAATAATAAAAAGGATGAATGACATTGATCTAATTAAACTCTGTGGGTGAACAAACAAACAAAAAAAAACCCCAAACCAAGAGAGACAACACAAAAAATAAACCAAACCAAAACAACAAAACAAAGAATGTACAGGAATTATGATATTGTCGAAGTAATACATATTAGGAAATCCTTTATTCGTATAGAAAATAGGGGAAAAAAACAGTGATTCTAAACTATGATGGACATGTTTGGTGTCAATGCAAAGAAATTAAAAATACACAAAATATAACGAAACAAAGGAAGGATGCCTGTAGGATTACTATTCACAAGACATCTTGGTTAATTTCTTCTTTCTACAGACTTCATGCATTGTCTTTTCCAAGATAATTTCCTAGTTTTGATGTATGTTTATCTTCTATTTTCGTATTTCCAGTTAAATGATCTTTTTTTTTTTTCTTGTACCTACACGACAGCAGGCATTGTTACAACTGTCATGTTAAAAATGTTAGGTGAGTTTTTTAGAAACCTGTTGTTCACTTGCATTACAGCCAAAAAAGCTTAGACCTTACTAGAGAGGCATTGTATAGAAAATAGTGAAGCAGTTAGACCAAGGGTTGGGGTTTTTTTAAATGTTTTCATTTTTTGTTATTTGAACAAGGTCAGACAAACCTGATCAATCAGTCAGAGTTAAAATTTTCCTGTAATATATTCTGTTGCAAGACTTTGAGGTTGAAAAAGGTATTAATGAGCCTTCATTTCTTTCACATGGCTGTACTGAGAAGTTAATTTTGCCAAAGCACTTTGTGGAAAAATATTAGCATTGTCATTGATAGGAAAAGAGAAAAATAGAAATATAAGAGGTCAAGAATTTCAACAGAGGCTCAGGTCTGTGTTTTTTGGTAAATGGCATGTTCTTTAAAGCTTTGTGTAACTGTGTAGTTTATGTCCTATTGTTATCTGTGATATACATAGCAAAGTCCTGGCTGCATCATGTAGAAAGAACTGTCTGTGACACCAGAATAATAGAATAACAGAACTGTAGAATCATTTAGGTTGTAAAAGACCTTGAAGATCATTGAGTCTAACTGTAAATCCAGCACTATCAAGTCCACCGCTAAACCGTGTCCCGAAGTGCCACATCTACACATCTTTTAAAATACCTCCAGGGATGGTGACTCAGCCACTTCCCTGAGCAGTCTGATCCAATGCTTGATAACCCTTCTGGTGAAGAAATTTTTCCTAATATCCAATCTAAACCTATCCTGGTGTAACCTGAGTCCGTTTCCTCTTGTCCTATCACTTGTTACCTAGGAATAGAGACTTGACACCCACCTCGCTACAACCTCCTTTCAGGTAGCTGTAGAGAACAATAAGGTCTCCCCTGAGCCTCCTTTCCTCCAAGCTAAACAACCCCAGTTCCTTCATTTGCTTCTCATAAGACTTGTGCTCTAGACCCTTCACCAGCTTCGTTGCCCTTCTCTAGATGCGCTCCAGCAGTTCAATGTCTTTCTTGTAGTGCGGGGCCCAAAACTGAACACAGGATTCAAGGTATGACCTCATCAGTGCCGACTATAGGAGGACAATCACTTCCCTAGTTCTACTGGCCACACTATTTTGGATACCAGCCATGATGCTGTTGGCCTTCTTGGCCACCTGGGCACACTGCTCTCTTGTGTTTGGCTGGCTGTTAACCAATACCTCCAGGTCCTTTTCTACTGGGCAGCTTACCAAGCACTCTGCACCAAGCCTGTGGTATTGCATGGGGTTGTGGTGACCCAAGTGTGGGACCTGGCACTTTTCCTTGTTGAACGTCATACAATTGGCCTTGGCCCATCAATCCACCCTGTCCAGATCCCTTTGCAGAGCCTTCCTTCCCTTAAGCAGATCAATACCTCCCCACCGAACTTGGTCTCATCTGCAGACTTACTGAGGGTGCACTCAATCCCTTCATCCAAATTGTTGATAAAGATATTAACAAGGACTGGCCCCAATACTGAGCCTTGGAGAACACCACTTGTGACCAGATGCAAACTGGATCTAACTCTGTTTACCACCACTCTTTGGGCTTGGCCAGCCAGCCAGCTTTTTACCCAGCAAAGGATACATCCTTCCAAGCCATAGCAGCCAGTTTATCCAGGGGAACACTGTGGGAAACAGAGTCAAAGGCTTTACTAAAGTGCAGGTAAACAACATCCACAGCCTTCCCCTCATCCACTAAGTGGGTCATGATGCATGTGAAGGAGTATAAATGTGGGGTGACAACAGAGACAGACCTTGAAGATATGGGCCAAATAATACCAGAGATGAAAACAGGCTAGAGAATTATCAACAGCTCATGCATGGTAAGTTATTGATAACAATGCAAACTCAAAATGCAACAAAAAAGGTAAGTATCTAACACATATTAAAAAGCCATATATAGCTGAAAATAACAGAGACCTGCAGACTGATGGAGAAAGAGCAATGTGTGTGAAAAGTGGTTAATAATGGGGTCTAAGTGGACCCCATGGCAAAGAAGAAGAAATAATCACCATTAACATCATGATCCTCCAGATAAAGAGAAGGAAGAAATGCTCACCATGTCAATGACTGCCTTCCTGCAAAGGACATCAGAATGCCCACAGGTTGTCATAACCATGCTCCCCAAACTTTTGTCAATATGCAGGAGCTGTGGAGGGGTGAATGCAATACAGAGAAAAAGTAAGAGGTACTAGGGGAGACAACTTTCAATTGCAACAATGTCTAAGAGATCTGTTTTATATTAATAAGTATTTTAGACTGTGAGTGTTAACATCATCAGAACTGGTTAAAATGTTTTCGTTAAACTGTTGAATCATTAAGTAGGTCAGAAATAAATTGTAACAATTTATTAAATAACAATAGGTTGTGTTGTATTTTAATCAAATGAAATGGCATATTCATTTTCTGATCTCAGAATTCATTTTCTTGTCGGCCTTCTGAAGCCTTTGCAATCAGTACCACTTAAGACTGAAAAAATTACAATAAAGATCTGATGAATTACAGCGTGTTTCAAATATAACCAACAGGAAAGGATGGAACAAGTAGTTTAGTTTTTCAAAGACTAAATATTTAAATCAATGCCTTTGGAACTTGATATTACAGATAATTATTGTCAGGATAAAAGATAGTAGTATTTAGAAGATGATCAGAATAAGATTTTCATTACAATGTATGAAAATAGCCCAGTAGTTGTTCTTTTGAATATAAAAGGACTTAACATTAATGGTTCTTAAAAAATATCTCTGACTTTTGGGAGAGGTTACAGTTCATACCTTAAATGTTTAACAGACTAGATTAATGGCTTATATAGATTATGTATAATCACTAGAAATAAGTACACACTGTATATTCAAGTATCTAGAAACTCTCTCCCTTTATGGGCAGTATGAACAACAATAAGATCTGTTTTAAAAAGAACAAGAAATTATTCACTAGAAGTAACATTGCTCTATTTCTGAGTGCTAGAATAACTACAGGAATCTTCTGGCTTTTAATATATTGGGAGCTATGGAAAATTCTGGTGGTTAACCTGTAGAATTTAATAGTTCTATACTTCTGAAATTTTGCATCACCCACAACACTGGCAATTATGTTAATCATCTAGTCATTGAAAGTATATAATGAGGCAAGTATACACTAAACATTTCATTCCCACATTTTTTTAAAATTATTTTTTAGTTGAAGAATGTCAGATCTAATTGCTCATATTAAGCAGCATTGATGTTAGAAAGTATAAATTTGAATTTTCTGTGAAGTCCAGTCTCCTAAATCCAATACTTAAGATGTATTGTGCTGTATATCTTTAAAAACAGATATAAAGACCTCTATGGGGATATAGGAAAAAGGTCAACAAGGCTTAACAGAAACTGTAGGTAGAATATAAGATGCTGAACATTTTATTTTTTACTGTCTCAGATTAGTAGAATAGATTTATTTTTAAACCCAGATTCCAAACAGACAGACATTAAATTAAACTGAGCTGTTTCAACTACTCATAGTTCATTTAGAATTTGGTAACTATGTTTAGCTAAATTTTTTTTAGTTAATAATCTGACAGAAATATCTGATTTTAAAATAGTTGGCCTACTTGCTGTTGCATGTCTGACCTGAAAAAAGAGTTGTGTGCCCTTGGTGTTGGTAGCTTTATTAAGCATAAAAATAGTGTACATCAAATATTTACTCCTGTTCTAATAAACAGCTTAAAACCTGTTCAGTCTCAGCCCTAGAAATGTACATCACAAAACATACATGGAAGAGCAATGCTCTATCTCCTTTGAGCAGATGTTCCTTTTTAAATTATCAGTTTACTTCTCTGACTTACTTCTAATAACTTTTGTTGTGTTAGTGGACCTCGTGTCACCAGTTTGTGCTTTAAATTGATTGACTTTTACTACACCCATAGGACAGAGGAAGGATCTTGCTCACATTTCACTGCACTTTTATTAGGGTCAGAACAAAACCAACAGAAATACTGATCACAGAATCACAGAATGAATGAGGTACCTGTGGATCAGTCTGCAGTCAACTACAGCAGGGTGCTCAGGGCTGTGTCCAGTAGGGTTTTGAACATGTCCAAGGCTGAACACTCCACAGCCCCTCTGGGCAATCTGTTCCAGGGTTTGACCACCCACACAGTAAAAAAAAAAAACAAATAAAGAAACAAACAAAAGCTTTCTTATGTTTAAGTGGAATTTCCTTTATTTCCCTTTGAACCCATTGTTTCTTGGGTGCCACTGACAAGTGTCTGGCACCATCTTCTTTACTTCCTTCCATCAGCTATTTACACACAAGCTTTCCCTGAGCCTTCTCCAAGCTGAAGAGTTCCAGTGCTCTCGGTCCTCTAGAGCAGCACTATTGACAGACTTCCAGCAGGACTTCATGCTACTGATCATGATGCCTTGAACCTGGCAGTTCACCTAGTTTTCAATCCACCTAATTGTCCACTTCTCTATCAGACTATTATGGGAGACAATGCTGAAAGCCTTGCTAAAGTCCACTAAGCAACATCAAGTCAGTCCTCTCATTGCAGAAATCTTATCAGGTTGGTCAGGCAAGATTTCCCCTATGTAAATCCATACTATCTACTTTCAGTTACATTCTTGTCCTTAAAACACTTTGGAAATGGTGTCAAGAAGGATTTGATCCATCACCATTGCAGTAACTGAGGTAAGGCTTACTAGCCTATAGTTCCTTGGATCCTCTTCCGTGTTCTTTTTTTAGATAGGAGTGATGTTTGCTTTCTTCCAGTTTGAGTTGTCACCTTCCTCCCACATCATTCCTAGTTTAAAGGTCTCCTGCCTATGTTGGGCAGCCTACTGGCAAAGATGTTTTTGCCTCACTTTATCAGGTGGATTCCATCTCTTCCTAGCAGTCCTCAATGCTCAAAGCCTGGTCCACAGTTGTAAAAGCCAGATCCCTCTGTTACAAACAGTATGGAATCTACTGAGTCCAATAGACTCCAGGGACAGAAGATTCCTCCTTCCTGGCTGCTGAAGCTCGAATAGGAGCAGTCTGAGTCCCCAGGATTCTTTCTATCCTATTCCCATGGATGTGCCTGACACTGTTGCTGCTTGCAGGTTCAGTCAGTGGCAAGGTGGAGTGAGTATCCCAGAGAGGCACATACACACACACATATATATACACACATGTGTGCAGATGACATTAACATATCCGGCCACATAGACTGCCACAGAGCACTGCCTTTAACAGCATCCACATATAATAATACCAGAAATCATATAAAACTTAAGTACAGATAGGAAAGTCTTGTTCCTCTCACTGATTAGGAACGAAGATCACAAGCGAAAAGTCACATCCTCACTTTCTAGATTCACTACACAGGCACCTTCATAGACCCCTCAAATATCATCACAGACTATTTTCACCTAATATCCATACCCGGACCCGGGGCTTCCTTACCCGCTGTACAGGTCCTCTACTTTCTGCATAGTTCAGCTTGATGCCTGATGCATGCAGTAGCACACTCATATCAGAAGCATCTCCATAATCACATATTAATACAGGCTTTCAATCTCCCTAATATCCGCTCCCAGAAAATGCTTCTCACCCAACTACTGGTTCAGACGTTGCATCTTTCCAGGTACAGGTCTCCTCCCACTCTTCAGTTAGTCCACTTTGAAGTTTGTTAGTGAATTCAACACACAGTGACACACACAGAGGATTAAATTCACTGGGGAAATGCAAACACTTCCAGGTAATACTAGCTGTGGGCATTTAGACCTCTCATACTTGCACATACAACCTGGCCTCTCCAGTGCTGGTGTACAGGCCTATGAGTCCTGTGGCCCGTGGTGTCCCCTGCTGCTGGAGCTTGTACCTTTCAATGCATGTATATTGAGACCCCAGTCCCTTCAGTTGCTGGTACGCAGGCTGTTTTGCCTTGGAGAAGTGCTAGTTCTTTCAGGTTGCCAATAAGAAAGGTATAAAAACTTGCAAGGCAGATAATTATTTATCAGTAGCTCAGAAAAGGTGATAGCTGGTTAGAAATATTTACATTCCTTCTGATGCTGGGAACCCCAAGATGATAAAGCATTGAGTGTACCTCTGGTCAGGGCACAGCATGCTGCACAAATTCCATCTGTGGTGTGGCTTGTCCATCTCTAAATTCACTAGTATTCTGGTAGGTTCTTGCTCACAATACAGATTCATCGGTCACAGACAGCAATCAAATCTGGAATGTGGGCACAACTTTGAAGAGTCCATTGGACAATGCATCCTAACGTTCTTATCTCACTAAAAAGTTTGAGGTCATGAACAGGTGCTTATAGTATTTCAGGTGGACAAGACTATACATATATTTATGATTAAATGCACATTGACTGTATGTAAGTTGATTAATTATGCATTGACTATGCATACATCAGTTAATTACACTGTTGATTAAATACACATTGATTAAGTAGCAGTCAGCTGGTATCCATCATATAGAGATATGACCCTGGCTTAGCCATTATGTGGATCACTAACTGCTCATAGAATAGTCTTCTGAGCTGAACGGTACGCAGACCTGCAGGACATGTAATGCAAGGCCCCTCTTCCAGTTCCTACCACTCACACACCTTGCAGCTGTCAAATATAGGGTAGAGTGAGATTACACAGGAAAAAATAGTTAAGAAATATTTACTAATAGTTCACAAGATAGAATAGACTGCTAGTATCAGGTGTAGGGCTCAGTCAGACAGGTTTATTGACTGGCTGCTGGCTTACAAACCACTAGCCCCTTCAGGCCCCTTTTTCCCCTTTTCCTGTGCTTGTTCTCCCTCAGTCCACCTGGGCTCCCCCCTTTCCCCATCTTTGACTCTTCACCTGAATATCCCACACATCCACTCAAATATCTGACATTAAGTTTTACACAGTTCCAGAAGCCACCTCAAATACCCTGTAATACTCGTGTCAGTCTTGTTTCCTGTTTTGTACCAGTGACAAATTCAGGCTGACGCTGACACTCTACCAGGCAGCGCCTGAGCTTCCCCTCTTGAGGCCCATCGCTCCACGGCTGATGGGTTCTGGTCTTCTCTGTTGTCTCCACTGCCACATAATCCTTAATGTTTGTGGGTCTGTGTGCTTAATTAATCAGTTTCCTTCTTGTTATTTTTTTTATGCTAATAGTCCTTACCCAGATAACTTAAAAGAACCAGATGGCCTGACATTTTTCATATCCTTGCATGCTCTGGTCAACATTAGCTGTGCAAACAAGCGTTAACTTGCAGGACCCAGTGACGCCTCAAGGCTTTTACCCTCATCAACAGGATCAAGGAGAAAACCAGTTGGGTCCCTGTGCCCTTTACTCTCACCTTCAGAGACAGGTAGTCAAGCCTGATACTCTCCAGGTTTTCCCATGGTAGTGCCAACGCCCACATGGAAAAGGAGCAGTGGGTAATAATCCGAGGGATGGACAAGAACCAGTGGGTTAGATCACCCTCATCCTGAGCCCTGGCAAGCAGTAAGCCTCCCTAGACAGCAGGTCAGGTCAGCCAGTGGGGCCCGCTGTCTGCCATGGGGAAGAATCTCCCTACAGCTTTCACTCATGGCACACACATTAAGCTCTGTGTAAACAAAAATCAGACTTGCCATGTTCAGTGGCGTATGCTTATTTACAACAGATTCAGATTTGGTCTTTTCCTTTCAGTCCATATGTTTTGGTCTTTTCTAAAGAAATTATAATTTTTTTTTTTTAGTAAAAGAGATGTCTGGTCCTAACAGTCAAACTCCTTGCTCCTCAGGGGGGATCTTTATAGACAGATAGCTCCTTAATTGCTAATTAAGAGCTGTGGCAACATTGTAAAATCCACAAAGCAGACTATACTCTTGATTCTGTTGTTAGAAAAATGGAGTTGGTATAGATCTGTAGCAATGTTGCTATCTCCAGAAGGCTGAGCCTATACTTCACATTTTTATAATGTAGCCAAATTGCCTAGATTTGAGGTTTTAGCAAGGATACACAGCACCACATTTCAATACTTTAATGTATTAGAAGTGTCAGGAAATAGCAAACTATCAACTGCATGAAAAAAGGACAATGTTAATGAGATGAGGCCGAAGTGCTGAAATATAAGACAAGAATAGTAAGTGAGAGAAATATCCTCAAGAATTTGTGATGAACAGTCACAAGAGGCAGTTCTGATCTTACTTTCATTTATAAGAATGATTTAATATCTTCGTAGGACTGACCTGGTTTATTGCTGCCATTTTTCATAAATAACCATTGCAAAAGTATCCTTCCTGAACCATCACAACTAATTTTCTTCAGTAGTTTCATCTCAATATATAGCAAATATATTGAGATATATTTCACTCATTTAATACATTCAATTATTTGTTATGTCTCCTGACATTTCAGTGATTCTACTCCATATGGTGTCATCTCAAGAGCTGTTGGTGTTTTTCAGAAAGAATGCCCAAACAGATCTCAGCATGTATCTATAGCCTGAGGCAAAATTTACACTGCAGAAGTATATGAGCCTTTTTGCCCTTTGCAGTATGTTACACAACAAGATGTGAGCTCCTGAGGCAATCTTGGGTAGATTTATGCCTTTATTATGTTTTATTTTTCTCCTTTTAAGTTTCTGTTGGGTTTTTTGGTGGTTGGTTTTTGGGGTTTTGCCCCCCCCCAACACCTAGAAATTTTGATAATTGAAATCATTCCTTGCAATCTTTCCGGATGCTGATTTGATTTCTTTACTCACTGTTTCTATCTTGTGAGAGGTTTCTTTATTTACTACATGAAACATCGGAATGTTAGAAATGTTGGAAAGCTCCCAGTGAAGTCTGTGCACTATGTTAACTGTTCCTAAAACAATCTCATTTAGTTGCTTCTCTAGCAAGGGCTGCTTCAAGAGTCTTACAGGCTGACTGCAGAAGTTGCTTGCCCAGTGGCCTCCACTGTCAGCAGCAAATGGGTGGAAGACAGGAGAAACTACCCCTATTTTCCATATTTCCCAGCCGGGGCATCAGGAATCACAGTAAAGTGTACAGTGCTTCACAAAATAGAGCAAACTGTCTATATTGACCTCAATGAATTCATGTCTTACCCCATTGAACATCACTGTTAATTTCACATTAGTTTGTTTGGGATTTGTTGTTTAGGTTTTTTATAAAAGAAGATGCAGTATCACCTAGTCTGGTTCCCTGATTCCTTACCACTGTCTGAAATTTCATCTTTCTGCCTGTTTCTTTTACGTTTTTACATTACTTACCATGTTTTCTTTCTTTCCCACTGTCTTGCCCATTTAAATCACCTCTGTGTAGGCAAGATCTGCCTGCTAAACTTCACATAAAGCACCAGAAATGCAGATCTCAGCATTAATCATGACTACTGAAAAAATGGAAGAAATGGAAGACATTATGCTAGGACAATAAAAATTTTAAGACTGTATATTAACAAAAGCGTATAGAACCAGAAAACCTACATCTTCTTCAGTCTCCAGTGAGGGTTTTCTTCTCTTCCAGTAGCTGTAATTCCCAGAATGGTATCCAGAAATGAAAATGTATTTTATAATGATTCAATAAAACAGAATTAAAACAAAATACTGCATTCTCACTACAAAATGCTCATCTTGGATACTCTTATTGTCTTATATCACATTATGGGTCTCCCAAGTTCACCTCTTTGTCTCTGACTACAAGTGGTATTTTCAGAGAGTCATTTCCATAAGGATTGTGTAAGGCAACAGAAACAACATCATGCAAGTTAAGTGAATGCAAAGTGACTGTTGTGGTTTAACCCCAGCTGGCAACGAAGCCACTCACTTATTACACCCACCCACCCCCCCCCCAGTAGGATCGGGGAGAGAATCAGAAGAGTAAAAGTAAGAAAACCCATGAGCTGAGATAAAGACAATTTAACAGGTGAAGCAAAAGCCACGCATGCAGGCAAAGCAAAACAAGGAATTTATTCACCACTTCCCGTCGACAGGCTGCTGTTCAGCCATTGCCAGAAAAGCAGGGTTCCGTCACACATAATGGCTACTTTGGAAGGCAAATGCCGTAATTCCAGATGTCCTCCCCTTCATTCTTCTTCCCCCAGTTTATATACTTAGCATGATGTGCTATGGAATGGTATTGAATATCCCTTTGGTCAGTTGGGGTCAGCTGTCCTGGCTGTGCCCCCTCCCAGCTCCTTGTGCCCCCCAGCCTGCTTGCTGGTGGGGTGGGGTGAGGAGCAGAAAAGGCCTTGGCTCTGGGTAAGCCCTGCTCAGCAATAACTAGAACATCTCTGTGTAACCAACACTGTTTTCAGCACAAATCCAAAGTGTACTAGCTACTATGAAGAAAATTAACTCTACCACAGCCAAAACCAGCACAGTGACCAATATTGCAGTCCCAACAAAACTATGTGAAATATCAGTTCTCCGATTTGAGCTATCAAAACCCACTTATTCAGCACTCCATTTGCTAAAATGTGTATAGGCTAAAGAGTCACTGGAAAACTGGTAAAGATGATTAAACAGGCAAATCACAAAACCTTTGCTTATGCTTAACCAACAGAAAAGGCATGGATGCTATGAATAAATTATTACTTCTGAGTTTTCTGTTAAGTGCTAGTAAAAATTTTGGAATTTGGCTAATAAAACATTAGAGAAGGTTCTAGTAAAATCAAAGATAAAGAACTAGACAGAAGTAGAACCTTTTTTTTGGTATGTATTGCTATCTAGTGCCAGCTGGAAGTTACTGCCAAGGTGGTGATATTCTGCAAGACTATTTAAAATATAAAAATGGTGTTTGGAATATGACGACTTAAAGGAAAAATGTTCATTGTTATATATAGTTCATTCTAAATACTTCTAGTCATTTTATATTGCAGATCTACCACAGGAAAATACTATTATCTACTTAATTATTTCAAGCTCAGAGAAGTGACAGCACATCAAAATTTAGAATTGAGTGAAGGTAGCAAGCGAAATTCTGATGAGAAGTCCAAATCATTAATATTGCCTGAAAGAACTAAAGATTAATTCCTAATCACCTGCACAGCAGAAAGAAAATAACCAAATAAATATTCAAGGAAGAGTGTCCAGGCAAATATATCTGGCCTTGATTAAAAAAAAGAGCAGAGGGCCAAGTCCAGCTTTCCTTCTCACGTTGTTAATTCTGCTGTAGTTAATTTGTGTCCTATGTAATTTTATATTTTTTTTTCTTGATATCCCCATTTAACCTCTAGGTAAGAATATTTCTTACAAAGGTCTGAAAAGTCTTAGCTCCATTTGAACTTTCAGACATCTAAGTTTTCTGTAATTAAAGAGAACAATATTGAGGTATCTCATTAGTGGCTTGTGTCTAAGCTTTAGTTCCTAATATCTAAAATACCTTTATTAAGGATTATAACCTCTCTTCACCTGAATTAAGTATAAACCAACTTGTTTTGCTTCAGACATGTAAAGAAAGAAAAAGTTATAACTCCTAAAATTCCAGATAAAGGATACACTGTCTTCTTAACTTGTTCAAGAAGCAATCACAAATTCAAATAAGAAAACATGAAGACAATTATTAATGCTTTACATTACTGGTTCTCTTGCTAGTATACTTCTTTACATGTTTTTGTCTTTCATCATACTGCATGAATTAGAATTTTTATATATATAAATATATATTTCATATATAAATATTTATTTCATGTGTATGGCTGCTGTGAATTACTATAATATAAATAATTAATTATAGCATCATTATAAAATATATGTAAATGAGAGGCCAATTTTGGTATGGGGGCTCTGACATTAATATCTGCTTAAGAAATCACTTACTATACTTAGCTGCTTTTCCAAACCCTGGAAACAATCGGTCGTGAGCTAGATAAATGAATGACATCAGTACTTATGCATGTATATGTACATATATATATATATATATAAAAAATAAAACTTGGGTTGGTTTTTTTGGTGTTTTTTTTTCATGTAAAAACAGTATTGGCAAAGCCGGACAGTGTCAATCTGTGTCACAGAGGTGAGAAAGAGCAGCAGGGGCAGGAAAAAAACAGGAATTTCCTAAATTAACATTGCTGTAAGACCAGAAAATTAATTAGTCAGAGAGGACTAAGTTCCAATGCCATTTTTCATGCTTTTATCTAGCTGAAGATTCAGACATTTGAGTTTTTATTGAGGTGTGTTTTGTAATCACTTTATGTGTATTTAGCCAAGATTCCTGTCACATAGCCCCAGTAAGATTTTAATTAGTTGAAATTTCCAGCCAACTGGCAAGAAGTTTTGAAAACTTTCTGCAACTTTCTTAATAGATGACCCAGAACAGCGCAGATTGGGATTCCAATATTTTCTAGTTTATGTTTTAACTCTTTGATCCTGTCAGCCCTTTTCTTAATGCCATAGCTTGCACATTGTTGCCAAATATAAAGGATGCAACTCACACATAAAATAAGTTATCCAGCAAATCCAATGCTAGACAGTGAATCTTTAGACTATAGCAAAGTACAAGAGAAGCATACAGGTACTCTGACGATCAAATGAGAAAGGAAGAATCTCCAGAGGCAGACAAAGAGCTACTCGAGTCGAAAGGATATAAGCCCTTGGGCTGAAGTCAGATAGTAAGAGCCATTGTGGTATTGTTTATGGTTCTTCCTTCTGTCTTAGCAGGGTTGCCGCTGCACCTGACTAGGTCATAGGATTAAATCACAAGGAAAGAATGATCAGAAGAGGTATTGATGAAGAGTGTTGAACAGAGGTCAGAGGAGGTAAATTAACTTGGGTATGCCATTGATGAAAAAGAATGATGAACCCATGATACCCAGAGACTATAAAATTTGAAGTGACATCCAAAATCCTTGGCTTTCAGTACTTGCTGTCTTCAGCAAGTATTTGTTAAAGAAACAGGCAAAATTAACCTTTTGATGCAGTTCCAACTTAAAGAGTAAAATCTGGTATCATTTAACTCCATTAATTCAAGTGGCAGATGTCTGATGTACCACAAAGTTTCAAAATTTCTGCTGAGAAACTCTTTGAGACATGAATATAATATAAACCAATAGGACTTTCTGATTTTCAAATTGACTCAAAACCCCATCATTTGTAGCCCAGTGTAATGTGCTAGTAGAAGGCTACAGATTTTATATTGACCTGTCAGAAGAGGACATGAGGTCTTGTCTGAGATTATTGTGGGCTGGGCTGGGCTGGACTTGTCTTAGCTGTGATAGAAATCGTGTGACAGTCAGAAAGCTTCTGCCTTTATTGTTTTCGGTTTGCTTTAGTTTATAGGAACAGTAGTTATTTGTTGTGGAATGAACTATCTGTGACACTAGAACAAAATGTGGCATGGATGAGCAGAGAAATGAGATAATACCACAGGTCTTAGATAGTCCCACATACCACCGTGGTCCATTTCTGGTCACTGAAGCAGGGCAATTTTGTGAGTTAGGTAAAACCAGATTTATTCATAAAAACAGAACAGAAAACCACAGTATTTAGGAAGAAAAGAAAGACAACATTAAGAAAACATAAAGATAGACCCAAGTGGTCCAAGACTGATAAGGAAGAAAGTTCCACCATGAGCATTACACTCTTACTGATTCAGAACTCAGGACTTTGATGACTTTGAATGTTACAGCCATGTATTGAAGAAAACTACTGTGTGTAGGAATTGACATTAGTTTTTTGTAGCGAAATAGGTAGTGAAGAAAGAAGGAGGGAATTGCAAGCTAAAACAAAATACAGTCTCATAGTCAAGCCAGTTAAAGGGGACAAGGAAGTCTAAATCTTTATGAAAGGGGTTTGATCACCTCCTGAAACATGAAAGCTACTTAAAAGGCTTCAGTAGACAACCAGGCTTCAGGTTCTGTCTTTCTGTGATTACCTTCCTGAAAAACTGAAAGAACTGGATGAAAATCCTTCCCTGGAATTCCTAGCTGAATGCTGTATAAGGCTCCTAAACTGACATTTCTAAATGATATTACAGTCAAGCATAAAATACCACACATACACATGCAAGAAAGCACTTACACATCAAACATTTGACAGTGTTTTAGAATGCAGCAGCTAAACTGCAAAGCAGTATGGCTGGATAATTTGTAATATAAATGATGTAGAAATTTCATTAAGCTGGACTGAAAAGTTACAATTTTTTAAATATCTCTGATGTCTGTGAGTTTCATGCTTTTTAAATGTTTGAGGCTCTTTAAAAGAAAATATAATATTTTCAGTTCTTCAAATTTTCATTACAACGTTATAAGAAAATAAACAAGATTAGATAAATATTCCTGGGTGTTCTTTTTTTCCTGAAGAACTTAATTTTGGTCAGTCATCTGTATTTGTTTAACCTGCAGGAAGACATTTCTCTTATTTCAAATTTAAATTACATACTTGATGTATGGGGTTCAGTTTTTTGTTTACACAGGTTGCTACTTACTAATATTTTAGGTAAGTTAAAGATACCAATGACATGACATAATTCAGAAATCTTTGCTCTGCTCTGTATTAAAAACCAAATGAACATCAGCTTTTTTTCAAAGCAGCAAAAATTCCAGAGTGTATAATATTAAAATATTCTGATATATCTTATGCCACTGCTGATAGAATCGTGCTGCTGGCATATTTAAAATGAGCCATCAATCACACATGCAGACAATAACAAGCACTTCACTGACAGTTTTCTGACCCAGGTAACCTTAAAATGAAATATTAGAATACAGAGTGGAAAAAATAACATGATCTGTTCATTGTATGTATTACCATGACACCTAATACATTAACGAATTTGTAATAATAACATATGTATGAACATGCTTTTATTCTTTGTATAACTAATGAAATGTTGGGGGGTTGTGTTTGTTTGTCTGTTTGTTCTCAGAAAGAATTTATTTCATTTTAATTATTTCTTAAGGGTTTAATTATTTCTGAGCTACATAGTCAGAGATGGTCTAACTGATGAACATTAAGAGTTGTGCTTAAATCCATATTGATCACTGTATTCCTGTTGTTCCTACATTAGGATGAGTGCAAAAGCTATTTATGATGATTATTTATGTTAAAGTCTTGGAACATCATTTTTTTCTTCCTTGAATGGAGGAAAATGATGTGTTCATAATAGAACTTAAGGTCTTCCACTTCTAATGTCAGACTACCACACAGGGCATAACATTTCTGTGTTCTACAGCCTAATGAAAAGGAAGCCTTTTTCATATTCATATCCATAGAAGGCATATAGGAATCCTTCAATTTGTATGCAACAAAGAAGAACCAAGGAAACAGACACAACATTGTCAGTTTGAGCTTGACAAAAATGAGGTGTAAATCTGGGCCAGTTTCTTTACTTATCAAAATGAACGATTTCACATTTTATCAAACCATGTAGGAAATGAGACTACCACTTAAGAGATCTATAAGCTTTTTCAAAATAGATCTTACAAATATTTATTAGAGTAAGAAAAACAAGATTTTACAAACCTTAAAAGTAATGACAGATGTATGCCATTATGCCATAGAAACAGCATCGAGATTGCAGATAATCTAGGTATTGCTTAAAAACTACATAAATTCTTTATTTCAGATATCAGCAAAGATGATAGTTTTGAACACAGCAAAAGTAGAATGGCTAGTGGAAATGGAAGTGTGCTTATGAAACTGTAATGTGTAGTTCACAGAGTGTAGCTTCATCTCGTTCCTGTAACACTAAAATAAATGTATTACAAAACTACTGAGACTTTTAGCAAGAGATCATACTAAATCTATTGATTTAGGTATGGTATTATCAAACTGGAGAATTAACAGTATGGTGAACTCCTAAAGAATCTGTCTTGGGATTGATCATATTAATACTAAATCTTTGTTAGCTTTCTTGATGCAAGTATGATAATGTAATTAATCTACAACATGAAACTAGAAGGCATAAACAAGACATTAGGGAATTGGAATATTATTCATGAAGGGATAGATAATCTTTAGGGACAGAAAAGGAAGAATGAAATTCTGTGGAACAAAGCTTAGTCATTTACTTGACACTAGTAAGAAACTCGGGACTTACTGGATAGAAGCAGAAGAGAGATAAGACCAGGATATATTAGCTGGTAATAAGGTGGTTGTAAACTAACAACCTGATAAAGATACCAAAATAAACAAATGTAATCAGGATATAGCAAACACAGTACAGACATAAGGTAATAGTACTGTCAATGTACAAAGCATTGATTACAACTCATCTGTGTAGTATGGACTGTTGTTTAACCAATATTCAAGAAACATACATTTGAGTTGGAATAAATGCAGAAAAAGCCTGCTAAAAAGAGCAGGATAAAGAAAGGTTTTCTTAGAAGAAGAGAAAAGATGTCTGGGACACATTTCTTCTGTAGTAGGTAAAGTTAGAAAAGAATGTGGGTTTCTTTCTATAATTAAACTAGGGATGCAAATAGAAAGAAGAGGGAAATATTTAAGCTAAACAAACACAACAAAATAATATAAATTGACAAAAAATAAACTCAAGGTTGTGTCTAAGAAAATTAAAAGAAGTAAAAAATTAAGTACAGTATTATGAATAATAGCATCAAATCTGACTAGTGTAGCAAGAGAGGGAATTGATCATCCCTCTTGCCAGAATTCACATCTTCTACCGAAGACCAGAAATTCCACAGGATACTAGCAGAGCATAGATGCTCTCTGTCTCAAATTGGACACATTTGTTTTGTGAGTGGGGTTGAACTTCTAAAACTTGCTAGCATTTTTCTTCCAACTAAACCCCCTGAAATTAATGCTGATGGCTATCTCCTGACCTACACAAAGTGCGTTGATTCATCACAATCCAGTTCCCAGGGGAAAGCCATTCACCAGATTTGAAAATGAAACCATCAACACAATCACACTTTTCCTCCTTTACTGGCAAACTATAGAAAGCATTAGGTGACTCAACATGATGTGGCTAGGAAAACTCTTTTATCCTAGTAGCAGATAGCTGCAGTCCAGGTTTGAATCATATTTGTACTAATAATCTTGCACTGTATTTTCCCTTTACTGATTTGTTTCATGGATTTAAAAAAACCAAAAAAATAACAAAAATCAGTCTCCAAGTCAGATCACTCCAGGTGACTCAGGCACTTTCACTCAGGGACTGAAAAATAAGTCATGCCTTGTGAAAGACAGCTGTATAAGCACTGAGCTAATCATAGAAATTCCCAATGGAACTGCATCACCAAAGGAAATACTAATACAATTATTTCTTTTTTATTTTATTATGATCTGTTTCACTAACAGAAAAAGAAAAAGCAAACAAGAGCCCACGCAACAGTCATATTATGAAGCTAATCTTTTTAGGGATTTATTTCAACAATGGGATAAGATGCTGGTATATACAATATACTCTATAAATCGCAACATCTTGTATAAATATATGGGTATGTAAGGGTGTTTTAAATAAATTGTTCACCTTTGTTAAGTAGATTACTGAGGTAACATAGAAATATCTAGTGTTGGTATAATGTGTTTGGAGGTATTTTAAAGTTTTGGTTACATTAAATTATTAAAAAGACTTGATAACATGAATAACTGAAGTTTGTGTCTTGGCTGAAATTACAAAGCAGGGCTCAGAATAAGATTCTGTTTTTTCTGTTAATTTTTAGTATACTACGTTACAGAGGATGTTATCTACTCTTGCAAGATGTGATACTGTAATTAATGAAATGAACAAAACTCATAGATAAAAATACTCCCTATTTTAAAAGTTTCACGTTTCCTTGCCATTTTTGCAAGAAAAACAAGGCAAGAAGAACTTTTCATTAAAAATTTTCAGACCAGTAAACTTGCAGTTATAACATACTGCCCACGCTCTGCAGTTATCTAAGAATTTGTTGCACCATCTCTTTTTCATCTACCACTATCATCAATCAAAGATGGAAAATTCAATGACATATGCAAACATAAATGCACCATTGATTAATCTATTTTTTTCTTGTTACAGTGTTCAGCATGAGTGTTAGTAAAATCTATCTCCAATTCAGCTTCATTTTTGGGAGGGGAGTATGGGAGAAACTTTTTAAAAAAGAACAGTTATTTTTGAGATTGTAGAAGCTGTACTTTTAACCATAAAACTCAAGGAAAAGTAAGAATAATACTTTTGTTTCCACTACTTATTTACTGGAGCATGTGACAGGAGCAACAAAGCTAGACACTTTTCTCAATGTGAACTGAACTTCAATGTATGATGTCCTTATTTCCGATTTAGGAAGAGTAGAAGACCCCTGCACCATTCTGCTTAAATGTCAATGAAATAAAGCAGCAGTGTTAAAAATGGAATGTATGGAGCTGTCTCTGAAGATGACCAACAAAAATAATATTGGCAGATATGTCAACATTTCTATCCATACCTTGATTGTGAAGTTTTGTACAGTAAGAGTTTTATCATTGTCTGTGCATGGTAAGATTTCCACATTTGGTATTTTGCCATTATGAAAAAAATTAAAATTAATGTTAAAAGAGTCTTACCTGTCTTTGACATAAAAAAAAAAAATAATTCTATTTTCAACAAGATCCTTTCACATTCTTTGAAAGTGATGATACCATAAAAAGAAATGAAAAAATAAAAATAATTTTAAAAATATCTGTTGAAAGTAGACTTTGGTAGTGAATTTTCTGGCAAAAACAGGATCCAAGGCACAGCCACATCCTGCTCCACGTTCAAACTCATCTAGAGATGGAGGCAGAACAATATTTTCAGAGTAGGCCTTCAGGAATCATCTTAATGCACTGTTTCCTGAAAATCAATTGTTAGACTAATCCAGAAGCTATAAATTTCACTATATTTTAAGTAATCTACTGCATGATCCCAGAAAGAGAGAGGTGCACGAAGGTGGTTTAACTTTATTTTCCTCCTTACTTTCTCTGAATCACTCAGGCACACAGTTAGGTGATAAAAACGATAGCCTTCTATAATGGTTTTATTGATTATCCACAATAATGTCACTATTAAAAGTTTAAGCATTTCCAAACACAGCTTGTCATTTGCCAAATATTTTATTCTGCACACCCACTTTAAGGCCTTGACAAAGAAAAGTTGCTTTAGGTAGAGCCATTTACTGAAATTTTTTAGTCAGGGTGCTGGATGTATGCCATATTGGATAAACGAAGGGGGAACTGCAGACTGCTGAGGGATCACTGAAGTATAGCAAGTCCAAATGAAATGGTATATGATGGAACCCATGAAAGCTTGCATTGAGTTACTCTAGATTCTACTATTTATGAGCAAGATGATAAAGACAGCAGTATATTCCTCGTCCGTGGTCCTGGCATTTTAATTCATTATGTCTATAGATGCACTATTAAATGCCTCCATAAAAGCTTGAAACTACTTTGAAAGACACTTTACTTTTAGGTGAGCTAATTAGGTGAAAATAATTTTTCCTCTCCTCCTCCCTCCAAAGGATGTTGCTTGTGTGTCATTTTAAATTAAATCTGGATTCAACTGGGAACTGCTAGATTCTGTTTGAATTCCTTGTGTGTCATTTAGCATCTTTCACCAATAGAGAAAAAAGGGTAATGACATTTTCTCACTTATAGGGTTCTTTTTTGTTTGTTTGCTTTACTAAATGAATTATTATTACATGAATAAAGACAATGTGTAGTTTAATGTGAATTTTCATATGATGCAAAAAGGAAACAGTTTTCTGCAGTATTTAAAATGGAGGTCTGCTGGAAAATTCTATGATATTTGAAATCTTAGAAAACTTTCCAAAAAAAGTTTTAAAATTAAGCAGAATGCAAAAAAAATCCCCTGAAAACCCTGAAAACATTAAGCATTTCTCTTTTGATTTATTACTACCATTCTCTAGGTAATCCATTCCTCGTCAGAAATTCTCTTCTGGAATAACCCTTGCTAGTTAATATGCTTTTTGCAGTCCTAAGACTGGAAAAGTACTTGTTCAAAGTACATATATAGAGTACTCACTGGGAAAAAAAAAAAAAGAAAAAAAAAAATTAAAAAAAAAAAAAAAAAAAAGAAAAAAAAAAAAAAAAAAAAAGAAGCTTCTTTCACATCTTTGGCCCCAGGAAAACCTATGAAGCACAATATGATGATATAAAATCCTACTAGCTAGAGAGTAAGTTTGAGGCTTGATAGATACTCCTTCTAAGCCCAGATGGTCATCACATGTATTTAGCTGAAACATTCTGATAAAATTATGATTTTTCAAGTCATTCAGTACATTAGGTACTTACACTGTAAAATCAGATTTCTAAACAGAAGACAAGTGGAAAGAAAGCTAATTTTCTATACAAAAACTTCAGGATATTCTTCATTCAAAACCAAATGGTTTATTTTTTCTAATCAAAGGAGAATTATGGTAACACCTTCTGCCTTCTTTGATCAGACCAAGCCATTTAATGTAAAAGAAGATTTCAACGTTCTTGTCCATGTACAGTCTCAAAAGGAAAGGACTTGCACAGTACTAACAGGAAGCAGGTTTGGGGAACATGAAAAGAACACTGTATAATATTTATATTTGATATTGCAATAGCACATGAATTCTACAGAAGAATAAAGTATATATATATATATAGGAGGAAAAAACCATTGTTTTCTTTTGCATTTCTTTCTAACAGATTAAAAAAGAATGTCTATACTTGTAGCAATAAAAAGATAAATCTGCTTAGAGAGATTTAAACCCTTATACAGTCTAGGAAACACAAATTTATGTCTCCACTGCAAGATTTCAATGTTAGAAGAGACCATTCCTTACCTGGCAAAGTAAGGGCTTTTGATAGAAGAACACAAATTATATAGTTACAATTGCAACAGCCTAGTATACTTATGAGTACTATAAAGATCTCTGAAGTATTCTGAAACTGGACAAGGAAAGTGGCCAAAACTAATACTTTGACATGAGGAGATATCTCAACATGAAAGTGTTGTAGATTTGTGTATGTGCACATGAATGTTTGTGTGTCTGTGTATGTATATGTGCATGTATGTGGGTATCCCAGGTTGCATTAAGAAGACTGTTGCCAGGAGGTCAGGGAAGGTGATCCTTCCCCAAAGGCCCAAAGGCCACTGGGATCCTGGGGTGCATTAGGAGAAGTGTGTCCAGCAGGTCGAGCGGGGTGATCCTCCACCTCTGCTCTGCCCTGGTGAGGCTGCACCTGGAGTGCTGTGTCCAGTTCTGGCTTCCCCAGTTCAAGAGAGACAGGGAACTACTGGAGAGGGTCCATCAGAAGGCTACGAAGATGAGGGGACTGGAACGTCTCCCTTATGAGGAAAGGCTGAGAGAGCTGGGCCTGTTCAGCCTGGAGAAGACTGAGAGGGGATCTTATCAGTGTATACAAATACCTTAAGGGTGAGCGTCAAGAGGATGGCACCAGGCTCTTTTCAGTGCTGCCCAGTGACAGGACAAAGGGCAACAGGTACGGACTGAAACAAAAACTCCTTCTGAATTTGAAGAAAGAGTTCTTTATCTTGAGAGTGACAGAGCACTGGAACAGGCTGCCCAGAGAGATTGTGGAGTCTCCTTCCCTGGAGATTTTCAAAACCCGCCTGGACATGATCCTGCTCCACCTGCTCTAGGTGAACGTGTTTTAGCAGGGAGTTGGACTAGATGATGTCCACATGTCCCTTCCAACCCCAACCATTCTGTGATTCTGTGATTCCCCTCTACTCAGCACTGGTGAGGCCACGTTTGAAGCATTGTGCCCAGTTCTTGGCTCTCCAGTGTGAAACAGGCATGAATGTACTGTACAGAGTCCAACGAAGGGCTATGAAGATGATTAAAGGACTGGACCATCTTTCATAGGAGGGAACACTAAAAGAGTTGGGACTATTCAGCCTGGAGAAGAGATGGCTTAGAGGGATATTATCAGTGCATATAAATACCTGAAGAAAGGGTCCAAAGAAGACAGAGCCAGGTTCCTTTGTGGTGTCAGAACAAGAGGCAATGGGCACAAAAATGAAACACGTCCAAAGAAGACAGAGCCAGGTTCCTTTGTGGTGTCAGAACAAGAGGCAATGGGCACAAAAATGAAACACAGAAGGTTCCATCTGAACATCAGGAAACACTTCCTCGCTGTGAGGGTGATTCAGCACCTGCACAGGTTTCCCAGAAAGGTAGCAGAGTCTGCCTCCTTGGAGATATCCAAAACCTGTCTGGACATGTTCCTGAGTACCTGGCTCTAGGTGGCCCTGCTTGAGCAGGGGATTTGGACATGACCTCCAGAAGTCCCTTCCAACCTCAGCAGTCCTATGATTCAATGATTTTATGTATAACACACCAGCAGTTAATGAGAACAATATGGTATAACACAATAATAGTACAGGTTGCCCTTTATCAAGATAATGCTAACAAGACATCAATATTTAGTTAGAAAGAGAAATAAAGGCCATTATCTTGTAAATGACCTTGCAACCTTCATCACATCCCACACAGCCCAAGTTGTCCCATGTTTCTGTCTGAACTTGGGGATGGATAACCAGAAAAAAACTTTATGAAGGGTTATTGCACAGGCACATGAACACACAAAAACTCTGTATCACATTTACTAACCTTGTTTATTTAAAAGAAAATATAATCTACTTGATTCAGATTCAGTGTAAAAGGGAGGGTTGAAGGACACAGTTAAACAATAATTCTCATTGCTCACCTCATGAACAGAATGAGTACTCATCCTGAGCTCTCACGTGCCCATCTTTGTGACTCTCGGTATAGCCATGGAAATTTCCACTGAGAGAGAACGTGCAGGAGTAGCGTGCTTCCTATTCTTTTCCACTCTGTACTTCCCGTTTCTGTGTATTGCCTTGTTAGCTGAATTGCTAAAATGTGTTATCTTCATGCTTTGTGCAAAAGGGAACTAAAACACTGAAGATTCTAGGGAGCATTAAAATGTTATAGTGCAGATGGATCTCACTATTGACACAGGTACCTCTGACTAGAGATATTGGAATACTTGAAAAATTTAGGCTCCTGACTCCGGTATGACGTTTAAAGCATTATGAACTTAATGCACAAGTTTTCTATTCAGGCAGTGAATGATCTGAAGAATCCATGAAAACCGATTGAGAAATCATACATGATGAGTAGAGCTACCAAGCACTAGCCAAGAACTGTACACAAGAAGGGCAAGTGCAACCTCCACTACTCTGTACAGTTAAGACACTTCACTCCAGACTTCATGTACAGTGCTGCTCCCCTGAGTTCTTACACTGTCCTTACACAGCTGCTGCAAGTAGACACCTTATAAGTAGGGTGTGTGCCACTGAAGAATAGTAGAAAAAAAAAAGGTAGACATATCTAAAACAGTTCAGGTCATAATGAAGCACATGAAGAACTACGTATCTATATTTTTAGGCATTTCTGCACACATGCTTAGTTTCAAGTGCTTGGAAAACTCTCAGGTTAAATAAGAAAGCCACCAGTGGGTATTTTCTTCCAGAGCAAAAGGAAATTTCACTTTCTGTTCTTTCTGGTTAAACCTCTTAAGAGAAGACATTAGATCTATATCTCAGACATTTGGATGAAAGAAATAACTGCTTTGGAACCTAGGTACACGTAACATCAATTAATTTATTTAGGTCACTTTTTGGATCTGTCCCACAGCAAGACTCAGAACCTTTTTTCAAATCCTGAAGTATACTACAATGATGATCCTTAGGCCAGGTCTGTAATAAAAAAAATATATCCAACAGAGTTCAACAGATCTGCTTTACCATCAAGGATTTTAGTAACTATTTTTTTAGACAAGGAGTAGCCTATCTAAAGTCAGAATGTTCTTATATGCAATAATATGCTTTATTATCTTGTCAAAGGTAAGTTTTTATATATAAAAGCTATCCTCCTCTGGCTCTTATTCAGTCCAATCCATTCTTTTTTTCAGATTTCAAAATGTTTGCAAGAACTTTCTTAACCTTCTACATCACTGGCTACTTCTAAGCCTGGATACCCTAGTGTCTGTAACCTAAGCTGTTTCCCTTGGTACTTGGCATCTGAATGCTCTGAGAATTCATGTTCTATTTGGAGTTTGGTTCATCCCCAAATCCCTGAGGAAAACCCATCTGGAGCTAATACTGCCAAACTTACTAAGTGCCTCACTGCAAATCAAATTGTGGCTTCCTTTACATTCACAGAATCAGCCATAAATGTAGGGACCTGCTATAAAGGTAAATGAAAACAACATTGTCATCAGATCCACTAATGCTTTTAGCAGCAACAATATTGACAAGAAGGTAAGTTTTACTAAGGAGCTACTGGGAAGCTTCTTGTTGACAGAACTGTTTTTTTTAATATATTTGATCTAATTTTTATCACATGCATATCGTGAAAAATGCAATTTTCCATAAACTTGACGTCTTGCCTTATGTCTCTCCACAATCCTAAATGCTGCAGCTCTTGTGACATGATCTTTGGCTCTTGACATGGAAATTTCCACCCCACTCATTACTTACACACCACACACAAACACACATATGCACACACACACTTCTGATGAAAAAATTTAATAAAAGTTTCCCAGTCTGTTTAGCACCATATTTAATAAAATGCAAAAATAATGCAATGGAGCACAGCAGCTCATTAAACAAAGACACCTGCACACACTGAAGCAGATGGGTAAAATGAATTTAATACAACCATTTTGTCTCTTAGTCAAAAGATGTCTTTCCCTTCACTTTACCTTCATCAGATTTCAGTGTCTTTTTCAAATCACATGGCAAATCCAGGGAAAACTCTTCTGTTCTTCCAAAGCTAGGCTGTGGGTATGCCACTTACCACATGTTCTTTGACTCTTCATACTTATATTCTTATGCTATTCTTTCAAACTACTTAACTCTCTTCCATTAACTATGCCTAGACAACAAGCTGTTTTGGGACAGACATTGTCATTAGCTGACTTCTGTCCTTTACTTAGTGTTTAAGTCCTCAACATGAATAAGGCAATCACAGCTATAAAAAGTTTCTCAACTGTTATAATCCTTACTGTAATATATCTGAGAAGGAGTTGTTACTCCTCAGTGAACTCCATGGCTATATATATCACATTTTTGTACTGTCTGGCAGCAGCTTATCATGATCTTTTCCAGATGAGTCCTAATTTTTTGTGCCAGAAATTATACATCTCAAGAAATACCAGTTATTTAAGAAAACTCTGTGAATAAATCTATTTTTCTGAAAGTGTTATAAATTAGGAGTAGCTCTACTGCTGTTACTTGAGCAGGAAATTGTCAGGTCTTTATGTTCCTTTTACAGTTAGCAGAGGGAGGCTAGCTTTAGAGGGACCTAAGTTAGACTTCTGAATTACCCTTCGACTGAACCTTTCCATTGACTACATGTGAAGGCAGCCTATGCTAACTTCATCTAAATTAAACCTCCACAGAACACGGCTTCACTTAATGCAGCAGCCCTTTCCAAGGACTTGATAAAAAACACTGCATACAAACCTTTCCTACTGACTTTGTCAATAGATTTTTGTCTTGACTTTGTCAAGAAAGACAACCAAAATGTGGCCAGGTGAATGAATACTGGAGCCACAAAATATAACAAGGTAAAGTCTGTTAAATGATAACTTTACACCACAACATACAACCATGACTCAGAAATTAACACATCTTGACAGAGAATGTACATAAGTATTGACAGTGTGTAACATTGGTGGCATTTTTTTTATTTGGAGGTAACAAATGCAATGTGTTCAGGAGCTTGATTAGAGATAACATATTGTTCTTCATAAAACAATATCCTCAGGGTGAACAGTGAAGGTCTGGCAAGATTCTCCTACCTTTAGCAAACCTGCAGCACAACCACAGTTCATCTTTTGTCTGTCTACACTCCTATCTATCTTTCCAGTGGCATTGTGCCTGTAAATGATTTTTTTTTTTTTTATTATTTCAGCACAAGGTATCTGCCAAGACAATGTGCATTTAGATAGCGTGCAAATTAATTCAAAACCCTCCCCCTTTTCCACAGAAGCTCCCTTCCTTGAGACTTCATTGCCTTATTATTTCAGGTGCATCTCTTCTGGACAGCATTTGATTTGCATGAGCCAAAAAAAAAAAAATTACCTGAATAGAATACAAGCAAAAAGATGCATTTTACATATGCATGCGGCTGCCAGTAAAGCAGAATGTATTCCACCAGGCACATGGGAAACCCATTAAAAAAGAGTTGTGATGTCAAAATACATGCAGTTCAAGACTGCAGTCAGACATTTCATCTTAGGTTTCCAGCTGGCAAACAGCAATATCAATGGAAATTGCCATATCAGGAACCAGAAGACACATATGCACACACACATTTACTTGACACACGTGGTGTGGGATTAAACATAAAAATAGATTATAGTTTCTAAAAGCAACTTTTAGTTTTTGTGAAAGGTGCAGATCTTTGGACTCTAGGAGTTAATTTGCATGAATGAATGGTCTGGGATTTGGGGTAAGGATGTACAGTTGTCCACTCCTGAATAAGATTGTGTAAAAGGATCCACTGAATCCTCCATCCAAACTAGTTAAATTATATTTGAATTTTAATTACATTGTGAAACAACTACTGGTATTCCACATCCCTACCCACAGACTTACACTTCCCTGATTCTTCTTTGAATCTCACCTGAAATCTCTCTTTATCATCAATTTAGTTTGTGACATTGGGAAGATTAAACTCCACAGATCTTCCCCAGCATAGCCAATTAAATGTGATTTTTTTGTCCCACCTCTAATAAAAGGCCCCAGGCATTGTCTGACCTGCCTGTACTGGGCTGCATGAACTCTCTGGATTTGTCTTGCCCTGAGCTATTTTAAACCTGATTTTAACCCCTCATCTTTCTTCTTTAAATATACTGTGGACATAAGGATTCAAAAGGACACTGGATAGGTGAAAGTAACACCAGAATAAAAGGGATTAAAGTAATAAGATTTTTTCATTTGTTCAGAATTTTTTGTTCAAGTTTTAAAAGTATTTTTACACTTTTAACTGTGTTACTGAACATTATTTTTTCATTAATCTATTTGAACTAAGAGTGTTTTAGCTGGAAATCACCTGCATTTTTAGTATTATTAACGTTTTTATTTAGATTAGGTTAACACTTCAAATAATAATATATTATTAGTCTATCTCCACATTTAAGTTGTGCCTCCTTTTATCCAGAAAAGTCTGACACTTTAGGTATGCCTTACCACAGTTTGGTTAAATAACATACACTAAGTTTCCCACATTTGTTATGGACTGTAAATATACATGACAGGTTAACCTGGGTTTTAAGGGTACAAGGACTGTGTGGTGGGTTAATCTTGGCTGGATGTCAGGTGGCCACCAAAGCCTCTCTGTCACTCTCCTTCCTCAGCTGGACAGGGGAGAAAAAATACAATAGAAGGCTCATGGGTAAAGATAAGGACAGGAAGAGGTCACTCAGCAATTACAGTCACAGGCAAAACAGACTCAACTTGGAAAAATTAGTTTAATTTCTTACCATTCAAATCAGAGTAGGATAATGAGAAATAAAACTAAAACTTAAAAACACCTTCCCCCCACTCGTCCCTTCTTCTCAGGCTTAACTTGACTCCTGATTTTCTCTCCCTCCTCTCTGCCAGTGGTGCAGGGGCACAGGGAATGGGGGTTGTGGTCAGTTCCTCACACACTGTCTCTGCCACTCCTTCCTCCTCAGGAAAAGGCTACTCACACCCTCCCTCTGCTCCACCTTGGGGGCCCTCCCATGTGAGACAGTCCTCCACAAACTTCTCCAATGTGAGTCCTTCCCATGGACTACAGTTGTTCACAAACTGCTTCAGCCTGGGCCCTTCCCATGGGGTCACAGACTCCTTCAGGCATCTACCTGATCATCTGTGGGGTCCTCCACAGGCTCCACCATCAGCCTCCATGGGCTGAGGGGCACAGCCCACCTCCCACCTCACCATGGGCTGCAGGTGGAAATCTCTGCTCTGGTGCCTGGAGCATCTCCTCCCTCTCCTGCTTCACTGACCTTGGTGTCTGCAGACTTGTTTCTCTTAAATATTCTCACTCCCTTCTGGCTTCAATTGCTCTTACATGTTTTTCCCCCACCCCCCCTTCTTAACTATGTTATCCCAGAGGCACTACCACCATCGCTGATGGGCTCAGCCTTAGCCAGCAGAGGGTCATCTTGGACTTGGCTGTCATTGGCTCTGTCAGTCATAGGAGAAGCTTCTAGCATCTTCTCACCAAAGCAACCCCTATAGCCTATATTGCCCTGCTACCAAAACCTTGCCATACAAACCCAATACAGACTGCATCCCCATAAATGATAAATGACCCAATTGCTACAACTCATAGAGGCCAGTATATCAGTTGCTGGATTTCAATTCTTGCACAAAATTCTCCCCAACTGAGAAACTTAATTTATTAATTCCAATTTACTGAATGGAAATATAAATATATGCCTACCCTTCAGACATACATTCATTTTAAGTCAGGCTGATATGACACTTCATCCTAAATCATTATTATAATTATGCTTTGGTTAATTATCTCTCTCTGAAAACAATATGGCCAATTAGCTCAATACAGAATGATTTTTAGATCTCATATTGGTAACTCAACATTATTGTGGGCTGATCACATCCTATTCTAAGCACATTTTCTTTTGTTTATCTAATGGCTACGCAACTCTGCCAGTTTATCCATAAGATTAACCACAGGCATATTTAGATTATCTATTAGTTTCATTTTCAAATGTATATGACCTGCAAGTATATTCAAAATGGACTTTAGTCTAGGTCAGATTCAAATAATAACTCTATAAGAAACCAAGCTGATATAAACCCCCTCAAAATCATGTGTTTAACTGTAAAGTTAGGTTTTCTTATAACAAAGCCTGTCCTCCTTAGTTGCTGAACTGGTAATTCAGGAAAAATCTGTTAAATGATAACTTCAGTATATAAGAATTAAGCAGGAAAGTACATTTGCCATTCTATTATGCAAGCAGAAATTTCCAGCAGCTACTCTTTAAAATGAAGAAGTGTAAGGTGGAAAGATTTTTCTGAATCATTGTCACAGCAGTACCAAACTATCAAGCTGCAACAAGGCTTTTACCATCCCTCTCATGCCTCAGCACCACCACCAGTCCCACACAAGGTTCCAAAAGTTCATCTACTGTCTGTGCTGTTTTTTCATCCTCTTCAGGCCAGTCCACTCTGCTTCTTGCTTCTGCTGCATGCGGGTTCCTGGCTTCTCCTCCAGCCAGCCTCTCCTCATCCAGGCCCCCTTCTTCTCTCAGCTTCTC
>JAVJGI010000040.1:22312080-22323757 GCA_035590275.1 Ibycter americanus | reverse complement strand
AGCCAACCCACCGCCCCTGAAGCAAGCCCACAACTGTATATAATCAATGTTAATTAACCCTCTACAATTCCTCTACAAATCACATTTCATCTTCTACTGAAAACTGTGTGGTCTGCATAATCAAAGTCACAGAACTCAGTTTATGCTGATTATGTGCTCAGTTATTCAGTAGACTCAGAGCTTAGCTTTCCCTAATTCTTAGGGAATTCTACCTATTAAAGGGTGGATGTAAAAACATAAGAACTTACGAACATTTACATAATCTTAAAATATAAGTAGCAGGAAAAATGAATGTTGCTTTGGATTTTTTTTATATGAAAAAATGTCTAAATAGTACAACCATTTTGAAATGGTAGGGGCAGAAGGAGTTTACAATTCATTCCTAGTATCTTAAAAGTTAATTACCAAATTTTAACTCAACCAAACTACCAGAATTTGAAAGGTCATCACTCCTTGTCATGGATCCACATTTCCTGTATAACTTGGTTTCTAGTTATGAAGCTAAATTTAGTCTGTAGCCAGTACACTACACATGCAGCTCTTCCTATTTCTCCTAGTATTCCCAGTGCAGTCCTCAGAAAAACAAGTACAGCAAAAATTTGACTCAAGGTGATTTACAGCCTATGTGATAGAAGATGACCCTTTGGTTTAATAACATGAATATGTAAAGCCAAACCAAATGCTGTCAAAATGGCATGTCATCAACAGTTGAGAACAATATTTTTAATTTGATTTTGTGGCAAGTAATACTATATGTGCTTTATTTATTTAATTATACCATTTAATACTATTACATTCTTTATTTACATCTGGAGTTTCCCACTAAAATCTAGCAGCAAATCAGATGAAGTGAAGAATGCTGCCACAGAATAGAGAGGTATCAAAGCAATTCATTTTAAAAAAATATTTGTATATTTGAATTCACAAAGTGAGGATTCTGAACAAAAGTGAGAAATTACTAAATTCATGTCTCAAATGTGATCTTCCTTTAAAAAACCAAAGAACTTAATACAAAATTATCTCTACTCATATATCAATATATATTTATTCTTGTTACTGTTGTTATTAACTGCAAAGAAAACCAGTGCAAATGTATTTATATTCACAGAATACCTTTATTACAAAACTGGCTTATAGGTTTTTGCTGTTTGACTAGAAAACTGTCAGGAAAATTTTGCTTCCCCTAATGCCAAACATTTATTTCTTATGTTTCAAAATTAAATGATAACTTACAGTATCCTTCTACTCTGGAAAACGTGTTTTTGAAGTTAGCATTTTAAAACTTGTTTTTTTCTCTTCTACATCAAATGTGCTCATATATTCAAAATATTATTTTGTTTCTACCTGGTAGCTTTCTATATCAATTTATAAAAATCCATGGTATTAACATTATTACATTCAGACTTTAATAACTGAAGTGCTCTAGATTGTTTCGTCAACAACTGAGAGCAGTCAGTTGTTGACAAGAGGGCTGGAATGCTGACAGTAATGGTTTCCAGAGTGGACTTGCACAGGATGTGAAGAGCAATCAGTTGCTGTGAAGTTATTTTTAACATCTGAATATGCAAGCAACATTTCTGGAAGGAGAAATAATAGATTAAGAAATCAGCCGTGGGGAAAAAACATGTTTTACATGTGTCCAAAGATAAACTTTATATTGAAATCTTACATTATGATATGCATCAGAAGAAGGCTGGGTAGTGTATAAGAGGAATGCTAGCAGACTTATTATCAAATAATTTTTATATTAAAAGTTATCCACATTATTCTGTGTAATAAAAAACATCTTAAAAATTACTAAAAATATTTTCTATGTAGGGTGGGTTTTTTTTCCTTGACTGGAAAATTACACTTTGAAAGGCAGCAGGGAACTACTGTTGCATGCTTATAATTGCCCTGAGGTTTGATTCCTTTTTAATACATTCTGAAAAGTCAGAATGCTGATCTGTGCTTCAGTAAACCTATCCCATCTAAGTATATGCCTTGTCAAGGGAACAGAGCAGCTTCTTTTGCTGTATTCAGTCTTCAGATCACCACAGTCTGCAAACTTGAGGTTTCTTTGTTCGTAAGGGCTAACTGCACAGAAACCTTAAGCAGACTAATACCTATTTGAAAAGCACCATAAATAATATTACAAAGAATGGCTAAAATGATGACTGTCGATGAATGTAATTTCCCTCAACAGCCTGAATGTACAAACAAGGACCTCTTGTTGACAACAAAACTCCAGAGATTTCTGTACACTGGGAAACTAGAGGCAGAACAGATCTTTTTAACCAGTGTTAACATTAACTGCTTGTTACAATCACATGCTGGTGCCATATAACCAAATAGAGGTGCTCTTACAGAGGAATGGCTCACACCGTTCCTGTTTATGGTTGAAGGTAGCTGGATGCTGCTTGCCATGCGTGGAGTGTTCAACAGAAGCACAATGTTTTGCAAGTGAATAGCAGATGGCAAATGCAGTCATTCAAAGGATTCATGTAGTATCACCCCATGCTGCTGTAGCTAACTCGGTAAAGAAGATAATTATGTGTTCTGATTTTGGCATCTGTTTTCCGCGGCTTTTTCTGTTAGGTCACTCTAATCCAGGTCACAGCATGACCAGGTGCAGGCTTTGCCTCAGGCATTAAAAGAAACATTTAGTATTGTTTAGCAAAGCCTTGTGAAAATGGAAGACACTTGTCACTAGTTCGGTTGCAGTAAGTGGAAGGCATTGCTTTCCACAGTATATATCCTGTCAGGGTCCTGGGCTGGCACCTCTGCCTGGGGCTTCAGCTGCTGGGCTCAGGGCGAAGCATTTGACCAGGTGCTAAAAGCTGCCGTGAAGAAAGAGCCCAAAGAGGCCTCAGTGAGGGCCTGTTCCTGCTTCCCAGGGGAGCTGCTTTTAAGCTAAGGATTAAAAATAAAGTAGAAAAAAGAAAAAATAATAAATTTGTTTCCTCCAGCTACAGCTCCTGCCACATTGCAGCCCAGCCCTACCCAGCCCTGGGACCACCTGAACTTGGCTCCCACCCACACGCTGACATCCAGGCCTGGTTTCAGCCCATCCCCACAGCTCTGCCAGTGACGCCAGGGCTGTGTTTGACCCTTGTTCCTGTCACTGGGCCTGATCAGGACCCCAGCAGGCTGGTGGCCTGGCCTGGCCTGGGCCTGCCCTGTCCCTGGGGAGGTGCCTGGTGCCCAGGGCAGGGGCTGCCACTGGCTGCCCTCCAGCCTGCCCTACTCCCTGGCTGGAGTGGTGGACTGGCTGTGATGCCCTGTCCTGCTGATACCTATAGGGACCTCCGAGCAGCCATACTGCTCAGCCTTTCCCCCCGCCCCCCCCCCATTCCATACATCTATCTTTGTACTGGCTGACCAGCAATGTTTAGAAGGTACAAACTATTTATCAAATCACCCTTACTGGTAACACAGATTAAGGACTCTAGTTCTGCTTTCAGACTTTACCAGGCCATAAGGCATAATCCTGTTACCTCTGAACTGGATCCCACAATAAAAGATCAATGACAACGTTTTCCTAATGAAAGAATGTTCAAGAATGCATTTGTTTGTCTACTAGTTTGTTCTAATGACTAATAACCTCTTGCACTGAAAATGTGTTCTTTATTTCTCGCTTAAATTTGACTGTTTAGTTTAGTTCTCCAATCTGTTTCAGGTACTTCTCAGACATATACTGATGGGTACATACCTACGGCATTTGGCATCCATTTGACCTCTCTCATGGACAGTGGTTAGACAGTATTTCATTAAAGCAAAATTGAATGTAGCAAGTTTATTTCTCACATGAAACAGTTCAAAAGCATTTTACTATTTCACATTAACAAAGAACTTTGTCACAAGTCACTTTATATATGGAGAACCAAGAAGAAGACACCCATTTATAGATGAAGAAGCAAATAAAAGAGGAAGACACAGCCAAGCTGAGTCCAGGCTGATGCAAAACTTCACCTATCCAAAGGTGCCACAGATTCTCATGGTGCTTACTGAGATATGCTTCAACACAGAGCTTGGAAAAATCTACAGATGTTGGATAATGGGCAAAACAAAATCTGGTCACCAGAAAAACAAGAGCTGTAGAGCCTTATGCTTGGTTCTTTTGAAAAAGTGCACCTCTCTCATGCTATGAATTGTTCTGTCCAAATTAGTCTTGCTTCCAGCATATCAATTTATGTATATCTCTTGTATCAGATATTAAGAACATATTTCTCAAAATAAGGATGCAAAAATTCTCCTGATCTACTTTTGAAAATACAGATTATTATAATATGTTCAGGTTTTGTGTAAATAAATATGGTATGGAGGGTTATCTGGAGATATACAAACATAAAATATGAGAAAATTCCACATAAAACTTCCTGAATATCCCGATTTTATTATTTATGCCTGGGAAAAGCTAAAAACCAAATAAAAATATTAGTCTTTAATGTTTTTCTTTATTTTTCAGGACAGCCAAGACACAAAATATAGCACTGTTTAAAGACAGACACTTAGAATTAAACACAATGATAGAAATTGAAAGGCATTTAATAATGAATGACAAGACTCTCTGTGAGCACCAGGCTAACAGGTGCTAGGTTACGCCTGTGTGAGAAGTCAGTTTTCAGAAAGCAGTGATTCTACAGCATTATTCTTTTGTTCTTTTGGTTGTTTTGTTTTTGTTTTTGTTTTTTTAATGTTCTGTATGTTTCCAAAAAATAACAGCCTGGAGGCATATGTTTTACATATTGCTGATCACCTAGTAAAAGTTGGGTTTGTTTTGGTTTTTCTTCACTAATATCTGTTGTATAGGCCATCCTGTTATGTAGGTAATTTTAAATTAAAAAAGCAAGAGTAACATTTTCCATAATGCAGTGAGAAACATGGATCTGAAATATAGCCCAGCCTGTATACCTCTTGTGCTCAGAAACAGCATCATGTTATGATTCTGTGTTATATCTGGTTTTTATGGGGAATATGAGATCGCAAACAAAACACCACATCCTGTAATGCTGAGGCATGGAACATACAGTAATGCATAGAAATACAGAATTATCATGCACGTCTTTTATAAAATTCTTTATTTTATAGAAATTATTTTTTTAAGGGTTGGGGGGCTACAGTCGCCTCAGACATAATCACTACTTATTTTTGGACTCTTCAACATATGTGATCAGGAAAGTTTCCTGACCACAAAATAGGGTATCTACAAAGCTCTGCCAAATAAAGAAAGCCAACAAAACCCAAACCAAATAACCCAAACCCCACAAATAAACAAAAAAAACCCACCCAAATCAGAACATGTAAACTTCTAAATGATGCAATGTGACAATGAAGTTACATGGCTAAGGCCTATGAATCCTATGGTTACATCTGAGCTCCTCCTGGGTGATAATGTGTCTGCTCATCTTACAATTTAAATAACAGGCGGCATCTTCACACTTTGTCAAAGGTGCCCATCCACTCATTTCTCATTGAAGCACCCAAACATCTCTGGAGGTGCCTTACAGGCCTGATTATTTCCTGTGTAGGAAGAAATCAAGGGCTCAGATATGTTTTTCTGCATCATTTAATTCTGTTCTATATATCTGCAGTTGGATGATTCCTCTTAGTCACAGTGAAATTACTGCACCAGACACTGACAGAGAAAAGGATTCTACCTTTTCCATTACAGCACAGAAGCATGAACTGAAAATTTCAGAGTGCCTGACCAAGACTTTTGTTCTGGAGGCCAAAGACAGATGATGTTCTACCAAATTGTTTGAAGTCTGTTAGACTCCTTTGGAAACCAGGAATGAAAAAGTTTTGGCATAAGTCTGGCAAACCAACACTTGAGAAAATAATTTAAATTTCTAATATTTAAATAAGAATGCTAAGAATATTCATGATTCTTAGGTTAAATATAACATATACAAAAGGGTGACAGGGTAGAGAATGCATTAAAATAGTAAAAAAGAATGGCAACTAACAGTGTTAGCAGGAACTCTTTTGATTTGAAAATGTAGCCCAGGCAGTACAGAAAATAATTATAAATAATCATCAGCAGAAAGGTTGCTTGCACTGTGACAGTGAATAAATGTTAGAATCTACAAAATATGAGAAAACAGAAATTCTTCAGAAAAGAAATCTTAAGTAACATAATCAATGAAACGCTTTGTAATATTTAAGGCTTTGCAAGAAATGTTACACATAACTGAAAAGCAGTATTATTTGTAATGTTTACCTTGTCACTGAACGTCTCAACTTCATTAGAGCTGATTTACTGAGCTTTTTGAAGACCCAAAAACCAGTCTATGCTCAACCCTGCTTTGCCTCTTGATATTTCAGTTGTGCCAACTATGTTATAGTTAAATAGCCTGATGCTGCTTATTGATTATAACATAAAAGGCATTCACAATTTAGGACTGAATTTATAAAGCACTATAAAATTGTTTATGGGGATACCGACTATTGATGACTTTGCATTGTTCAAATGCAGGAACACAGTTTCTGCATTGAATTTGTGTTAAATATGTCCATGAGGTTATGTTTTTCATTCAATAATTCAGTGCAGTCTGCTTTTGAACAATAATTTAACCACAGGTTTTTTGATTTCTGGACTTCCTTTGCATCCTATAGCTTCATTTTCAGTGTTCAGTTATTGGGCATGCATTTATGAAAACCTGGAATTTCCTTGGAAGCTTCACCGCTCACTTGAGATCTTTTAATAAGTCAATGTTTTTCAGGACAAAGCCTAACATTGCTTTTGTTTGAGATCTCATGACCTTTTCAAAGATCTTTATCTGCATTTCTGTTCTTTGGTGTGAACCAAATACAAGCAAATATAAGCAAATACCTGAAACTAGTCACATGCTGTAGTTCACCAGCTGGATGAAAATTTGCATTGAAAATGTATACATAAGGCTTCCTTTCAGAGGAATGCCTAGACTTTTAACAGCTATGGGGGTGTTTTTAAAGAAATACAAATTTATTCCAAGCACAGAAATCCTCCAGGCCAAGTGAAGGAGACATTGTCACATTTAGCTTTTGTTTCTGTGCTGCTTCTGTTCTCTCTCACTCACACTGAGATGACTGGATTTTGAGCTTTACTCCTTCAAAATGTTTCCTACTTTGTCAATTGGCTTTGTCTCCAGCAGCAAGAAATGTTTTCTGCTTTTGTCAGAAGGAAGGTACACAAGCATTTGATTTATGGAGTCCATTCACAGTGTCATTGTGGGTTTTTTTGTTTTGATTTTATTTTGAAATACAGAAATGAACAACCAGTATCTTATTCTGCTTTTTCTATCTTGGTTTCTCTTCCCCTCATACATACTTCATGCATATGTGAAACACATTAAAGAATGCATTGTTCATTCTCATGTTTTTCTTTCATGACTGCTCCTCTACTTGTTTAGTAATTTGACTGTCTTCCAGAGACTGCACAGAGAACTGTAGAAAATCCTCAAATAAATGTGCGGAGAATGAATTTTTACATTGATATCTGGACCTCTGGGAATATAAACTTAGAAATACTTCCTAGATTAATTTGTAGTTTAATCAGTACTCCATAAAACCCAATCAAAGTCAAAAGGTTATGTATCTAAGATAAGCAGACTTTACCCAATAGTAAAGAAAATTTTCAGAAAAGAATATTCTGCATCTTTTCTTTTTTCCTTTATTTTTCCCCTTAAATTCAAGTTTTAAATACCTTGGAAAAAACTTTCATTTGAACTTCAAGACCTTGTCTTCATTTTATGCTTATTGAAGTTATAATAGTAGTAAGACTAATGTGCTGACTCCTGAGATCTCACATCGTAAGTTTTTAATGGCAGTTTGGCATATAAATCCTACTGCCAAACATAGTAAATCATAGTTATATTCTAATCAGCCATGGCAAAGGACAGTTCTTGTCCATGGTTAATTCGGATTTCTTCTTCCAGTATTTTCAGACTGAGACTCATTATGTTATAATTGACTGTTATGCTTATACTATTTCAGGGGAAAAACACATCACCAAAGTATCTTAATTAACCAATGAGCTCTGTCAGTGAGAAGCAAAACAAAAAGAAGAAATGGAAAGGATGGCAAGCAGAATCTACCATGGAAGATGCCATGTGATACCTCTCCAATATGTCAGAGAAAGGAAAGTGCTCAGGGAAACAGCCTTTTCCGTATTATGATAAGCAAAGTTCTGTTCTTGATGGTATAGAGCATTTGTCATACCATTCTTACAGGGAGTAAAAGCATATGGCATGGAGAGAAAGAAAAACTTCTGTTAAAGTCATATTATGTTTTCTGGCTATCCCCATCGTCAACACAGTACTCTTAAAGGAGCTTCAGACTAGTATCTGTGCTAGTTTTCCAAAACAGCTTGGATCTGCTTTACCCAAACACTGTTTAGCAGAGTTTTGTTTAATTTGGTATTGCCAGTTCCCCAAGTGAGGCTTAATTTGATTACTTTAATCTCTTGATATTATACCTCCCCCAAACCAAAAGTCAAATCATACCTTAGATCTGATTTCAAAGGAATATACCAGGCATGAAACAGCTCTACTGTGTGCATAACTTTTGGAACCCTCCATGGTCATCTCTATGGTACTCTATTTTCTTCTTTTCTTCAAGTCTTGAAGTTCGGGCAATGTCTCTCTGTTCCTGAGAGACTGAAGTTCAATAGAGAACTTAATGATGGAATGGAAAATGGAGATGGGAAGAGCAAGTGGGCCTGTCAGCAAGTCCAAGGTTAGGAGAACTTATATTTTCCAGCATCATTTGTTTCATCTGCCTACTCTAAGTGGAGACTGGAAATTAAAGATTCCATTTTGCATAATGGAAAATAAAAGCTAGTGAAATTCTGAAATCCCTTGAATCTTATTTTCTTATTTTTTCCAACATTGTAGGAATCCAATTCCTGACTCCTCAGCGACACCGAGTATCTTAACTTATCGTTTCCAAGGTGAAACAGTTTTTTAGGGGTTTGAGGAGGTTGTTGATTTTGTTTAGTTAGTTTTGGTTTTGCTTTGATTTTTATCCCTGTACACCTCTACACACACCCCCAAAGAGACATACTACCTTTTTGCTATTTCAATTTTTAACCTTGCTGATGCTCTTTCTATTGCCTTTTTTCTTCTGTGAGATAATCAGTGATTTTCAATAGCAGGCTCTTTACTCCCTCCTTCCAGTTCATTATTCTATAAAGTATAACAGTAGCTATTATAGACTACAAAATTCTTCCTTATTTCCCTTCCATTTCTTAGTGTTTGATTCTTTACCATACAAAATAATAATTTGTTTGCAGTATTCAGGGTTGGGTTTTTATAACTTCCAGTGTTGTCACAAGTATTATTAACAAACATCTTACTCGTATGCTCTCTCTTATGCTGGTTCTTTTAAAACTGTAGGGAAAATTAGATGCTTTTTAAATAATTTTTTTTGGAAGATTTACGCTGCATGTTCCTGCTGTCTTTAACTTTAAAACATTCTTTTGCCTCTTAATACTTTGTTTTACTAGAACTAGGACATACACAACAATATGCAGACCACTGAGCCCTTTACAAGTTCCTGACACCCCAAGTTTGTTTTTTAATGTATTGAAAGATAAATAGCATATTTACTTATCTTGTGCCAAGGGGTTTCTCTAGATTTCCAGTACTTTCTTGTGGACATAGTTTGTTGCTTAATTTGCTGTTTCTAGCTAGACACGTCCATATAAACTGACCTCTCCTTCGCAATTTTTATTCTAATGTTGTTTATAGCATTTATAGATAAATTGTCATTCTTATTTCTGTTTCTTTTTCATTTTCAATATAATGAAGAGATACTAAAGATACCATTTTAGAAAAATCAGTGAGTATATATGTAATCATATAATTATATAAAAGTATCAGAATCATAGGACATCTGAAGTTGGAAGGGACACATAAGGATTATCTAGTCCAACTGCCTGCTCCTTGCAGATCAATAATAATTTTCAAAGTAAATTATTACATATATTTCCCCCCACCTTTGATATTAAAGATTTCTTGTGTATTTCCCCTGAACCATTTCCATTAGTACTGTTTGATACTTTCTTTTTGTCTTTTCCTTCCTTTCTGGTTATGACTTGCAATGTATGGTAAATTCAACATTCTGCATAATATTTTCATAAAGTTGTATCCCTTCTAAACCCACTATGATTTCTTCCTTTCCTTTGTGTTTTCCTTTTTATGTTCCCTTTTCAATGTCAGTCTTGTTTTACTACATTCTTTGTGCCTCTTGCACCTTAATTTAATATGTCTTTTCACCTGCCACCTTCCGTTGATGAATGTTAACTCTTCTATCATACATTCTTTAGTAGGTGTCTGTTAGGCAGAATTCCCAGTGAAAGTTACTGTCGTGATTGCCAACTTGGATTCAAGTGTTTCTGAAATCACTTATTTACTTTCAGAATTATGACATGAACTGAATCTTTTTGTCAATGAGTTATAAAAGAAGTCTGAGGGGTGACCTCATTGCAGTCTACAGCTTCCTCAAGGGGGGCAGTGGAGCAGGAGGTGCTGGTCTCTTCTCTCTGGTGACAGCAATAGGACATGAGTAAATGGGATGAAGCTGTGTCAGGGGAAGTTCAGACTAGGTATTAGGAAAAGGTTCTTCACTGAGAGGGTGGTTAGTCACTGGAACAGGCTCCCCAGGGAAGTGGCCATGACACCAAGCCTGTCAGTGTTTGACCATCTGGATGACATTCTCAGTCATATGGTTTAGTTTTAGGTAGTCCTACTTAGGAGCCAGGAACTGGCCTTGAGGATCCTTATGGGTCACTTCTAATCTGAGATATTCTATGATTCTATGACAACAGTTTGAGATCCTCCATAGATCAGACAGAGGATTAAAGAAGATGTGCACACATGAAACTGGGATCTACATTTGTCTAAGTAATAACTTAAAATTCAAATCCTGGATATGTTAATTTCCTTAAATCTAATACCTAGTAGTAAGTAAACAAGCAAATATGTTTTGGAAAAGACTACCTCTTTGCCTCTTCTGTTTTTTGTTTTGGGTTTTGTTGTGGGTTGTTTTTTTCTTTTCTTTTTCTTTTTTCTTCCCTTGCGTAAGTTTTAAATGTGTCGAAACTTCAGAAGTTACTGGTAACTGTGTGGGCTGTGTAACCACTGTGCAATAATCAGTGATTTTGTCTAGTAAAATTCTAGTATTACACTAGTATAACTCCATTAGTACACACTGATACAGTACTAGAATTAAGCTGTGGTAGTCTGGCTGGCCAGAAATTTGAACGTCACAAAGGTGATCCATGTGTAGAAATTAATGCTTAACACCCAAAAAAATCTGAAGTATCTGATTTTTAAAAGGCCATTGTGGTGGGTTGACCCTGGCTGGATGCCAGGTGCTCACGAAAGCCACTCTGTCACTGCCCTTCTCAGCTGGGCAGGGGGGAGAAAATGTAACAGAAGGCTCGTGGGTCAAGACAAGGACAGGGAGAGATCACCCAGCAACTGCTGTCACAGGCAAAACAGACTCAACTCGGGGAAATTAGTTTAATTTCTTACCATTCAAATCAGAGTAGGGTAATGAGAAATAAAACCAAATCTTACAACCAGTTCCCCCTTCCCCTCCCTTCTTCCCGCGCATAACTCCACTTCCGGGCTCCTCTCCCCGCTCCCCGCCAGCGGCGCAGGGGGCGGGAACGGGTCTGGCTCAGTCCCTCACACGCTGCCTCTGCCGCTCC
>JAVJGI010000040.1:22288138-22311684 GCA_035590275.1 Ibycter americanus | reverse complement strand
ACCTCTGCTCCGGCGCCTGGGGCACCTCCTGCCTCCTGCACTGCCCTGGGGGTCGGCAGCGCTGTTCCTCTCACATATTTTCACTCCCTTCTGGCTGCAATTGCTCTTGCGCGTTCTTTTCTCTCCTTCTTAACTATGTTATCCCAGAGGTTCTACCACTGTCGCTGGTGGGCTTGGCCTTGGCCAGCAGCTCTGTGAGACATAGGGGAAGCTTCTAGCAGCTTCTCACAGAGCCGCCTCTGTAGCCCTCCAGCTACCAAAACCTTGCCATACAAATCCAATACAGCCATAAACACAGAATAGTCTATGATTTTCATCACATTGATATGTATTAAATTCAGATTTCTCTGTATTCTTGCTGGGCTAAAATGACTGCTTGCCATTGCTTTATTCTGTATACCTGATGAGTGAAAGGCAGAGGGATGAAAACTTCATGCAAGAATCAAAGAAATTTAAGTAGATTGAAGTAGAGCATAAGAATCTGATCAGTGTTTCACAGAGCAAGGAATAATGACAGAAAGAAGAAAAAATATAGCTATGCCTGGAAATACAACTTAAATGTAATCCATCTAAATATATATTGCAAACAGAATGCTGGATAACCAGTCACTAAATCATCTAAAATTGGATTGGTCAAAATGCTTGAGAATATAAAGCATCCGGCAATTCTTCATTTGTGAGTAAGGGAGTAAATAACCTACCAGAATTCGATGTTTTTTTCCTCATCACTAATTTATACTGAAGGGTGATCCCTTATTGAAACTGTTACCAGTGCCATTAACAGAATCAATTTTGTAACCAAATGTGCATGCTAGATAAAAAAAAGGAAAGAACTTTCCATTCACATTAAATAATTCAGATAAACCTACACATAAACAAATCAGTCCTAGGTTGTGTGTAATAATATTTTCTGGATGAGAAAGCTGTTAATAAAAAAATCAGAATTTAAGCATAAAAGTACATTATAGCATATTTCATTGCCAAAATATGATTTCATTTCTCTGATTCAATGAAAGTCATATATAGAAAAGTTACAAGGCATAATCAAATCCTTTATATTTTAAAGAAAGACAAATTGTTCAACCTAAAGTCCATATATATCCACTCTTTCTTTTTTTAAAGCAAGACTGTATTTTTTTCTTCTTCAGAGAAATAATCTCTGTTACTCAGAGAAATAAATACATCAAATAAATACAGAATAAGATAACATATAGTACACTGTAGTAGATTTGCATGGCAAGGTTTTGGTAGTACCAGGGCTACAGGGGTGGCTTTTGTGAGAAGCTGCCAGAAGCTTTCCGCATGTCAAAAGGAGCCAATGCCAGCCGGCTCCAAGGCGGACCTGCTGCTGGCCAAGGCCAAGCTTATCAGTGACAGTTGCAGTACCTCTGTGACAGCATATTAAGGAAAAAAAAAAAAACAAAAAAGTCTGCACCAGCAGGAGAGAGAAGTGAGAATATGTGAAACAACTATGCAGACACCCAGGTCAGTGTAGAAGGAGGGGCATGAGGTGCTCCAGGTGCCAGAGCAGAGATTCCCTGGCAGCCTGTGGAGAAGACCATGGTAAGGCAGGTTGTCCCCCTGCAGCCCATGGAGGCTAATGATGGAGCAGATACCCACCTGCAGCCCATGGAGGACCCCACATGTGAGCAGGTAGATACCTGAAGGAGGCTGTAACCCCATGGGAAGCCCACACTGGAGCAGGCTTGCTGGCAGGACTTGTGGACCCCATGTAAGGCACCCACACTGGAGCAGTGTGTGAAGAACTGCAGCCTGTGGGAAGGACTCATGCTGGAGAAGTTCATGGAGGACTGCCTCCCATAGGAGGCACCCCACACTGGAGCAGGGAAAGAGTGCAAGGAGGAAAGAGCGGCAAAAACAACATGTGATGAACTGACCATAATCCTGCACCGCTTCAGGGGAAGAGGTAAAGATCAGGAAATAAGTTAAGCCCAGGAAGAAGGGAGAGATGGGGAAGAGTGTTTTTTTCTAATTTGAATGGCAAGACACTAATTTCCCCCAGCTGAGTCTGTTTTGCCTCTGATGGTAATTGCTGAGTGATCTCTCCTTGTCCTTATCTCGACCCATGAGCCTTTTATTATTTTTTCTCTCCCCTGTCTGGTTGAGGAGGGGATTGATAGAGTGGCTTTGATGGGCATCTGGCATTCAGCCAGTGTCAAACCACCACGTACACCTAAAGAACTTTCCAGCTACAGGGACGGGAAAAAAAGGAAAAACAAAGTTGGCTAGCTGGGCTAATCCAGCAAGGAAATAAGAGAGTTTAGAGGATTTGAGAAGGGAATGTTAAACATTCTTTTGGTTTCCTCCCATCCAAGGATTTTCCAAGATTAAAGCATGATTGGGAGACATTAAAGCCTGGGAAAGAGTTTATTTCTATTAATCAGACCCATTTTTTGACAGATGATCTGAGTTACACTACAATGTTTTTATTTCCTTGACTGAAATTCTGTTTTGGCCTTCCCTTTGAATCTAGCTGAGGAAAGTCTTGTTCCTATTTCTTAGTCGGCCGAAACACATGAAAATAGTGCTTAGAAGGAAATTACAGAAGATCAGAAGTCAAAGGACACTTTCCAAAATCCTTTGCTCTCATTTCTACTGGCTATCCAGCTACCATCCTGTGTATAAGTGGGAAAGAACTTGCCATGATACTACAGGAGCAATTATAGGCTGAACCTTTTTGTGGGAAGAGGCATCATTGTGCACTTAGCTCTAGAACTACGTCTTTCTATATGAAGATGAGATTTTTAAAAAGGCAAAAGATGGTACAGTATTAACCAATGGAAAAAGGTAATGTCATCTACCTACGTGGCATTGACAAGAGCAGTACTTGAAAGGTGGATACAGTTAGGCATTCAAAAACATAAGAGACTATCAAGGTCACTGAGTTCAGAATTTTGCAATTTAACATGTTGTGTAACTGAAATTTAGTCCTGAAGAAAAGACAAAATATCACAGTTTGCATACATTCACACAGTACAGACCATAAAATGTTCCCCAGCCCTCTATCACAGTGCTAAGACTGTTTCAACTTGAGACACAAATACTGTAAAGCACTGGAGAGTGGGAGCAGGAGAGATCAAAGGTAACATTACAAAAGGGATAAGAAAACCTTCAAAAAGTAGCAGAAAACTGTCTCTAGAGTATTTTGTGGTCTGACTAATGTACTTCCTAATAAGAAATGTAAGGAAATCACTATATAGTTTGTTGCAAAGAAGATTAAGAAGCAACTTGATCACAATCCCATGAGATCCTATTCTATAACTGAGTTACTTAACTCAGTAGACAAAAGCATAACAAGATCCAGTTACTAGGAATTAGAAAATTCTGACTTGAAATAAGCTTCAGGGTTTTAACATTGTGTTAATCATGAACAGCCAAAACCAGAAGTCTACTGAAGGAAAAAAGTTCAGAACCTTAGTGTAATCCACACTTCAGCTCATTGCTGAAGTTACAGACAAAACTGTATGGCAGAGTTACTGTAATAGGAAGAAGACCAGTATGATTTTTCTGACCTTAAAATGCCCAAGGTAATTACAATGCCTGTGTACAGTGCACAGTCACCTAATCACTTCTAATCACTAATCACTTCTCTCCAAATGTACTATTTTTGTTACTAGACTACTAACCCATTTCATATGCTGACTTGCAAATATAATTATCTCAATCTGAAACTGTAACTTTAACAGGTCTGCCAGATGTTAGGTTAATTTAAGAGATTGTTACATAACTAAGGACCTTCATGAATCTAGTATCAACAAATGGATCTTCATGCAGTGACTCCAGTAGCACTAAAAACCTTTCCTGGGTATGTATATAAATAATATTTTCTTACCAAAAAAATAGACTATGAAATAATGAGAACTGTAAAGAACAGAGGACATACAATAGCTTTGGAGAGAAAAAAACGAACAGTGATACTTATTAAGAAAAAAAAAAAGCATTCACATCAGTTAAATACATGATAAGGAAATAACCATTTAAACTTCCTTTTAACTGAACATGACTTTCACATTTAACCCCTCAGGAAGGTGCACTACACCTGACCCAAGTTCTTTTCATATCAATGCAAAGCATTGTTAGTGTGGTATCTCAGGATGGGGAGATACAATTCTAGGATGAAGCCATCCATATAATACATTACTATTATCTGCCAGATCCCCAAACATAGTGAGATTTATTAACTTGCTAGGTTACTGTATATGAAGGTAGCTATTTTAGAGTGTTTTAACAGCTTAACAGTAACTACTGACATAAAATGTACTTTCAACAAAAACATACAACTAAGTAGCCATGAACTGCCTGGCTGATAAGGCCGATTCATCTGAAAAATCACTCATAACTCCTTGGTCATGGACTTCAGCTGAGCTCAGCCTGGCTGAGCTCTAAGTTGGCAAAATGTGAACTAGCTCTGATCCAAATGCCATATACCCTTGTAAGCCTGGCATTGAATCTAGGTTCACATTCCCTTTTGAGAACTCCATTTTAGGTGCCCATAAACTGTGATGAAAATAACCGACCTGACAACTGACATGTGCTCTAAAAAAAACATCTGCCACATCTTTGGTATTTTCTAAGTACTCTCTTTGGTATCTCTTCATCTTCTTCCTTTCTTAAACCCCTATCTTTCCAGGATGTCCAAGATATAAATACTACACTTTTTTGTCCAAGTGGAGTTTACAGTGGCCATGTTGATGGTACTACCCTTTCTTAACCAAAGCATTCCCCAAAGCAGTTCTTTAATTGCTAAGGTTTCAAGACATGCTATTATGTGTAACTGTCACCTGAGTGAAAAAAATGTTTGCTGAGAGTTTCATGCTCTTTGAATTGTGTCTTGAAAGATACAGTGTATACTGCTTCAACTGTTATCAATGGAAGAACAGCAACCAATAAACAATATATTATCCAGAATCTATTCAAAATATGCCAAATATTTGTGTGATATTTTTAAAACAAAAAGTAGAACTTAAACCATGTAATTCAGTTCAGTCTGTGTGAAGATGTATGCAATGTCTTACAAAACTGTTGTCCTGATGAATGTTTTTGCATAAGAAAAACTTCTAAGAACTGAAGTCTTTCACAGGAAGTGAAAAAACAAAAGCAAAAGCCTGCTGGAAGATACATGTGGTTTTAATATGAGCAGATTACCATAGTCTGCTATAAAAACGTCTGGACATATACTTCAACGGCAGACTAGCAGAGATATGCTAGCCTCATGCTGTAATCCCACCTCACTACTGGACGATGGGTGGAACTTTTATCCATGCCGGCTCAAAAGGAAATGAACTGTGAACATGAGAACTCAGCAGAGCAGTTCAAGATAAAAAGCAGAGATGACAAGGATAACAGGGGAATAAAATGAAATAATTTGGAGTAGAGGACTAGGCCAGAATAACGATTAAAAACAGAACAGGGACACACTGAGTCTTTGTTGTGAATAGTGAGGGAGGAAAATGATTAACAGAGGGCAGAATAGACAGTACTGGATGGCAGAATATCTTTTACAGTATATTTAGAAGAACAGCACTGCTGGCAGGGTAGAAGAATAACACAAGGGATTCCCACTGAGTGTGGATGGAGTCACCTAACAGCCCAGATGAAGCGTGGCTAAAGAACAGTAGGAATGGGGAGAGCCATCAACCCTCAAAAGATAATATTAAAGGAGAAAATGACCTTAAGTTTCAGACCAGTACAGAGCTGTGTAAGACTTCAAAAGTTAATATCATGAAGTAAGTTAAAACAAGGGATTACAAAGACAGTGATCTTCAGCTTTGTCAAATTTCAAATGTTTCAGATGTCCTACTAAAATACATCAGCAGCTGTGGTTTGGTGCTTGAGGAGCTCAATGAAAGTTTTGTTTCAGCAAAAATCAAATTCCAAGCTAAGTAATTTCTTCCAGAAGAAGAAATAAAGCACAGGTTTCTCATAACTTTTCATCTGTTTTTTTCTTTTTTTTTTCCTTCCTCCTTGCTATCCATTTGTCCTTTACCTCACAAGAGCTGAATCTTAGTACTCTAGTTGGGAAATTCTTAGCAGGGAAAACTACATTAAATGAGGTTTGAAGTGATTTTACATCATGTTATTGATGTGCACTGCTCAACTCCTTCTTCATTGTCCCTCTTTTACATGACATCTAAATGCTAAGAACAAAGCTAACTTTAGCCATATATTTCTGTAGTTCAAAAAATAATTAATTAGATGTCATTTCCTGGCCACTGGATTCACCCTACAAAGGTTTATAAATGGCCCTTACAGAAATAATTAACTTGTTACTATTTAAATGTTGATAGGTCCATCTTTTTTAGCTACCAGAATATATCTATAACTTCCCATTAAGGGCTACATCAAATTCAGCTGGGAGATTATTTTTTCCCAGTGTTTCTGAACAATAATTTTCTATTCTTTCAGTTCTTGAAAAACTAAAATATACAGTGTTATTAACTAATATTTAGCTTAACACTTAGGAATCTAAATACTTATATTAATTGTAAAAATATTTAAGCTGAAGTACAACTATTTAAATAAACTATTCATCCTTTTAATATCATTATCTTTTTTAAATTAAGAAACATATTCACTGATACAAAAAAGGAAAATGAAATTGTTTGGAACTAACATGAACCAAAAATGCTAGAAGGACTATGATAGGAATACCATGCTTTTATTCTGCTATTTACAAGGTCTCTGTTATTCCATAATATCATGCTTTTTCTGCAGGAATAAATGCATAACATGACAGAAAAAATGGAGAAAATATTCAGAACTGTAAACCTCTGGACCAACATCCATGCACTAGTACCAGCAAAAAATGCTAATTTATAGTTTGATTTCATCACTTTGTTCTGCTAAGTGTTACTTGAAACAGATTATGTCTGTTTACTTACATAAAGTAAGTATTATGATTACAGACTGGCCTATATTTTTTTGTAGAATACCTAATCACCAAAACTGCAATTTTATGCAATGTGATACTATTCACATCTTAAGGAATAGATGTAACGAATTTTTGCCCTCCTCCCAAAAAAGAAGAAAGGCATAAAAATGTCATAATGGTTTATGTCCATCTTTTAAAAAATTTACAGTTTTTCTGAATAAATTCACAACATTAATTTAATCATTACTCACAAAATACAGAAAGTTGTAACACTGTCAATCTGCATCACAGTAAGTTAGTGCTTAGGACATTAATGTAGAATAGGAAATATAATAGCAAATCTCCTGGTTTATAAGGCTAACTTGAACTTTCCTTTGTTATTTCTTCAGTGATTACCTTAACCACTGCATAGTAAGTCATAGTTAGCATTTATCTTCTTTTTTCTTTTTATTTTTCCCCTCTCCAAATAAACTTTGACTATTTATCCGAATTAGTGTAGTTCAGGTACGACAAAAATAAAGAAACAGAGACCACTGTATATTTTATACCTTCTGGTACTTGAATGTGGGTTAATTTCTTTCACACAAGAAGAAAATTGGCAGTAAATTTTTGACCTCCTGAATTAGTGCTATGGCACTTTGTCTTTGGAGTAACAAGGTCCATGGCCTTTAGCAGCTCTTGCTTTTTATCCCAGGAAGATGCTTCTCTGAAGTTCAGGGTGAGGCAGGCACTGCTACAACAGAGGCTCATTAGCTGTAATACCCTTTTCCTTGGTGTTCCCTGTTGATTAATTTAAGCAATGCTCAGTTTACTGGCTGGCCTTTATGGATCCATTCTCAGCATATGCTATATAAAATGTCTATTGCTATAGTAATAAAACAGACAAGGATGCATGCTTTAAACACCGTTTCAAAATAGTTCATGTTATTTAATTGTTAGCATGCTTCCAGAAATGGTTTTGGCCTTTATCAACTAGTGCTCTTCGAGTTGATGTTCAAGCAGCTTGGGGGACTTTGTACTTCAGGGCTTGTTCCTCCCTGGCAGCATGGGTGAGAGATCCCTTGTTGCAACAGGGTGAGAGTTTAGCTAGATGACTACAAGCCATGCTGCATCCTGCCCTCAAGTTCAGAAAATGATCCAAAGCCCATTTTATTTTCTAGCAGAGACCATAGTATCTTTCTAAGGATTTTGGATTCCAGCATGCTATGTGCCTGAACACCATGTACTTTGCCTTTTTCCAGAGCTATTCCCTAGTGAGTTTCAAGATGATGTGAATATTTTTCAGGCTAAATACATACACTTTGAAGAATTCTTACTAGACTCCAGAAAAGAATGAATAGACTTACAGAAAAGAATGCAAGACTACTTCCTCTCATATCCTCAGACTTCATATCAACACTTGAACTTTTATAGTCCTCAAATTCACATAATGATATAGTTCTCTAAGACATATCTATAATCAACAATAGATAATAAGCTATTCCCTCCTGCCCAAATAGAGAAAACTAAAGAGGTGAGTGATGAAATAATTAAGACAGAGCAAAGAAACAGATGTTCCTCTTTATGGGACAATTCAGAAAGACAATAATATGCTTAACATTAAGCGTGTATTTCAGTTTCATCAGAGTCAATTAGACTTATGTATATGTTAGAATTAGATGAATGGAGATGGATCTATAGACTGATTCAGACTGTGTGAGTTCAAGTGTTATCATTTCAGGTGACACTAAGCAGGTGCATCAAATTAATGACATCCTGAAGAAAAAACCCCAACTTTGTGTATTTAGTAAAAGTGTTACATATTTGTTACATACATGTTTCCAGAAAAATAAAACAATAATGCATTTCCTTGGGAGGCAAAATAAAGAAAAATAAATAACCTAGCTAGTTAGTGTAGCAAAACTCTAAAGTGGATTTTCATAGACAACTAGTTTTAAAGTGAACTCACTATCTAATCTTTCACTATAGTAATGCATTTTTTTAAATAAAGTACAATGTCACTTTTTTCCTCTGCATTTTCTTGAATGCACTCTGTTCTCAGTAAATAACCTGTTTACATTTTTTTCGCTTTCAACATACATTATAAATATTTCAAAAATATTTGCCAGCTGCATTAGCTGTACCTTTGTTTACAGTTTTGAAAATATAACCCATTTTTACTCTGACAGCTTAGAAACCAAGATATAAAACACAAACAAACAAGCAAATAACCGAAACCCCCATGCTTTAAAAATCATGAAAAGTTATCTTATGTTCAGTTTCCTTCAAATCTCAAATTTTTGACAGGCAGAGTTGATGAATTCATTATTTTTAGCCCTTCAGAATGATAACTGCCATGTTTTTCTTAAAATTATTTTTATTACTGTAAATTTACTGTTTAATATATTAATTTAATACAGAAGGTTTAGAGAAAGTTTTTTGCTATGAGAGAAAAATGGACACTAAATACAGATGTAAATTGCACATTTATAAAGCATGAGTTCTGTGTTTTAACTGTAAAATTGCATAATCTAGCAATTGAATCTACCCTTCAGGTGATCCCAGTAAAGAAGTGACTCTGTAGAAGAGATCAGTTGCAAAGCAAGATTAGAAATGAATTCTCTTGTTTTCTGGTTCAGCGTCTTTCTGAACCATAGGACCATAAGGCTTTCCTTAAGGCCAGCTAATGATACTGTTTCTTTTGTAATCTGTTCAGTCACTCTTGAGGGGTTCTTGTGGCACTAGAAGGGGTGTTTGGCTCTAAGATTTTAATAAAATTTTAATTCACTTTAGATCAAAGAATATATGCCTTTCATTCATTTTATGAAAAAAGCCAACACCCACATTTAGAGTACTGCTATGCACATTATGTTATGCAGGGTACTCTGTGTTGGTCTGTTTCTACTGCCTAAGTATTCATTTTAATAGAAGGTCTGTCTTGGCACTGCATTATTTTATTAGTCAGAGTGGAGATTAGCACCAGATGGTGTTTTGCTACTATCAAGCTTGGGGGGGGGGCGGGGATTAGAAAAAGAAAAAGAAAAAGAAACCAAAAAACAACCCAAAGCCACAGTGCATTTTGTGGGTGTGTGTGAATATATGTGTACTTTCCCATTTGAAAGGTAGAGAAGCAGACAATGATACAGATATTATACGACAGTGACATAACAGTAGAGCTATGATTATCTGAAGATTGTGAGAGACACATGAAACCTTTGGGTAATCAGAGGAAATGTGTGTAGCTTCATTCATCAACTGCTATGACCTCCTCTTCCAAATAGTTCACTTAACACGTTAAACTCTTCTCATTAGGTTGACACTGGAGATGAGAAATCCTTGAGGACATATCTAATCACTGGAAAATACAGAACCTCATGTTTGAAACTCTGTTATACTTAAAAACTGTGTTCATTAATATTTTACATATACACAAATGTAGACAATAAGTTCAAAAGCATTAAAATATATGGAAACAGATGATCTTGCCGTAAAAGTTTTTTGAAGTAGTTAAGATAAAGTGTCCAACAGCAAAGTACAACATTCCATAGCACAATATGTCAAATACTTAGAGCAAAATACATCAGCCTATGGAGCTAATAATAAGTAACACTTTCCTCTGATGTGGTCTGTTTAAAAGATTATTACATGTTTTACTACTTTCTTTTGCCTAGAGGTAGATGATATATAGCTTAGTAAGGATAGGACATCATATTATTTCATTTCTATTTGATTCTATTAGATAGAAACAAATATGCCTGCAGTACTTGTCTCATTATCCTCTTATTTCATTGAATTGTGTCATAATATAGTAATTCATATCAGCATAATTATAATTTTTGAAAACTGACATTTTGAAGATGTATTTCCAAAGCTTTTGTAGTTCAGTGGGGCCCATTATTTGGCTTCAGAAATAGTGCATAATTCACATAATTTTTCTCCAGGAAAATCGATATATCACAAAAAAAAAAAAAAGGCTCTTTGAAGAGATGAGTAGTGAGATGCTTGAAGACAGAAAAGCTGAACTTAAGCTATCACAGTATATAAAAAGCAGAAGAAAGTTGGCTTTATCTCAGATGAAACCCACACTATTTTTCAAAAATGTCTCATTTTACCCTTCAAATGACACGAAATTGGAGATGCTGACTTTCACATCCAAAAGGAACAGTCCCTGCTTTTATTTTTCTCCATCTGATATCTACCCTGCTAGGCACTTTCTCCTACAGTCTGTGTAATGGCACTGTATTTTCACCATCTGTGTCTTCATTTACCTCACAAACACGCTCCATCTGAATGGATATTCACTAAGCCTAGGTACAGTTGCATGTCAAGTGTATAGTTATGCCAGAAGAATATGTTTTGAAAGTTCAGGCCCAGTTCATCAACCTATTAAGGCTATTTCTACACTACTAAATTAAATAGTGCCAGAAAATACTCAATGGAACTGTTCAGTTTACAGATACGGTCTTATCCTAAATTTTGGCCCAGGCATTAAGGTGCTTTCCTCAAATAACTGTTGCATTTGACTTTCTCAGATACTTGAGTCTTCAAAACTGGCTATCATAAACATTATACACAACCTGTAATGACCTTTTTTTAACTCAGACATGATGAAAGCTCTGCTTACATGAGCACTTAAAGTGCTGGCTGGATTACATTTCCCTGTCCATCCAATCATGGAGTGATCTTCACCCTAAAACTGAAACAAAGTCATAAGCCTGATCCCAGCAACATTCAGTGTTTTCAGGATCTTCACAACGTTATCAGAACCCAAAAATAGATGTAGAAAATTATACACAAGTACCAAAAATTACAAGCACAATGGCAGTATCATGCATGTGTAGATAAAATAAATGCTTAGAAGCTAAGATAGTTGACCTACAAAAGTATTTAATTTGTAAATGTGATTAATTCTAAACCATATGAAATTATTTGTTAACAAGAAGTTAAGGAAGAAATACAACGGCAACCAAAAGGGACTTCAGGGCCTTGGGCCAAGTGGTTAAGGAATTAGGAGCACAACTAGTGTTTTTCCCTATCATTCCAGTTGCAGGGAATGAGGAAGGAAGAAACAAGAAGACCCAGCTGATCAGTATGTGGCTCCATGACTAGTGTAATTGGTAGAATTTTGGGGTTTTTGTTCATGGGTCAGTCTACACAAGACCAGGCCTGTGGGCAGCAGGGTACACCTTTCTCAAAGGGGGAAAAAGATTTTTGGGTGACTGTTAGTAGGGCTCATTGAAAGAGCTTTAAACTAGATTTGAAGGGGGAAAAGGCAAAGATTATTCTGGAAATTATTGGAAAACACTTGAGAGACTATGTAGTTGTTGGTCATAGCCAGCATGAGTTCATGAGGGGAATGTCCTGCTTAACTAAATTGCCTTTGATGACAAGCTTACCAATCTAGTTGACCAAAGGAAGCCAGTAGATGTGAAGTTTTGGGGTTTTAACAAAGATTTTTACACTGTCTCTCACAGTATCCTTCTGAACAAAATGTCTAGCATACAGCTAAATGAGTCCATAATATGCTGGGTGAATGATTAGCTGATCAGTCAGGCTCAAAGAGTTACAGTAAATGGGGTTACATCAGGCTGGTGGCCAATGACCAGGGGGTTCCCCAGGGCTCGATTTTAGGGCCAGTGCTCTTTAATGTTTTTATAAATGATCTGTATGCAGGACTTGAATGTACATTAGATAAGTTTGCTGATGATACTAAACTAGGAGGAGCTGTGGATTAGCCCTCAAGGGTAGAGAGGCCTTACAGAGAGATCGGAATAGACTAGAGAGCTAGGCAATCACCAACCGTATGAAATTTAACAAGAGCAAGTGCCAGATTCTACACCTGGGACAGGGTAATCTTGGTTATACATACAAATTGGGGGATGAGAGTCCTGAGAGCAGCCCCATGGAAAGAGATCTAGGGGTCTGGGTTGATGGCAAGTTGAATATGAGTCAAGTGTGCCCCGGCAAGCATAAGGGCCAACTGTGTTCTGGGATGCATCAAGCACAGCATAGCTAGCCAGTCGAGGGAAGTGATTGTCCACTCACTGCACTGGTGAGGCGTCACTTTGAGTGCTGTGTGCAGTTTTGGGCACTTCAGTATAAGAAAGACATCAAACTATCAGAGTGTGTCCAGAGGATGGTGACGCAGATGGTGAAAGGCCTCAAGGACAAGACTTAGGAGCAGCTGAGATCTCCTGGATTGTTCAGCTTGGAGAAGACCAAGGCATGACCTCATTGCAGTCTACAAGTTCTGCAAGGGGGACAGTGGAGGGAGAGGTGCTGATCTCCTCTCTATGGTGACCAGCTGTAGGAAAATTACTTGGAGGGGGGGAATTCGAGAAAACTGGGACCTCAGAGAGGCAGATTATTACAGAAAGCATTTTAGGGTAAAATACAGTCATCGTTTTCAGGATGGTTGGCATGCACAGAATCTACTTTACCACGGCTCCCTAAGCCATCTCAGCACGTGCTGATAGGAGTAACACAGGGTGGAGTGGAGTGGAGACACCACAGCCAGGCTTTGTTGTACTCCCTGCAGGAATGGGAATTTAATGGGACCACACAGCTGATAAGATGAGATGTCCGCTGCTGAGTCAACAATTGTGGTGAAATTGCTTTCCTCAGTTGAGATGATTTCATTGTAATACTAACGCACACCTCCATCCCAAAGTTACCTGCCTCCAAGGTACTACCACACCTCACTGGGCACATGACACCAATCAGTAACAAAACTATGTATGACCAGAGTCACTCAAGCTCCACCTAAATGTAACAGAAATTAACTGGTCTTGGACTGCAATAAGTCCAAAAGGGTGGAATTGTTGTCTACCAAACTGATTTAATGTTTAACTATACATTAAACAAATCTGTGCACAAAGTTTAGGTCAAGCTGAGCCACCCTGTAAAGTTGTCAAGACTGATGAATTAAAGGACTTGTAATCGAGGGAGTCAGCCTTGGGAAACAAAGAACAGATGGGGAAAGGAACAGTTATCTATGCAGAAAGCAGCCTCCAAGTGAGAAAGTTCTGGCCTCAAGAGGAGACAAGCTGATAAGGTGTTGCAATCCACTGACATCAACAGAAAATTAGTTGAAAATAGGACAAAGATAACTCTGGCAGTGGGAGATCATGACCTCCAACTCAAATTGCCCCCCAAAAGAGGGCAAAACCCTGCTTGGTGAGCATGAGTAGTTAGTAAAAAACTTCAGCAGTGCTATTTGAGGATGCGTACTAAGTTGCATTAGAAGTGAGAAACGTGACCAATCCCATGTATGATAATGAATATGCAAAGTACTATGAAGTTTAAAAAGTAAACAAAGGAGAGGAGAAGTTAGGGGACACTCCATCATAACTTCTGGGATCAGCCAACAGGCTGAACCCATCTTCTCCCCCATAGGGACGCCTGCTGGCTAAGAACTGTTTTCTTTGACTAACTGGTGCTGGCTGTTATTAGGTGTCTTGTTTTAATCTTGCTTTGCAGTCAGTGTATTATCACTGGTAATCTTTGAACCTTATTCTGTCACAAACTTGCATTTTGTATAGTAAAAATCTTCAGCTGAAGTTCATTTTTTATAAGTCTCTGAAGATTTAAGTAGTAGTTATAAGGGATTTGTCTCAGTGATGCTGTCAGCGGGGGTCCCTGAATAGATTATTCGAATCACCCTCCAATACAGTGGGCTGTCAAAACGCAGGTAGTGGACAGACCAGTCAGACACAAGGGTCTCGTATTTCTTGGGAAACTGACAGGCTGATCAAATATAAAGGGTTTGAGGAGTTTGAGGAAACCCTCCTTCTTAACGTGACACCAGCAATTAGGACTCAAGGAAATGGGATGAAGCTGTGTCAGGGGAAGTTCAGACTGGATGTTAGGAAAAGGTTCTTCACTGAGAAGATGGTTGGTCACTGGAACAGGCTCCCCAGGGAAGTGGCCATAACACCAAGCCTGTCAGAGTACAAGGAGCATCGGATGATGCTCTTAGTCATATGGTTTAGTTTTACGTAGTCCTGTGAGGAGCAGGAAATTAGCCTTGAAGATCCTTATGGTTCCCTTCCAATTTGAGATATTCTATGATTCTATGTTTCTAACATTAGTTAAATACTGTTAGATTTAAAACAGCTTAATGGTCCTTAACAGGCAAAAGAATGTTTAACTTGAAACTGAGTAACTTATTTTCTTTCTCAGTGTTTAAATCAATTTTAATTTCAAATGACTGATGAAATTTTTAGAACTCTGGAAGAAATTAGAAATGAAGGGTTTTCCCCAGAAATTTTCATGGTATTTGTTGTATAAATGTCTAAAAAATAAAAAATCCAAGCACTAGTGCAAACGTAAAGAAGATACAGATTTACATTATATTTTCTGAGCTTCTCCACTGGATTATATTAAAATTGTATCTATCTTTACCTCATGAAATATCATTTGCCAGCAGACCAAATTAACATCTTACTCCAAATCATATATTTAAACAAAATAGGATAAATATTTAAGGAAGATAGTCTAAATTAACACATAGAGTAGATATGCTGAGGACAAAACATTATGTATCATTCTAATGGTGTGGATTTTAGCCCTGTTTATGTATTTTTAATGAAAATGGTGGGGGAAAAGTTAGAAGTCATGGTTTATTACTACATCTTTTTGCCTCTTACTTGATTGTTCATTGCAGCAGACTGCTGGAAGACAGAGACTTCTTGCTGCATAAAAGAGAATATCTCAGTCATGGAAAAGCTGACACTGACTTCATGACAGTCAATACACATTAAAAAGAAAAAGTGCTGTGTACGTAATGAACAAGTGGAAGGTGATTTTGGAATAAGCAGAAAAAACTGGCTGGTGTTTCACAATTTTACTTTTAACGTATACAGCAGTTAAAGATAGGATAGGTAGGATAATTCCGGCTGGAAGAAGCCTCAGAAAGTCTCAAATCCGGCAAGGTCAGCTGTGACATCGGTCCAGGTTGCTCAGGGGTTTATCCAGTTGGCTTATTGAGGTCTGGAAAACCTCCAGGAGTGGGGACTACACAGCTTCTCTGGGCAGCCTTTTCCAATGATGGAGAAAAATTCAACTTACGCTTATTGCTCCTCTACCCACCATGCATTGTTCTCATCACGTGATATCCTCAGCCAGTCCTCCACTCCCTCAAAGCCGTCCCTTCTGCAGGGTGATCAAGCCCATTAGCCTCTGTTTACAAGGCAAGTGCTTGGTGGCCAGCTTGGTGGCCCTTCACTGAACTCACTCCAGTTTCTTCATGTCTTTTCTGTATTGGGAGCCCAAAAACTGGATACAGTATTCTTGATGTTTTCTAATAAGTGCTGAATAATGGGATATAATCACTTTCCTCAATCTATGGGCTATGTTTCAACCTCTGATTCTCTGTGAACCCTGGCTATGTGCTGATACCAGGCTTTCTGCTTCCAGGGTTTTAATAGCTAATATATAAGGGAAATATACAATATAATATTTTTAAAAAAAGGAAAAGCTTGAATTTTCACACTGAAAATATATAGAGTTCACTGTAATTTCATTTTTCCCTATAACAATGCATTAGGTTTTCCAACACATTACTGGTTTGCTGTAATACATTAAATTAGCCTCTACCTTCAGTTATTATTTTCTCTTTTTCTATTCCTTTCCCCTCCCCCCCGGGAATTTCCTGTTCTCTTTTTTTACACTGCATCTTTACCTTTACTTATCATCAGGTAGTGACTTTCTTGGAATATAAGTACTCCCATCCTGAATATTTGGAAAGAACCTAGTACAGACATTGAAATGAATATTTAATATAGTATTTATCAGCATTTATTACTTTTATATGGAATGCATAGAGGTGTAGAAACAAATATTAATTAAAAAAACAACCAAACAAAAAAAATATCAAAAAACACAACCAAAGCAGAAATAAACAAGAGTTTTATTTTGTTTAAATGATACTTACAGCCTTTCAGATGCTAACCTGTGTTGGCTGAGTTTTCTATTCAGTGCTGGCAGGGAAGGCTCTTCTGCAAGCAGCTGTGCAGGTGGAGCTGCTTCCAAACCTGACTTTCCCACCATCAAGGAGCAGATGGAGCTCAAAAGGGCACTTCAAACATGTTACATTTTTAAAATTCTGACCCATCTTAATTGCTTGCCCAGAGGGTGTTTGCTTCCAATGTTACCAGTTCCCAGTATGGAATTCTCTTTTTTTCATATATTTTAAAATTTCTATTTTTTCCCCAATTGGGCTGGCTTCTGGAAGTAAATGATTGCAAAACAGAGAAAGAGTTCATGCTAATATTTCTAAGAAATTTTTATTTCAAAAATTAGTTGGAAAAATACTCCAGTCATTCCCGTAGGTAAAAAAGTATGTAAAAATATGGGGTGTGTGTGGGGTGGAGTTCATGACTTACAATCATGTTCTAACACAAAGTTAACTTAGTAATTTTTGAAATTTCAATAGAAATTTTTGAAGAAGTTTTTTTGTGAGGAATGTTTGATTTTAAACAAAAGAGGTTAAAAGTAATCTGCAAAAGAATTAAGCCTTTAAATAGGAACTGAAGTATAAAATAAAAAAACCAACCACCCAACTCGTGAGCAGGGGGTAACACAGGAAAGAGGAGAAAAAAGTAGATATTTTTCTACTTAATGTAACAGTGCTCCATTTTCATCCAATGAAAGCATGCAAGAGGGTCCGTAGATCCCTGACATAACCATTTTATATCATCCTTATGTTCTTATTCAGCTGGGCATAACACTCAACGTTGGTGTTATTAGGCTTAAAATATGTGGTTATCATAAAAGTATCACTACAGGTGCTCAAATATTGACAATAAAATTGAAACAGATTTCCTCAGCTAGTGAGCCAAAACCAAAACACTCTGATGCTAATACACAGTATAAGCCATGCTAGCAAACATGAATGGTTCTCCCAAAATGGCTATAAGTAACTTGGAATATGAATAGCAGAAATGAAACCGAGTTGTATGATCTGATTACACAAATGGAAAATGCTAAAATGGATACACACTTGGTTTTTTATATCAAATCATATTCATATGAAGCCAGATTGAAAATACGAGAAAACCGATTTTAGAAGGAACGAGGAGAACAATGAAGTAGTATCCAACATAGGTAAAAGCCACTACATACAGTAGTTGTATCCAATGTTCAACTGCAGATCAGTGAAGAGTGAAGGTGTCAAAGTGTATTAGCAAATATACGGAAAAATTATTTCAGGTGGATCCTAGAGTGAGGAAGAAGAAACCATTAACATGCACATCATATTCCTCTTGGTGGTGAAGGTCTCCAGGAGCTGGCAGTTCATCGTAACACCCCATTACCACTATTGTCAGAATGAAACCACCAACATTAGAACCCAGAGAAGGGTCAGCATAATACCAGGAAAGGGGTAGAAACTAAGTGTATATGTAACGATTTGAACCACGTTATAATTCTTGCTCTCTCTGTAAGAATTTGGTATGAATTAATAGTGATTAGACTCTTCAGATTTCAATTATAACAATTATAACAGCCATTTCTTGGCTTATGTAAACTGCTGTGCATATACAAATTGTCTGTGCATGTGTCTGACGTATCCTTTATATACAAATACTTCGGAGGTATCTACCATAGATTAATACAGCCCTTTTTAACTAATGAAGGGTAACAAGCAGAGAAAAGTCCGATGTTTTGAAAAGGTAAAGTGCCTTAACTGTACCTTTGCTCACCTCCTTCCATCAGCCAGCCAAACTGCATCTCCTGAGAAATCTCTGCTTCTAAGGGTAAAAAAAATCATATCCCTCGAGATAAGGTCATGGCGAGGACACCTAGGCAGGAGTGACAGAAGTTTTCTAATATCTAGTGAAAGAAATAAGACAAGGAGCCACAACAAGCTCATGTCCCCTACTATCACTTTCTCATTTTTTATTCTAGCAGGCTTTCAGGAACTCCTACAGTTGTCTTTAGCTCAGTGTCCAGCTTCCATTTCTGGTCACTATCTCTCTGCCTTGGCACATTCTTAGTGATACTGGTAGTTTTGAAGGAGCCATGTGATACTGGACTAAGGAATGGCACTTATGGAAATTTGGGGAACAGAACATTCCTAAGAAATGCTTAGAAACTGCAGCAAAACCCTGAGACATTCTGCTGAGAAAAAAATTTACATTTTTAAAAGCTTTTGAGTCCCACCAGATGATGGTAGATTTTCAGAAGACCTCAAAGGCTGTATTTCAGGTCAAGGCCTTCTAAATTTCTATCCCAGATATAGTTATGCTGCAGCTATTCAAACATAAAAAATACAAAGCTTTCTAAAACTATCAAAATTATCCATTTTTCTCAGATAAAGCAGCAACTGAATTACTTAACATGAAATTTTAATAAAATTTCAGGCATAAATCCAGAATGAAAAATGTTAGTTTGAATGTTTAGACACAGGGAACAGAATCTTTAAAACAAGAAGTCAGCTGCATAAAAAAAAAAATCTGATTATTAAAAACAGGGGGAAAATATTTTAGTAGATAACTGCAAATCACAAAACTATTTCAACTGTATCTAAAATATCTTAATCAACACTGCATTCAGAACAGGGGGTTTGTGCTTCTCTCTGAAAAGGCAAAAGTCACCAGATAAAGCAAAGCCAACTCTGAAATGACCTTTTGAATTTCAAGTACAATGTAAATTGTAATCCATCCTCCTAACTAGCTATAAAGGCACAACGATTTTTAATAGATGTCTAGAGGCACCTGAATCATCTTATGTAGTTCAAGGTGTCTGTATTCAATAAGACTGATGCTTATAAAGGCTTCCAGAGGATATTCAGGTCTCCTAACTTATCTCTCTCCAATGTCTGTATAAGGAATTTAGATAACTATTTCACTATTTATTGTAAAATTCAATCACAAGTTTAGTAAAAAAACAGCCTACTTGATTTAAAAAATCCACATGTATATCTCAAAATATGGCTGAATCCATCTCCAACTCAGTATTGCAGAATTTCTCAAATGGCTGGCAAATTAATTCCTTCATGCACCACAGAAAACAGACACTATTTAACATTATATGATTGACATTAAAAAGGTCATATCATCTTTTAAACATTAGGACAATTAAAAATCCAGTCTGACTTGATTGCAATAGGTGGTCCTGATCATATCTGAAATGTTCAGATTTTTTTCTTTCTGTTTTCTAATATCTATTTGCATACTGTATACTTTTATTTTGCAGTATATAGGATTATGCCATCATTCTTGATAAAACAGTCTTAAAAATCTGGAACAAATGTTTATATTGAGGTTGTCTGAACTTCAGTTTATTAAAAAAAGGATTGAAGACATGAGATGAATGTTTCCCATAAAGTTGTAATACATTTTAAAATTATCTGTTTGCTTATTTTGTCTTATCCAAATATTACCCTATCAGATAACTGATTTATTTGAATTTCAGATTAGTGGACATACTAAAGCTAGTTATTCATCTGGGAGATTGGAAGATGAAAATGTACTTTGCATATGAATATATGTAATTACCAATTTTCATCCAAATCTAAATTTATTATCTAAATTCTAACCAGCTTTTTTATATGTGAATTACTTTTCAATTTCTTATATCATTATAATTCCAGTTCTCTGCCTTCCTATCTAAAAATAGTCTATAGTCATTTTAGGAGTTGGAAATAACAAAAGTCTTTTGGAGTCACAATACATATGACCACATTACAATAGTCCCACCAAGTATAAAGCATGTATTATCAATTCGGGATATAATGCCAGTCTAGGTCTGATTGTATCTGGCATATTTAACAGCTCAAAGCAGGCAAAATGTAGTTGAGCAGAACTGTGAGGTTTTTTTCCTGTGAATGAGGTACAGTCAGATGTCTTCTGCTTTCAGGCCTTCATATTGCTTCATTGATCCAGTATGCCCATGGTGCAAATCGGTTAAGCTTTCAGAAGTCAGACAAGTTTATTGGCAACTATGTGCCACTTAGTGCTGAAAGCACCTTTACTTATCCTTGCCTTCTCTTAGTCCTAGGCCAAGAACAACTTGGCTGCACTGGTGAAAATGACCAGTTGCTTCTGTGTGATAAAAATGAATAATAATTTCTAATAAAACATATACACATTTAATTTCTAGTATTTTTTTTCTTGAAGATTTTAATGAAATCCCTTCCAGAAACCAATTATCTGTTTTGGTTTTTTAAAATAAAATATAATTCTTCCAGAAGTCTACTGAAAAACCAAGGAAGGAGTAGTGTAGCTACTTTCATTTTATTCCAAGACCCTAAATAACACAGCAAGTGATAAATGGGACAATCTGCATTCATTGCGGGCCATAGGCTGACATGCAGAATAGATTATTATACCTTGGAGAGACAGTTTCTGTGTGCTAACGATATTTCAATTACTTTGATGTAAGATAGACTTTGTTTAAGTTGCACTCCAGAACTTGTACGTCTCTTGAGACCCATTTTAAATTTTGAACTGCTTTGCCATCAGTATGTGAAAAATGAGGACAAGATTCAAGCTCTTATGATACATTATTTTTGGACTTGTCCTACTCTGGAACTATTCTTGTCACAAATACATGTGTGTGTCTTCCAAAAATATTTAGTGTTCATTGCTTTTGGAGACCTCATATTTCTGTTGGAGATACGGCAGAATTACATATTTTCTACCATACAGATACAAGGTAATTTTGTTACCCTTAATACCTATTTTACTGTTGGTGTCTTCTTAGGAAAGGAACAGGCAAGCCCAAATCTTCTCAATTGATTGCTATGCATAAAAAATTGCTAAGCAAAAAAATTACACTATTTCTGGTTCTACACAGTCAGGTCCTACCATAGCTACCGGTTCCCAAAAGCCCCGTACTGAGTATTCTACAGCTTCAGAAGTTGCTTATAGTAACCAGGGAGCTCTTTCCCTATTTTCAGCTCTTTCATATCAGGTAATTCAATATTGCTGCCCCCAAGATGCTGTAGCAAGGTAGTAGGATGGTATGGAAATGGGGCGGTGTAGCAGAGTGGAAGAGCTGGACTTGCTGTTCCCACTGCCAGCATGGGACAGGCACAAATAATGTCACTTTTCTATGACATCAGTGACATCAGCATGTTGGGAAATTTTTATTGTACCCCCTGAGGTGAGTTAAGCTCATGTTTGTGCTTGAGTAGATATATTAAAAAAAAACAAAAACCAACCCAAAACCAATGAATTGGACAGAGTCCTACTGCTGTAAACGGTTCCACAAGGAGTTTGTACAGATGCATCATGAGCCGATTCCTTCTATACGCTTGCACCAGCACCAATCCTGTGAACATTGACATGGGGCACCTCAGTCTGCTGCCCAGATGTGGCCCCTGAGTGCTCACATTCCAGAATGGCTGCAAGACAGGTTAATGTTTCTTGTCTCAACACCAAGGGAGCCAAGGGAACTCCCTTAAAGGGAGTCCCTCTGTCTCTGGCATCCCTGCTTCCGGCCAGCTTAACCCCTTCTGCAGGTGGTCCTTCATGCCCTCCATGCCAGACCCGTGGTCGCAACTTACCCCTGCTAAGCAGTTACAATTTGAATTTCCCCTTCAAGCAATAAGCAATCAGCTCGGTTTAAAAAAATCATAAATCAGCAGATCTGTTGTCAAAGGGTGTCCTATTGCCAATTTTGTCTATGCCCAGAGACAAAAATGTCAGCCCATTTAAAGAATAAGTTTTGTCAAATTTAAAACATTAAACTGCTGTTTATGACATCTTAATTCCAAGAAGCTAGCTCTTTTACACAATCACACTCAGACTTAGGTGATGACAGGAGGTCAGAAAATTAACAGCAGACACGCAATGCATATGCTACATCTGACTTAATGTAGAGGGTTAAGAAGTAATTTCCTGATTCCACAATTTGGGCATGGACCAGAAAGGGAGAAGCGACAAACTGCCTCACACTAGGGGTTCCACTGAGCAAGAAGACAGAAATCTTCATCCTAAAACACCTGGAACTCCAGCTGTGAGACAGTTTTTGTCATGTTCTGATCCTTTTAAGACAAATCTAAAATCCAGATCTCACTGCCATGGCTATTTAATAAGCTTATGACAAAAAGAAAACAAATAAATTATGAGATTCATAAGTATGTCAGCAAAATAGCTTGGATTTTTTGCTTAAGAAATGGAAGAGGTAGTGCAAGCTTTTGACCTAAGGTTCAGCCCCGACCAGGTGAAACCTTTAGTCCTGACCCTGATTTGATAATCCCTTGGTTTTTTGAAGTTGTTCCCTATTCTTTCTGACTGTTCTCTATTCAGGCTGTTGCACACTATGCCATTCCTAACTCTGCTACACTCCTTTCTGAGGTCATCAAGATCCCTTGTGATATTATTCCTACCCTCTACCCTTGCATCTCATTCCCTGGTAGCTCACCCAAACTGCAGGTCTTCAGAATTAAAAGCGATTCCTGGTGAAAATATCAGAGGAACTGTCACATTAAGCACAACATCATCATGACACTGTGCTGGTTTAAAAGTAAAGGGTTGAGATAAGAACAATTTAATAGGTAAAACAAAAAGCTGCGCGCGCACAAGCAAAGTGAAGGAAGAAATTTGTTCACTACTTCCCATGGGCAGGCAGGTGTTCCGCCATCCCCAGGAAAGCAGGGCTCCATCACGCGTAACGGTTACTCGGGAAGACAAACGCCATAATGCCGAATGTCCCCACCCTCCTTCTT
>JAVJGI010000040.1:22265785-22288038 GCA_035590275.1 Ibycter americanus | reverse complement strand
CACATCACAGCCAAAACGCAGCACAGCACCAACTACTAAGAAGAAAATTAACTCCATCCCAGCTGAAACCACGACAGACACTGTCCGTACAAAATAATACAACATACTGTTTAAACTGAAAGAGGTAGATTTAGATTAGATATTAGGAAGAAATTTGTTTACTGCGAGACTGGTGAGGCACTGGAACAGGTTTTTCAGAGAAGTTGTAGATGCCCCATCCCTGTAAGTGTTGAAGGCCAGGCTGGATGGGGCTTTGAGCAGCCTGGTCTAGTGGAAGGTGTCCCTGCCCATGGCAGGGAGGTTGGATGTATATGATCTTTAAGGTCCCTACCCATCCAAAATACTCTGTGATTCTGTGATATAAATGGTAGGCACATACAATCTGTCATATTTTAATAATAATTTCTGGTAAAAGAAGGCTATTTCTTTACATTTTTGCAAACTGAAAATGAGTAATTTAATTTTGTGGCAGTGAAAAATATATTTTTTTTTAGTTTTCAGGAACCTTTTCTTCCTTTCGTCTGGGAACAAATTCTCGAATTCCATATTGTAATTTTTTATGTCAGTTTCCCATCATACTTATGATCACATGACTCAGTGGAATGACGGACTTTCTTCTAAAATACAAAACAACAAAAAATATTACACTACAGGAACATTTTGTCAGCTTGTTGTAGTGAATTGAACCCAAAGAGTCAATGTGCAGTGTATAAACTCCCAGACTCTTCAGTTTTTCTTCTGCTAGCTGGTCACATCTGAGTTTCACAATTGCCTGTCAAAAATGCTAAATAGATTAAAAAAATAAAGCTTTAAGATGCTGAATTCATCAAAACGTTTTTTGGAAAATCATGTAAAACAGTCAGTTAAAGGCATATATAATTCTGGTGACTGTGAAAAGACTCCACGGAGTTAGCTTTCTACTCCAGATCTCAGGGAGCTCTTTATTTTTCAGAGGTAATTGCTATATATCACATAGAACTTATTGCCAAGAGAGACCAGGTGCTATACACTTGTGGGGGGAGGGGGGGGAACCCCGAAACAGAGTCTTTGGTGGAGGCTTACTGGATCATAAGTTAATGATAATAAATAAAGATCTAAATGACATTTTATACTCCTCCAAATGTCTGGAGTGTCAGATGTTCTGTATAAATTTATCACTATTCACCTACCACAAAATCAAAAAAGTGATAGCACCATTCAGTTAAGTAAACTCAGCTACAGAAGCACCCATGGAAAAACATTAGCTCTTTCACATGTAAGGAGGAGCTGATTCTTGAAAACTCTGTTGTGTGGCATGTCAAATGAGAATTATATAAAATATGTGTACAAAAATCTCTATAATGCTTGTATGCAAATATCAGCACATTTTTACATGTAGCTATTCAACTTGTGCTTGCAGGTTCAATGACTGACGAATTGTGGTATTTGAATAGTTCTCCTGATACATTTTATAACCTGGTTTTTATAAGAAAGAACTCAGAGTAATTGCTTTTCTCATATTTTCTTCATATTTTATTCTAGTATCTGGAAATACTGCTGAAGACAGAAGGCTGGCTTGCAAACTGTAGGAAGTGACAGTACTTTCCTAGCTGTTGTCTTCTGCTTTAAACTTCCAACATAACTGGACTTGAATAATTTCTTCTTTTGATATTGATCTATTGTGTGACTTATTCTATGTGTCTTAACTCCTCGTTCCTTCATGCTTCAGTACTATTTCCAAATATAAATGCAGTTAAAGGTGTATTAGTATTCATGTTTATGACATTTTTCACAAGAACTTGATCTTTGGATTGTTAAATATTATTGGAAATCCACTACTGAGAGCAAAAAGCCTGCAGTATCTTGAAAGATTGCATCTTAAACATACAATAATATGCCAAATTCAGCTGTGATAACCATTATTCTCATGAGGCTAAATTTTCTATGTCATTTGTGCATGAAAGCCAAGGGTAGAAGAAAGAAGGGTATGAACAGTTCTGTTCTCCTTTGACAGTTTTAAGAAGCATCAAGCATCTTTTCCTGTATTCTAGAAAGTGCAAAAGATAGTTCTTGCTTACTTTCCGTGTCTTTGGTGAGGGAAATCCGATCCAGTTAGTCATCTAGGAAAATGAATACAAGGGCTTTGCAAGGGCATCTCTCTCATCTGAAGGAAGACTGTGTCTGGTCACAGGATTGTTGCAGAAGGGCACCCTGTGGCCAACACACCATCACAAAATGTGCATGCCAGGTAATAACAGGGCCTGTCAGAAAGCAAAATTCCATGAATAAACAGAACCTCAGCAGTAGCACAGCACTTCTAGCCCATAATCCCACACTCCAATTACTGAAGCAGAATGAAAAAACCTGTAAATGCAGGCATCACCAGGGCACGGGAAATGGGAGCTGAGCAAGACCTGTGCACAGAGCTGAAGACTGATCAAGTCCATAAAGAACTGCAATCCAGTGCGTACCAGAAATCAAACTAAAGCTTAGCGTTGTTTCCTCAGGAACTTCTGGCAATTCTCTTAGCTTTGCTGAAGCTTAAAATTGCACACCTAAAATGCATGCAATATGATATTTACTGTGTTATCATACTCATATCTGTTCACACAGAGAGTAATTTAGATGTTGTACGTTTTATATCAGGGTCAGGCTGACTAATAATGAGGTCAAAGGTACTCTAAAATGATCCACACATGTAGTGAGACTATAAAATATCAATGACTTTTTCAGGAATGTGGAAACAGAAAAAAAATAAATCTCATGGAAAGTCTGAGAACATATGCAGCTCACTGTAAGCTTGGTTCCTGTGTCTGCCACTGCTGTGGCTGGTATTTTTACCTTCCATTATATAATACCTCTCTGCCTTTCATTCTGTATAGTTTTTGGATTGAGTTCATTATGATGGTATGTGAGTCTCACATCATGTCCACAGCATGTAACCTGCAAGTATTACGGAAGGCTGGAGCCAGACGACATTGTCAGATTCTCCTTGCAGCTTCTGATTGCCAGGCTTACCTCCACAGTGCTCCAATTCTGACCATGTAATTATAGCATAACACAACTGATGACTAAGCTTGCACCAGACCAAATTACTGAAACAAAGTCAGAAATGACAAAAACTTCCACCCCAAGCTTTAAAGGAAGCTAACAAACAGGAAAGTCACATAGGCTCTGTTCTTAAAAGCAGCATCACTGAAGTAATGAAAGAAATACCTAACTATCCGATTAGTAAGTTGCAATCCAATGATGAGTTAGCTTTTTCAGACCACCCATAGGAGAAGGAGGAACAGTGACAAATACAGTGCAAGTGCAGAAGTTTGTGAACAGGAGAAAATAGTATTAATTCAGCTTAGGGACTTAATCTTTCAAAAGCATTCAAGGCTGAGGACCATAAGTGGGAAAGGAGTTTCCCTCCAGCCCATCATTACACAGTTGTCTGAGTTTATTAATGGGATGAGGCCCAAACTCAGAGATTCATTCACTTACCCCTTAGACTCCTCCTTTGGAGCAGTCAGTGGCTTGACTTGAGTAAATGTTGATCTCTCTAATATCTGCTGCCCTAGAACAGTATTAGAATTAAAATAGGATATCATGCGGTGTCAGATGTAAAAGTACAGAAATATGTTTAAGAACACAGAGCCTGAGCGTATATCCTTAAATACATGTAAGATCATAAAATCTAAACCTAATTAACATTTTACTAGTGGAATTTCAGTATCAGACTGAAATTCACGCAGCCCAGGGATTCTACAGAGTACATGACAAACTTTTTACAGCTCTGAGACTAATTTGAACAGAATGGTTCATGTCTGTATTACTAAATTCTCTTTTCCTCTGATGTAAGTTAAGGAAGGAGAACCTGCAGTCCTGTAGCCCAGTAGCCCAGTAATGCTGTATTGCCATTGCTAGAAAAAGGCCAGAGGCCTTGTAGTGAGTTTGCCTAGTCTTAGAACTGAAGTATGTCAGGCTTGCTCTGTCTGAACTTTCCTTGACCTGCTTGCATCTTTGTTTAGATTAGGTTTATCTATAGTAGCATTTATTCTTCCAACTAAGTGGTTATGGCTAGCTTGTTTTACTTTAATTGTCTTTCTGTGGTACAGCCATAGCTTTGTACAGATAGCATTAACAAGTATTTTTCTGTATAGGAAAAAAAAAATGAATCTAAAAGAAGGATGGAAGAGAGAGGATGTAGAGAAATACAGGTCTGATATGACAGTAAAGGCTTTGAGAAGCGGGGATGCAGGATATTATATAGAGCAGCGCAGGCACAGGATGATAACAGATGGGACACAGGCTTGGCGCTGGAGACTTCATGTCTATAAAAAACTCATCCATGGTCAGTTAAACAAATCACGTGGAGCTGAGGTAAACTCATTTTAGAGGGAACAAGGAGAATAATGAAGTAGTATCCAACATACATAAAAGCCACCATGTGTGGCTCAACATCTATGAGGAGACCAATAACAAGCGGTATCCCTCAAGGGTCTGTATTGAAACCAATACTATTTAATTACATCATCATCAGTGCAATAGACAGTGGGACTGAGTGCACATTCAGCAAGTTTGCAGGTGACACCAAGTTAAGTGGTGCAGTTGATATGCTAGAGGGAATGAGGGACCTTGACAGGTTTGAGGAGTGGGCCCATGTAAACCTCATGAACTTCAACAAAGCCAAGTGCAAGGTCTTGCACCTGGGACAGGACAATCCCCATTATCAATACACACTGGACAATTAATGGATTGAGCACAGCCCTTCAGAAAAGGTCTTCGGAGTATTGGTGGTCGAAAAATTGGACATGAGCCAGCAATATGTACTTGCAGCCCAGAAAGCCAATTACATCCTGGGCTGCATCAAAAGAAGCAGGGGCCAGCAGGTCAAGGGAGATGATTCTCCTGTTGTGCTCTGCTTTTGTGAGAGCCCACCTGGAGTACTGCATCCAGTTCTGGGGTCCCCAACACAAGAAAGGCATGTTAGAGTGTGTCCAGAGGAGGTCCACAAAAATTATCAAAAGGCTGGAGCACCTCTCCTATGAAGAAAGGCTGAGAGAACTGGGGGTGTTCAGCTTGCAAAAGGGAAGGCTGTGGGAACACCTTATTGCAGCCTGTCAATATATAAAGGGGGCTTATAAGAAAGATGGAGAGAGCCTTTTTTACCAAGGCCTGTAACGACAGGACAAGGTGTAACAGCTTTAGATTGAAAGAAGGTAGGTTTAGTTTAGATTAAGGAAGAAATTTACAGTGAAGGTGGTGAGACACTGGACCAGGTTTTCCAGAGAAGTTGTGGTTGCCCCATCATTTGAAGTGTTCGAACTCAGTTTGGACAGGGCTTTGAGCAACCTGATCTAGTAAAAGATGTCCCTGCCAATGGCAGAGCAGTTGGACTAAGTGATCTTTTAAGACCCCTTCCAACCAAAATCATTCAATAATTCTATAGACAGCATATTTGGATGTAATTGGGAGCTGCAGACCAAGGAAGATGTAAAAGTAAGGTGTAAAAATGTGTTAGCAAATATAAAAATTATGTCAAGTGGAACCTAGAATGAGGAAAAGGAAACCATCAACTTTGTATTGCTCCTGGAAGAACTCATAATACTGATGACCCACCATAACACCATCAGTATTAAGACCCAGAGGAGCCATGAAAGGGTGCCATAATATTAAGTAAAGGAACAGAAAAAAGGAAGTATATGCATATCAATTTTAGCGGCATTATTATTATTATTATTATTCAGACTATATATATACAGATAAGTATTGATTTCTTGATTTTATTTTATTTTTCTGATATATAGACCTGGACTAATAAGGATTTTTGGATTAAGCTGCTAAGATTTTAATTACAGTAACAATAGATTTCTAGGTTTATGTATAAGATGTTTCCTTTTTTTTTCCATTAAAAAAAAATACGAGTGTAGCAAGAAAGCTTTTTGATAACGGGTCCTGGCCAAACTGTGTCTGGGAAATTGCTGCTGACAAGACTAAGGATGACAATTGTCCTCTACTCAAAAGCTGTCATTACACAGCTTTTGGGTTCCTATCTATCATATCTTTGAAAGAACAGAGCCAACACTTTACCCCTGAATGCCCACTGCCTTGAGATAGCATCCTTCCAAAGGGATATGAAAGACCAAGATTCAAAACCTTTTTTTTTTGGGGGGGGGGGTGGTGGTGGGGGGAAAGAAGAACAATTTCTTCCCTAGTTCTTTGATTACAGAGCAGAACATGTCTGCCAGAGGCATATACAGAGATACCTCAGAACAGACAGAAGCCTGATAGTCACCCTGGACATCTGTGTTCAGCTTCAGTTCACACAGACCTGCATATTTTTAATCTCTCCTCAAACAGCCAAAGCACGCACTAGATAGCTTCAGATGAAAGGGTCTCTTCTGAGACTAGCACCCGGGGAGCACTTATCTTGAAATTTTCTCTCTCCAGAGAGGTCTCAGCTGAATTCTATGATCTTGTTACCTTAAATAGCTTAGTTCACATTCACCCAACAGGCAGGTACCTATTGAGTTAGTGATAACTAACATATATTTTGAAACATACCACAGATGCTGGAGTAGTGGATTTAGGCACCTAATGAAGCAGAAAGACTAATTATCTTGCATGATCTGGAATGAAGGGACAAGGTTAACAATGCTGTCTTTTAATGTCTGTCTGAAATATCAGCTCGTCTACTACAGTACAGCATTAAATAACACAAATCACTTAACACTAAGTCACTTTCTTTACATTTGCAAGCCTGGGGTGACAGGATTAAGGAAATAAAATATATTTTCTAAGACATTTTTTCTCATATAAATGATTACATTATTGTAATGTTTATTCATGCTCTGGGGCTATTTTACTTGCTTGCCAGGGCTATAAATATCTTCCTTGCTCTTTTTTTTTCCCCCCTTTTTTTTCCCCCATGGTGTAGCAAACACTCCCAGATTAGACAGCTGCTTAATCAGACTGTATTGACTGTATTGGGCTACTACTGATCACAGTTCGATGTTCTCTTGCTTAAGTAATTTTCCCTACTTTTGCAAATAGCAGACACCATGAATTAAGAATAAAATAACAAAAGAATAATATCAAGAATTTTCTACTTATAATGCAGATATTTTCCTTGTGATTTATATCTAAGTGATAAACATGTTATTTAAATAAATTAAATTAATTGTATAAATAAACAGTGTGACTCATCATCTCTGCTTTGAAAATCCATAAAGTTGTAACAAATAAAAACACTCAAGCTTAAGTAAGTAAAATTCATTAATAAATTTCAGTCTAACAAATATTAGCTTGGAAGAAATAGGCTACAGAAGACTTTCTGGTTGCCCTTTTACCCTTCTGATTCTCTCCCGCATCCCACCACGGGGGAGTGATCGAGTGGCTGTGTGTTGCTTAGTTGCCTACTTAGGTTAAACCATGACACTGGTTTTAGGTTTTTTAAATTTCCATGGGCCTTATATCTCTAAGATTGCATTGGTTTATATTATGATGAACTTTTATTCAGAATAATTTTATTTGGTAGGCAATCTTTTTTAAAAAAGAGTTCCATAGTTTTAATTCTGCTGTTTTCTTTACAGATAATCAGCTAGGTTTTACTTAAAGAATTACAGACCTGAACTGTGGTTTTAAAAACATCCATGGATATAAATTAGCCATGAAAAACGTCCTGACACACCTGTTGCAAAATAGTAGTACACTGAATGAATGGATTACCCAAGCTGCTTTTGTTCTCTAAGCACGTAATCCTGTAGGTCTTTGTTTCCGGTGGCTGAGCTTGAAAATATATCTTCATGCCTTAAAGCTGATGAAAGAATCAAAGACTGAAAAGTTCCTGAAAACAGAACCTCAAAATAACCTTTCTGTTCTCCATCCCATCAACACAGTACTTGCAAATGTGCTTTGAGCTTTGTCGTATCATAGGGAATGTGATAAAGTACAGCTAGGGAGGTGAAAAAATCATAACCTAGTGTAGCTAATAGCACAGAAACTCACATGTGGCAATTTCTACCAGTGACGCTAGTCACTGGCCTGATAAAGATTTTCCTTTGCTGTAGCATTACATTCTTGGCTTGAGAGAGCAGCCAGCAGTCCTGCTTCTACTTGCTGTCATTGCCTGTCACAGCATTTCCTCTTGCTCATGAGACAGAAAGCTGACCACACATCTCCATCCACAGCACTGCTTCATTCCGACTTCATTTATTCAGACAGTGCCTAGAACAGTGGAGCTCCATTCTCAATTGCAACTCAATCACATGATAACAAATAAATCAATAAATATGCTCATATTCTTACATATATATTTCTCTAACTCAAGTACTCCTAGCGATTAGATATAGATTTAGAATTATTATTTATTGTTTGCATTACGGCAGCAGCAAAGAGTTTCCCTCATGCAGTATGAGGTGATGAACACCGCAAATAACATGCAATGCTGGACTAGAGAAATTTTTTTGAGGATTCAGAATTAAGTGGAAGAAAGATATATAAAGCAAAATGATAATGTGGTTATGTACTGGAAAAAATATTGTTATTGGTGACCAATTACGTCTTGTTAGGTATAGCAGCCGTGGTTAGAATGAGTGTGTATGGGAATTTTAAGCTTTTGTGCCCTGGATTTGCAGAAAGCAAATTTGGAATGATATATTTTGATTATGGTAATAAGATTTCCCACAGAGTTCATTAGTTACAAAGTCAGCTAATCAGAGAACAGAAAAAATACATAGAAACACACACAGCATGCATTTCAAAGTTTGAATAACAACTTTTTTTGTGCAGTAATCATGTACAGTAAGTATCTCAGGAATCAGCCCCCCAATTTCTAGAAATGTCAAGAATCCTAAAAGTTCTGGAAATTTCACCACCTTCTAGTAAAAAAGAACTGGTTACTTTTGATTAATAATTTTATAATTTTCATTTATTTTCTCAATTGTTCAATGAAAAAAACTGCAAAGGTAAGGCTGAGTTTGATTTTGCTGTATCAGATACTCAGTGGGGTTCATTTGCAGATTTGTTTTCCCTTAAAAAACAACACATCGATTTTTTTTACTTAGTTAAACTTTTCAATTATTCCCTGTGGAACTAGAAGAGACAGTTGTGCCTGTTGCAGAACAGCCTCCATACAAATTGATAATGTACTATTCATTCAACCATTTATTTACTTGCATCTGTTTGACATCTTCACCATCTCCCAATTTTGTGAACTAATTAATTTGTATGACTTTAATTTTCTGTGATTATGCATTTCCATTTCATGCAAACAAGGACATTTATCATTATTAATTTTAATGAATGTGATTTATATTTCATTTAGAATAATGTAAACATTAATCTGAATTTTACAAAAAATTTATAAAGAGAATTTTTAAAGCAGATTCTAGTGGCAAATCAGTGGATTACTGATGCAAACTAGTGGGAAGACACTGAAATATATTTCTGGAAATACTGCATGGATGATCAGTTATTATTCTTAAGTTATTTACAAGTTGAATGGTTTCTGGCCTCCCATTACACCAAGCAGTCTGCTCTGGAAATCTCTGGGGTGTTTTTTGCTAGCACACTATAGCAATAGGATACTGTAATGGGACTGACCCACACTCACATTTGGATTGTATTTGTTAAATGCAGAACCCTTGTCGGTTGGGAAATTCTCAATGAACCCATACTTTATTATGCACTGAATATAGCTGACAAATTCCTTTCCAAGTCATTATATTCACAAAACAGTCCTCTAAGTGCAGCACTGCCCTCGTCACATTGGAAAAATACAAATTCAATTAAATTATTTTCACTTTACGAGATTATGACAGGTGTTTAAACTGAGATTGATCCGTTTTATCCTTGAAATCTTCTGGTACCTGCAGTAACATTCATGCTATATAGTTATCTAATTTATAGGAAAATGTTGTAACACAGGCATTGCCAATATTTGTGACTATTTAAAAAAATATAATTTGTTATTTTCGTATTACAGTACAGGTGAGAACAAGATGTCCAATGTGCAGAGTTCTTGCTTATGAAAAATCAATGTTTTGCAAGAATGGCTAAAGATAGTAGAATACTGAAAGAATTTACTTTTTCATTTAGAAATTGGAATAATATGTGGAATAAATAGCCTTGAAAATGTTTTATCCCTGATGAATATAAACATTCATTCTGCAAATAAGAATTATTGATGTTATATATATATACACACACATATTTTTTCCACCCCCTCCCCCCCCAGCTATTGCTATTTATCTGTGGGAGGATACGCAAATACAAGCCAAACAGCAAAATTCATAAAACAATAAATATTATTTTCCTTGAAAAATTCATTGGCTGCTATATTTTATTTTAATGAAATTTCAACATAAAATCCTATGTTTACAAAGTAATTAGAGATTCCCTATAAGAAAGCACTGTATCAGGACATTACTTGCAGCCACAGAGCCTTAAAAGTACTATCTGTTCCGTGGGTGGTTTCTTGTCAACAGAGTAAATGCCAGCAGTGATCACCCCCAGACATCTCTCCCCAGTTCATATACTGAGCATGACATCATATGGTATGGAATGCCCCTTTGGTCAGTTGGAGTCAGCTGTTGCAGCTGTGTCCCCTCCCAATTTCTTGTTCCCCTCCAGCCTTCTTTCTGGCAGGGCACGAGAAGCTGAAAATTCCTTGACTCTATATAAACACTACTTAGCAACAACTGAAACATCAGTGTGTTATCAACACCATTCCCATGCTAAATCCAAAACACAGCATTGTACCAGCTGCTAGGAAAAAAACTCTACCCCAGCCGAAACCAGGACATTGGCCTTCTGTGCTTGTGGGTTTGGTTCTCTCTTGCAGTCATTTTTCAAGTGCAGAAAATCCCTGAAACCACTGGAAGATTGTTTAAATAATGGATAGTCCCATTGCTGCTCAGGCTGCCATGTCTCCTGCTCTCTTCTCTGTTTCTATATTTGACATAAATTGGCTGGCTGGGAGAAGCACCATTAGGCCGAGGTATTGACAATGCCCATTGATTAAATTACTTATTTCCATTCCAGATTCTCTGTTATTAAACAGAGTACTCCACAGAAATTCAGTGTTAGGGAAATACAAAATGTATCATTACACTAAAACAAACATTCAAACATATACATGCGAGGTGATGCGCCCTAACTAAGGATGTGAGGCATTCTTTCAAACAAACAACCCCCACCCACCCCAAGAAACGCATGGTCAGTTCTGCACTATGCAATCAATTTCTTAAAATTTCTTAGCTGTATAAGAACACTGGCATTTTTTTTAAATTGACTGTGTACTCTGCATTTACTTGTCACACTTAACTCCAGCAGGAAAATCAGCCATTTTTCTCCGTCTATTGCCTTTTTCACTTGTAATTTATCACTGGGTCTCTTTACAGTGAATGTCAACTTAAATTTATCTGTACTGAGATTAAAAAGGAATAATTCTTACAGCGATTTGTTATATCACTAAGCCACATTTTTGGCCTTTTTACATTCTTAATCCCTTGCCAATCCATGAAGACTCTGCTAAAGTCTGAAGAATTTCAGACCTGCCATATAGTCAGAAGTAGAGCACCACCTGGATCATTGGTAATTCTGTTTTGAGGGTCTTTCAGTAGGAGAGAGGTTGAAAGGCAAAGTTTGATTGTTTCACACATAGTGTAAGAATGGTTTGGGGATGCTCTGTCTGTGTTTTTCTCTCTCTCTCTCTGTACAGATATATATGATCTATTTACATATATATATATATGTTAAAACTGTGAAGTACCTTTTCAGAATTTTTCAGCTAGGAAAAAAGTACTCTGTATCTCAGTGTCATTGATGCCAATTCAACTTCATCTTTGTCCAATCTCAAGAAATAAATTATTAATTATTATTCTTATACAGTCTGAAAAAGCATGCATTGAAATGCAAAGAGTAAAAGGAGATGCATTTCTTTCTATGGATAAAATAGAAAAAGTTTTATTTATTTCTGCTACCATTTTTCTATCAGAGGATCAAATAATTTTCTCCTGATTACTTAGATGAGGTACTTCTGTCATAAGTGAGATATGAAATGTAAAATCCACATACAGAATGGCTTTGCAAAGACACTTAATAAAGATGACTGTACAGTGATGGAATAGTGCTATTTACCCCACCACATTATAATAATAAGTCATTTTCTCTTTCAGATGACAAACGTTACCCAGATGCCAGCTGAGAAATATATTTTCCCTGCAGTAGCATCTGGTTCATTGGCAGACTCTTCAGACAGTTGCATTGACATCTTCTGCACTGCCTGTAGGTCTCCCATATCATTATGTTGATCATTTGTCTGGGCTACTGTGCCCTTCTGTTAAAAACTTCTTTCTTGTTTGTTTTGTTCTAAATAATTTGTTCAATATATTGGTTTATTAATTAGCTAATTGTTGTATGCAGGATACCATCTTTGGAATCACTCATGGTAAAATTAGTGATTACACATTTCTGCTGGGTTTCCAGTTTGCTTATTGTGTGGATCAGCACTAGAACTACTTAAGTGCCAACAAATTCTTTGATGGGGTGAATTTTAAGAGAAGTTTAAACACCACCTTTTCTGCTCTGTGTACTTTTAAACAAAAAAAAAAGTTTTAACTGAAAACTGCAATCCCAAATCTGATCATCAATACAAGTTCATTACTATCAAACACCAATTCTTTTTTATCTTTAAAAAATAATTCATATGTAACTACATGTCATGGGAAAGTTATCTCCTTAAATGCATTACACTTTAAGGAAAAGATTACACCAAAAAATTATTATCACCAAGGATAACTGTGATTACAGCACTGAACTACTGTAGTAATGTCGGTAACCAGGAAGTGAAAACAGATAAAACAGAAAAAGACTAGTAGGAAGCAGAAATAGGTAAGAATATCAGAGCAACATTATTGAGTTAGATCAAATATCCATCCAGATTTGTTTCCTGTCTCTAGAAGTAGCAAAAGGTAGATGCCAGTGGAAGAGTACCCCATATACTTCCTAAGTTGCTCAGGAATTTCTAATATCTAAAAATATTTCTAAGAGTTTAATAATTCTCAACAAATACCTCCTTTACAGGTTTTTTTTTCTAGTTTTCTCTGAAACAGTATCGTCTTCTGCATCCAAAGTATCCTGTAAAGGAGCCTCCAGAACTTTATTTTGTGTTTATGAATGTTATACAACACCCTAGATAAGCCTTCTGCATCATTCTGTTCAAATGGCCCCAAACATAACAGTTACTCTTAAACAGAATGAAAGAATGCTTTTTTCCGCTTAATTTAATGATCACAGTCTGTCCACTTCCTTAGTTACGCTATTGCCAATTAAAAAGTGTTTTTCTTGTCACACTGATAACAGCTATTGCCTCATTTCCTTAGCAAAGAAGTATCAGTTTCCTTGAATTCTATTGAAGTGACCAGATTTCCTTTGGATTGATCACCGGTTTGCACAGTATATCTTCAGAAGACAAAGAAAAGTCTTTTAGAAAATCAAGTTGCAGAAGTTATTTCCTTTCTTTCCATAACCACTAACTGCATACAGACTATCTATGTCTGTGTTATTTTCCTGCCCTTTTTGACTAGTCAAGAATTATTACTTCCACTTCCTTTCTTAAGAAGAATACAACAGAAAGAACTGCACAGAGGTGTAATCAAGTATTCAACTGTGTCTGCTACACAGCCTATGCGGGAGCATGAACAAACCACCCAGATTAGCTTCATGAGAGAAGCAGCCACACAGCTTAATGAAGACAAATAAATCAAACATACAAACTTACCAAAGATTTCCGCACACCGTCCCCATTCCTCCACCCCGCCAAGTACAAGCCTTTCTACATAGCTGACTGCACCAGTTACATTGATGGTGGGCAATAGATCATTGATCACTGGGCCTGTCTAGATGATTTAGAGGTTCCTTACAAAAAAATTATGCAAAAATTACTCTCATGCGGTAGAGGAATTGTAGAAGGTTAATTAACATTGATAATATACAGTTGTGGGCCTGCTTCTAGGGTGGTGGGTTGGCTGATGTGGATAATGTACAGCTGTGGCTTGTTCCTGCTAAGTAGCTAAATAGCACTGAGAGGCACTGGATGAAGAGGAGTCCTGGGTGAAGAGAGGCAGTAGATAAAGAGGAGTCCTGGGTGAAGAGAGGCAGTAGATGAAGAGGAGTCCTGGATGTAGGAGAGAGAAGGGGAGGCCCCGGGAGAAACAGAGAGAAGAAGGGGGCCTGGATGAGGAGAGGCTGGCTGGAGAAGGAGCCCAGAGAAGGAAGAACCCAGATGCAGCAGAGGCAAGATGCAGGGTGGACTGGCCTGAAGAGGAAGAAGAAACAGCACAGACAGTAGATAAACCTTTGAAAGCTTGTGTGTGATACTGACGGTGGTGCTGAGGTATGAGGGGGCTTGTATGGGGCAGTAAAAGCCTTGCTGCGGCTTAATAGTTTGGTAGTGCTGTGACATCTTGCGTATCCAACATGTGAAACATAAAACAAGAATGAATCTATCCTTGTGCCTTCTGACAGCCTCAAGATACTAAGAAATTCAAATACTTTTTAGTGCAGTTCCCTGACACAACACAATAATCTCTTACATGTTCCTTATGACAGAAAAGGCACACCTGTGCCTATTTGAAAGCTTATTTGAAAACTTTTACATACAAAGTTTTAGATGACAAGGGTTTTTCCTTCTCATCTGTAACTTTCTTCATGTGTACAGTGGGACCTCAGTAAGACATTGACATTTCTCAAGAAATGTCATATTGTCAATTTTTACCTTATGTAGAAGCTAGTAAAAGAAGAGTTCCGTGGTGTTGAATACTGTATCACTTCACTTTATGCACAACAGAAAGAATTAGTCCATCTATACCCTGTTTATATGGATGGAGTATAATCTTGCATATATATTTTGTTTCTTCTTCCAGCAATGCCCCTCATTCATGCTACAACTGTGGGGAAAATCCTTCATTTTTTGATAATAAAATCTAGTAGAAAAATACAGATATTTTTATGTAGCTTCTAAATTAATTAGGATAATGGTAACCAGCAGTGGTGGGAGTAATACAGTAAAATTTCTTTTTAAGTTTTTTTTTAGAATTTTCAAAACTAATTATTTGCATAAATGCCATATGTTATTTGTATTTTAGCATTTTTATAAAATCTGTGTCACTGCAGTTACCCATTTTGATCTTCCTGTTATGCATCTATGTGTTTGGAGATATCTGTAAGAACACATACAAAAGAATCTGAACGGTAAACTATGAAACCACAGGACATTCAAGAACAAGACCTATATCAGGCAGCCGAGGAAACAGTTGGTCCTTTTCTGTTTGACCACACTGCCTGGTGTGGATGGGGAACAAGTGGAAAGTGAACATCTTTATTCCATACCATTCTGTGCATTATGGTCATGACTGTATAAGAAGGCCAAATTATCTGCCCATCTGTCCATTTTAATGTTGTCTAATGAATTTGCAGTGCGGAAACCTTCAAAAACACAGATGGCATCTTTCATCCACTCCTACTTGACAAAGAACAAAGCACACAAATACCAGAAGTTCTCATATGAAGTTGTATGAGTTGATGAACTTACTGGAACACTTCTCTAGAAATTAAACTTTAGACTGTATTTTTCTTTAATTTAGGAAGAGGAACTGTCAGGAGAAAAAAAAAAAAAAGGGGGAGGGGAAGAAAAAGAGAAATCTAGAATGAGAAAACAGACAAAAAATATTGTGTTCAGTTGTGTTCCTTCTATTTCATGTAATTTTGACTTTTCCACAAAATGTTCACTACAAACAAAATGCAATACTTAATTTTGAACAACTTTGAGCAAGGAGTGGTGACAAAGAAATAATTTTTGCATCATTCTTGTGACAAATCTTCATCTATAGTTCTTCATGAAGTTCAATATAAAGCATCACAATTCTACAGGCTGCTACCAATGTAACTCCGCTTGTGAAACAGAATCCACATTTCCATGAGTTGTTGAAGTATTAGCAATATCTCATCCGCAAGTGTATTATCCTGATCTCAGTGAAAGCCTAGCAGGAAAAGAATAATCAACAAACAAATGAACAAAAGAAACCTATTAAAAAATCCAAAGCAAATCAGTATTTATGGAGTAACTAGATCCAGATAAGAATGAACGTTTGTATTTCTTGCATTAATTAATAAACAGGAGGATATTTAATTTTTAATAAGCAAATTGTTTCAGTACAATGTTATTTCACATCTTTACGACTTTAATCTTTCATATGCAGTGCAAGAATGCGGAGTTCCACGGGGAAAAAAAAAAAAAAGAAAAAAAGGAGGAGATGTTAGTGGTAGAAAACAGCTGTCTTGATGTGGAAATTCTCACCCAGGCTTGATCTAATAACTGTGAGCTATCATCAATATTAACCTTATGTCAAGCACTGGGCCTTGCATTAGGCTGGCTTTTCCTACTACAACCAAGGGCAGAGAGCCTTGCTAGCAAAAAGTCCTCCCAGATGGGAGAACACAGCAACAGATAATTTTAACTCCCTCCGTTCTTGGGCAAACAGGATCCATTTCACACCATTTATAGCAGCTACAGCAAAGACTGTGTAACACATTTTCTGAGTACCACTCACAACACTCATTGGCAATTCTACCTTTTACCAGATGAAACAAGAAAATTTTGTATTAAAATGTTAAATAAGTTAATGCATTTGGATGTTCATGAAACAAGAAAATTTTGTATTAAAATGTTAAATAAGTTAATGCATTTGGATGTTCGTAAACCAACCACTAAGTTTAAGAAACCAAATTAAACAATAAAAGATCAGAATTATACAGCATTTTATGGTTTCTATTTTAAAGTTTAAATACAGATAATAAAGTATAAAAACAAGCATAAGAAGTATAAAGACATGTATAAGAAAAAGGCATATTCAGCATCTCCTATGTACCTGTATGGTATGTAGTCCCATACTGGTATACAAGTATATGGATCATCTTTCTGTAAGCAGCTCAGGATCTTTAAAAAGGAGGTCCTAACTGCTAGATCTGTAGCTTTTTATCCCCTTTTCTAACTATAGATATATATAGATATAGATATAGATATATAGTTAAGGTAAATGTGATGGTTTGCATATTAAGCCTTTCATTTAAGGTCCTGCAGTCTCTTTCCTTGTATTTTATCTCCGATACAATCTCTCAGCCATCCTACAAGAATGTTTCCTGGGAACGTCACTGTACTATAATTGTGAAAAACTTGTAATGTGATAACATTATCTGTGTTCCACTTTCTGATGTTACGATGTAGGCAGATTAAGAGACTTTGGGGATTTTTGTTCTTGTCCAGAAAAGTTTTCATGGCATGCTTAGTTATCTTTCAGATAATTTTCTTGTTGGTACAGGATAAAAGGTAGGGTTCAAGGAAAAGACCTACCAGCAGTGGATGAGGTGTGAGTCAAGGATCACTTCAGCGAACTTCAGCCATGTAAGGCCCTGGCAAGGACAGCTTATATCCAAGGGTGCTGACAGCTGGCCAGTGTCCTTGCAAGGTGACTATCATTTTGAAAAATTATATATGAAAAGTTATATACGAAAAGTTATATACAACAGAGGAAATCTCCAATCAATGCAGGAATGCAAATGTTGCACCCATCTTCTAAAAGCTTGAAAAGGCAAGCTACAGAACTACAGGTTGGTCAGCCTCATCTCAGTCCTTGAGAAAATCATGGAATGAGTCCTTTTGGAAGTAATTTCTGGGGATTTGGAAGAGAACATGGGAATAGCCAGCATGAATTTATCAAGAACAAATAATTCCTGACAAAATTGATTGCTTTTGATGGTATGCCTGGATTTTTACGTTACAGAGCACTGGATGCCATTTTCTTAGACTTTAGGAAGGCTATTGACACTCTGTCCCTACAGCATTCTTATATCCAGGTAGGGATGTTGTGGTTTGGATGCATAAGAAACCAGACAGTGGGCAGGGAGGGGAGGTAGACTATTAGACTCAGGGGGCAATAGTTAATAGGTCATACTCTACTTAGATGCTGGTAACAAGCAGAGTGCCACAGAGAGGTCTGTCCTGGGACCAATCCTATTCAACATCTTTACAAAAGACTGAGAGGAGTGCAAGTGCACCCTGATCAAGTTTACAGATGACACCAGACTGGTAGATGGACCGATCGCTACACTTGAGGACAGGGCTGCCATAGAGGAGGATCTAGACAGGCTGGACAAACATATCATGGAATCATAGAATTATAGAATCATTTAGGTTGGAAAATACGTTTGAGATCATCAAACGCTTACCAACCGTTAACCCAGGATGCCAAGTCCATCACTAAACCATGTCCCTAAGCACTGCACCTCTGTGTTTTTTAAATACCTCCAGGTATGGTGATTCCACCACCCCTCTGGGAAGCCTGTTCCAATGCTTGACGACCCTTTCAATGAGGAAATGTTTCCTAATATCCAATCTAAACCTTCCCTGGTGTAAGTTGAGGCCATTTCCTCTTGTCCTGTTGCTAGTTATCTGAGAGAAGAGATATCTGAGAGATCAACAGGAGCTATGGGAGGTCCTGCACCTGGCAAGAAAGAACCCCTGGCAGCAGTACAGGGTAGGGTCTGATGGCCTGGGAAGCAGCTGTGCTCAAAAGGCCTTGGGGGTCTTGCCAGACAGCAAGCTGATCATGACCCAGCCATGTGCCCTGGCAACCAAGATAGCCGAGAGCCTCCTGTGCTGCATTAACAGAAGCACAGCCACATCAAGGGAAATCTATTCCTTCTCTTTAGTCAGTTCTCATTAGACTGCATCTAGAATACGGTGTCTAATTTTGGGTCCCAAATGGAAAGAAATCAGTAATTTAGGGAGAGTATAGTGGAAAGCCACTACATTGGTCAGGGCACTTGCCTTGTGAGGAGAGGCTGGTTCAGCCCAGAAAAGGGATGACTATGAGGAAACCTCATAGAAGCTGGTAAACAGCTATGGGGATTATCAAGATGGGATCAGGATCTTTGCAGGGGTTCCTGGTGGGACAGAGACAATAGGAATAAGTTAAAAAAAGAAAAGTTCAGACTGGAGATAAAAACTCCTAAGTAATGAGCACAGCCAAGCACTCATACAGCTTGCCCAGAGAGGCTGTGCAGTCTCCAGCCCCCAGCAACCTGGTCTGACTTCACGGCTGACCCTGCTTTGAGCACAAGGTAAGGCTAACAACCTCCAGTAATCCATATCACCCCAAATTATTGTATGATTCTATAAATTTTCATAGAAAACATTACAGAAAAATGCTGTGAGTAGTGCTCAGTTTGCTGTCAGGAATGAAAAACTGTCCTTCACTTACAGTACTACAAAAAAGTACTCTCAGGAGGGCTGGGAGTATACCAATAGACCCCAACTGCCCCGCACAGCCTCATCCTGTGCAAGCACAGACCTGGGCCTTCAATCCCAGTCTGGGTTATGTTGTAGGTGAAATGGACAAATTCCTCATATATTGTCTTTTAACATGAATTCCATCAGCTGTGGAACAGCAGTAGCCAAATGTAATTTAAAATTCTCTCCCGTGATTGCTACTTTCTTCATTGGATTCAAAGATCTCTCACTTCAAATTCAGAGTAGCTTCATAAGTAGTGCAGAACAGAGATAAGGTTTAGCTTAATTCAAATAGCTTATGTATTTTATGGATAGGTACCTTCACTTTTCTTCTCATAATTACCTGTATTACACTGGCAATCAGGTAGACATAGAAAATGGCAGAATTAATGAGATTGCTCTTTTGCATATTAAAAATTCATCTATCAAATGTTCATTACACTTGTCTAATGACCTAAAAAAAATTCAGTGTTTAAACTGTACTCCCTTTCTTGATTTATCATACTCAACTGCTAACACTTGAATAGAAAGATGCTTGATGAAGTTGAAACATATTATACTCTGATTATAGAACTGCTTATATTTCAGTTAGAAGACAACCAAAGGACAATAACTGATATAAATAACTCCAAATTCTATGGCAGTAAAGAAGACAGAATACAGTACTCACGTGAGTATCCAAATACTGAATAAAATGTGATAAAAAATCAAAGTATAAGGCTCTGCATAGGCTTGTTTGTACTGTGCCTGTGACAGCATGGTTCTGCTCTACACCTGCCATGCTTGGATGTGTCAAAGGCAATAATTTGAGATTGGCTTTGAGTACACTGTCTTCATAAAACTAACATTCAATGAGAATTCATTTGAAGATTCTACCTAGAGTCCAATAGTGTAGGTGATGATAATAAATTTAGAATTCATTCACCCATTTGCACGGATTTTTTAAAACATTCAAGTTTTGCTGTTTAGCTGTTTATGACATTTGTAATGGAGCTGATGAGTACCACACATTTTGGGGAAAATGGGTCTTTCATTTACCAGTTTAAGAAAGGGGTCACTGAGCGCACTGTTAATCAGCCTGGTATATATGCAGAGAAACAAGGGATGATGTTTGCATTTATTAGCTTAATCTATCTTCACTGTCATTTTGCCCTGTTCAACAACAGAATAGCAAAAGCAAAGAAGGAAAAAAACACTAATTTTTATGATTTAAAATCCAATGTCCATGTTAAATCATTTCAAATCCTTTAAAACCTGAACAACAGCGCCCTCACTCTTATGCTGGTCCAGAGGTTGTCTTTGTGCATACTGAGAAGGAAAAGCATCAATGAAATTAGGCTTCAGAGCTGTGGTGAAATGTTTGATTCTCTTAACCAGTGATGTTACTACTGAGAAAGGTCTCAAACAAGAATATGCTCAAAGTCTCACTAACGAGGTAGGGATAGGTTAGGGAACCTTTTGGAAGCAGAGTAGAGAGAACTGACTAGAGAAAGGTATTTTTATGAAAATTCATGTAAAGTCACTCTGTACTCTCCTTTAGTACTCCTATTAAGAGTTTGCCTGTTGGATGATCCTGAAAAAAAATAAATTGTTATTGTCTGTTAATGGCACATCGGTTGGTAGGAGGAAATTAAAAAGCAATATAGAACATATTTCACAATTGTATTATGTGCATTTAAAAATAACCATTTAAAATTGGTGGTATTGTAGTTCTCATTTGAGAATAAAAGCTGCCAAATGTAATGCTTGTGATGTATAGAACAGTGACTTGTAGCTGACAAAAGCTAAGTAACTTTCCTACTGTGCTTAAAGCCAGTAAGGCACTCCCTTTTAGCTGGCTTTGTAGCGTTTCTGCCTGGGGAGGACTGGCATCCAGTTCAAGGATGGGCAAAGTATTCGTTCCTTGACCACAAGTGCAGGGATTATTTCAGCCTGGTCAACAGGTGACATTATAATAATCTGATTCCTATTGTACCTGTTTCCAAGTTAGCATCACAGATAATTTCTTTTAAAATCAGTGATTAGTTCTTCCAACTGCTACAACTCAGGAAAATATTTTTTTCCCCTTTCCTTTTTCTACTTTGCATACAGGTCCTCTTTATATACAAGTCATATAGTACCTTGAATAAGGGCTGATCCTGATTCTTAAGTACACTTTACTGATTTTTTGGATGCTTATATCTTTGTCTCAAGAAAATAAAGTTTTAAAGTTGTTAGAAAGAAAAAAAAAATTCTTAAATTATCTGTTTTCATTATTATGTTTAAATTTCCAAAAGGCTCCTACTTCCTGTACCTTACCCTATGTGACTAACTAGGCAAGGCTTGAGAATAAACTATATAGCAGAGAAAGAAGACAGTCTTGTTTAACAGGTGTTACAGTGATAACCTCCTGCTACTCCTTCAAAGCATGTGTCGTTGTTTAACCCCGGCCGGCAACCAAGCACCGTGCAGCCACTTGCTCACTCCCCCTCACCCAGAAGGATGGGGAGGAGAATCGGAAATTAATGTAAAAGTCAAGGCTTGAGATAAGAACAATTTAATAATTTAAACAGAATAAAGAAGTAAGAATAACACCAATAACAATAACAATAACAATAATAATAATAACAAAATGGAAAGATGGGGGGAAAAAAGGGTAAAGCAAAAGCCGCACATGCAAGCAAAGCAAAGCAAGGAATTCATTCCCCACTTCCCATGGGCAGGCAGGTGTTCAGCCATCCCCAGGAAAGCAGGGCTCCATCACGCGTAACAGTTACTTGGGAAGACAAACACCATAATGCTGAATGTCCCCTCCCCTTCCTTCTTCTTCCTCCAGTTTATATACTCAACATGACACCATATGGTATGGAATACCTCTCTGGCTAGCTTGGGTCACCTGTCCTGGCTGTGTCCCCTCCCAATTTCCTGTGCCCCCCTCAGCCTTCTGGCTGGCAGG
>JAVJGI010000040.1:22250478-22265685 GCA_035590275.1 Ibycter americanus | reverse complement strand
AAAACATCAGTGTGCTATCAACACTGTTCTCACTTCAGAGCCAAAACACAGCACTGTACTAACTACTAAGAAGAAAATTAACTCTATCCCAGCTGAAACCAGGACAGCATGGAAGCTTAAAAGGATATTTTAAGCCAAACTGGCTACTTTGCTAGGAGTAGATTAAGTTCTTACATGTTCTTTTCTCCTGGCAAAACTGAAAAGTGGGGAGCTTCCAGTATACAGCAGTAGCCAAGTAGCTAGAGAAGCTGTCTCATCTTTGATTACTCCAGCTGGAAGCATAAGAGCCAAAGCCTAAAATAAGTCACATAGGAAATAAATCGCTGTTAACACGAGGTAGAGGTGCTATGTAACATTTTAACTGCACAGCCATTTTCCAAGGTGGATGAGACCTTAGCTAATGTCTTAACAAAGACTGTTGACCTGAATTCCCAGAACAGGAATATTATTATAACTAAAGATTTATTGCCAGTAAATGGTACTGGCAACTAAAAATCAACTGTAGGTACAAAAAACCAACAACAACAACAACAAAAAAAAGGATTTGGTCTTAATAAAAGACAATAAAACTAAGCTTTATAGAGCAATGAAATTGGCTGCTACAAACAATGGGAGATACATAGTGTTAGGAATTTTGAGAAGATGCTTCTGTGGGAAAGTAGGAAAAATGTCCTTTGTACACTTTCCTTGGTATATTCAGCATGTATTATTATTATTTAGGATATTTTATCTGCATATCATTTACAGTTGTTAGGTATTGGTGAATCCAGTAGCCCAATGAAGGTGAGGCTGTTACAGCTCCATGTCCTCAGGTCCAGCCAGGAGTGAAGCAGAGAATGTAATACCAATAGGCATACACAACCACACATATACATACACATACAATATGCATATGTTGTAAACACATGGCTGTCCACACGGTTCAACAACAAAAAACCCACTGTCACTCATGCAAACACAAACAGCACCAATGGCCTTATCCTGTTTCCCTTCCCAGATGACAGTCTGTTAGTGGGAAATACATGTACACATACGCAATACAGATCCCTCCAGTAGCTGGCCTTAGACAGTCAGTCTGGTAGCAGGGTGCAGGAGCATTTCAACTCTGGTTGCCTCATGAGAAACACACATGCAAAAGGGTCTTGGTGCCCAGACCTCTCAGTGTCCCCAGTCAGACCTGTGACAACCAACTCACAGAGGCACACTCGTGTCCATCCCAGACTTCTCACTGCTTTGACACCTGGCTGTCAAGTCTCATATTGTTCTTGTGGGCTAGTCTGGCTCGGTAACAGCTAGTGATCACATACATGCTGGCGTGCGTATCCACACACTATGGACATACTCTGGTCTCTCCGGTTGCTGCACCATGGGCACATGGGCCATGGTCTGACTGCAGTTTCGTCACTCAGACCCCAAAACCACACATGTACACAGAATAGAGTCTTCATCCAGTAAAAAAGTTAGAAAGGGAGGTTAAAGAGGAGACAGGGCAGACTGCAGTCAGACAGACACGCATGCTGATCAGCAAACAGTTTACAGGTGGCTGGTTCCCTTTTCTGAAGTTTAGTCTGCTAATGTCGTTGCTGAAACTTCAGCAAACTAGTTTTAATGAGCCTGAGGCTAACAGAGAATTTGTTTTCAAAATTGTTATACGATAGTCTGACTTGGAAGATCATCTCGTTGTAGCCTGCCAAACTGCAGCCACAGGAAAGGGGCAAATCCGTCCCTGGGTGGGCTCGAACCACCAACCTTTCGGTTAACAGCCGAACGCGCTAACCAATTGCGCCACAGAGACTGCTGTACTGTCCCCCTTTTGCTGTTTATTCCTTCCCAAATCACCTGGATCCCTCCCTTTGTTTTTGGTTCCTTCCTTAGGCATCCCAGAAATCTCGCACCATCTCAGCATGCTCTTCCCCCACATCCCATAAAGAGTTCCATCCCACACGGGAGGAACCCCAATCCCACCCCAGTCTGTGAGGTGTCCCAGAGAGCCATCCCCCCCTGAGGACACGCGATGCTAGGTCTCATCCAGCCCATGGGGCTGATGTTCTCCGGGGCAGCCCCGAGGGGCTGGGGCAGGGGCTCATGTCTCAGGCTGGGGCACTGGGGGAGCTGGCGCTCTCCCGCTGCCCTCTGCTTCCACGCTCCTCTGTGTGCGTGGGGATAAGCCTGTAACACATGCCCTAACACATACTACAATTAGACACAGTACATTAAAAATGCTGTATATCCATGTTTATCTATGCCCTTTTCATTTATAACTTGTTATAAATAGACAGTAGATGTACAGTACAGGATAAACATAAGATAGTGCATGTCTGTGGCTTTTCACAGTTTCTCTCTACGGAATTTTAAAAATACCAGGACCAGTATTTTGTCAATCTCAGAACTGCATTTCTTCAGCTACAACAGTTATTAGCTTGTTAATAATAGTCCACTGACACAAATATACATTATAAAAATAACATTAGAGGTCTAACATTTGTCTCTAATTGAAACAGGTAAGTATAAAGCCCTGATTTATTCTTCTCTGCATCCGAGTTGTTAGTCATATTTTCTTACAAGAAATTAGTTATATGTATTGGGAAAGAGAACAACTTTTTTCCTCTCTTCACATAGAATGGTTTGTAGTCTGCCTGATGAAGAGCAAAACAGAAATTTCCTTCCTCCTTTCAAAGCTTTCCAGTTCAAAAGATGTCCTGCTCATTTGTGCTTTCCTTGAAATGGGGTTGCCCAAATACACTCCCTCTGTACTTAAGACATACATAAATGTGCAGTTTGGCTCCCCAGTGGGTTTTCTTATGAAAATAAAAGAGGAAGTGTAGAAAATGTCACGTATTGAAAAGGTAATGGCTTCTAGTAATCTCTTTGTTGCAATAGTGTTTTTCAGCTTGTTTCCAGTTGAAAACTTTATTGTATGTGGACTACAGGGCTGTGAAAGGTAGGAGAAACAGGACCTTTTATGCCATATGGAGTTTACACTTGTGAAAATTTTGCACCTTCTCTCAATCTTCCAAGTGCAGGTGTAGCTTTCATGTGAGAAATGAGGAACAACGTAGCCATATATAGACCTAAAGCTGCAATGTACTAAATATTAGTTTTAAATATTTAAAATATTGTGGTTGAACTACATGATTGTTGTAGGTCCCTTCCAAATGAACTATTCTGTTCTGTTCTGTTCTATTCTATTCTATGTTATGCTATGCTATGCTATGCTATCCTATGCTATATGCTATGTTATGCTATGTTATTCTGTCGTTCAGTAAGGGCTAAATATTTATACTGCCTGGAAATTAATGATTTGAAAGTCAATGTGTTACACTTTCCTATGGTAGAAGCAAATTGTCTGTAGTGTAAGGACTGTTTACCTCTCAGGAACACTGGATGGCTATAGAATTTATTCTCAAATATGCTACAGTCTTTTATGTTCATCACAGCTGCCTGCCACCTTCTTTCACACATTCAAAGCATGCTGTCAAAGCATCATTGAGGGAGTTCCTGAAGATTTTTCTGGCTAATCCTATGCTCAAATCTTTTAATGTTAAGTTTCATAGAAAACTGAGCATGTGCTATCCCCTGGCTAAACAGCTCTATTGAATCTAAATTATACTGAGAACAGAATTAGTGTCACCTAATGTTGAACAGAATTAAGTAGAGGAAATTCTATTTGAAATAGTTTATATAAGGTGTTATTACTAGCTTGTATAAAGTGCTTTTTTTCTTCATTCAAATATCAAAGAAGAATGAGACCACCTGAGAAATATTTGCTACAACCCACCCCCATCCCAAATCTATCCCACTGACACTTTCAGTTCAATTACATTACATTTGGCTACTATCGGGTTTAACATAATAGCATAACAGATATTCTTCTACTGCATAACTTTTTAGTCACATTCGCATGGTGATTAACTTCTCACAACAAAAAATAAGATGTTATTGTGTTGCCGTTGTTCAAATGAATGTCTCTATTTTGCAATAAACATTCTTGATACATTTTCATTATCATGACTAAGTTTGCCTCCTTGAGAAAATAAAAAGCTATACAATTATGACACTTCAATTAAAATTTCTGGCAATTAAGATTAATTTAACTGCCGAATAAAAGAGATCTAAACCTGGATTTATTCCTTAAATGTCAGACTCACATCACTGTGAACACGGCTCATTGATTCCCCTTGAAAGCTGACCCTTATTCTAGTTTGTGTTCTTGGAGCAGAAACTCTTGACGTGCACTTTACCAAAAAATTCCATGCAGTCTGTCTCATGTCTCTAAGTAGAAAAAAACCCAATGTACATTGACCAGTACTAGAATGAGAGTTTATCTATACAGCTTTTTTTCCATGAATGTGTTATTATCAATCTGCAATATACACAGCCACATCAGCTTGTATTACTAGACAATTTTCTTATCACTAAGATCATTTATTGATAAAGCCTACTGAAAGGTTTGAAAGCACTAAACTGCAAATAAAACAAAGCTGTTCTTTTTGGAGCTGTTACTTTTAAATTATTTTTTGTTACAGAACATATAATAACCTTGCTGTCTAGACCCCATTGTTTTAAAAGATGGTTAGGAGGACTTTTTGCCCATGTCCATAGTAACTCTTATGCATAATTAAAATTAACAGAGGTACAGAGAAGATTGTGAATAAAGGGGTCAAAGACTACAGTTTTTATTTTGATGATGACATCAAGATAGAGAAATTTTCCTTTGAAAAATATGTATAGTTTTGTTTTTATTTTATTTTCCTTTATTAAGTGAGGTTACTTGTATGAGTATTTGATTGGTTTCCTATGTAAATCAGTGAGATAACAGAGATAGTGTTTATAAAATATGTTATTCAAGAATATTTAGTTAAGAAAACATTGACAGATAAAAGTAAGAAGTGCTTACCCAAACACGTGGGAATTCCAAAAGATCACCGATATATATCTTTATGATATATCTTTTAGTCAATTTCTTAGAAGTTCCTGCTAAAACTTTAAAGAACATGTTATCATCTTTTAACATAGAAAATACAGAGTAAAATGAAATATTTTATCTATTAATTGTACCAGAATCCTTGATGTTAGAGTCTGAAAGTTGCATGCAAACTCTGCAGAATTTGGCCAGTTGAAGATGTTGCTTGCCATGAAAGTAAAGTCTCCAGACTTTCCAGACTTCAGTTTGGAAATTAATTTGCATTAACCTGAATTTTAATGGAAAAGCTTCAACACTTTGTCCAAGTGAGTATTTTTCAAGGGCTATTTGAAAAGCTAGTTAGTGAAATAAATGTTATTTTTCCACTGGGAAACATATGTGCATCTTTTAAATTTCCAGTAGGAAGTTAGTATTTAATTTTTCTGAAATATGTATTGATATTGTGATTTGACACACCACAAAATATGAACTAGTAAAAATGTAGAAAAATACAGAATGGTTTCCAATGGGAAAGTTAAAACTATTATTAGCTTAACACAGCAGATGTTCTTACAGAACTATATATTTGAAATGGCTTCTAACTACTAGCATATAACCCTGTCCTGGTTTCAGCTGGGACAGAGTTAGTTTTCTTAGTAGCTAGCACAGTGTTGTGTTTTGGCTCTGATGTGAGAACAATGCTGATAGGGCACTGATATTTTTAGTTGTTGCTGGGTAATGTTTATACTAAATCAAGGACTTTTCCGTTTCATGGGCCCTGTCAGCGAGAGGGCTGGAGGGGCACGGGAAGCTGGGAGGGGACACAGCCAAGACAGGTGGCTCAAACTAGCCAAAGGGATATTCCATACCATATGACATCATGCTGAGTAATATAAAGCTGTGGGAGAAGAACAAGGCAGGGGGGGACAATCGGCATTATGGCCTTTGTCTTCCCGAGTAACCATGATGCGTGATGGAGCCCTGCTTTCCTGGGGATGGACGAACACCTGCCTGCCCATGGGAAGTAGTAAATGAATTCCTTGTTTTGTTTTACTTACATACACGGCTTTTGCTTTACCTATTAAATTGTTCTTTCCTGAACCTTCAGTTTTACATTCCTTTCCGATTGTCCTCCCCATCCTTCTGGGTGAGGGGGGAGTGAGCGAGCAGCTGCATGATGCTTGGTTGCCAGCCGGGGTTAAACGACGACACCCCCCTGGTATGGATATTAAACTCAAATACAGTGACAAGTCGGTCCACCTTTCCTTGCCCCAGTTCTTTTTTACAATTGCTCATTCAGTCGTATGCATAGTAAGGCAATATTTCATAAGCCAGGGCAAGATACTTAAAGTAGGACCATTTCATTGCCCTCAATTCCATTATTGAAATCAATCAACTTGTTAAAACTTACAGGGAAAAATATTGAACAAACTATTATAGGACTGAAAGCAAGAAGAAAGTAATACTCACTTCAGTGACTCCAGTTGAGAAACACTTCCATTATGCTTTCTTCACTACTTTGGCTTCATTGTGCCATAATCTCCTCAGATATTTGATATTCTCCATTTTCTTTTCTCCAGCTTGATGATCATTCTGCTGATCAGACTTAGCAGGTATATTGTCTCTTCGCTTTTACACTCTCACCCCACAGTGACCCTTACTAAATGCCCTTCAATGGAAGAAAACTCAGCAACAGAAGCTAAGGCATTTAGTAAAAGAACTTAACAACGTTTAGATAGTCCAGCTGACATGTAGTTAGGTCGTATAACTGGGACTAATACACCCTGGGATGAGAGCCAGAATGTGCAGTATATTGAGGTTACAGTGTGAAAAACACCGCAGCTTCACAGCCACCACTAAAGTGTGCATACAGGTTTGGTTTCACTGGAAGGTATATCTTTCCTTTCCTAAAGATTTTCATCCTTCCCTGCCACCAGAAATGATTTGGCATGTAACTGTATAATTATGACCCACAGTTTGATACAGAACATCCATACAGGATTTAAGTATCCGATCCACCTATTGCACACTGGATTGCTTCAGAGGAAATATGCTGTAACAAGCATAATTCAATACTTTTTGAAATAAGTGAGAGTCTCACTATTTATCTCAAAATATTTTAAATCAGGAACTATAGAAGAGCTATGAAGACATGCTATAAAAGCATAGATTCTCAGAGGTGTCTAACTTTTTTTTTTTGCTTATCACTGATTTTTAAAATTTTCTTTACAGTTTGGTGTTTCTGAGTTAAATAAAATGTAGTAAAGACAAATTTTAAGAAATTTGCAATCCATGCAGAACAATTATAATCATTTTATGTAATTATGTTATTTTAAGAGGTAAGATGGAAGAAAAATATTGAGCAATTTCTACATCAATTTGTTCCATGTATGTTCTAAAAGATCTCCTGACTTGAGTTACACAATAAAAAGGATGGAGAATATAAAAGTAACCTAAATAACTGAGTTCGCTGTTAATAGTATCACTCAAAAACTTGACTCTTCTAGTCTGAACAACCCTTATTTTTAGTGTTTTATTACTGAGTGTATCATGTCCTTTTTGGAATTACTTAAGAAATATTTATCCTACAAAAACATTCTCCTGAAGACTCTTGTAAATCATAATCTTTACTTCTTAAAGAAATAAACTTATTGAATTGTGTTACTCTTACAAGAAGTTTATATTTTTCCTAAATCATAGAATCAACCTTAAAGGTTTTCCTGTTATTTTTGTAGATTTCAAATCTTTGTTGAAGATCCAGGCATCAGAACTGAACGCACTATTCCAGCAGTAGTCAAACTGCTTGTGTAGAAAATACCTATTGTTTCTGCTTTACAGTCATCTGCTAAAAATCTACACATTATGCTGATTCATAGAGCCACATCACTACAATAGAAAGGAACACATGTTCATATGGCTTTATACTGCAAGACCCAAAGTTATTTTCAGAATTACAAGATGCAGTTTCCCATCACTGTAGAATATTTACCCTACAAGGGGACATCATATTTGGCAATATAAAAGTTAATGTGATAGACATGATTCCAGGTTATTATCAATGTTTTCCAAAATATTTGCCATATCTTTAATGCATGGGTATTGACAAGAATATACTAGCACTGATTCTACATTTTATTCTGGAAAATTGATAAGATTTACTGAACATCATTGGCTGATAACAGATCATTACTAGACCACATCAAAAATTTATTGTAGTGTCTGACAGGCTCCATATCATAAGTATAAATGTGAAGGTATGAATTAATATTTTTTAATACAGCTGGCAAGAGCCACATTGATTCTGTGTCATAGCTGTTTTTCTAACTAGACTGCCATCTAAACTATATAAACTGTATAGCTTAGGCATGTCAAATTAGTTACTTTCACCAAAGTTTCATCAAAAACAATGTCAAAATCTACTCAGAAGACAAATTTATTTTTGTAAATTTTTACTACTACTACTTCTTATTCTTATTGTTATTCGTATTCTGATTTTCTTATTCTTATTCAATGGCTTTCTCATTTGTTAACCTATGATCGGTGATGACCTAATCACCATGCAGGTATCAAGTTCATTCCCTCAAATCCTTTTGAATATAATCTCCTTCATTCTTCAGGTTTCTGGTACTTTCCCAGAATTTCATAATTTCTTAAAAATCACTTCCAATGATTAAAAACTATTGCCAGAAAGTTCTTACAATCCTATGTACAGCTTTTCCAACTCTTCAGATTTTAAATGTTTCTTCTGTATTCCTGAAACATACTCTTTACTCACTGAAACCAGGAAAGTCTCTCTAAGCCATGTAAATATTATCCTGCTTCATTCTGAATATAGAACAGAAATAGTTAATGAACATTTCTGTCTTCCAGCAATACATCTGACCAACCTTATCACACTTGGCTAGAATCAGACATACAGGAAGTTGGTAACTTATTCATAACTTCATCTTTATTCATCATGATAGTCTTACAAAATACTGTGATATGGCCACATTTATAAATTATTCTTAAGTAAATTATCCCATAGCACTGATACAGCTTAGTGCATCCCTTTAAAGACAGACATTTTTAATTGACAGCTACATGCGGAAAGCCCAAGAAGGACAGACTGAAATCAAGTAAATTGATAGTGATAATATTACTGAAAAATATTACTAATCCTTAAAACATCGATGTTGAATGACAGAGAGGGAAGAAAATAAACAGTGTTTGTTTCATAAATGCAATAGTATACTTTACGTTAACTACTTTTAATACTTGGTATTTGAGACAAGAGTTTTAACGATCACATCAGCTAGTGATAGCTAATATGAAAAGAATTAACTATCCTTACATGGACAATGTTTCTTTTCTAGAGCTACACTCCCTTTATTCACACACACAGAAGTAAATTCAGGCCCTCTTAATCATACATAAATTTGAACTTGGTCATGCACCATCCACCTTATTCTTAAAAAAACCCCCAAGAAATAAAAATAGAGATTGAATCTGTGAAATTAATTGAAAGATTTATTTATTAATGTAAAATCCACCTCAATTTTGAGCAGATTCCACCACCCAGATTCCCAGTCTACGGGAATATTTTCATTAACATCACAAGGAGCTGACTGCTGTCCTGGAACTGTGAAGGTAATTACTTTAAAAAGCCTTTGACCCCAGGACTCTAGTCATGAGCAGATAGTTTGGATTCCCTCTTCTCTCCTGATTCTACACATTTTCTCCACAGAGTGCAGCCTATTTACATAGAAATTGCAAAAATAGCCTTTCATGAATGTAGCACTTACTGTGTGCTTTATTTGTACCATTCTCCCTCTCAGGTCTTGTGAAGGATGAACAATAATACATACATATTCATAGAGCAATATTGTACGCTAATTCTCAAAAGGCTGTTATTATTCAAAACTTATTAATGAATTATTAATAGCTACTCAAATCTATAAATAATCATCATATATTAGGCTTTGTGGTCAAATTAAGTCATTTAACCGCAGTACAATGACTAGAGAATATGAAGAATTTCATATCACGTGTACTTTCTGTTAACACAGAATTGAAAAAAGGATTATAACATTGGCCAAGAAACACATTTGATGTGGAACGACCTAACACTATCGTAGAATCATAGAATGGTTTGGGTTGGAAGGGACCTTAAAGATCATCTAGTTCCAAAGCCCCAGCCATCAACAAGGACACCTTGCACTAGACCAGATTGCTCAAAGCCCCATGCAGACTGGTCTTGAACACTTCCAGGGATGGGGCATCCACAGCTTCTCTGGACAACCTGTTCCAGTGCCTCACCACCCTCATAGTGAAGAATGTCTTCCTTGTATCTAATCTAAATCTTCTTTCCTTCAATTTAAAGCCATTCCCCCTTGTCCTATCACTACATGCCCTTGTAAAAAGTCCCTCCCCAGCTTTCTTGTAGGCCCCTTTTAGATACTGGATGGCTGCTATAAGGTCACCCTGGAGCCTCCTCCAGGCTGAATAATCCCAACTCTTTCAGCCTGTCTTCACAGGACAGGTGCTCCAGCCCTCTGAGCATCTCTGTGGCCCTTCTCTGGACTTCCTCCAACAGGTCTGTGTCCTTCTTATATTGGGGGCCCCAGAGATGAATGCAATATTCCAGGTGGGCTCTCACAAGAGAGGGGAGAAAATCACAACCCTCGACCTGCTGGTCACACTTCTTTTGATGCAGCCCAGGTTTCAGTTGGCTTTCTGGGATGCAAGCACACATTGCCAGGCCATGTCAAGCTTCTCATCAACCAACACCCCCAAGTCCTTCTCCTCAGGGTGGCTCTCTGTCCATTCTCTGCCCAGACTGTATTTGTGCTTGGGATTGCCCCAACCCAGGTGCAGAACCTTGTGCTTGGACTTGTTGAATTTCATGAGGTTTGTACGGGCCCACCTCTCAAACCAGTCAAGGTCCCTTCCCTCCAGCGTGTTACCCACACCGCACAGCTTGGTGTCATCGGCATACTTGCTGAGGGTGCCCTCAGTGCCACTGTCCATGGTGCTGACAAAGTCGTCAAGCAGCGCTGGTGGTGTGGTTCAACCTCAGCTGGCAACCAAGCACCACGCAGCTGCTCACTTACTACCCCACAGTGGGATGGGGGAGAGAATCAGAAGAGTAAAAGTAAGAACACTCTTAGGTTGAGATAAAGACAATAAGTAAAGCAAAAGCTGTGATCAAAACAAAGAATTCATTCACCACTTCCCGTGGGCAGGCAGGTGTTCAGCCATCTCCAGGAAAGCAGGGCTCCGTCATGTGTAACAGTTACTTGGGAAGACAAACGCCATAATTCTGAATGTCCCCCCTTTCCTTCTTCTTCCTCCAGCTTTATATGCTCGGCATGACATCCTATGGTATGGAATATCCCTTTGGTCAGTTGGGGTCAGCTGTTCCAGCTGTGTCCTGGCTCCTAACTTCTTGTGCACCCCCAGCCTACTCACTGGTGGTGTGATGTGAGAAGCCAAAAAGGCCTTGGTTCTGTGTAACCACTGCTCTGCAATGATGAAAACATCTCTGTATTATCAACACTGTTTTCAGCACAAATATAAAACATAGTTCATACTAGCTCCTACGAAGAAAATTAACTCTATGCCAGCCAAAAGCAGCACATCTGGTCCCAGTACTGACACGTGGGGAATGCCACTTGTCACTGGTCTCCACTTGAACATTAAGCTACAACAATTGTTGTAGCAACAATTGTTGACTACAACAATTTTATTGTGACTGTCCAGACAATTCTTTATCCACTGAGTGGTCCACCCATCAAATCCATGTCTCTCCAATTTAGAGACAATGATGCCATGCAGAACAGTGTCAAGTGCTTTGCACCAGTCTAGATAGGTGACATCAGTTGTTCTTATCCACCTTATCCACCAGTGCTGTAACTCCACTGTAGGGGACCACCAGCTTTGTCAGGCATGACTTGCCTTTAGTGTAAGCCATGCTGGCTGTCACAAATCACCTCCTTATTTTCCATGTGCCTTAGCATAGTTTTCAGGCAGATTTTAGACTGACTGGCCTGTAGTTCCCCGGGTATTCCTTATTTTCTTTTTAAAAAATGGGGGTTACATTTCCCCTTTTCCAGTCAGTGGGAACTTCTCTGGCCTGCCATGACTTCTCAAATATGATTTATAGTGGCTTGGCAACTTCATCTGCCAGTTCCCTCAGGACCCTGTGGATACATCTCATGAGGTCGCATGGGCTTGTGCACCTTCAAGGTCCTCAGATGATCTCAAACCTGATCTACTTCTATGGTGGGCAGTTCTTCATTCTCCACGTCCCTGCCTTTGCCTTCTGCAGCTTGGGTGGTGTGGCTGGAACACTTGTCAGTGAAGACTGAGGCTAAAAGGTCATTGAGTACCTCAACTTTTTCCATGTTCCAGGTAAACAAGGATAACAATCTTACATATCTTCAGATACTGGGAATTCTGAAGTGTGCCACACTGAATAGACCTCCAGCCATGACACAGCATGCTGCATGCCATGGAAAGGTTCACCAACATTATGGTCTTTAATGCTGTTATAGGATTTTCTTAGATGTGAACAATTCTATTCATCATTTCTACTGTCAAGCAAGAAGATATTTGCGTAAGAACATGCTTCCCTTTTGGATACAGAAAAGGACTCATCCGTGAAGGCAGTCACTGGTGCCAAGGGATAGCTGTCTATGTGCTGCTCCATTACAATTAACTAGCTAAGTTTATCCTGTGACCAAGATAAGACCCTGCAGCTAGGCACCTGGAGTTCCTTAACACATAGGAGAGAAATTGTCACCTTTACACAGTGACTCATTTTATAACGAAGTAGAAGTCTAAAATAGGCCAGATTAATTTCTTTTCAGACTGGAAGAAAAAATCAGCGTAGATATTTATACTGTAGATTTCTTAAGTTGCTGAAGTAGTTAAAAAAATTACTAGTTTATATACACATTACTAGAAGTGAGCTTCTGTAACATATCTCATTGTTTCTAACTCCCTACTTTCATCAGTCTGAGAAGTTTTTGAGTTCGTTAGACTCCGTTCTAAGCATTATGTCATTAAAGGAAAACTTCAGCTCCCGTTTCTCATTAAAAAAATAATTTCAAGAGCTCATGATTAAATAATTGAAAGTGTAAAGGCAAAACATGAAAAAGAAAATTAAAATAATCTAGTTACTATCTTTTATACATTATAGTTTTGGATAGGTAGGATCAAGTTCATTTTTAGGGCTACACCTGTATCAGTGAACTAAGAGTTACTGTGACCTATTGTCAAGCTAAACTCTTCCCACACAAATCAAGGCAATCTTTTCCATAATATTTTTTGGGAATCCCCGACTACTTCATTCCCTAAACAAGTCCTGGAATTTAAGAGAGTGCTAACTGACCTGGGATGAAACTGTACCACAGATTAAGCAATTAAAGAGTAAGCCTGATGGTACATATGCTTTTTGATTCCATGAAAGACATTCCATTTAGACATAGCCTTGAATCCTTGTCATTATTGCTGTCTCAGACAATGGGAGAAAGGTTTATGTGCAAAAAAAGGGAATATTGACTTAATTATTTTAAAGTATGGTAAATCAGTTCTGAACAGTATTTAGGAACAGATTTGTTTACAAGTTATTGATGAGATTTTCAGTAAGATATCATGCTTTCTGAAAGTTCATAAATAAAACTGCACATATATGGAAGCTTTTCTGGTGAACAAAATGCATAATTATCTCTACAAAGTTTTTATCAGCAAAGTGTTGTTAATGTATTACATGCACAGAGCTAAAAATGCCTAGAAACAGCGCAAAATTCCAGTCTGCTGCCTCACTTGTACATACTAATCATAACCATATGTACTTTTCCTTGAACTCACAGCCAAACTTTTATCAGCACTTTTAATTGTCCTAGAAAATTTTAAGTTGTCTGTAATGTAACAAGCTGGGGTTTCAGTAGACTCTTAAGAGTCAGAGTCAAACTAAGATTTCCACTCCTTTGGATGGCTTTGTGTATGTGTCCTTCCCATGGTTTAAACAGAGAGTCAAACAAAAGGCCTTTAAGATGATGAAGGGACTGCAGCATCTCCGATATGGTAAAGGGCTGAGAGAGTTGGAACTGTTCACCCTGGACAAGAGAAGGCTCAGGAGATCTTAATAATGCATGTAAATACCTGAAGGGAGGGTGAAAAGAGGACACATCCAGGCTCTTTTCAGTGGTGTCCAGCGGCAGGAGAAGAGGTAACGGGCACAAACAGAAGGCTCCATCTGAACATCAGGAAACACTTTTTTACTGTGAGGATGACCAAGCAGTGGCACAGGTTGCTCGTGGATGTTGTGAATCTCCCTCCTTGGAGATATTCAAAAGCTGTTTGGACGTGGTCCTGGGCAGCTGCTCTCGGTGGTCCTGCCTGAGCAGAGAGGTTGGACCAGATGACCTCCTGAAGTGCCTTTCAACCCCAATCATTCCATGATTCTTTGAAAAAGAGCTCCACTGCACACTTTTTGTCAAAAATGGAGGAATCCTGCTCTACTCTGATGCCAGAGGAAAACCTTTACCTTAATGAAAAACAGGCTACATCTTCTAAGATTCCCACATGTATCTTTGCAGGTTGGCCTGAGGTACCAATGTATTTGGGTTTACAAGCTCAGTAGAATTGGCTGGATTTGTGACTATACTTTTGAAATTCTCTTCAGATCACTTTAAATACTTTGGAAGTCTTCACAAGAAAATAAGCTGCATTTTGCCAAAATAGTGGGTTGCATTCTCACTTACAGAATTAGAAATACAGTAACAAACACCCCTGTCCCTGACACCCTGTCCCCTTTGAAATGAAAGAAAGTTCAAATAAGGCTAAAACTAATTTCTTATATTGTATCTTGTTTACAATTTCTCCAAACATCTGTCAGCTGTGGTAAATAATGGTCAGCAAACAGTATCTCAATGTACGTATCATCTTCAACACTGGACCCTACTATACATCTCCCTTATCATCTGAAATTAATCTGTAAAATGCTTCCTTTCATCTAACTTTCCTCTGGCTAATCAGTTTGAGGAAATAAATTGTATTAGCTGCTTTGATTGGCATGTCTTCAAGAGGTAAGTAAAGCACAGCTCAAGCATATAGTACAGTTGGAATTTATAGTTACTTTAACTGTATTGGTTTCCTGTCTAGGAAAATTATTGTAATCTCTTACCTCTCATTTTTAAAAACTTTAGCTTGTACTATTTTTATTTTTTTTTTCACAGCTCATAATACCACATGTAATCTGAAACACAAGAAAACCCACACACGACACAATAATAGTTGGAATGGGACCAATCTGGACA
>JAVJGI010000040.1:22236049-22250378 GCA_035590275.1 Ibycter americanus | reverse complement strand
TAATACCACATGTAATCTGAAACACAAGAAAACCCACACACGACACAATAATAGTTGGAATGGGACCAATCTGGACAGAGCACATTCCTGAGGTTTTCAAGGTTGTCAAGATTTGGACTTCTACGAGAAATAAGAGGTGACTAAAGAAGGCAAGCAGTAGAGGTATTTACAAATGAAGAATTCTGGTGCACTTAATATTTTCAACCAAGTAAGTTTTGTGCTCTATATTTTTGTTCCTTATATCTCATACATGGACTCTGAAAAGAGGGCAATCCAGCTTACGGCTGAAGGCAATTTAGTTTAGGACTGCGGTTCAGGAAATTCTTTAAAATTTTCAGTGTTTGAACAATCCATGTATTATTTTATTCTTTAATGTCACAGTTAATGATTACACTTTCTTCTGCTCAGTTTTGTAGACAAGAAAAGCTTGACGATAGTTACTTTTGTAGTGGGTGCAAGAACAGCTACAAACAACTGACCTGGGCATGTCTGTTAAAAAATGTTTACTGTTGCCTGCAATATACTGCATCATTTTGGGGTATGAAGTGGAATGGCAGATTAGGTTCTGTCAACAGTTGGAAGCCACTGTTACTGATATTGTGGTTTGTAATGCAAATCTGACACCAGAATACACAACTGCAAAAGTTTGAGACAAATTTGGCAAGCAATTATTAATGCTGCAGAGCTTAGCATAAAGAAGGCTGAAGAGAATGGGGAAAAGAGGACCGTATCCTAGCGGATGGGCATGATTATTAGAGGTGCTTGACTGTGTCCTGAAATCATGCACATTACGTGGAATTCACTGGGTGGCCAAGGCAAGGGTCCAGTCTGATCACATGACTGCTAAAAGGCATAAACAGTCATTCTGAGTCATCACAATGTACAAAACTACCAAGTGTAGCAATGGGCAGGATTTTTTTGAAAGATTAATGTTAGAAGAAAAATGCATATTGAAACTAGAGCCAAAATTAGTCTTGAACCAGAGACATTGAAAAAGGACTTTTGTAAAAGGATTTCTTTATTATTTTTTTTTTTTAAAAGTACATACTAGTAAAAAAAATAAAATTAAAAGTAATGAAACAGAAACACTTGCATTTCTCCTGAAAGATTTTTCCTCTGGCAAATAGTAGCATCAAAGAACATGTGAATATCTCTGAAGAGTGAGACGCTGTAGAGAGGGAGCAGGAAAGCAGACAGAAGGACAGGTGAGAAACCCCTGTATTCTCAAAGAAAATATCTAGTGATCTTATTACACTGAAATACTTTTTCAGGAAATGGAAATCCAACTTTAATGAATCCAATAGAAAACATCAAAAATCTTAGAGGAGAAAATATACAGTGGAAATTAGAAAACCAAAGTGGACATTTGAAGTGCAAAGATGCTAACAGGAGAAATAAGTGTCATGGGATACTCAGTTTAAGGATCAGGAGTTTAGTGAACATTGGTTTACCAATGTGACTCAATGCAATGAAATGCACTCTTGACCAACACTCCCTGAGAATAGCTTTATACAGAGAAGTTATAACTCTGATTAAGCATTGGAGCATTGACAAGAAACTAAATTATTTTCACAAGGGCACAGTCTATCTTAACTTTCTTTTTAAAGGATTATCAGCAACTGAAGTATAAAAAAAGGAAGAAGCTGAAATTCATAGTAAATTATGAAGATTGAATGTGTCAAAAGAAGTCACAAACATAAAAGAGCTGGACATATAGGGTGGCTAAAACACTGCCAATAAACTCTCATGAACGTATTTTTATTGTAAAGGACATGGGAGATACAGTACTTGATTGGAATTACATAAGAGGAACAAGACTAATACAAATAGCTGCTTTAACTGCATCCCCACAATATGTTTATAATGATGGGTCCTGAGAGAATTGATGTTAGAAATATTGATCACTGATTGGTATGTAAATATGCTTAGTAAAATCTGAGAAGATGGTGAAGAGCTTTGCAGAATTTAGTAAAACTTCTGGCATGGGCATTACCAGGGTAGGCAAAGTTCCCTGTTGATAATGGCAAGGCCATTCATAAACTGTGCTAGAACAAAACTTTGTAAAAACCAGAGCAGTGTCTGTACAAAATCTGTTTGTTGCATGCTAATAATTGGGTGGGGTTTGTTGTTTTTTTTTAAAAAATGAAGATATTATTGAGAAATTATTCCAGGAAAAGTTTCCATTGTCCAGAAATGGAATGGAGATGAAATTAAGGCCACATTGAATTAGTGGGAATGTCAATGACTAAAGCCTTAGTTTTTTCTTCTACCTTATTGTGAAAATAAATGGTGCTGGATGCTATTAAGTAAAGGAGGCCTAATGAGACAAACCTTTGGTCTGAATCACAGTGAGTTTTCATTTCCATATTTCTATAGTAATCTTTTCCCTACCTTGCACCAATGCTTCACCTCCCTAATTATCCTTCATTATCTCCTGTTTCATTGTTCGTTGTCTAGTAAATTGGGAAAGGGAAAATAATCAATAAATACACTTAAAAAAATATGATTGCATAACACATCTTTTTACTAGTGCTCTTGCCATTCCCAGTTATTGCATCTGACATTAATTCAAGGAAATAAAACAAAACCAAATACAAGCACTTGTTTCTACCAGCTCTGTCGGATAGCTGTCATATGCATATGTGAGGCCACATGGATTTTCTTTTTTCATTAGTTATATGTTATGAACTCAAAACCCTGTAAATATGTCTGAAAAATTTTTTATGTTGTTGTATAGACAGATACAATGGCTGCTGTCACTCAAGAAATATCTAATAGCTGTAAAGCTACACAGTATATACAAATGGCACTCAGTACAGATAAACATGAATTATGTTGAAAACAAAACTATGAAATGTCTCAGCAAAAAGTAGAGGAAAATTTTTGTTAATTTAAGTTCACTTAATAGTTCAGATTGCTTCCTAGGCAGAAACAGATTGCACTGATACAGCGAACAAAAGTACTATTAGTAACCTTGTCACAGCCATTTATCATTTTCAACCATCTGTAAAACGTTTAGCCATCTGCCTCTCCAGGTTCATGGATTTAAAAAATAGAAACACAGTAATAAAAAACGCTTAATGATGTTAAACATCTTCAGGAAAAAATATGCATTGCATGTGGAGTGTCTGTTGGGTTTAGTTTTCTTTTTTTTCTAAAAAGAGAAAATTTATAGAACACATACAGTACAAGTCCTGGAAAATTCCTGTTAGATCTAACCCCACTGCAACAGAAGCATTGCCTCAGGCTCAGTCTACACTTAGGTTTAGGGTTTGGGTTGAGAGAAAACCAGAACAACGTGTGCTGTAGAGCTGGCAAGGCACTATGAAAGGGAACAACAGGCTGCAAAGAGCCCTGGCCTGTAAGATTCTTCCCTGGGCCATGGCTGGGGGCCTTGTGGAAGGCATAAGGGAAATATCGGGGTCAGAGTTAGGGTTGAAAGAAAGAGAAAACCTCTATTTTTTCTTGTTGCAAGTTCTCTTGGGTAACTTGGTGGCTTGTCCTTATTAATGCTAGGGATCTGCAATTCTGTAACGTTTCTTTTTACTCTTTTAGGTAGCATTTTTCAGTGCGGCAACACTTTTGCTTTTGAGTGCTCACACTGTTAGTCTCAAATTGCTTTTTCTCATTCTTATGCACCCAAGTACTTAGATGTTGTTGTTTTGATGTGTTTGCACGGGAAGTACACACCAGCAGTCTCAGAGTCACCTCTCTTCTCCCTTCTTTTCATGTCTTGTTTGTGAACTTTGGTTTATATTACAGAAACTAAAACATAGTTCTTCACTGAGTGGATAACAGTTGTTTGAATACTTCACAAATATTAACTAATAATATTGTGAACAGAAACCTAACAGCCAATCATTGTGCAAATTTACTCCTGATTAACATAATCAGCTAATAACATCATAAATAGTCACAACCAATAGGGAATGTATGTTGCTTCTTATGGAAAGCCTGTAGAACTAGAGCTGAAGCACAGAGACAGTGGCAAAAGATCATCATATTCATCATCTTTATCACTGCCACCTGCTGCACTGGTGAGAGCTCTGGGTGGTGGATGCTTATCTGGGGCCACACTGCTCCTTTTCCAGACTGGCCACCTAGGGGGGAGTTTTCCCTTTTCTGTTTCGTCTGCCTCCATGTCTCTCTCTCTCTCTCTCCCTGCCCTCTCTCTCTCACTTTTTTTCCCTTTTGGAGTAGCTTTCATCAGTGAGTTGATGTATGCTGCCGGCTAGAGTCTCCACTAACAGAGGTCTGCATGCAAGCCTCTTACAGTTTGCTTTGCACAGCAGAAGAGAACATTTTCCTCTGGGCGAGAGTTGGGTGTTTTCTAAAGGTCAGCAGAAAAGTTAGAGCTGAGAGAAAGAGAAAGAATAGAGTGAGCTGGAGTGGGGGTGAAATGTTGTTTTCAAAGGAAAGGCATAATCCTAAAGCTTTTAGTATTATTTTCTAATGTATAGAGACTCTTGCGTGCTTTTTTCCCCTTATTTTCAGCCAGCTCAAGGGCTTATTTCCCGCCCCCCCCAAGTTTTGTAGCATTCTTCATGGTCTTTAGATAACTGCTTTTTATAGTCAATGTCTGGTGTCTTGGGGAGAAATAGTTCTGGGAGCCACTGTAGAAAATGTAGTATTACTTCTCAGGGATATACAGGAACTGTAATTTGCTGTCTTCATCATGAAATACATATGGAGGAATAGAAATAGAATATTACTATCTAAATTAAAGAAATTCTATCACAAGTACTGTAATAATCTAAGATATGATTAAAGGCAGCCTGCCTGAGTGTACATTAAGGCAAATATAGGAAACCAGTTTTATATGGTCTCTATTGAGAAGAATTTCAAACATGTTCTTGCACACTCATACCTCTTGGCTACTTTAAGTCCCTTGTTTGATGTTCTCATCCATTTTCAGAATAATCAGAGTTGCTTGACTTACAATGCGATTGTTCTTTTCTCTTTTTCTCTTATGGGAGTTTAGTCCTCCCATATTTGAGCTTTTGTGTCTCTTTTTCTTCTGAATAGAAGGCAACAAATGCTGCTGCAAAATATAAAAACGTGAGCCCGTGTCCCGAAGGTGCCTGCATACACACACGCAGAGGGCACCGACACAGCTTAGCCACACGAACCGCCGCAGGCAGGGCACTGCCTTCAGCAGCTGCGCCATGAACACCGCGCACACCGCGCATCAAGCAGCACAGTCTTGCTCCTCCTTCCTGGTGGATCAGAACTGAAGCGAAAACTCACACACTCTGTAGATTCACAAATGCACCCACAGTCATCGATCCCTCAAATATCCACACAGCCTCTCAGTCCATCTAATGCCCGTGGCTGAACCCTCAACCAGGTCTTCTCCTGCTCACCAACTAGTCCAGCTTGATGTTCACTAGCAAACTGATGCATGCACTTGCACACTTGCCTCACACTGATGCACCCACGCAGTCACAGATCCCTCAACAATCAGCACAAAACCTAAAACCAATTAGAATCCATGGCCAGCCCCTGGCTCAGACCTTGTGCCTTTCCAAATGTTAGTCTCCTGCCTGCTGGCTAGTCCAGCTTGAGGTTCACTAATGCCATGTGCACACACATTCACAACTACATTCACTCAGGAAAGATAAATACACCCAGTCTCTCCACCTGCTGGCACACAGAGCTATAGACCCTGTAACTTCCAGCTTTTTTTCCATTTGCTGATGCATATTGCAGCATTCGCATAAGACAGTGAGGTTACACAGAAAAAAATAGTTAAGGATTTAATAAGAGGATAGGCGAGACTGCACAGATCTTACGCAGGGTGCAGTCAGACAAGCACAGTGACCTGCTCACATCTGATGGGCCTCTTTTACCCACCCATCCCCATTTTCCCACCCTTCTTCCTCCCTGATCCGCCTGCTTCATTACTTTTCCCTGCCTTTGTCGCTTCCCCTGGACATACCATGATAAGTTTTGCACAGTCTCAAAAGCCCCCTCAAACATCCCAAAATACTTGTGTCAGTCTTGTTTCCCCCTGTATCAGTGACAGATTCAGGCTGACCCTCTTCAGAGCAATGCCTGAGCTGCTCCTGCCTGTAAGAGCCCGTCCCTCGGTGGCTGACGGCTTCTGGTCTCTGTCATCTCCATTGCCATCCAGTCCATAATGTCTGTGTATCTGTGTGTGCCTAATTGTTCACTTTCCATCTTATTTGTTATTCCTTTCCTACTAACTAGTCCTTAACCAGATAATGAAATAGATTATTTTTTATTGCACTTAACCTTACAGCTTTGCTACAAGTTCTGAAAATAAGCACATCTGAGTGTCCGCAAATGAAAAAAAGAGTAAAATCGGAATTTAAAGCTATTTTATTTTTAACATTGTGTATGCACTTTGGTTAAAACATTTAACTTACTCAGAGTTAATTGCATTTCCATAAAGTGAGTTAAGAGGAAATGTTATAGGCTTCATCTTCCTGATCTACAATGGCCTGATCAAATATCTGTTGAAAATCATTAGAAAAACTGTGTTGATTTTACAAGTGCATGTATAATTTTCTATGCAAACTATTAATATCTCAGCCACACAACAGGAAGTCTGTATTAAAATGCTACCCTATAATTTTTTTTTCTCTTCATATTGACAGAATTACAGGATATACTGATCTGCAGTAGTCATGACAGCTTCGGATTTCTTGTTTCTTTTTCTCCTGTAAGTTTGCAATTATAGTGTACTTTCTTAAAGGTGATGGTAAATACTAACATGGTATGTTTGTGGAATTTCCCATGATGATTTCCTAATCCTCATCATAAGAAGATTTTATTGCATTTATGTTTACACCTTTGAATACTGTCTGCTACGTAGACAATATGGGCATAGTGTAAGGTTTTTATTGCTTATCCTCATGGACAGAGTGTTTCAGTTTTCCCTTCTGTAATTAGATTCTTACAGAAGTTCTCCAAAATGAAACAAAGCAGTAAATCAAAGGCCATAATAATGTTCTTAATGGCGACTTTTAATATCCTGCACTTTTCTGCGTATATCAACAATGATTCAAACTGTCTGACTGTTTTTAGGGATGAGGTCATCTCTTCTGCACAGCAATATAGATCCCCACTGAAACAACTTAAGACAATTACACCTCTTCTAATCACGAGGAATTTATGATCAGAATTAGGTTCTCCTGCACATAAAATACACTAATTTAAAGTCAGTTTGGCAGCATGTAGAAGAGTGACACCCTGAGAAATTTATCAGACCTTTACCAGAAAATTATCAAGACCTTTGGAACTTTGAATGATAAACTCTAACACAGGGTGAAAAATCTAGGTTCCACAAATAGTCTATAGAAAAGTTTCATCAAAAGGTAATTTGGGTTATACAAATGAATAAATGACAAGTCTGAATAAAGAATTTTCAGAGTTTTTTGAATGTAAGTTTTGTATTCAGCTGCATTAGAGTTCTTGCATTTACTATATATCATAATATACTCTATACAATCTTTACATTAATTCCTCATTAACCTTCTCTAAAAGCTGATGAGAATCTTGTGCTTAAAAAAGCTCTATTTCATTTTACCTATGTATACATAGGTACATGTATAAGTATACATTATATATATACACACATATACATATATTTGTATATACACACACATATAGATGTTTATGTATATATGTTGGTATATATACACATACATACATATCTACATTTTTTTGTGTGTGTATATGTATATATACATTAACAGTATAAGTACTTTCCAGAACAACTCTGTTCCTATTTCTTAGAAAAATAAGTGGGCATTTAGCTTTTATTGTAATAACTGAATACAATTTGCCTAAATGTTTTTGAGATTGATACATACCTGGGGATTTTTTTGTTGTTTTTCCTCATTTCACTTATTTGGATCATCATTTTATTCTAAATTTAATTAGCTATTTTGCTAAATGCTACATTCTTTTAAAAGTAGTTTGCTTTATTTAGTTGCTAATGCAGTTTGGCTTATAAATGTTTGTTTCAAGTTAGGTCTTTAGTAAGTAATAGAGCTATTATTAGTTGATCCATTCATTATGCGTGAGTAGGGAATAATAAGTTTCCAAGACCATTGTACATTAGTACACAAAGTAAGACGAGGATAATTACTGGACATTTTGCTGCAAGGTAAAGTATTTTCCTTTTAATTTATTTTTTAAAACTCTCTCAAGGTATGTTTTCTAATGAAACATGTTCTAGTCAGTATACCTAAAAGAATTATATTAATCTGCTTTCAAAAAATGCAGAATGATTTTGTTATTGCAGAGAAATTTATTTTAGTTAGTTTAGCAACGTGACATCCTGAAAAACTTTTCTGATGTAGTGTTTTGATGCCCTTAGTCATACAGATCAATTAATTCACTGAACAGATCGTACTGAGATTATTTTTAGAGAACAATACTATTTAAAAGAGTGTATGTCTGTGCCATATATTAAGTTTTGTGAGCTTTGCAGCTTTTGCACTCATTAAGTCTTCTGTTTAAACAGTAGCTTGTTAAGTACATCACAAAATCACTTTTTCCTGCTCAGTCTTAAGTTACCAGGAAACTGAATGTTACTGTTTCCTATGATGATTCCAACTCACCACTGTCCAGAATAAGATTTTCCACTCTCTAGAGATGACCTAGTTTTTTTCTAAACCAGTTCTTCTCATCAGACTATTTAAAAACTCATTTTATTGGACTGGTAGATTTGTAATAAGTAAGCTTTTTATCACTGTGTTAGCAACCTGTCCACATTATTTATTGCCAAACCAATCTGTGTGATGTCTGCAGCCTTTACTGGATATTTAATATAATTTTTAAATTAACAAATGAAATATTACACAGTGCTGGGTGTAGACCAATTTTTGTTTGGATCCTTAATTCTCTACTTTGACAGATTATTTCAATAAAGGGCAGAATCCTATGGATAAATCCTAAAAATGGCAGAGAGATCCTTAAATCTTTCTAATAGGTGATTCTGTGTGAAGAAAGATGAGTGAATTTACATGAAATTAATATCTACATTGTACAACATAAAATTCTTACTTCAGATTGTTAACAACTAGGGTGTCTCTCCTTCCGAATTCACTGGTAAAGAGTAAAACTAACAGAAATTAACTGACAGAACTATTATTTTTAGAAGGATCAGTGGTTTCATAGGTTGTTTAAGGAATGTCAGAAAAAAGAGAAATTATGGTGGTAAGAAGTAATTATGAAAATTACAACAAAAATAAACAAAAGCTATTCTTTTAAGAAATTTTCTTGCTGAAACTTGTAAGTAATGTCTGTATAGAGTATTGTGGTGTTTTGATAGCTATTTTGTATGAATTTCTATGCTTTGTTCTCACTACTCACCCAGTCCTAAGCATTCATTTACATAAAACTGGCTAATAACTTCCACATCTGTTTAAGCAAATGCAGTGAAAATAATAACAATAATAATGAGATAAAGCTGAAGCTATTTATCTTTGTAACTGAACATTCTAAAACTCCTTACACAAAATTACTCAAAACAGTCTATAATCCATTTTTTTTACTCTAGCACTCTATGCATGCCTGACTACAGCCAATCATTTTGGTATGAAAAATGGAAAAAAACCCCCAGGAACACTGCAGTTGACTCTTTATTTTTCCTGATAAACTGGTCAAATTTTCAGGGATGGGAGGAGTAGGAAGAAGAATTTGCAAAGATTTATTTGTGGCAGAAAATGTGCCACCATTAGGATTCTGATACTTATGGAACAGACAATAATAAACATTTTACATTTCCCTGAAGAAACATGTAGTTGGGTACTTTTGATACAGAAAGCATGCTTAAAACCATGCCACTTTCTGATCAACATAATTGATAAATAATTAGTGAAGAAATATTACATAGTTATCTCAATGTAAATCTTTAATGTTATATTTTACAAGCTCCCACTTAATATATTCCTTTCTTCCACAAATGTTCAAAAATCTGTACAGAAAATACTCTAATTATTTTATCCTCTTTCAATGTTTTCAGTCAAGAGCATGCAGTACATCTGCAGTGATACTTTTCTTTTTAACAGTCACAATAAACAAAGATTTTCCTGACATTTTAAGTTCTGAAATTGTTTAGATACCCCTCTGCAGGGGGGTCAAACAATCTGATCAGCAAAGCCACCAGCTGCTAGTGAGTAATTCGTTTTTCCCTGATACATCTCCAGAACAATGCAGAACTGTCTGCTTTAAATGTATATATTCATTGAAATAAAAGCTATTTCTTGATATCTTGAGTACAAATAAATGCTCTACATGCTATTTCATTCACTATTTTGTAAGCAAATGTTTTGATATGAGGACATGAACTAAATTATGAAGTTTCATGTTTCAGAGATAGAAACAATTTATATCTGTACTACTGTCAGTACAGATCTTTTTCTCATGGTACTTTTTAGCATAATTGTTTCAAAAGATTGCAAATAATAATGTTTCCTCATCGTTCAATGAATCTCACTCTTGGACAGAGTTTAGTGGATGTGCAACTTACAGCGATTTGAACTCATAACTTCGAGATACAATTCTTTCATCACTAATTATTCCTTTATTTCAAAATAAAAACTTGCAACAGCTATACTTTCTTATCCCATAACCCCTTAATTTTTCTGCCTCAGCTACCTTCCCTCTCCACTTAATCACTTTCTTTGGTTTTCTGTTTGTGTTCTCCAGCTTGCTGATGTTTCAGGTACAAGCCAGAAATGAACACATTTGCAGAATGTGCCAAATCAACATGAGCAATTACAGTTCAGTTTATCAGGCTGGGATATTTGTTCATGCAACCAAAACTTTTCTTCATGATTTTCTGCAACAGATGTTTCATTTTATTTATTTTCTTTCCTTGCACAGCCAAAAAATGCTTCTGTCTATGCTCTCCAAACTTTATAGTTTATCCTCTAACCTTATAAAATACTGTGGGTGGCCAGCACCTTTCTTCAGTTCCCACTAAGAAAGCCAAGAGGAGCTGAGATACTGTCATGAAAGTTCAAAGCCTGCAGGGTCACACCTACGTGAAGCAAAACAAAAGACCTGTCTTCCCAGAAAAGGTCACTTAGCGAGGGAAGATTAAAAATAAAAGACAAAAGCAAAAAACTCACAAAAATTCTGCAGCCAAACTTTCTTTGTCATGTTTTTTAGACTTCTGACTCAGAAGCAAAAGCTGTGGTAATGGTTTACAATGGGTCTTTTAATTTTTTCTAAGCGAAAGCAATGCATACTGTCATTGTTTTTTTGTTTCTCTGGGAGCAGAGTTTGTTGGTTTCAAACTGTTGCAGTTCTCCCTGTGTTAAAAGAAAAACTTAATATTGGACAAAAGAAAATGTATTCTTTGACCTGTGTTTTGTCCGGTCATTTCACTACTTACAGAACAGCAGCAAGAGCAAAGCAGAATGCACGCTTGCAAATTTCTGCATATCACATCAGCCTTGTGCACACATACAGGGATTTTCCAGAAAATCCTCTGTCACAATGCCATCTGCTTGATGGACCATGGGTTTTGACTGCAAGCACTGATACATGTGCTCCATCCTCGTTGCAAGTAAGGTATGCATGGGCTTTCCCCACCGAGGGATATCAGGGACTCATGTTTTCTACCTGCTGACTCTTCAGCTGTTCTTCAGTGGTAAGATCTGCCAAGAGGTGCATTTGGCTTGGAATACAATCAAGCACTCAAAAAGCCACCTAAACCCAGCCTGTATGTTTTCTAAAGTGGTTTGGATGTAGGCTGCTAGTCAAAGAGCGATTAGTGAAATGTCAGCTTTCTGTCAGGGACACAAGGAACTCAGCTGCAAGGTAATCCAAATAGAAAACAGGAAAAAGGAACATCTCTAACAAATATGTGTTATTTGACTCTTTTAGACTTGTAAATGAGAACTTTATGAGACAATTTAACTGCATCTGTTTTGTTTCTAATATGATTTGTTGCAATTACTTCTGTTAAAATTCATACATACAGTTTAAATGTATTTCCTCAGCACTCTCTCCTAATTTATATGCTCTAAAATGCGGTACAGTGAAAACTAAAGTTGCTTTTTTTGTTCTTGTGGCTGGTTTATGTTCCTGATGACAACAGCAAGCAAATCTGTTCAGCCTGCACTGACCCCGAAGATGTACAGTGCTGTGTTACCCTACAGATAATGAGTGCCAAAGTCAAATCAGACAAGAACATCTTTAGACTGTTTGATTTTACTATGTCAGATGAGCCCTAATACTTCCTGCCTTACACAACAGGTCCCTTGATTTTTATGAAGTACTCGCAATAATTCACATTCTTAAGATTTCAGACCTCCCTCATCTAGGCATTACAGTGTGTACAGAATGAATAATGTCATCTAAACAGAAAATTAATCAAATTCCCATTTCTTTTGGAGGCAAAACCCCCCTTTAAAGAACTCCAAGCCCATCCAATGTAACTGACACATTTTTCGTGCTCTTTGCCTGTCTGTTGGCACTAGAAAAATAAACCTCAATGGTCACTAGCTTAAAGAAACAGGAAAAATATAATCCTTCACCCATCTTAGTGCTCACAATCCCTGTAGAAGACTCACTAGAGGTAGGTTTTTTCCTGCCTTTTCACTGTACAGCAGTATTTATTCATATATTTGTCTTGTATATTACAGATTAGTGATAGAAATGTGTTACCTTACATGAACAGTTCATCCCATCTTGATCATTTGAGGGAGAATTTCAGAAAAAGTGATTAAAACTCTTGCAATCCAGCTAGTGATTTTGGCTCCCTACTTTACCATATTTTGTGTAATAACATTGCTGTTTGTCTAACAATTTGTTTAAAGAATTTTAAGTTCCTTGTTCTCCTGAAAGCAAATGCTGTTACTTATTTCATAAAACTTCCATATATACTGTGTTTCAACCTCTCTCTCTAGGTCTATGTCTAACTCGTGCTTGTTTTCATATAATATTATACAGTTTTCACATACTACCAACTCAAGAGCAGGATAAAAACCTGGGTGATGGGAATAAACTGAGTTACACTATAGTCACAATGGTAAAATAATGGAAAGAAATTGTCAGTTGTTCATGGTTTGTTTGTAGGTTGGGGTTTTTTTTCCTTCTTTTTTCACCTGAGCTGTTTTTACACTGTTTCTCTCTTGCCTACTTTTGCATAGATTCTCCTAAAGTTTAATGTTTCACGTCTTAAATAAACAGATAAGTATGCTGTCTAGATGACATAAGAGTGAAGGTTATTAGTTTGCTAGGCTGAAAAAATAACTCACAATGTTTATTATTTCCAGGTATATTCACTTCTGACAGCTTGGAATAACAAGGTGGGACAGTAGGAGGGATCAAATGCTGTTGAAGCTCAGAGACAGAGATTAAGGAAGAGGAAAGACTCATTCTGTATAGGGTATTCCTGCTTTCTTTCTAAGCTTACCCCATGCCTAACCCAAAATACTGTATGGAATCAATTTTTAATTCTTCTTTGTACAAAGTAACACTGTATTTTCAGTCAACATTGCAAATCAAGACAATTGTTTATCAAGTGCTGCAACTTCTATTCCATCAGCTTCAACCGTGACAATATTATCTTTCCTGATTCAGCTTATGATAATGATATTTTAAATGCTATTTGCATTTTTGGTTAGGGGGTTAATGTATTCGCTGAAATTTATAAACAACGCAAAAGATGACAGTATGTACATGTATAAGTCATAGCTGGTACTGCAAGATCCAAAAGGTAGGTCTTCCCAAGCTCCCAGTGATGCATAGCTTCTGAAAATGCAGTGTGTAACTCAGTAAGCTGCAACTTAGCATTCTTTTTTTATTAATTGTTTGCTTTGTTTATTAGAATATTAGAACTGTAAATAAATTTATTTTAAAGGTAGGAATTTTTAATTGAGTAGATTTTTAAAAAAACATCACTTGGAAAACAGGAGAATTGATCAGAAGGTTGACAGCTGAATTGATCCAGTTGCAAGATTTGAAAGATATTGTCAACTTCCTCGTTCATGGTACTTTGTGCACAGCCATGTCAGTAGTGTGATTTTTACTGAGGCCCCAGAGATAGCAAACCAAACTAGGACAGGCAGACCAGACCAAATATAAGTTCAACATGAAACTCACTGCTTCTGACAGTTTATCTATCACTAGATAAACATAGTATATGAACAAACCAATTTTTATACATCTCCCTGGTCTTAAAGAGAGCAGCATGGCACACAAACAGTTCCCCAAATGTGGAAATATGAAGAGGCTGAGGTACAACAACCATGTAAATACATCAATCAACATGATGATCAGAAAGTTTCTATATCCAAACTCACAAATGCTCAAGATGAAATTGTAATTCCAACTTCTCTCT
>JAVJGI010000040.1:22191400-22226990 GCA_035590275.1 Ibycter americanus | reverse complement strand
CCCCGCCCCCCACCCCCTCTCCCCACACATGAGTGCATGATCCTCACAATACTATTTCTACAGTCCCTCCTTGCTTCTCTTTCCAATGTATTTAACAACACAGTCTTCAGTGATTTCAATGTGAGCCTGAATGGGCCTTTTTAGTTTATATAGAGCACCAAATTCACAAAAGAACATTAGACTTTTTTTGCCCCCAGTTATCCTATGAATAGCATTTCAGATCAGGATTTGTCATCCACTTTCCATGCTTGCAAGCAAAAGGCGTATTTAAAAGACAGTTTTAGTATTATAATAAAATAATTAAGATACTCCCCTCCAGTCCAACGTCATTAAAATATGATGCTTTTTTTTTTATGCCAGAAAATACTGTATGCACTGGTGCTACCTGTTAATATGTATGTCCTGTACACTTCTGCAGAAAGGCAGCAAAATTAATGTGCAAAGTAGGCCTACAACCCTGAGGAACACTAGGGTTTTCTAATTTTTTTTTCTTTGAAAGTAAAAAAAGAGGTTTTTCTGTGCTTTTCACTGGGTTAGCAAGTACAGGCCTTTTTTTTTTTTTTAAAAATCTTCAAGACAAACAGAAAATTAATTTTAGTAAATAGGTAATTTTACATATTGTGCTCATCTGTTAATTATGAAAGTAATCTAAGTCTTTCTACTTCACCCAAAATTCACAGGAAGATTAGAAAAAGAAAACAAGATTTTAAGACCCACAAAACCACCAAATTTGAAATATTAATTTGGTTATTTTCTCATCTTCACAACTGAAATGAGTTTAAAGCTCATTTTCCAAAGAAGAAACATGGTTAAAAAAAGCAATTGTCCATTTTTATTTTGTTTACATTGCACTGAAAATTTACATCATACTTTTACAAATCCTTTTTCATAAAAATATACTTCTTTACAAAAGTGTATGCATTAATATAAGAGGAGTAGCCAGTTGCAGAAGAAACATTTTAAACGATCCAAATGTATTAACCTTGCCATTAATGAATGAATCATAGTTATTGCAGTCATTTGAATAAACAAGAATAAATAACAACCAATGGTATAAAATATAAAACAGCATCCTTTTAGTAGAATACAGTTTGACAGAGTTGTATGAATATTCAAAACAAAGTGTTGTAAAATGGTTTATAAGAAATTCATCAAACATTATAGAAATCCAAGCAGCAATCCTGGGTACAATGATTTTTGGTAGGCACTCTCTATTACGGTAATAAAAAGTTTAGATTTTCACAGAATTAATAATGTCTGAAAGGGACAATAACAGATAATTCACACTGGCTAACACACAGCATTTGTGAGTCATGCTATGAATGGAAGACAATGACCTACATCAAATAAATTACTGAGTTGCCATTCAATAATTCTGATATGAAATAACTGTAAAACTAAAAATTACATTTCCCTAGAAGCGATTCTGGAATGTCTAAAACTTGTATCTGAGGGCTGTGGAATCTGAATTGTCCCTAAAATGAATGGATTGTCCCTAATAAAATCATGGCTTTATTTATTTATTTATTTATCTAGTAATATTTTTTTTCATTGCACTATGGTAACATACTCAATTTTAAATCATTAGCTGTAAGGATTTGTTTCCATAAAGTATGGAATATATAGATAAAATAGATGTTAAAACACAGTGTTTTCAAATTATAACTTCCTCTTGATTTGTAGGTCTGATCCAAAGTTCATTGAAGTCTGTTAGAATTCATTAACTGTAATGGGATTTTGCCATGCTTTGTGCATGCATTTTGACAAAATGCTGAAGGAATCAACTGGATTTAACTAGCATGGAGTGAAAACAGGACTCTTAAATTTTTTGATATATGGATTTCTTTACTAATGTTACTGTAAGCTGCACTTTTTAATTGGAAATATCATCAAATTACGTTTTCACATTTGAAGAAAATGTAAGATGGTCACTCTTTTGAATGACCTTCAATGGTAAGGAATATAGCCACATGACAAAGCTCAATTTATACTAGTTTCTTGATTGCAAAATTTGTCTAGTTGTATGACTGACAAAAGAAATGCAGAAACATTACCATTTGTGGGTATTGTTAATGAAAACAGAGAAAAGGAGCTTGACTTGGAACATGAAAAGGAACCAAGATGTGAATCAGAGAAGGGAAATTCATTAAATAAGAACATGATATTTTAATTTTTGTTGTCTGACATGAAAAAAGTAAGTTGTACTCACTGATTTCTAAATACTACATCCTGGACTTAAAAACTTAACTGTTCTGAGAAAAATAAATGGGTTGAATAAATGAAAAAAAGGTACAAACTCATGAGAAATATGACTGTTAAAGAGAAGTCAGTGACCTATTGTCTCCTGTAAGTATAGCTCTTATTTTCTATCTATATCTTTTTTTTAACCCAGTCCCTCTATAATAGTTTTTATAAAGCACAGAAATACTGATAGTGGATGCTCCTCCAATATATGCAAATATGTTTTATGTTTTAGAATAACCTCCTTTTTAAAAAAAGCAAATAAACTGTGAGTAGCACTCATGGAGTGCAGCAAATGTTTTTAAAACTCTCCATGGTATACACGAAGAAGAATTCTGATCCAGTTTATGAAAAACAAAATCAAAACAAAATAACCACAACCCATTCTTATCTATCATCCTCAGGAAAAGGTGACCCAGTATATCCTGAAAAGTGTGCTTTAATTTTTTTTTAATTTCTTTTTTTTAATCAGTGAACTGTGTGCACTGTGTTGTGTGTCAATTTCCAGACTTTGAAGACATATCATTACCACATTATACCATCGTGCAAACGGTGTTCAAGTTGGGGTCAAATCGTACTGCTTTCCCTTCCACAGACTTTGCATTTGTGTCATACATGGGGTTTTCAAAAGCAGCTTGTCCATTATTATTTTCATGTACAGAGCATCCTGTATACTGTGTTTTAGGTGCAGTCCTGTAGAAGAAAGAGAGTATTTGTAACTGAGGGTTTCCCCTCTGACTTGGATGTGGTTTAAGAATCTGAATAGAATTTAGCTCCCAGTTCCTGTTATGGGAGCTAAATACAATATCTCAATATATTTTTCCATATCTGTGATAAGAATTAGTACTGCCTTTATCAAAGTTTGAGGGATTCATGATTCATTTACAATGGTGTTCACTTAAAAATTTAGTTTACAACCTGAGAAGAGGTAGGTATTTCCACTTGGATGATCAGATGATAAATAGTTAGAGAGTGCAACAAAATCTTGTAAAGATGCAATAATTCCCCAGCCATGTGACTCAGATTTTCCTTTTCCTTTTGGAGACTCCACAAGTTTATCAAGAATGAATTTATAGCTGAAACATTTTCTTTTTCACCAAATAACTCAAAATATCAAAGTTCAATCCCTTGAAAACGTTTCATCTATATTGTTATGCAAAATGCATAACGTATTGTAAATCATCAATATGAAATGTGGATCTAAGTGCTTACAGCATACAGTTGACGGCAAATGTATTAAAACATTACGTGAATAATTTTTCATATTCTGAAGCAGTTAAAAAACAAGTGATACCATTTAAAAATGATAGTATGCGTTTTAAACTAATGTTATTCCATAGAGTATATTTACAATTATTATTTTCAAGCTACCAGACATAAATCACCACTTTGAAAGTTAGTAGGCAATGAATTGTCATTAAAGTGATTAAATTTTCTTTAGTCATCTAATGCTTTAAAGCTGTCTGAAAAGATTGACAGTAAATCCAAAGAACTAATACTGGTCTCGATAACATGAACACTGTTGAACTTGACTAATGAAATTGAGAAGACTGGTGGCTATGTAACATAATTGCATATGAACTAATAATTTCAGATGCAGGAACAGTTCCGTAATGAAACCTCTCAATGACATAATACTTGTATATACTTGCAAGCCAATAAACAGAGCAGGTATTGAAATAAATTACTTAAAGATATGACTCATAATTCTGTCACATGTAAAAAAATAATACGGGCAACCTAATGTAAATACACACAAAGTCTATTCATTATATTATTCCCCATATGCCATTAATTTATAGCATCCATTTTGCCATCATAAAGAGAAATTTATAACATTGTAAATAGGTAGGAATGAAAGTATAGCATAGTACAATAAACTGATCTCTCCGTCATTATGCCAGACCTTGATAGAGGTAGGAAGAACTGTCTACATGCAGAGTTTCTAAATATTTTGTGGTTTTACAGAAAACTTTATTTACACTAACAAAGACTGAAGGCAACAAAAACACCAAGTCACACAGCAATTCTATACACATAATTTGTACTCACCTTTGTTTATAAAGATAAAAGCCAAAACCAGCAAATATAAGGGCAAAGAAAGGCACAAGGATAGCAATGGCCACTGAACTACTATTTGTACCATGTGGTTGATTAGAAGAAATTGAACCCTCAGACATGTTAAGACCTAAAAAGAAGAAAAAAGAAGTAATATAATGTATGTGTCTGTTACCCCTGGCACACGCTACTCCATAAACTTCAGATTTCAGTAACACCTTGTGATTGGATCATCACAGTGTGTTCAGCTGTATACATACAGCTGTATCCTGAGACCACCTGGAAAGTAAATGTAGTGTGATATACCATATTAATAGCTGGATGCAAAATGTGGGACAGCAATGCGTATACTCTGGTACAGTAAATATCTTACTGCATAATTCCCTATGGGATTCAGGATTTGGATGTTATTAATACACACTAATGTACTATGTTACAAAAAGTAAAATTTGTAATAATGCCTATGTTTGATTATATTACTGATTATATTTGTATAGTTCAGAAATTAATAAATACTGCACATTGTAAAAATATAAATATGATCTGCTGCACAGTTGAGAAACACATTATTTAGATTATCTACACAGACAAGATACACACCTGTTTAATGCGAGGAAAGGAATAACAATGCAGATTCAAAGTTAATTTCTAAGCTGTGAACTGGACCTTTTAAGAACTGCATATATCATAATATTTTCTAACTTTCTTGATCTTACAAGGTAATATATAGAAAATAAAAAAAAAAAAACCAAAACAAACAACTGAACAAAAAGAAACAAACGGACAGTGAACATACTAAACCACAGAAAAATAAATTAAATGCTGTGAGGAAAATTTTATGGAAACAGCAATCAAAAATGTTTCGGAGAAAGTATTTTGTGTTTGTGTGCATTAAATAATGCAGTGCTAAGCATGCTAAACAAAATCTGTTCAGTGATTGTAAATCTCTCTGTAACTGTATTATTGACTATATTAAAGACAATTAATTCTTGTATGGAATTTAAACCTGAGCGAACCATTCTGTTCCCAGAAGATATAAACCAATGAAAAGTACCTTCAATATATTACAAAAAGGTATCTCACAACTAAAAAAAAAAAATCCCTCTGAAAATCAAATGAAGAAATAAAATTTTCGTAAGAATCCATCAAAAAACTGTGCCAAGGAAGTCTTGCATTTTAATTTTTGTTAGTTGGCTTTCAAATATTTTGAAAAAGTTAAGAAAGGGAAATAACTATTTTTATATTCATTTAAATAACATATTTCTGGATAAAGATATTTCTAGAAATTCTTTTTAAAGAATTCACATATACAAATACAGTGAAAATCAAGATCCCAAACAGTGCATTTTACTGTGACTTAGAACTGCGAAAAAAGAAAAAAACTGCCTTTACTTCATACATTCATTAATAAATCCTTCCAGCACATTCAAGATTTAAATAATTTCCTGGGTTTAATGAAACAGAGCGGACAATACTTTGTGGCTGAAAAACCCCTACTTTTTCATCCACATATAGGAATTTTAGCTGAGGATAAGTACTCTATTTAAGGAGCCATTACATCACTGAAAAGTAATTCATCTTCTAAGGCATTCTCAATAGTAATTCATCATTCAAGAATTTAGTATTAACTAAATTCAAATTCTTGTGGAAGGAGAAATATCACAGTTCTTAAGACTGTATCAGAAAAGTAAATTAAATTACTTTTTAAAAAGATTTATCCTTCTCCAAGAAAGAATAAATAAAGACTACTAGTTAGGTGTAGAATAATGTATAGAACCAAGAAGTCAATTTTTAGCAAATAAATGCTTACCAAGTAAGTAACATTTTGGGTTTTTAATGTGCAACATAAAGATTTAATTGCAAACATTTTGCAGTTTCACTCTTGTAGCAAGTATTTAGGTGAAATGTTGTTTCAGTACCATGAGCAAGAAACCAGTTTATCAGAGCATTCTACAACATAGGCTTTCTAACTAGTTATTAAGATGTGAAACTATATGGATTTTACATATATTCATAGAGCAACATTGCTCAAAACATAACAAATGTATAGCTATACTAAGCAGTACATGGCAAGGCATTTATAACTCCTTACAACTTCTGACAAAACACTCTTTGTAAGTACTACTTAAATAAGATTTTAAAGATATAAATATCTCAATATTCTATAAAATGCCAATACTGGTAACATCTGCAGGATGTTACCCTTATACTACTGGACATAATAAAACAGAATATGGAACAATATACAGGTAAAAACTTCCAATTTGCTGAATACCTAATCTTTGAAGTCCAAATTGTCCATAATCTTTACCCTGGATGAATCCTTGAAAAACATATGTTGCTCCATCAGGTTCAGCAGATACCTGCAGACAAATAATACTCTGAATTAAATGAGGAAAAATTTGTTAGAAGTTACTAATATCTATTTGAAGAGAGATATCCTAATATGCTTGTCTGGTAGCTTTTTCCTGACTAAAACCACCCTCTTTTTTCTAGGAAATCTATACATTTCAAAAGAAGAGACAGAACTGTTAAAGGCACAACTTAGACATAGTGGCTTATGGTCACATATATTACCTTATACTACCTTTAACTGTACTAATTTTTTAAAACAACAAAACTTAAAAGTTTCTGGAAATTCAAGAGGTCAGTATTTCTAAGAACTTATGTCTTCAAAATTAACCGATTTGTTTAGGAAGTAGATGGCAAAAGTTATATTGTAGATAATCTTAAAAGATGCAAGTGTTGATTTTTTAATAATTACTTTAAAAGTAAATAAAAAAACCCTCACATTCAATTGACAGTTACTTCCTTTGCTCTTTCTCAGCACTTACCCCAATAATTACTTAATTATACAGCTGCAGACCGGAAGAATATTGAATGAGGCTTTGGTATAAGAGCAAAATATGCTAGTATAACTAAAAGACTTGTGGGAGAGAGAAAAGAGTGGTGATCCTATGAATACCTCCCTTATTAAGGTAAGTACATTCTAAACTAACATATTGTTTTCAAATTTACAGGTACTTGCTTCCCAGGATTGTTATTAGGTTTAAATTCAATGGTCCCAAGGCAGATTCCTTCAAGATTTTCCCTTAAGCTTCCCTTTCTCAAGGCAACAGTATGTCTTCAGTAATGACCTGAAGCTATGTTTTCACTGAAGAAAGGGTGCATTTCTCAGGTGAAATTCTACTTTGGGGTAAAGCAACCTGTTTGAGCTATTCCAGCATTGAAAAAAAACCCCAAAACAAAACCCCAGAATGTGGTCAAATAAGAACAGTATGTAAATAGCATATGGAATGTAGGGACTATACTGCATACTTGTGTACATTTAGAAATTTGAAAGTAAATTTCTTGCTTTTATCATAATTTTTTCACCTCATGAAGCCTAAAGTTTGTACAAACCAAGGGAGTTAAGCCCTTTTACCAGTATATTTCTTGTTTAGGCAGTTTAGGGTTTTTTACTTTGGTTTTTGTTTTGTTTTACATCTTCTAAAAAAATTATTATTGAAGCAATGCCACAGGTTATACAAATATAAATTTATATGTACACTTCAATGTACACCTCTTCTCTTCTTTTGGCATGTGCATCCATATTGGTGTCCCTATAGTGCTTTAACAGTAGGTGAAACGTAAGAAAACAGACAAATTCCTTGGAAAATGGTACGGTGTAATAGGGATGTATGTGTTCATCATCATCCAAATTATTTTAGGCCCTTTCTTTTCTGAAAAGTCTGTCATCTTTTCTGGCAAAAAAAAGTGTCTCACGTCCCCAACAGACTCATCTTTTTCCAGCCTTAGCATTATCTTGGGGGATGTTTGTTTTTCCTGTCTGTTCTCCGAAGTGATTTCCTTTTCACGGTTTAAACACATTTGAGGAACCTGGGCTGTTGCTTCTTCTTTTTACACCTCTCTTTCACTTCGCCTCCTCTCAGTTACATACTCTCTTCTTTTTAAAGAATAAGCTCAGCCCCACCACCTCCAAGGGGCTTAATGCTTGACTGGAGAAATCTATTTTGTTTTCCCGATACATGGAACAGTTCAGTTTTTCATGGTATATAATACCATATAAATACCAAAATACCATATAAAATTATTACCATTAAGTAAAACATGACTGCTAGCCTAATGATAAAAATTGCTATTACATTAATATTATATATTATAATATTATTATAAATTATTATATTACCATGATGATAAAATTTCTCAACATATTGGAATAAAATTCAAAAAGAAGTACAAGAAAGACTTCTGTGTGCATTATAATTGTGTTTACACAGTATTACTATTCACATATTTCCCCTCAGACTGGTCTTCTATATCTTACAGTAAGATTTTAATTTCATTTAATGAATCAGCATTGCTAACAAGATTCCATTTGATATATCTCAGGATTTTTTGGGTGTAGAAGACCAGCACGATTTCAAACAACTAAAACAAAAAAAATCTGTCTCTTTTGTAGCAGAAATATACTCACAAAACCATCCATAGCCCATTTTTCCTCTTTCAATTTGCTCACAGATGTATGGGAGGGTGCTTTAATGAGATATATGTGGAGCATTAGCCGAGCTTCCTGGCTTTTATACACTCCTGTAGAATACAGTTTTAAAAATTTATATTTGTGTGGATAGAGAAATAATTTCATCTTTAGAATAAGCATTTAATCCCTTGCCTTATAAATGGAAAGCAGGAAGAATAGGCAGCACTGTTACCAACATTTTAGTTTAGCAAGATGCATTCTTTTGTGAAATTATTTAAATTTTCATAGGATTTCAATGGAAACTGTTTTTAGCTTAGCCTGTAGAGAGGACAGAAAGGAAACCCTATACACACAGATGTTACTTAACTGTTATAGTTACAAGTCTTAGAAAAAACATTGACAGTAATCTCATCTGAGATGGAAAATACTGTTCTGAATCAGGCAGAATGTATGTGAATCTCACATCCCCACTTTCAATATTTGTAATCTAGTTATCAGGTGAAGAAGATGACAATAGGAACATCCACATCTAAATTCTCTTCCCAAAGCTCATGCTAAATTAAAAATTTCTAGATTTGAAAATATCTCAGAAAATGGAATTGTTCCTCATCAGTCAATATTACAACACAGTTCCTTCCAATGACAAGACTTGTATATAATCTTATTTATTTTGTAGGCATAATAAATTGACTCATTTTCATTGCTGCAAAATTTGTTAATCTGGAGAATGAAAATAAAATAATACGTGCTTAGTGATTAAATCTTCCATTACAAAGACAATGGTGAACAGTGAAAGCACAGTCAAGATTTTCTCACACACACTTTTAATCTTTGCTATCAATTAATGGTTTAAAACTTCAGATTTTAAACAGAAAGACCACTCTAGTATGATCATTTCCTTTCTGGCAGAGTACTGAAATTACTGTTCATTTCATATGAAGTCCTCCATATGTAGAATCATCCAACGTTATATTACACTTCACATGAACAAAAGCTAATGATGGCTAAACAAAAAAAAATATGAATCCCCAAACAATTATACTTCCACCTCCAGAAAATTCCACAAAACTGAAATTAGAATTCACTGGTTTATTGACTCAATGCATCAAAGAACATACTTCATACTATATATGAATTAGACTGAAACAGTGGTCATCCCTCCCTTTTTTTTTAATTTATACTGACTAACATATTTGGATGATTTCAGGCTAGATATAGCTAGTTAGCTATGCATGAACTAAACTAGATCTCTTTTTATTAACTGACAACTCCAGTAACATAGCAGTACTGTTAATTTTGGTCATTTCCCATTTTTATGTTCATCCAAATTCTGTGTTGTGAACAAGAACTGGAGACAGCACTGAGATGCAGGAGAAGGTACTGGCTCTCAGTATTGGGTTTGCGTGGCAAGGTCTTGGTAGCAGGGGGGCTACAGGGGTGGCTTCTGTGAGAAGCTGCTAGAAGCTTCCCTGTGTCTGACAGAGCCAATGCCCGCTGGCTGCAAGACAGGCCTGTCACTGGCCAAGGCTGAGCCCATCAGCGACAGTGGCAGCGCCTCTGGAATGCATAGTTAAGAAGGGGAAAAAACTGCTATGCAACAGCAGCCAGAGGAGAGGACTGAGAATATGTAAAGGGAAACAGCTGTGCAGACACCAAGGTCACTGAAGCAGGAGAGGCAGGAGGTGCCCCAGGCGCCAGAGCAGGGGTTCCCCCCAGCCCGTGGTGAAGCCCCCGGCGAGGCAGGCTGTGCCCCTCAGCCCATGGAGGGCGGCGGGGGAGCAGATCCCCACCTGCAGCCCGGGCAGGGCCCCACGCCGGAGCAGGGGGTGCCCGGAGGAGGCTGTGACCCCGTGGGCAGCCCACGCTGGAGCAGCTCCTGGCAGGGCCTGTGACCCCCATGGAGAGACAAGCCCACACTAGAGAAGGTTTGCTGGCAGGACTTGTGACCCTGTTGTGGACCTACACTGCAGAAGTTCATGGAGGACTGTCTCCCATGGATGGGACACCACGCTGGAGCAGGGGAAGAGAGTGAAGAGGAAGGAGTGGCAGAGACAACGTGTGATGAACTAAGTGCAACCCCCATTCCCCATCCCCCCTGCGCCTCTCAGAGGGGAGGAGGTAGAGAATTCAGGAGTGAAGTTGAGCCCAGGAAGAAGGGACGGGTAAGGGGAAGGTGTTTTAAGATGTGGTTTTATTTCTCATTATCCTACTCTGATGTGATTGGCAGTAAATTAAATTAATTTTGTCAAGTCTGTTTTGCCCATGACAGTAATTGATGAGTGATGTCTCCCTGTCCTTACCTTGACCCATGAGCCCTTAATCATATTTTTCTTCCTCTGACCAGCTGAGGAGAGGGAGTGATTGACCGGCTTGGTGGGCACCTGGCGTCCAACCAAGGTCCAGCCACCACACTGTCCAGTGGAAAAAATATATCTAAGGCTGCACAAAAACACTAGCTAACACAGTAGTGGAAGGAAGGAAATACCCAGGTACTTAGCGCTCTTTGCATCTCTTAAGGTAGAGAAGGAAGAAATGCTGGCACAACTGAATGGCTTAATATTGGACTGCAATGCTGCAAAGAGATGATCTGGGAGACAGCAGAGTTTTCAGATTAACAGAGTTTTGTATGCATGGTCAGAAGAAAAGGGTGGATGATGTTATTGTGTTAAAATGAATTCCAGCGAAGAAAAAGCATGGTCACATCTGTCTCGCTGGCTGCTAATCTGAGAAAACCAAAAACCTATAAACTGGAAACAGATCACATGCCCATATATAACTTAACTAAGAAAAGACATTTAACTTTGTCCTCTCCATTAGTTTATTCACTCTAGACTTTCACTACAGACTATGGCAAGATGAGCATCTCAAAATTTCAATTCAGGTTAAGATGCTTTTTTCCAACATGTTAATGTTCTTTCACTTCTGTTCTTGCTAACGCCTCTGGGGGAAAAAGAGTGGCGCTCAGCTACTTCAGAGAGAGGGGTCCTTAACTGACGAACAAGATTAAAACCACCAGTGTCCAGTCTACACATAACTGCAATTTTTAGGCTTCTTCAGTCCTTGCAAAAAGGTTATAGACAGAGGGTGAAGTTTCAAGAAGCTAAGTTTTGAGTCCTTTCATGCTTATTCACCCCCCTGTGCTATATAGCCTGCCACTCCTGCAGTGTGACAGGCCCTTTGTCTGTGTAGCTGAGATGTCTCAATTAAGGAACTGACAGAGTTTTAAAAACAACAAAAAAACTCCCAACTATCAACCTAAACATTTTTTACAGTATTTTTGTTTACTTCCTTGTCTAGTCATATCTGTAGTTTCTGCGGATTGTTCACAGCACAGAAAACTGTGCATACTGTGCCAACATAACCATGGCAACAGTGCTCTGTATGTCAGGGATTGTGGAATATCGTAAGCCTCTGTTGCAATCCAGAGCTTCTTCTGAAACCACAGTATGAAGGGAGCTACTTAGCTGGGTACCCAGCCCACTGAGTTGGAACACAGGGACAGGGAGCAGAACGAAGCCTCCATAATCTAAGGGGAAATGGGCAGTGACCTGCTACACCACTTAGACACACACACGTCTACGGGGTCAAAAGGGATCCACCTGAGGGCACTAAGGGAGCTGGTGGAAAAGCTCACCCAGCCACATTCAATCATTTAACAGCAGTCTGGCTAACCAGGGAAGTCCCAGTTGACTGGAGGTTAGTAAATGTGATGCCCATCTGCAGAAGGGCAAGAAGGAGGATCTGAGGAACTACAGGCTTGTCAGCCTGACCTCGGTGCCAGGGAAGGTTATGGAGCAGGTCATCTTGAGTGCCATTATGCAGCATGTACAGGAAAATCAAGGGATCAGGCCCAGTCAGCATGGGTTTATGAAAGGCAGGTCCTGCTTGGCTAACCTGATCTCCTATGACAAGACGACCCACCTAGTGGATGAGGGAAAGGCTGTGGATGTTGTCTACCTGGACGTTAGTAAAGCCTTTGACACTGTTTCCCACAGCATTCTCCTGAAGAAACTGGCTGCTCATGGCTTACATAGAAATAGTCTTCACTGGGTAAAAAGCTGGCTGGATGGCTGAGCCCAAAGAGTGGCAGTAAACAGAGTGAAATCTAGTTGGTGGCTGGTCACAAGTGGTGTGCCCCAGGGCTCAGTATTGGATCCAGTTCTGTTTCATATCCTTATCCATGATCCGGATGAGGGGATTGACGGCACCCTCAGTAAGTCTACAGATGACACCAAGTCTGGAGGGAGTATTGATCTGCTGGAGGGTAGGAAGGTTCTGCAGAGGGATCTGACCAGGATCGATCGATGAGCCAAGGCCACTTGTATGAAATTCAACAAGAAGTGTCGGGTCCTGCACTTGGGTCACAACAACCCCACGCAACGCTAGAGGCTTGGGGAAGCGCGGCTGGAAAGCTGCCTGGTGGAAAAGGACCTGGGGGTGTTGGTTGACAGTTGGCTGAACATGAGCCAGCAGTGTGCCCAGGTGGCCAAGAAGGCCAACAGCATCCTGGCTTGTATCCAAAATAGTGTGGACAGTAGGACTAGCGAAGTGATTGTCCTCCTCTAGTCAGCACTGGTGAGGTCACACCTTGAATATTGTGTTCAGTTTTGGGCCTCTCATTACAAGAAAGACATTGAGGTGCTGGAGCATGTCCAGGTAAGGGCAATGAAGCTGGTGAAGGGTCTGGAGCACAAGTCTTATGAGGAGCAGCTGAGGGAACTGGGGTTGTTTATCCTGGAGAAAAGGAGACACAGGGGAGACTTTACCGCTCTCTACAACTACCTGAAAGCAGGTTGTAGCGACGTGGGTTTGAGTCTCTTCTCCCAAGTATCAAGTGACAGGAGAGGAAACAGCCAATAGCAGTGCCATGAGAAGTTTAGTTTGAATATTAGGAAAAATCTCTTCTCCGAAAGGGCTGTCAAGCATTGGAACAGTCTGGCCAGGGAAGTGGTTGAGTCACCATCCCTGGGGGTATTTAAAAGATGTGTAGATGTGGCACTTTGGGACATGGTTTAGTGGTGGACTTGGCAGTGCTAGATTAATGGTTGGACTTGATGATCTTAAAGGTTTTTTCCAACCTAAATGATTCTCTGATTCTATGACTCTACTTTTTTCAATGATATCAGCTAGTCTAACAAGTGTCATCCCTCCTTGCTCTCCATGTTCATTAAGTATCTCTGCCTTGCTAGGTTAACACATACCAGCCTCACCATATTGTGTATTAGTCATTAATAGTCTATTGTAGGGAAATGGTACAATTAAGAATTAAGAAAATTGTAGGAATATGAATTTAATTTTATTTTTAATATTTAAGGAAGAAGCATGTGAATTAGGATGATTCTTTCACTCCTCATTGTCTATTAACTCCAATAAAACCTGGGAAATTAAAAAAGGGGAGGGAAGGAAAAGGTGGAAAAATCCCCACCTTTGAAGAGGAACTGAACTAGAATGAAATTTTATTTGATAAGCTAAGAAAGTTTCCAGATGAAGTTAAAAGTTTAAGTGGTATGCAAAAAGTTACTGGGAACCAATGTATATAAGGCAGAAAAAATGAAATGGAAATGAGTTTTTCTTATTCCGTACCTGATAGCAGCAATTCCATGTTGCTGTTTGTAAGTGTTGCATTTACTCTTCCTGAAGTTGCATTGAAACTGGTGACTGTCAGAGTCATTGGCTGTTTCTTGCTTTTGTAATTGTAAGACCCTTTCCATATATAATTTTGGGCAAATACATCATCAGGAACTATACAGACATAAAATATATTTCAATACATTTTGCAATATTTAGTACTTATTAAGTCAAGCATCCAACAAAATGTGTGATAAATATTAGCATTTTCTCTACTTTACCTTCTCCATTTTTAAGTCTATTAGGCATAATCTTCAAATAAAAACCCACGGAAACCTGGCATGAACATTTATGAAAGCAATGTATTTGTACTGAAGAACACAACCACAACTGTACTTTCATTTGCTCCCTTCCTGAAATACGGACATGGCTTAAAATTAAACCAACTTCACAAAATCTAATTTAACAGCTGTAACCAAAAGACCAGATTCCTCTCACTGCAGAATATTTTCTATGCCAGCACAGTCATGTAGGGACATACAGCTAGGATTAAATTTTGCAGAAATCAATAACAATTTAGTTATCAGAAATTTTATGAGCATATTAGAATGGTAATAAATGATTACAAGCATCTTCTTTATTACCTAGTCAGTTTTTCTAATGGAAAAATTATATAAGTTTTGTCTTGTCTTCAAATGATTAAAAAAATTATTAGCTTCACCAGGAGAAAAAAAATAATAAATCCCTTAATTTAAAATTTAAAAGAGATCATAGACTGCAGGGAGAATAAACACACTATATTTATACCTTTACATTGAATATTTATCATTATCCAACTGCAGAATGATTAATTTAAGTAATGTTCTTCCAGCAACAGTACAGTTAAAAAAAAAAAAAAAAAGATGTTACCTATCCAGTAAAAACAGATACATGCAAATCCTTAAAATCTTAGCATGAGACACCATTTAAACAATTACATTGATGGTGACTTAGGATGGATTTACTACGCTTTCCAAAGTAAATGTATCAAACTTATTTCTATAACAAATAATCACTACTTAAAATCAGCACTTTCACATTATCTGGGGTCACTCACGCTGTACTTAAAGCTCTGGGATTTGTGTGCATTGGCATCTCATGTCACGTAAGCACAGAAGAATACTTGCCTCTTTCCCAGGATATCCCAAAATTCAAGACTGGGGCACACTGGAATACCTGGCAGTCTTCCTTCATCATTTATTTTAGGGGTCACAGTGACAGGTCGTCTTTCCCATGAAGGGTAAAAGAGCTCTCCTAGGTTTTGTGTATGTGCATATATATACACGCATATATTTTTTGGCAAATAAACACATCAAAACAAAACACTTAGATACTGGGCCTGTAAACTGCAAGCAAGAAACTGCATGGTGCAAACGGTCTGATGCTGTTGATTTGTGATCTGCCTGAAATTTATTTCCCTATTTTCAGGAAACCTGATCTTTATGTATTTTATTTGCAATTAATTGGGATTGTACAAAAAGTTTCTGAATGAAAAAAACTGACAATAATGACTACCACGCAGTAAATCACTGACAAACACAGTTTTGAAGCAGTGTGCAACCTGTTAAAGACCAACACCACAAAAAAAAAAAAAAAAAAAAAAAAAAAAAAAAAAAAAAAAACAGCCCCCCAAAACACCCAGTGCCAAGGAATTGCTTTTAAATCTTTATTTATTATTGGTATTGGTAGACATTTAATAGGGTTATAGTAAAAGGCCATTATTAGTTAAGGAGACTGCTCTTTTCAAAAAGCCTCTTCATTGGACAGAGGAAGGTTTCTCTTGTATCTAATCAGGACATCCCAGGATAGTCGTCTTTAGTAAATCAGTTAAAAGTGGAGTTGACTTTAGCAGAATTAGAGACACTGCCTTCTTTAGGCTAAAATTAGCTTTTTTGAAGGCTAAGTTTGAGGGCAATACTGAAGTATTTAGGTAAACCAATTTAAATTAGCAATATGTAAAAGAAGTGCAAGACCATGAAAAAACCTGAAATAACATGTCTTTTTAAATTATTTCTAGGTGAGGGATATAACTTTTTAATGGGTAAATTGCACAGGATCTTACACAGAACACAGTGATTTCAGTGAAACCAATAAAACTCTCATCAAATAACAGTTAGAAATTGTATATGGTATATCTGTATACAATTCTGTATAGTCTAGACAGACTTAAACATTGGGGAATAATTTAATTAATTATGTTTTTGTTCTGTTATTGTAATGCCTAATCTAATACTTTATTAATTCTAAGCCATTCAGTGCTTACTAAATTGATCCTTGTCGTCTTTTCTAAGCAGAAATTGTTTAAAACTATATATACCTCGAAGTACTTACCACTTAGTTTGGGACTTGGGGTTCCCAAAGCTGGTCGGGGATCCTTCACTAATATTTTGGAACCAGCTGTCAGAAAGAATGAATGACAAAAAGACAAATCAGTAGCAAATATGTTACTCAGAAACTAGAACAATAATTTCCATAATGGAATTTATTTGTTACAAAGGAAAAAGATCATGTTTCACACTCAAATAGGAATGAGATTTCAGTCAATATCAAGCCTTAGTATCACACGAGCACATGCACACTGATCTCTTCTGTTGCTGCATTTTCTCCTGCATCAGCCACCTGAATGATACCAAGTCATTTGCAATACTCAGACAGCATAGGCATTCACTTCAGAATCCACATTGCAAAATTCATAGTCCTGGACTATGCACCTAATACGTGAAATGTCTTCTAACATGTCATCTAAGGCAAGCTATGTCATTTAAATCAGGACCCACATAAAATAGCCCTGTGATTAGTGCTTTGACTGGAAGCAATGTAACAACAAACAGTGAAAAGATATGTAACAAGGGTGTTTTAAATTATGTTTCTTATCTTCAACAGAACTGAGTAAGACATTTTATGTTCAAGACTGAAAACCCAAAGATGTATGCTTCATCTCTTAATAATGGAGGAGATGGTCATCATTTCTATGAAGAACAGCAACCCAAAGAAAGAAACAAATGAAGCTGTCCAGAGTATCTCCAACTGCTCAGGTTATTTGAGCATTGGAAGTCGGAGAATTTCATTTCTTTGCTTAGAGCAGGAACTTTCCCACTGTTGAATATGATGAACTAAATGAAATGGGACAGTGTCATTTCCTGCAGCTGAAGCTATTTTATTTTGCAGAAACTAATTTAGATTCACTGGGCTATAAAAAAGACACATAATTCTGTCTCCTAATGCAGAATACTCTCATGCAGCACTAGGCTCCATTCCTTGCTCCAGTGATTATTTCAATATCTTGTATTTTGGATCTTGGCTTTGAACCCAGGCCTTTCTCTCTGATCAATACCCTAAAAAAAAAATAGACAAGAATAGCAACTTCCTTCTCCCTGAGTTGAGCATTTTTCTGCATAAAAAGGTAACTTCAGCAAGAAGCATTGAGAATATTTTTCTTGAGAATAACTTTTTGCTTATGACAGAAGGTACTGTTCTTGGTATATAAATTCAAACCGGCAAGAAACAAGGGCAGAGGTTGGAATTCAACCTCAAGTTCTCATTGCCTGTTACTAGTTACTACTGATTGGTTGTTCTCTATTTCCTCTCTCTGTTTTGAAAGAAACTTACTGAACTTCACTGAACATGGTTGACCTGGAGGACGTGCTTCAACAGCATACGCTTTTTGTCTAGATAAAGCTCAGGTTAGAAACACCTGAATCATACTTTCCAAAGGGCTTTAGTATAAAAAGCTACTGAGTCAATCAGCCTTGTCAAGGTGAGTACATTTCTAGTCAAGTTCAGAACTGAAATTTTAAATACAAAATAAAATTTAAATAAAAATTTTAAACACAAACCCAAAACTAAAAAAAAGTTATCTACGGAGTTTAATCCTAGGTCCAGGTGTTTGCTAAGTAAGACTTTCGAGATTGTAATTTTGGATTTAATGCACCAAATTCCGGTTTAAGTCCCCTGCAGATCCTTTTAGACCCCTCAACTCCAAATGTTTTATTCCTTTTCATCCATTTCCAGTTATTTTTGTGAAGTTAACAATCTCAGGTGAAGAACTTGGCCTGGTGCTCTTCTCCCTTCCATAGGAGAGAGATGTTTCCCCCCTTTGTAACAGGTAAAATTGAAAATATGTAACAGATATTTTACTTTATCTAATTAGAGTTAATACTTTAAAATATGTTGCTCATTCTTAGTTTTCTCCACTGCTAAAATGGAAGAAGCAAGACCTCTGATCCTAAAAATTTTGCATTTCTGTAACATTTTTTCAGGACATCGGGAAACTAAGTTATATGACAAGATAGATACACTTCTAGTTATCACTTAATGCTTTTGAAAAAAATTCCGATAAAGGTTCCTTACTATCGGATAGGAGAGCTAATATTACTTGTTTCATTATCAGTAAAAAATACTTGGATCAAAATACAACCCATGAATTACATCTGGTATGCCATAATACTTCCTGAGTACTGAACAAGTCATAAGCTTCCTGGCAGCTTGCTTTCTAACACTTTCCCAAAACTCTGCTCTGTTTTTCCCCAGCACTTGTCTGGCATTACATGCCAGGACACCTGCTTTTTAGTAATACAAAATACTCATTTCCTATTTCCCTTCCAAGTAGCGGTGTTTGGCTCTATAGCCTTTGAATGCCTCTGTAAGAGGCCTGGGGATAACCACATCTGAAACATTAGGTATCAGTAATCTGAAAGGTGCCTAAATTATTCAGGAAATAGAATTCCAAGCAGTTGCTATATTTGAGAATGTTACTTATCTCACATGAAAAACACCATTCCCACCATGATTTTGCTATGAGGTTTTCCATGCCCTGCCGTGACAAAGTATAGTAAAAATTAAAAACAAAATAAAACCTTGGAACATCAAGGACAAAGTAGATAGATTTTGTTTGGAAGTAGTATATTGTTGCTTACATACAAATATAAATTAATATGAAACCCTATGGATTAATTCCATGCAGTGATTCAGACATCTACTTCGACTTTAGGTATCCTTCTCCAATATTAGAATACTTAGAGTCATAGATTTATTTAGGCTGGAAGACCTTCATTCGGCACTTGTTCCTGTCTACCAGCTCGTGAAGCCAGGTACCCAGAGAATCACTGGTCTTTAATCACTATTAAAGACTGAGGCAAAGAAGGCATTAAGTACCTCAGCCTTTTCCTTATTCTTTTTGTCAATATGTTTCCCCCCACATCCAATCAAGGATGAAGATTCTCCTTAGCTCTCCTTTTATTGCTAATGTATTTTATAGAAACATTTTTTATTTTCTTTTACAGCAGTAGCCAGATTAAATTCTAGCTGGCCTATGGCCCTTCTAATTTTCTCCCTGCACAACCTCATAACATCCTTGCAGTCTTGCTGAGTGGCCTGCTCCTTCTTCCAAAGGGTAAACTTTCCTTTTTTTCTTGAGTTCCAGCCAAAGCTCTCTGTTCAGCCAGCCTGGTTTTCTTCCCCGCCAAATCATCTTTCAGCACATGGGCACAGCTTGCTCCTGCACATTTAAGATTTCCTTCTTGAAGAATATCCAGCCTTCCTGGACTCCTTTGCCCTTCAGGACTGCCTCCCAGGGGACTCTGTTAACTAGGCTCCTAAAGAGGCCAAAGTCTGTCTTCCAGAATTCCAAGGCAGTGGTTCTGCTGATCCCCCTCCTTACTTCTCCGAGAAGTGAAAACTATCACCTCATGATCGCTATGCCCAAGGCATCTTCCGACCACCACATCACCCACTAGCCCTTCCCTGTCTGTAAACAGCAGATTCAGCAGGACATCTCCCCTGGTTGGCTCCCTGACCAGCTGTGTCAGGCAGTTATCTTCCACACACATCAGGAACCTCCTAGACCGTTTCCTCTCTGCTGTGTTGTATTTCCAGCAGACATCTGGTAAGTTGAAGTCCCCTATGAGAACCAGGGCTAGTGACTGTGAGACTTCTCCCAGGTGCTTATAGAATATTTTATATGCCTCTTCATTATGGTTGGGTGGTCTGCAACAGACTTCCACCATGATATCTGCCTTGTTGGCCTTCCCCTTGATTCTTACTTATAAACACTCAACCCTATTGTCACATCATCAAGCTCTGAACAGTCAAAACACTCCCTAACATACAGGGCTATCCCACTGCCTTTCCATCCTCACCTATCCCTTCTGAAGGGTTTATAGCCACACATCGCAGAACTCCAGTTGTGCAAGTCACCTCACCATGTTTCTGTGATGGCAACTATATCATAGTAGTATTGCAACTGTGATGGCTGCCTTGCAGCTGACACAGTCTCTGCAAATAAAACGATCCTGATCTATATTTAGTAGGTATGTCCAAAACCATCAAGATTCTTACTCCACTGAACTTACGAGAACGTAGTCCACACCTGACTAGGTCAGAAGTCTAACAGCAGGTGTTACCCAAGTATTTGGCCTCCAGAATTATACCTGGAATTGACACCTCTAGACATGTAAGTGAGAGACTAGTACATAAAACCATATGTCCCATTAAACACAACTGGCAAAGAATTAGAGTTATCTTCTTAAATGTTCTCTCTCCTAGTTCTCATTGCCAATCTACCTTATTAGACTGCAAGTGAAGAATATCACTGAAATATGATAGGTGAGAGATGCAGTGGGAAACACAAGAGCTTACCTTCACAAACTGGAACTTTCCCAGTCCACGTGCCATCAGACCTACAGGCTCTATGCTCAGATCCTCCTGCCAGGAAGAAGCCTGGCTGACAAGTATAAATCAATGTATAACCAAGTGAGGGAAGATCCATTCCTGCAACGTTAGCATGAGTTGGTGTTTCTGGTTGTTTACAGCTGTGAGCTACAAAGAAAAGATAAAATATCTTTCAGTCGAAATGGTGAAATTATTTCTGAAAAAATAATCTATACCCATTCTGACAGATGATTAATGAAGAAAAAAGCATCAATAGGAATAAGATATTAATATATTTTATAATTCATATTAAAACTACTATATAGTCTATAAATTATTTTCCTGAGCCTGTAAATACACTTTTGAAAATGGACCTTTCAATTTCAAGGGACCAAGAACAAGGTTAAATGCACTTGCACCACTAAAATTAATTTTCTGCATAAGCGAACACAGCACATATCTTACCACAGTTTAAAGCAATCATGGCTTGTGACTTACATGACTTACGATATCTGTGTAGCATTGAATAACAGTAAATAAATGGATCATTTGGAAAACACTATGAAAGGCCAAGGAGAAACTGTAGAAGAGGGAAGTTTTAAATATCAGGCAGAAAAATTAATTACCATGCCTAATCTTATGCAAAGTGTCTTATATCTTTATCAGCCAACAGAATCTGAAAGTCTGGTGTTATCTCAGAAACAGCATACCCCCAAGAGCAGAGCTCACCTTTCAACACACTGAACTACTGATTTGCTGTTTGCTTAGGGAGAACGCTAGCACCAACTGAAACTCTAATACTGTTTTCTTCTCCAGATATGCTCTCCATACACTGAAGTGATTCTATAAAGTCAGACCTTATAAGGTGAGACTATTTCAGAAAAATACAGCTAGTTAGCTGAAAAGCTAGAAAGATTAACCATGATGTTATATCTGCAGTAAATTAGCATTATTTATCAAAACATAAAAGATCTCAGAAATGAAATGCTACTTCCTGTACTCAAGAAAGAAGATTCTCTCCATTTCAGATTCAAAAATTTCCAATTATGAGCCCTTTTCCCCCCCCTTCTTAAATATCCTGACTCCCTAGTTGGGAAAGAGCTGAAACTCTTTACTAGAACTGATTGTAACCATCTGCTCCAGTACAAGTTCAGGTTGCGCAGCACTTTCCTACAAATCCTGTTCCCACCGTGACCTCCTCTTTTCAGGGTTGCACCCTCTGAGATAGAAACCTACTATTTTCAGCATCTCTCTGGATTGTGTTGTTTTTTAAAATAGTATCTGTAGGCTATTGTAGAAAAATTTACTCACAAAATCACATTTCTAGCTGCTGTAAGCTAGAATTGCAAATTTATATTATCTTTAAATTAATAAAATTAAATAAATAAAGTTAATTTTGTAACAATGCTACTGTAACTAAATAGCCTAGACAAAAAAAAAATTGATGGATCAAAAATCTATCATTTACTTACGTATGCATTCTGGCTGGATTCCACTCCATGTAAGGTCAGGAAGGCAAGTTCGTGTTGTTGAGCCATGGAGAAGGTGTCCTTTTTTACACTGAAATTGAACAACATTTCCCACCTGTTGAAAAGTAGAAAACACAATAAAACACAATAATATTGTTATGATGAAATACCAGTTGTGTTTTGGTTTGGTTTTTTTTTTTTCCCCAAAAAAATCTGATAGCAAACTCCTTCACTCAATAGAGGCTTCATAAATTATGATGCTTTTTCTATAGGAAGTAAATTAATTTGACAGAGTATTTTGATATTAAATAAAAAATTGCTTCATTCTCATTAAAACTATTCTCCCCTTCAACTGAAATCCTCCATGGAAGAGAACCGAAACCTGATCTTCTGCGGTCTCTCTGGTGTGTTGCTTTGGACCTGGAACAGTTGAGGCACCGTGAGTTTGAGAACCAAGCTTACTGAGGCTTCCCAGCTCTGGACCAAGGAGGAGCCAGTCAGACAATTTTGCAGCAAACAGGGAAGTCGCAGAGCTGAAACGGGTAATAGATTCTGCTGGACCTTTGCTGAACTAGACCCCTCTTTGTGGAAGGCTGGTTGAATTCACAAATTACAATGAGAAATATTTCATTAGAACACACAAGGCCTGGTCCACACTATTGTCTCATGCTTCAATATCTATAATGTTCCTATAATATTTTAATTTTGATTTCTGATAACAAGAGGTAAGAAATAATTGTTCTTTATACCAGGCAGATAATAGAAACTGGAATGCAAGTCCATTACAATTTAAAATAGCAATTCATCTGAGACTAGTTTTTAATTATTATTCTTATTATGGGTATGTGTTGCATAAAAAGGAAAATAGAATTCTTTAGTCAATAACAGTTTCTGCACAAACATAACATGGAATAACTTGTTCAGCATGTCCAGTCATGGTGACATCGATGAAAATGCAAATAATTCTCAATTTCCATCAAAAGCTGGAAAATTAGATTACAAATGTATCATTCAGAGAGTAATTTATTACATGCTGTGAGTGGTTAACTCAAATATTAAGGTACATATGTCACATCTACTGTTCTGCAGTGACCCGTATTACTGTATTTATCAACTCATGTTTAAACAAGAAGTTGAAAACTTTGGAGTGTATGTGACAGCACATTTATGGTTCTGTTTTGTTTTGGGTTTGGGTTTTTTCCTCTCATTATTTTGTTTAAATGTATAATACAATTCAAATTGATACTCAAAGATAAAATGTGGACTTTTTCACAGTAGTTTCGTCCTGGGAAACAGCATTTCACTGCTACAACTAGTCTTTTGAAACTTTATAGCACTATTTCATTTCAGCTCAAGCTTCTTATCTGAATGAAATTTAATAATAAACCATGAACTACTGATAGTAGCTCATCAAAACAGTACGTGATTTAAAATTCATCTCCCTTTTTTTTCCTCTTTACTGTGCTCACTGGACTATGTAATTACTTTTAAAAGATTTTGAAGAAAATACACTAAATCACTTGCACGATTAAGCACAAAGTGGGAAAACACTATAGGTTTCAGGAGTTACACCAAATAGAAGTAGCAGTACTTTTTTGTGTGGTAAAGAGCTTAGTTAAAACCACCATCACCAATATATTACCTTACAACAAGTACTAGTCTTATGAAAGATTTATTCATTGCAGTATTCTGCCTCTATTGAAGCAATCTCCATTCACAACCATGGAAAGAACACCTATTTAATCTTTAGCTATCAAGGAAGACAATACTTCAACACTGGCTTTAAAATCCAGACCCTTTCACTCTTGCTCACACCATAAATAAATAAATAAACAAATGAATAAATAAATAAATCCAACCAAAACTAAACCTCAGTTTAACTGTTAATTTCTTAATACATATCTGAATAGGAACTTGATTTTCTTTCCATTTCATTCTTTCAAAGTTGACTTTATGATCCTCCTGAGTATAAAATATTGAAGAAAAAATTTTTATTGTTTTGTGGTGTGGAGTAGCTGGATATCACGGAAGTCAATGAGGTAAAGAGCTTAACTGCCATCTTATACTCAGATATCTAATTCTAAACTGTAACTAAATTAGAGATTCAAACTCTAGTAGTCAATAGCAACTCCAGAAGTAGCTAGTCTATGGTTTTAGCAGCTTAGTTACATTACATCACTTATCTTCAATTAATGTTTTATGTGCTACAATCTGTTTTTTAAAAAAAGTATTTCTTTTCAGAGTTCAACACTTCTCATGATGTGATTATCATTCATACATTAGCCCAACACCACTTAAATATGGGCAATATTGAATTAATCAGATAACTTGGACCTCAAAAATTTTACCTATATTTTACTAGGATATTACCTAAAATAAGTTTGTCATTGTATGGAATCTCTTTAGAAGAATAAAAAGTCAATAGATCAAAAACTGAATTCTGTATATTCAGTAAAATTCAGTATATTGTAATTCTACTCATCAATAATGACCTGAACAGAAAGTTCATACTTTATGAGTTGAAAAGGGTGGAGAATCATGTCCATGAAGTCTTTAGACCTGCAGGACTCAATGGGTAACAGTGAAAAAAGGAAGGAGGTGGGTTTTTTCAATTTTCTGTAACTTCTCTCTCTTCTTTAGCTGTCTATTCATGACTTTGGATTAGTTCTTTATGAACTCAGTCTTCTGCTGCTTCCTTTCTGACAGCAAAACTATTCACCTGAAGAGCAGAACCAAGAAATGCATAGAAATGTTTTCCACTGTCTGCCCATCTTCACTGCAGCTCTGCCTACCTCATGGCTTCACTGAAGCTTTGCTGTCTAAACATCAAACCAGTTCTTTAGCACTACAAATGAGTCAGTGAGATAAGGAAATGGCTCAAGTTGCCAAGTAAGTGGAAAAGTTTAGTTGCTAGCACTCCACAATTAAAAAACAAACAAACAAACACAAAACCAAGCAAAAAACCCTCACAGCAGACAAAGCTCAAACCAAACTGTCGTTGCTATTGCATCTTTCCTATCCAAACTAGAAACTACTAGTGAAACTGTTTTCCTTATTTCCTAAAAAAAAATATTGATGTCTCTTGTATTATCCTTGTTAGAGAAACACAACCTTTATATACATAAACCCCCCAAAATAGCATCGTAATAGCATCAAAAATACAAGCGGGCCAAGTCATAAAGATGTTTTTAGAAGTGCTGCCACACTATTCAAGATAATGAATAAATAGAAAAAGGTATAAGTCTCATGCTCCTAAAAAGAAAAAGCTTACAAGCAAGATGTAATTATTAAAAATAAAAATTAAAAAAAGTAATTTAAAAATTGCTTTTTGGGAAGTCTATTTTGCAATATTCTTGTGCCAAAGGCACCAGGTGGCGCTAAAATACAGCATTCTATGGCCTTAAAATTCCCAGTCTTGAGATCTGGTTTGTTAGAATTTTTTGTTATACAGCTTGAATAGAAGCACTAGTGGGGAGAGCTGGGGAAACAGCAGAAATATCTTTGTTCACTGGTTTTAGGGAAGAACTGTTCTATATGCAACAGTGTTTGCATCCCATCCTGTAAAAAAAGAGATTTCCTTGTATACTGCTTAATCATCTCTGTTCTATAGCTGCTTTTCCCATAGTGTCAGTTATGGTTTGTATATTTGCAAAATCAACATCACTAACTTCCTTTTGCTAAGAAGTGAAGACTGTATATTTGCTGTTCTCTAACAGGAGAAACAGCAATCTGAGAAGAAATTTCATAACTATTAACTGGCATCCATTTATAAAGAATAGGATAGTACTCTAGATACATTTTTCACCATAACAATATTATAATAAATGTAATAATTATAGTAATAGTTTATTATCCTTATTATTTCTTATATTCCTTAAAAGAATAGAAGATATTTCTTTCATGAGTTAATCTACAATCAATTTTTTTCTTAGACTTCAGTTTACAAGAGAATATGAAGATACTCTAACAAGCTTCTCCACCCCCAGCAATTCATGCCACAGGATTGAGAGGCTAAGAAAATGTCGGTTATTTCTCTTCACTAACTTTTAGCATCATGTTTTAAGTGAATGAAAACACAACTGATTAAGTCTTCACTGTATCTGTAGTTTGGTAGCCCAGGAATACAGTATTGCCACTACTAGTAACAGGCTATTTAGTTTGCATGACCTCTGGGCAGAGGCTTGCCAGGCTTCCTTTGTCTAAAAGTGGCTTGAGCTGCCTGGAGGGGGTTTTTTGTTCGTTTTTTTTTTTTAAACTTGGTTTAGCTGTAACATCAAATGTTCTTGTGATCAGGTGGCTATGGCTAATTTTTATGCCTTCCTTTATGTACAACCACAGCTTTATATCCACAGTAGTAACAAGGAATTATTCTGTACAGAATGATCTATTTGCCTCTAGCGTGACGCAGTATAGAGAAAGACAAGTCTGGCACTGGCATGATAGCAAAGACCTTGAGAAATGGAGACACAGGATACTGTGAAGAAGACTACAGGTATGGGTATGATAAAAGACCTGACACAGGCTCGGCACTGGAGACCCCATCGATGTGAACAACTCACTCATGGTCATTTAAAGAAATGCAGATCTGGACAGAATCAGGTTTCAGGGGTAAAAAAGAACAAGTATCTAACATAGGTAAAATGCCCCTTATAAACTAGATTGAAATATAATGTGGAGCTGCAGTGTGAATGCTGTAAACGTGTGTTAGAAACACTATAAATAACCCAGGTGAATCAAGAATGACAGAGATAAAAACAAAACAAAACAAACCCAACCAAACAAAAAAAAACAAAAGGGAAAAAAATTCAGTGAAAATCACATTCCTGCCAGTGAAGCACTCCAGATTCTGACATTCCCCACTGACACAAAGCTGAAGCCACAGACCTCAGGATCCTGAGAAACAGAATGAACCAGGAAAATTACATGGTGTCTGATAAGGTTTAAATTACATTTTCATTGATGCAGCAGTGATGCCAACCGTGCTAATGGAGACAGCTATACTGTGGTAGTACAGGACTTCTCTTGGAATTTCATCCTGCAACTCAATCAACACTAAAGTTTTTTATAAGCATTACATTCACAGAGAGAGTTTATTTGTAAGGTTGCTCCACATCTCTAGATCAAATTTTGTAAAATAGAACCCAAGAGCTAACACAGGGCTACCACTACTGTAATGTGGCTATTTTCCTTTCCAAATTCAGGCTGCCCTTCCACTCCCTTCAGGTGTTAATGTAGGGCAAAACAGCTGAATTTCTACAAAAACGTATGTTGGACAAGTATGAGAAGTAATAAATTTTACATATATGACTGATTGGTCTAAGCCATTCTAAACTGTTTCTTCAATTCAGTAGAATCTTGTGTTACAACAGCTTATGGTGACAGTGCTACAAGCAATTTTCTATGCTACTAGCAATATAACCGAGGAAATATTTCAAAACCACAGTTTCTTTCCAAGGAGCAATTTATTTTTCAGATTACAGATGAAGTCAGTAATCACTAAGCTCTAAACATATTTTCTCTTCATTGTAACACACTGTTAAGGTAGATCTGTCAAATCAAAAATACTCAGATGAAAGGTAAAGATCCTAGTAAGTGCATATTCATAACAATTAAAGCAGGTGATGCTACTGATTTTCATGCCATGTCCAATATCCAAGTAGCACTAAACTGGTATTTTGATGTTATTTAAACACACAAGAACCTGATCTGCTTCTGTCTGCTGAATTCAATGCCAAACAATAAAATTCATGCAAAATTCTGTTACCTCTTTCTTACAAAGCTTCTATTTAACAGCTGAAACACCATTCAAATGTGAGGTGGTGATGTTTGTGCTTTCATTTAGTGTTGGTTCCTGGAGGTCAGGTTTTGATACACCTTTCAGTCAAGCTTAGAATTATGTTGTATATTCCTGAACTTTCAATTCAATCAATGAGATAGGAAAACAGATAATCAAGAGTAGGGGAAACAACAAGGACAAAAAATCCAGTGTTGTGGAAGTTCATAACTTGACATTAGTGTTGTGAAAAGCAAGTGACAGTCAGTGATATAGTCAGGTAAAAGAGGAGATATTGTCATTTGTTGAAAAGCGCTGAAAACAGAATGTCACACATGAAGACTTGAATTCTACCGTCAGGTTACAGCTTGATTTTTTAATGAGAGAGACAAATTTAAAAGTTAACAATTAAGTCACCTAAATGACCGTATTAATACCAGTTAAAATTTGAAGTGTTTAAAAGAGTTAAAAAATCCCAACAAAACAAACAACCAAAATCAGGCCACAAAAGAAACCAAACAAAAAACCCTCACCAAACCCCCAAACAAGAAAACACAACTACCTGGGTTAGAGTCAGAAAACCATCTTATGTATGTAACAGTAACATCTTGTTATGTGTTTGACAACTGCAAAACATTTTGCTTTATTTTGCATAAGCTCTTGTGGTTCATTGTTTAAAATGGTAGACAACAGATGTATTGGTTAAATGAAAATCAAAAGCATCTCGTTTTCGGTATTTTGATATAATTTAGAATTATTCTCTACCTTTCTGCTATGGATGGAAGCAAAACTCATTATTACCCCATTCATATAGGAAGTTAATTATAACATAACATAAATTCATTTATAATATATTTGTGGTTTAAATGAGTCATAACGTCATTGAATATATGGTAATGTAATATTTCTTTCCAGGATCTACAAACAAAAACTTGTCTAGAACTAATAATTTTCACTGTTGTTTCCACACTAGACTCAGTTTTACAGAGCTCAACTCAGTTTTACCTGAATGAATGATATTCCTACCCTGTTCTGTATTAATTAAGCAAACATTTAGAATAACCAGAAATTGCATGCACATATTTAGTTACTATATAAAACTAAATTTGGTACCTGAGTGTGAGGTAAGTTACTGACTAGGTAAGGAGACAATAGTTCATATAGTTTAAATCTGCTAGGCACTAACCTTACAACTTTGGGATCAAGGTTGTAAATTCTGCCAGCAGCTACGCTTCTTTTAGAAATTATTTATCAGCTGACATTTTGCCTGGTATTTTGACAGTTCCATGCTAGCTGTGAGTGATGCTTTCACTCACAACTGCAACAACTGCACCACAAATGAGAAAGTCTGCATTAGCTTCTTCAATGATAGAAAGCTCACTAATACGCCAGAGAAACTATGACAGTAACATTGTAGAAAATGGTCATTGCAATGATTCATTTCTTACACAGCTGAATAAAGTATTGCCCTCTAGCATAATATTGTATTATACGCAAAGGCAGTTAGCCCAAGGACTGCCCCTGCATATTCTACCTTGGCACAAAACAGCACTCATTCCCTGCAGAAAACGGAGACTATTGTATTAACACTTTCATACAATTGTGATCTAGCACAATCTGAAAACGCAAAGACTGCTAAAACAATAACTAAGCAGGAGTACTACGTAAAGGCCACCAAAACGACAAACCAAAGACATTTTTGGCCATGAAATTTTGTAAAGCCTTAAGCTACAGCCTTTGCTTCTAAAAACTGATTTCATGTTGTCAATCTGTTCAAATTTCAATCGGCCCTTTCTTGCATTTCTGGCAATCTGCAGTTTTTAACTCCTGCTGCGAGACTGGCACCACATACAACTGGGGAGCTGCTGGCTCACTCTTCTGCCTAGTCCCCTTCACATGCCTGGAGCTTTCAGCCCTGACAACAAACATGCATGTAGCAGCATAGTTCAGACTCTGTTTGCAGCTGCCTTATCAGATTCCTAGCAAATTACAGGGCACAGTTTTTCACCTGTACACCATCCAGCTATGAAAACGTCTCACTGACATCACTGTTTTGTGTGATTCAGAAAATCAGAAATTCAGAAGCATTTTCAATTTCACAGTTCTGTTTCCAACAGAAGCATATACAAACACCATTTGCCACCACACACCCTTGCAAAAAAAGTGGCCAAAAGCCTCCTGGGCTGCATCAGGCAGAGCACTGCCAGCAGATCCAGGGAGGTGATTCTTCTCCTCTGCTCAGCACGAGTGAGACACAAGTGGGTACTGGGCCCAGTGCTGGGCTCACCAGTGCAAGAGAGACAGGGGCATACTGCATTGAGTCCAGTGATGGGCCACAAAGGTGACTAAGGGACTAGAGCACCTGGCATACAAGGAGTGGCTGAAAGAGCTGGGATTGTCCAACCTGCAAAAGGAAAGGCACAAGGGGAATCTTACCAGTGTGTATTAAAACTTACTGGGGATGGGAAAGGCAACAGAGACAGACTTTTTTTCAGTGGAGCCCAGTGACAGGACACGAGAAAATAGGCACAAATTGAAACATAGGAAATTCTGTTTAAAAATAAGAAAAAGAATTTTCATTGTAAGGTTGATCAACTTGGGCAGGCTGCCCAGAGAGGCTATGGAGTCTCCATCCCTGGAAATATTCAAAACCACCTAGACACATCTCTGATCAACCTGCTCTAGATGACGGTGCTTTGAGAAAGGGTGTTGGACTAGAAGCTCTTCCAGTCTCTGTGATGCTGTGATTCATTTGTGGTCCCATGATTTCCAAATATAACAACAGAATTGCTTTCAGAAAAAAAACCAACCCCACTCTTTTTTAGAGTATGTCTACACTAGTACTTTGGCACACAGCATGCACACTTTTAAGGAGAAAAAGCCTACCTGGCAAACAGTAGGGAGCACTTATAGGTGGAGAGATACTGAACTCCTTCAAGGTGAAACCAAGCAGAATTTGATCACCAAGGTTTCACGTAGTGCATTGCTAATAGGGACACAAGGTCAATGTAATGCAACAGCTAGAAAGAAGGAAACACAGCAGCACTCTAGCAACCAGCTCTTACAGGGCATGAGCAGCTTCTGGACCTCTAATCAGAAGTTTCTAGACTTTCAGGTAGTATAAAAATATTTTAATATGCAAGTTAATAAAAAATAGTATACTCTACCTGATAGCCAAATGTGTTGTTTTGTGACCCATGCCTTGGGACTCCTGGATTTTCACATGCTGTGCGAGTAGGCTCTTAAGAAAAAAAAAAAGACACACAAAAAAAGACAAAACAAATTACAGCATTTTAATGAAATACATGAATGCGTCACAAAATTAAGCTTGTTCAACAACATGCAATAAGCCAATGAGAGAAACAAATACAAAGTGACTTGATTCTTACAAAGTATAGAATAATACGAGGATAATTCAAAATAGCTGAAAAGTGTTAGACTGACTTAGCAGGAAGAAGTATAATAAACATTTCAAGAAATTTCAGTAATACAGGTGTCACCATACCTATACATCGAGGAGAAGAACCACTCCATGTGCCATCTGCTTGGCAAATCCTGGTGCTGGAGCCAACCAAAATAAAAGGAGGATTGCAGCTGAATGAGACTTCTGACTGATAAATGAAGCTTTTGCCTTCTCTTTTGCCTTGAGCAGGTACTCCAGGGTCACCACAAAACTTTGCTGTGAGAAAATGCATTATAGAAATGGAATGTGTCTTTTATTAAAATACACAAAAATAACACTTACCTGAACTCAGTCAAGCAGTTACTTCAAATTTTATACTTATTTTTTTAAAACACAAGTCAAATACAGAAACATTTAATAGGAATTAAGAGAGAGACTAGATAGCCAATCTTTGGTCTGCTTCAGTTTGCAGTAGTTTTGCTAGCTGCTTAAGGAGTCTACATAGTGGGCTTGGTCAGTAGCTTGAAGTTGACACTCAAGGGTACACAACTTACTTTATTAAGGCCCAGACATCCATAATTTACCTCTGCCCCAAACCACATCAATCTGCAAATCCTCCTATAGAGAGCAATCGGAGAGTGTACCAAATCTTCATGTCAACCTCCTGCCCTTGCCTGCTTTCTGCCATCTACTCAGCGCTCAACTTTTTTGTATGATTGAAGGAGTTGTCAGACAGATTTTAGGAATCATAAAGTCTTACTTCCTCATCCTTCACTGAAAGATAAGATCTGGTATGTATGGAAGTACAACAACTGAAACTTAGTACAGCTAACAAAAAACCAAACCAACACAGTAAAGAAATCTAAAAGTCAATCTAAAAGTCAAACACTAATAAGCTGTTATTAGGCAGGATAAATTTGACTGATAAGAACATATTCTTAAATTGATCTTTTTACTTTATACCTGTCACGTAAAGATTTCTTGTGGCTATAGCATAGCACAACTTGGTAAATGCACTGCTGGCAAATTTACTCGCCTTCTTCTGTAGTATAAAGTAGCGATTATTGTCAGAAGCTGGATTTGGAATATTTGATTCAGGAAATGCAATCAGCTATAGTAAACCCTGTGCCATCAGACTATATTATTCCCTGACACCATGAATTCCAGTATTGTAGAATCTAATTTCATATCAAATGGAAAATGCTGTAATACACACAAAAAAATAAAAAACTAACCCAGATGTGTGCAATAACCTATTTCTAAAAAGGCATGTTGTACAGACAGTGGAATTTTCTGCTCCATCTTTCCCTTCTACAAAGAAAATTTAAATTACATCTCTTAGACTACCACCTTCAAAACATATTTCCAATATCTCTATCTTTGTCATGTATGCTTTAAGCTTTCCAAAGGACCTGCTCACATGAAATGCTCCTGCCCTGTACCTCTTACTGCAGACACTGACTGTATGGGAAATACATGTTGAAGAAAAAGGGCTTAATCTGTTACTTAGCAGAAATATATACAATTTCATTGCTTTAAGTGGAACAGGACTGTCTGCAGAATTATAGGCCAAATTCTGAAAAGGTCTATGAACTGGGGATAGTGCCACACAGTGAATCTCATTGTGTGATTGACAGATCATGGTTGTAATTTATGTTTTATTTAGAAAATTCTGTAAAAGTTTTAATTTAAAAATACATGAAATACATATAGATTTTTGACATAGAGGCTTGAAATCATCTCCTGACCAGTTTTTTGTACCAATAAAGTAGCAACCACTCTCAAGGGAAAATAAATCTTCACATTAATTTTCTTTTTTTGTAAGTTTATTAATTTTTTATAAAACTAAGTAAACTCCACCAATGAGTTGTCAGTCAACTTTATCCAGTCATTGAATAGCTACTGAATATCTGCCTTCTATATATCTAGCTGTGGAAACCAGGCACCACAGTAAAACATGGCAGTTTTCCTCTGATATTGGAACAGGGGACTACAGAACAAACTAAAGTTGCAGCAAACTGGAAGCTCTGTGAGTGCCCCCACTCCCAAAGGAAATATTTTCCCATTGAATCTGAGAGCCTTTAACAGAGACAGGGACATGGAACTTCGGCACTGAGGTTGTGAGGCTGGTCTCATTATTCAAATTAAACATTTAATTGATTAACAGCAAGTTATATCTGTAGTTAGGAATTTTCAGGCATAGGCCTACTTTTTTTTTTTTTGCCATCTATTGCCAAGCTTATAAAACCAGCAGTCCTTTATTCAAATTACTATATGAATAATTAAACAGACAAATGTACTAGGTCATAGATGACAAATACTCAACCGAAGACATAACCATATTCCATTCTGAATAACTATTCCATGTTATAACTATACCTTGCATACTTTCAGCTACAGACTCTGAGGAACCAAGCTGAGAAGTAAATTTCTGATGTCAAGAACTGCTTAAAGATTGCTCATTGAGAATGACTTTCACCAGCTCCCTCTCATTTCTGCCAGATGGCAGCTAGTTTAAGCTCTTTGACAAGCACTGGCTGCCAATTGATTTCTCTTGCAAGCCAATGGGTAACCATTGCACATCAACAGCATTCAGTTAATATAATCTCTGCGTGAAACAGCCTTTAATTCCCAGGCAGCTGCATTCTGTGCTAACTATATGTTTTAGAAAGTGTAAAGGTGGAGCCCCTTTTTCAGAGCATATTGCAGTATTGAGTATTCCAACCTCAAAGATGACAAATAGCTTGTGATATTCAAAAATGAATGTAAGGACATAATATTTAATTCAAGAACAAATGATGAAAAGAATTTTTCATGGTCTTTGATGTTCATAATATAGTGGATTCTAGAAGAACTCGATCTAGAGAACTTAAACAACAAATGGTAGAGGTTTTTTCTTCCAGAAATAATGCCTTTCACCATGTTCCAACTGTGGTACATACAGTTTCAGCAGCACTAAGCAGCTGTTGTCGATGATACGAGAATATCATTAGGAAAAAAAGAAAAGTTCATCCATATGTTTTCATAGTAGTAGGATATAGCCAAAACAGAGAATATTTTTGAAAGGGAGGGATGAAGAATGCAAAAAACAGTAAAAGAACAGAGAATTGCAACATTCTTGCAACACTTAGCAAGCTACTGGGCAAGCTCAGCTACTTGGCAAGCTCAAATTAAACTTCAGAAACTGTAAAGCCACGACGATGAAATTTTCCTCATGCAGTTAAACTCCTTGCTCGAGACCATTACAGAGTTTCAGTGGTATAGCTATTCTACAAATAACTATAGAACCTCCTTCTTTAGTGTAATCAATTGAATAGCTCTCAGAAGCATTAGAATAACTTCTTTAAAAAGATTTTTCAAATAATGACTGAAATTATACTAACCTAAAGAAAAAGTCACATTTGCTATTGTAATTAAATTTGTAGCACTATAAAAAATCCATCAATGTTAAAACTTTCAGGTTAAGAAAATATACGGCATAAAACCTATAACTTAATTTAGGGCAGGGGGAAAAACAGACAATTGTCAAGGAATCACCCTGGGGCCTAGTCAACATTACCCCCAGAAAAAACTCTCTGTGACATCAGAGAAAGTTTAAGATGAGTAATGAGCAAATAAAAGAGATTATAATGAAACTTCACTTATTCTATATGTAGCTGGATCTGAAAAGAAGACAGCACCTATTAATCTTGTTTGGTCTTGGACCATTTGGTACTTATAATCTGTAATAATTTTTTTGTGTTTGTGTTTAAGGCTTCCTACATGCTCACAAAGGATTTACAGATATTCCTATGTCTTCCTCAACCTACACATTATGATACACGTTTGGAAAATACAGAAGGATTGTGTTTGTCCCAGGTTTGACATGAACTGAGCCACTCCTGGGGGGAACAAATGAAAACAAAAACACC
>JAVJGI010000040.1:22156318-22191300 GCA_035590275.1 Ibycter americanus | reverse complement strand
AAAAACACCAAAACCCTCACCCCCACCCCCCCCCCCCAAAAAAAAAACAACCAAACCCAAACCAAAAACACCACAAAAAGCAAAAACTTTCAAGATGAAAAAAGCACTACAGTTCAATAAAGAAATACAGGACTATAAAGTAAATACATACGCAAGCACTGAGGTACTTCACCACTCCATGTTCCATTCCCAACGCAAGTCAAAACAGCAGGAAAAGAGAGTTCATATCCTGGAGAGCAGACATAGCTAATGCTAAATCCCCAGTCCAAGTTTGTTCCTTCCAACCTTCCATTAGAGATCTGCGGAGGAGTTGGGCAGGTAACAGCTGCAATAATATTCAAAATAATTAGGCCCAGCTGCTGTAAATATCCCCAGTGTACACAGTTACTAGAAGAACCATATGTGCTAATTTCACCTTTTTTAGAGGACAATACAGTCAGGACATGCTATCTTCCTCACTGTATGCTTGCCACATTTCCTGAAGTTTGTACTTCTGGTTTCCTCCATTTAGGAGGCAGTGGCTGGTTGATGAAGCATCTTCAATAAAACAGGGTGTTAGGAAGACTACCTAAAAATCAGTATGGAGGCTATGAAGTGTACAACATTTAAGATATGTCTGGTAGTATACTACAAAATGATTTGTTTGTCTGTTTAGACAACATAGAGTACAATTATCTTTAGTTACCATGGTAATAGTCAAATACGTTCTTCCTTTTAACCAGCTCAGGCATTCGTTAGATATTAATACCCAGGGATGAAATTCCAGGATGATTGTTCCAAAATATAACTTGAAAGCCTGTTTCTAAGTACCACAGTTTGCTTAGTATTTGCTTCATTAATAGCTCTTCACCAAAAAGCACCTAGATTCTGGCTAGACAGAGAAAAATTAAGGATTTGCAGCATCTTGAAATTGTCAGTATTGCTACTTCTAAGAAGGCCAACAAGAAATATTTCAGTACAGTTTCTCATTTCCAGGCATCCCAGGAAGAAATAGAAACATCTCCTACTCAGTTGTATGAAAGAGGACTGAAAAATACCACAGGAGGATGGTAGAAATAAATAGATGTAACAGTAGATAAAGAAGATAAAAGTGCTGTTCCCTGCATAATGGGGTAGCAACAGAGAATCGCTAATTGAGAGCTGAAGGAAAAAGGGTATACAAGAAGTTAAATGAAAAAAAATCTGAATCAAAAAAAGAAAGGCGGAAATTTAGGCCAAAGTTACTAGAATAAATGTAAAAGAGAAATGGGGTAAAAAGAGAAAAGTTGGGAGAAACTGGCAAAACTAGCAAAAATACTAGCAAAAGAGAAAGAAAGCAAATGAAGCTTGTATGATTTAATTTAGTGGAGACAGTTGGGGTAAATGAGAAGAGCTGGTGACTAAAAATAACACAGAGAACACAGAGGTCACAAAAATGGAGGAAATTAAATGCTGCACTCATAACCTTTAAACATGTTTAGATGGCTGTTATTTTGCAGGCTCAGAAGTTAGAGGCACTAGATCAGGAGTACTGTGTATTTGAATGTGATCTGCAGAAGGTTCACCTGGTACCATTTCTCCATTCTTACAATCTCCAGTGAGAGAATCTCAACTATTTACACCACAAAGATACTCTGCAGCATCATTCATGGCTGTTTGAGAATACTGGATGAAAGTAGTACTATTATCAAATAATCCTTTGTCAACCAGTAAACCAAATCTAAATTTTAAGGCCATATTTTTTTATACTTTCTGTTTTTCTTACTCTGGTTTAGAGTTTAAAAAAACCCACCAAACTACCAACCCAGAAAAGGATGTGATAGCTTTTGCCACATTTTCATGATGTTTTTATAAAAGTAAGTCAAAATAAGTACTGCAAGCAGCAAAAGTCTGTTCACATTCTCCAAGAGCTTCATGACTAGTCCTCTTAAAAAGATTTGTATGTTTTAACATCTGAGCTGAATAATAGAGGAAGAAATACCAGTCAATAATTAGGAAAGAAGACAGAAGTAGCAGCATGAAAGCAGATGTAATATCCGAATTTTGCGGTGAACGAAGCAAAACAGAACAACACCCATCAACAAGGCAGAATGTCTCTCCAAATATTTTGGTCAGAGATTTAACCATAAATATGTACAGCAACATTTCTCAGTTTAAGAGTAAAAGTATATTACAAATGTAAACCTGCAGAAAAAAAAAAAAGCTTGACTAGTTGAATATTTAGTTGCAGATGAACATGCACCTTTTTCCAACTAAGGAATGCCAGAGATTTATTTATATCTTCTATTTGCATGGCATGGCAACAATTACACATCCATATTTTGCCCAGTTAATTTTCCAATTATTTTAACTAAATGGTGCCAAGAGGACCCTGGAGCTTCCTCCTGACAGTAAGAACTAATTGTTATACATTACAAACACGCTACTGCGTATTACTTCTAATTACATAAAGAAATGGGGGTTATTAACTTACCTAGTACACTCACACAAACCTGTGTGGAGTAGAACAAAATTCTGAGAACACTATAGATTCTGCATATGATTATTATTTAGTATTTACACAAGCCATAAATATGTATGACCTAAAACCAGAAACACTCAAAACCTCAACGCCAAAATTGCCAGTCTAACTTTTTCTTTGCATAGTTCTGTTTAAATCAAATCAGAGTTAGATCTCCTGCTCCCAGTTGGGTGCCCTGTAGTCCTTAAGAATTCGAGACTGGGAGACTATATCATAAATATTTGTTCTGTCTTATGATCTTTTAGCTGTTTGCTTACAGCCACTCTTGGAGACATACAGACTCTTGGTCAATAGGACCAGTATGGCTGTCCTTCTGTTCTTAAAATGAGTTTTGTAATTGAAGATGGGGCTGGCTGAGAGCACAATACAAATAGGGAAAAAAAGTGAATTATTAACAGGATCTCAAAGTCTGACATTGTCAAGAATGTGTTGGGAAAATAACTTTGAAAACTGAAATTATCAAAGGTGAATTAGGATTAAAATGGACTTGGTAAAATATTGAGAGAATTGTACTCGGCAAGGAAAGTAATTGCAAATGGGGTATAGATTTGAAATTTATTTGATCTGTTTTGATGAATAAATTCAGGGGAGGAAAATGAACACTACTGAGCAGGTATGTTACCATACTTCCTGAAAACAAAACAGAAGGAAGATGGATGAGAACAAAGTCAGTACAAACTTAGCCGACTAAGTTTTAAAAGAACAGACATCGGAAACAGTGTGAACACAGAAATAAAACACAAAAACAGTAATGCTGCTTCTCTACAGATGTGGTATCAGGAAGAGAGAAAAATGGCTCTAGAAAGAAAATGTTTTAGGTTTAGCAAGAAAGTGAGTTTGTCAGAGTAAATTGTTTTGATGAGCCCGATAAGGTCATCTTTGAGTAACATTCAGATTTTTTGCTGTTAAATTTCAACATTTTAATAGAGCATTAAAAAAAAAATCCAATAAAACAAAGAAACCAGGAATACAATTAGTAAAAGAGAGAGAAAGATTTTGAGATTAATCCTTTCAGTTTTCACAGTAGAAAAAATAACTTGAAGCAGAAAAATGTTTATTAGGAAATTTGCTACAAGGATTTAGTCTTACTGCAAAGTATGCCAATACAGCACAGCGATGCTCAAAAGTGCATGTGTAATGAAGGAGCGATCTTTGTATTATGGAGAAGGTAATCCAGAACACTTTACCTCTGAGAAAGTTCAGTTGCATGTATATAGACCTTCCCCAAAAGTGTCTATCACATGCTTGAGTGGTCTTTTTTGTAAAGACAGCAACATATATAAGATCATTTTTGGTATGACAGGCTAACCTTAACAAATAAACAAATCTAAACAATCATTTCATATTGGCTAACTCAGTTTAGCAGCAAAGTAATAAAACATTCTATAAAGCTACAAAAAACTGTTCAACATACTGTGCTGGTATGAAAAATACAAGGGAAAAGAAGCAAAGGATGAAGTCACTGTTCCTGCAGCCAACAAATCAATGTAGTGTATTCATACTAACCGTAAGGTTTGATTTCTGTGGAAATATTTGGCTGACTCATTACAATAAACAGTGGATGTAAATGTCACAGAAGAAATAGCTGACAATCAAAATAAATGTTGTACCTTTGCATGTTGGGATTACTCCACTCCATGTGCCATTGCTAGTACAAGTGCGAATTAAGGAGCTATTTGATTCCATTGTATAACCAGGTTGGCACATATAAGTAACATTTTGTCCAACAACATAATCATCACCATATCTCATGCCATTGGCTGGGACTCCTGGATCTCCACAACTGATAACTGCAAGTAAATAGTTGAGGAACAGATTTTAAAACCTGAATGTGATTTACTTATATGTGATGGAAAAAACACAGGACAAAACTAGGAAATTATTGGGCGAAAAGGAGAAGGAGAAAGTATCATAGATCTTATTCATTCATCTGAATTAGCTGCCAAACACATGTGGAGCTGTAAAACAGTTACATTTGGAGAACATCAATACATCTGTTCAACTGTAAAATTAACGGATTGTACAATTCCATCAGTAAAATTTCAAATTATAAAATGAAAAAAAAAACCATAGATCACTATCACCCTTTGATACCCACAAATTTTCCTATCATTTCAGAATTTCATTACTAAAGAAGTAGATTTTTATTGTTTAGTTTACTTTTCCATGGGTACATCCTGAAAGGAAACAGTCTGGAAAATTTAAGATATATGTCTGCAAAAAGTTCCCAATTTGTAAAATCCTGACATGCTTACTATGTACATATGTAACATGTATATTGTCAGCAACATGAACAGTGGGGGCAACTTTGCCAACAACACCAGAGTGGTGCGGTCGACATGCTGGAGGGAAAGGGATGCCATCCAGAGGGACCTTGGACAGGTTTGAGAGGTGGGCCTGTGCAAACCTGAAGTTCAACAAGGCCAAGTGCAAGGTCCTGCACCTGGGTCAGAGCAAACCCCAGTATCAATACAGGCTGGGCAGCAAATGGATTGAGAACAGCCCTGAGGAGAAGGACTTCGGGGTACTGGTGGCCAAAAAGCTTAACATGTCCTGACAATGCGTGCTTGCAGCCCAGAAAGCCAACTGAAACCTGGGCTGTGTCAAAAGAAGTGTAGGCAGCAGGTCGAGGGAGGTAATTCTCCCTCTGTACTCTGCTCTCATGAGACCCCACCTGGAGTGCTGCATTCAGCTGTGGAGCACCCCAACATAAGAAGGACATGGACCTGTTGGAGCAGGTCCAGAGGAGGGCCACAAAGATAATCAGAGGGCTGAGGCACCTCTCCTATGAAGTCAGGCTGAGAGAGTTGGGGTTGTTCAGCATGGAGAAGAGAAGCTCTGGGGAGACCTTATAGCAGCCTTTCAATGCTTAAAAGGGGCTTATAAGGAAGATGGGGACAGACTTTAGTAGGACCTGCACCGATAGGACAAGGGGTAATGGTTTTAAACTAAAAGAGGGCAGATTTAGATTAGATATTAGGAAGAAATTCTTTACTGTGAGGGTACTGAGACACTGGAACAGATTGCCCAGAGAAGTTGTGAATGCTTCATCCCTGGATGTGTTCAAGGCCAGGTTGGATGGATCTTTGAGCAGCCTGTTCTAGCGAAAGGTGTCCCTGCCCACGGCAGGGGGGTTGGAACTAGATAATCTTTAGGGTCCCTTCCAACCCAAACCATTCAATGATTCTATGATAAACAGATGAGAATGTCCAAGCAATCCCCAAACACGGGTCATGGCTTTTGCCAAAATTAGGCCTATAGTACTTTAATGAGTGGGAGTAGTTGTAAAACCTCTTGTGTCTTCTAGTGTCAGGAGATAATTTGGCTCCTAATGAGATTAGATACTCACAAGGAGTTAAGAAATATTTAATTTATTATAATCTGAGAATAATATTAAAATAGATAAGTTTCTCTCAGGTCTAGTCAATTGGATCTATCAATTTCTGGAAGAATTTTCAGTGTAAGAAATCTTGAGAACCCTAGTGGCAATGATAAAAAGCTGTTGCTTTCAGGAGCAAAAACAAACACTGGGGGGAAAAAATCTAGTTTGCAGCAAATACAGCTTCCACGTGCTTTAGAGTGTATTTTATAGTAAACTTGACAATCCCCCTGCAGCATTGTTATTACTTCTGGAACATTGTGCGAGGCAGCTTCCTTGGCAGTAAGAAAATCCTGGCCAATTCTAACTCAATGACAAAGCATGACCGATGTGAATGGCACCCCCTCTGTGTCCTGATTTCCAACATGAAAAAAACATGACTTTATGCTTGTAGTGTATTCTGGCCGGGTCCCTTGATCTAAATCACTGGGGAACTGAGAATTCAAGGTGTACGGTATCCCTGCTCTACAGTTTATCACAGTCTGAGTGAGCAGATACTAATTAAGATGTATGTATTAAATCTAAAAAAAAAAAAAAAAAAGGTCCCACACAGTTGCTGTCTATGGATACAGAACAGACTAGAAACATACCACAAGGTTATCTCGGTTAGTCTAAAGGTAGCTAGTGCAGTGATAAAGAAAACTGGAGATCAGCCTAATTTATTTTACCTAGTAACATGGTATTATTTTTTTTTAACTTAAAAATTCATTGATTTTTTTTGTCATTCTTCCAAAAAATACAGAGCTGTGAAAAGACAGAACTGTTAGTTACATGTGTATATTAAAAAAATTAATTTATTTGCATCCACTTTCTGTATTTTACTTTATTATCTTTCAGAGGACAGAAAAACAAAGATTATTCGTTAGAGATGTGTCTTACTTGTGCAGTTTGGCAAGGATCCAGACCATGTTCCATTGGCTGTGCACTGTCTTACAGATGATCCAGAAAGTATGTATCCTTCCATGCATGAATAAATTACTGAATTAGAGAATGTAGTTCCATCAATACGAAACACTTTTCCATTAGCAGTTGTTCCTGGATTACCACACTGCACAGCTATAAAGCAAAATGTTAAATATTTTTTAAATGTAGTAACGATGATTTTTGAAATAGTAATGTCCAAGGATAATCCTGCTGCCAGCAGCGCTATGTTGCAGAAATCCGTGCTGTTGTCCTGAAAAGTGTATGTTTCACCATCTACTGATAAGGCATATTGTACAGTAAATAGTTTGCATGAGTTACTTCTTTTTACCCTTCTGTATGTAGGGAAACACAGCCTATGAATTTAACTTTAAAATCTGCATTGAAGAAAAGATAGTTTAGCTGCAAACTCCCTAATTATAAGATAATGCTTGATCTACAACTATCGTTGTAGATTTAATTTGAATCTATATGGATTTATGGCATCACCAAAATAGGTTTTCTACCTAATTCAAAGCACAGGATAGAGTAAAAAATAGATAAAGTTATTTCATAGGCAGGTGTAAGCCTCATGTTTCCCAGTTCTTCAGTGCTCAACTTTGGAATCTGAATGTGTCTTTCTTCTGTTATGGGATATATACATAATATCTAATCTACATGACCTAAATTAGAACAATATACCTCCGTGTGTATTACACACACTTCTGTGTATATATATGTACCTGTGAACCAGATGCCTCATTTCAAGAGATATTTAGGGGGAAAAATAACACCAAAGGTATCTTAAAATGTAAAAGGGGTAATTCATTTCTGTAATAGCTAAGATCAAAGAACAGCAGAAAGTTTAGTTGGGTTAAGTATATCCCTTCAGATACCAACATACCAACACATACATGTATTTAGTGTGTCAGGATGGCAACCACTCAACAGAAAGGGTATTCCAAAACCATCTTGTGAAATAAGTTTTTAAAACGAGATGACTATTCATACAGACAACACAGTCAACAATGATCAAGTGGAAAATAGGAGTACAGGGTATCAAATTATTTTCTGCTTTTCAGGAACTTTTCTTTGAAAAAGAGTTTATTGGGAATTATTTCCTATTTTTGAATCAAGAACATTAAGGTAATAAATGATTCCCCATAAATATCCTGTTATAGCTTTCTTCTCTGATAATACATCTAGCTTAAAATTTCTAGAATTATTTTTTCTAAATAAACTTGTTCCAGCATTTTTTTCCTAAGTGTCAACAGTATTAGTAAATAAATTTTTTAAGCTGATCATTTATGACATAGATGTATCTAATGAAATCATGACATTGACATTTTCCTAAAACTCAGCTCTTTTCTCTGAAATTCAGATGTATAATAGTTATAAATAAAGATCAGGTGATGGTGAGATTTTTAAGGGAAAAATTAGCAAAAATTGAGTTCTAGGGGCCTTATCTATTTCCTTTTCTGTTTAGTTTTTAGTACTGGATAACACATATAGTTGACTCTGACATAAGATGGAGAAAACTAAACAGTTCAGTATAATTTTTTTTCTCAAAATTTTGAAAACATGCAGTTTCATGGGTGCCAAGAACTGATTTCAAATTTGTCACCTGATGCCAAATCATTGCTATGCTGCAACAACTTATTCAAAAAAATTTGTCAGTCCAAAATCAACTGTATACCATTCACAATATAAAACTGGCAACGTAAAATTCGTTTCCTAATTAGCATTTTTAACAAGACAGTTTAAAATATAGAGTGGATCTTCTGTGATCTACCTTTGCACTCAGGTTGCCTTCCTGTCCAACTTCCATTTGCCATACACGTCCTTTCTTCTGAACCATGGAGGATATATCCAATATCACAGCTGAAATGTACCGTGCTTTTAATTTTAAAATTGTTTTCTTCTCTAGACCCATGACCTGGGATACCTGGATCACCACAAGAACCAGCTGCATCACCTAGAATTTATAGTGCAAAGAGTCAAATAAATGTGAAATATTATTATGACACTACATTTAAAATACATGTTTCTATGTATTTATAAATGAATTAATATTTCTATTTCTAGGAAAAAAACATATCTCAGTGGGTGTGAGCCCCTGTAATTACAAAATCACTTCATTCTCAAATCTTTTTTTTAAACTTTTTTTATATTAGTACAGAAAAAAAATTATAATTATCTCAAGATTCCCCTTAGACCATGCTAAACTTTTGGTAACAGAATAATCAAACAAGAATAGGGAAACAAAAGGAAAGCCACAAAACCTTAGTCATTAAAAGTAAGGAATTCTGAGGAAAACCAAAGTCCTGATCATAAAGGTAATTTTATTGTTTGCCTATAACAAGTGTTCATAAAATACTTCCTAGTTTTATAATATTGTTAACGCTGTAACAGTTTCACTGTTGAATAAAAATTCTAGTCAACAATTTCATGTAAATCTGACGTGAAGCATTTCCCTGGTTCAAAGAAATGTTGAAAGATCACTTCAAGACTGCCTGATACCTAAAATCTCCCTCAGCTAGAAGTGTTTAAGCAAATTCTAAGATAGAGGGATTATTTTCTACTGTCTGTAGTATATGAATGTTAAAATAATCAACAGAGTTGTAACAATAATAACAATAATAATAATAATAATAATAGTAATATCTAAGACTATACATCTATTTATACATTTATGGTGAGAACTTTTAGAAAGCTCTAGGTAACTGTGTTGGGATAGAAGGTATGTTTACTTTTATTATGTACTTAGGATCTGCTGTTTTCTCTTTTTAAAGATCTTTAAGTTAGTTTTATATGTTAAAAGAGATGAAAGTATATTACATTACTCAGTTTCAACACAAAAGGGTTGAATTCTAGAATTCATGGAGCTGCATTGTTCGGGTTTTTACACAGATATTCAGCTTACAGTTTTCTGTGACTTGCAAATAAACTGAAAAGTCTTCTATACAAAAAATAATTCAAGCATAATATTTTTGAGAGCATATCTGCACTATTTTGTACTTAGTTACACTAATGTAAATAAAGAAGAAATATTTTAAGAATTAGCTAGAAAGTTTCAATTCAGCTGCTGAAGAAAGTCATATTATAGCTTTACCTTAGAGACAATGATATTAAAAGATTTGTACAAATTATGTAAAGAACGCTTTTTGTAGAATAGCCATACTTTTCTGGTATTTATCTAAGCTTAAATAGCAGTAATAAGACAAGTTCTTACATGGAAGTAGTAAAGAAAGTTGTCTGCTTTAAGTACCCAGAAGACTAAAAGTGACAAACTCATCATCTAAGGGTTCTATGGGAGGTTAGGGCTCTGGACTTCTAGATGCAGGGAAAAACAGAGCTTCCCTTGCCTCAGTTGGCACTGTATGTATGTAAACTATACTGTTGGAGTGACTGGTTGGACACAGTTCTTTACTAACAAAAGCATGCACAGAACTGAGCAGTGAAAGGAAGAAGAGAACCAGCTTGCTTTGCTTTGAGAATTATGGTGTATGAGCAAACACTTGGTTTAGTCTGATACATCCAAGAAGCTGACCATGCTTTTGTCACTTATAAAGGTAGTTCATGTGCCAGCCTGCAGTTTTGTAGGTCCTGCTTACCACTTTTTATTTCCTTTCATATAGGCCATGCTTTCTTCCCTCTCCACAAATTCATTGAAAACCAATATAACTAAGCACCTCACAAGAGCTGATCTGCACTACTCCTGTAGGCTTGTGGGAAAAGAGAATGCAGCTATGGAACCTCAGTCTGGAGGCATCGGGAGAATCAAAGGAAAAGACAGAACTTTCTTTGGAAACACAGAGAGAACAAACCTGGCAGCTCATACTACCTACCCAACGCCTTGCTGAAGCATCTGACAATGTAGGCTAATTGTGAACCACTCCCACTAATTTAGCTGCCAATTTTATCATTACTCAAGTTAACCAAGCTTAAACTGACACCTTTCATTTCAGAATAATCAAACAAACTAATGTAGACATGCCTGTTACATTGTGAACTTTTATAGCATGTATGTGCATAAAGTACATGGTCCTACATATTTTAATGCTTTCAGAAATAACAAATTAAGTAAGTATAAGAAGTAGCTGACTGTCTGGTTCAAAATCACAGACTCAGAAGTTTAGGCTCTTCTCTGTTTACCCATTTTATTATGTGACACAGATCTGTAAAGCAGCCTGCCAGCCCTGTTTCAAAAGAAATTGTAAATAGTTCCAAATCATAGTGAGTAAAAGAATTTTATAAGCTTTGAAAAGACTTCATGTCCAAGCTACTTAGGTGTCAACAACCTTCTAGTTTGAAAATAGTCTGCTACATATTTTTACAATAATTTAAAATGTCCTAAATTAAGATTATTTTTTTTTTTTTTGGGGGGGGGAATCCATATCTTACATTTTCCAGTAGTATTTATTTAGACTGTGAAGAATTTGGGACAGGACCTGTTCATTATTCTATACTTGTAAAGCCTCTACAATAACAGCTCAGTTTTCAGCAAGTTACTTGACATTATGCCTAAAATAAGTTTATGATGAAAACATAAAAATAGGCTTTTTGCTGTGCCAAATATAAATTACATATTCCTCTTGTAAATGAAATCATGTGTTCTATCCTAATGGCTAATTATTACTGTGAATTATTACTCTTTTAATTATGGGGAAGTTAACCACCAGCTTTTTTGATTGAAGGTTACAGAAATAATTTTTCTAAATGACTAATCACATCAGGAAGTGACAGTGATATAATCAATGATATCATAACAGAATATATCTTTATTACCTCATGCAGAGATTCAGCTAAGTGATTTTCATAGTCAGTTATGAGCCATCCTTCACCCACATGTGTAACAAATTCTCAGCTGGCATTTAATCTTAATGAAAGGGAGGATATTTAGACCACTTCAGTAAGTAGACAACAATTGCTGCACTTATGAGGAATTCTAAGTTGCTGCACATTTCTGACTCCAGCTGATATGCATGTGATAACTGAAAACTGTGTTCTGAATGCCAATAGATATCAATGGGACATGGCAATTCCTTCTAGCTCTAGGATGCGAAACGGAAAGTGCCATGTGACAAAAAGGAAACTGTCTTATGGATAACGTGACAAAATTTGGTTACCTTATGTTTGCTGACCTAACATTTTCTGTTTGAATTCTTCTCCATACATGAAAAGGACAAGCATGCTGTATCTTTTGTGAGTGGAACATTCTATATTATTTGCTATTAATATCACCAACAAAAAACATACAAAGTTTAAGGTTTTAATATGCATTAAAAACGAAGAAAACAAGTTACCAAGTTTAATAATGAAAGCTAATGATTTCACATATTCTTAGATACAAAATATGGAAATTCTCTTTGGTAAACTGCAAATTATTTTAAAATGAGAAAGTATTTCAGTTACACACTTTAAAAACAAATTCTCAATATACTTTGAAAACAAATTCTCGAAGTTGTCCTAAGCTAGAATTTTAGTTTTGTACAGTACAGTTAAAGACAATAACAGTTTGCATTATGTTACAATTTTATTTGCTATGATTAACATTTGAATCTATATCAAATCAATGGTTCTTCATATATTGAGAGAAAATCATTAGATCTATCAGAGTTTCTGATCTGTGGGGAAAAAAATCACGAATGCTTATCCCAAGATATTTGAACACTTATTTAATTTAATAGGATGATTAAAGAATAGTCTTATTTTCAGTAAGATTTCTTTGATATTTTCATATACATTTTCAGGTTTCCTATTTCTGTTCCTTGATATTTTTGTCTATTTCCTTTTTTTTTTTTTTAATTCACGAATTATTTTTTTTATTCTTATGAAGACTATGGAAGACTACAGTAAGTAGCCTCTAGATTTTATCTACAGGGGATTTTTTCCCCAAAACAAATATGTATGCACACTAGCTGTAAAGACATTTTGGATTAACCCAGTTTGAATTTGCAATTCACATAAATATATCATTATTTATTAAGTAATATTATTTTACATTAAGCTTTGATTTCTGGTGCATAGCTCTAAACATCACAGGTTATAAGAAGTTGATCCTTGTTCCCATTGCGGCAAATTTCGCTGTGATTTTATTGATAGAAACTTAAGGAATTAAATTAGGTGTTCACATTTTGCAGTTTCTGTCACATTTTAGGTTGTAATGGCAAATTATTGAAAGAAGAGGGGCTCAGAGTGCAAAATAATAACATTTAGATTGTCCTTGTCTGCAACCACTTCCTAAAAGTTTGCAGTGGAATGTTCAGATACTGAAAATTTCTTCCTTGGAATTTAGTGCAAGATTTTAACCAAGATGTGCTATTTTAATATTTGTTAATAATTTTTAACCATTTCTGTGCCATGGGCTGTAAAAAAAATGCATATTCTGAAACTGTAGCTGACATATTCAGCTTATACCTGAATACACTAAAGACATGAAGGCAGGAGTTAAAAAAAAAGGATTAGAATATGCATGTCCACACCTGGAGTATTGTACCCAGTTCTGGGGTTCCCAATACAAGAAGGACATGGACTTGTTAGAGCAGGTTCAGAGGAAGGTCACAAAAATGATCACAGGGCTAAAATATGTCTCCTGCAAAAAGGCTATGAGAGTTGGGGCTGTACAGCATGGAGAGGGGAAGGTTCCCAGGAGACCTTATTGCAGCCTTTCAATATATAAAATATATAAGAGAGGTGAAGACAGACTTTTTATCAAGGCCTGTAGTGACAGGACAAGGGGCAGCAGTTTTAAACCGAAAGAGGGTAGGTTTAGATTGGACGTAAGGAAGACATTTTTTACAGTGAGTGTGGTGAGGCACTGGACCAGGTTGCCCAGAGAAGTTGTGGATGCCTCATTCCTGGAAGTGTTCAAGGTCAGGTTGAATGAGGCTTTGAGCAACCTGATCTAGTTCAAGATGTCCCTGCTCATTGCAAGGGGGTTGGAACTAGATGATCTTTGGAGGTCCCTTCCAACCCAAACCATTCTATGATTCTATGATTCTATGATTCTATGATTCTAGTGGAAGATGTCCCTGACAATGACTGGATGACTAGATGGACTAGGTGATTTCTAAATGCCCCTTCTGACTCAAACTATTCTATGATTCTAATGATCTAATGATTTACGAACACTGCTAAGAACCTTGGATTTTTAATGTGAAACAAGTATAGCAGTACTGTCGGATTTGCATATTCATTATTTTTGACCTCTTGTTTTGGCATACCTGTAACCGAAGAAAAAACGCATCACTTGTTTTCTTCCTATTTTCTGCCTTTGCAGATATCTAAGTATTCTGAATTGCACAGGTCTAAATAAGGTCCAAAACACCACTGATTACTTTAAACTATATAATGGAAACATGAGGATGACAAGAAAGGACCTCCCTACAGTGTTTATTGAGAACTGAAACTGATAACATGATTAACCTCTATCACAGTATGTGTTTACATACTCTAAGATAAGAAATGGTATTTAGCCAAATACCAAGTTCATTTGTGACTTGGATTTCTGTTTTTCACTTGATTACTGCTGTTAAAGTGAATCACACTAAAGTTATGAAACAGACCATTCCCAAGCATCAAGTTGTCCAGAAAACATCTCGACTTTGGTGAGGGCTAATCTGTTATAAGGATTACATGGTGCTCCCTCAAAACCCAAGCATCCTACCTTGAAACTATATGAAGCCCACTTGGCCTTATTTATAATGGATGGATATATTATGTAATTAAGATATACCTGAGGTGTCATCAAGTCAGTAGATATTTAGCAAGTTAAAAAAAATAATTAACTGATCATCTTGAACAGACAGTGATGCAAGGTTTCTCTGTGGAAACTAGTACTCCTTCCAGAAGTCACATGGAAAATATTTTCAAAACAAACTGGTTCCTTTAAACATTCTGTTGAATGTGTAATTCCGTATTTATATTAAATGTCATTAAGAAAGCCTACTTCTCCCAAATTATTTTCTTGCTAATAGTTTATAGCTTTTTGGAGTTTACTTATTTAACTTCTACTGAGAAAGTACTTCAGTTTTATACATGATTTTCCAGATTTTAAAATGGCCTTTTGATAAAATAAAAACAAATTCAAAACAACTTCAGGGCACAGTCATTAATTCAAAAACATTACCTGAACAATGAGGTAGAGATCCACTCCAGTGTCCATTTAACTGACATGTACGAGATGACTGCCCTAACAGCGATCGTCTACCTGTGCAGGTATAATGAACAGTAGACCCAAACGTGTATTTATCTCCAGACAAGACCGCGTTAGGAGGAATGCCAGGATGGCCACAGTCAATCACTACAATGCATAATTATTTGAGATAAAAAAAGGTTATTATCACTGATCAAACAGTTTGTAGCTATAATTTTCATAACTCCATACATAAACTACAAAGAGGCTGACGTTTTTAGGGTTTGGGGGAGGGGGACACATTATGTGATTAGAAATGCAAAATGTATTACAGACCAAAAGCTGTGAAACAAATGTTTGGAGATGTCAGAAAGGTATTTTAGATATAGGTATTGAATTGATGTCCAAAGACACTCATTCACTAAACTGATCTTTATGGCATGAACACATGCACATACACATAGACACACACTCATGCATGTACTCTTTAGAGAAAAAATACAGGAAGACAGTATCTGCCAAAGTCACTGCTGAGGTAGAGAATACACAGACCTTCATCTCTCATCCACTGGTCCCAAATCATTGCTCATGAAGTCTATTGGTTTATAAACAAGATCATTTTTGCTAAGTTTTGCTATGAACCTTAATGTTAATGTACTAATTTCATACTCATGGTTTTGGTTACTTAAAATATTATATTGCATAAACAAAATATTTGTTTATATATTTTTAATGTATTCCTAGGCATCATCCATTGATGTTAATTGCACAGAGAATGGATGGAATTTCTATAGGATCCCAATCTTAGAAATGGTCATGGATAAACTCCCTATCAGTTGTTTATTGAATACATTTTGATCAATAATTGCTAGTTATTGCTATACTGTGCTTGATTTTTAGTACTCTTAATCTTCAGAGTTTTGTGATTTCCACTTACAGATTGCACATAAGGGTATCCAAGTTAGCTTATACACATCTAGTTTTGCTAACTGGCTCCAATGTCATGAAGTATGTAAACTCAAGAAAGAAAATTATAGTAAGTGGCTCTTGCTATAAATGATCAGAAGCAGATTATTTTTTCTTTAGGAATACAAAACAGGCTAAATAATAGAAACCTGATCTAAAATCAGGATACCACTGAAATAATTTCAGCAGCCTCCTATCTACTAGAGGAAAGTTGTATAAAGTTACAGTGAAGCTACCTTGGCTAGATCAACAGGACGCTACTCCATAAGACTAAAATAAAATAACAAAAGGTCTTATGCATCATTATGGAGAACATTATCTACATGGCCAATGTATGTAAATGAAACAAAGTTTTGTACTAAAAGAAACCAGCTACTCTGTCTTTTTAATATTAAAAGCACATATCAAAAATGTATAAAAGAAACCCCTTCACATGTTGAATCAATGTAGGGAAAACTTTCAAGACTTCAGAGTGAGGAGTTTGAAAGCAAACTAAATATACCAAGTTCAGGAAATGCAGTAAAAATTCATAAACCAAATTCACTCTGTTCACAGAATGAATCTAGCCTTGCATGTCTGATTTCTTTTTATCTTACACCTCTCCATGGTATGTGGCATACCTTGGCCAAAGGTAGTTGTATTTATGCATCATGAAAATTAGAAATTAGAGCTGCAAATACCAGGGTACTAGAACAGCCCCCTAAATCATACAAATTTAGCTTTTAACAATACTTCATCATCTTCAATGTCGTAACATTTTCAGCAGGATTTTTTAATAAAAAAAAAAAGCCAGATCAGAAGGCTGATCAGGGTGGAGGATGTATTCAGTTCCCTAGCACTTCAGATGTCTACAATACAATGGTTGTACTATACAACATATGACCAAAGTCATGCATGATGATTCATCTTCTTCTAATGATTATTCTTGGTCTTAGACCTTGACTTCTATACATATACTGATCTGTGTTCAATGGCACATGTTCTCTTAGGGGTCCAACTTGCAAGGTGCAGAACCCTCCTGACAACCCCACAAAGGACTTAGGAATGTGGTATGTAATCGATTGACTTTGATTTCTACTTAGTGCCACTGACCCCTGTGACCATTTTGTAGGCTTGCAGGACTGAGTAAAATGGTCAGAGAGGTCAGCTTTACAAACTGGGCACTTGCTGTTATCATGTGATTTGTTTAAGCAATTGCTTATAAATAAAATACACTACTAACTATGTATGATTGTAGCAAAAGAAAACTTAGAACATTGGTAATAAAAAAGCATGTTGGTCATGCAGACTTCAATAAAATGAAACTATTTCTTCTTTTGAAAAACATTCACACTTTTTCAGAGTGTTTAGATTATCTGTATTTTTCTTGATTGATTCTTTTGCCCTTTTCAGATGTTGCCATAGAGGAAAAGCTAATTTCATACTGGTACCTTACAGTATTTCATTTTGGGCTTTCCTACACATACTTCCCTTTTATATTTACAGTTATGTCTAAAAGTCGTGGATTCCTAATAACTGATTTAGAAAATTATACCAACCTGTAATGTTACTCTTAACTTGATTATACATTCTACAAAATTAAATTTGATATTCATGTTCTCAGGTGGAGACTTCATATGAAAAGTTGATCGTATTTCATATTTTTTTATCCTAAAGCTAATTCATCCTCCATTTTATTTCTATCACTTTCTTCCTTTCAGCTTCTCTGTTACAGAATCATAGAACAGTTTGGGTTAGAAGGGGCCTTTAAAGGTCACCTAGTCCAACCTCCTTTCAATAAGCAGGGACATCTGCAACTAGATCAGGTTGCTCAGAGCACCGCCCAACCTGACCTTGGATGTTTCCAGGGATGGGGCATCTACCACCTCTCTGGGCAACATGTTTCAGTGTTTCACTATCCTCATTGTAAAAAATGTCTTCCTTATATCTAGTCTAAATCTACCCTCTTTTAGTTTAAAACCATTACCCCTTGTCCTATCGGTGCAGGTCCTGCTAAAAAGTTTGTCCCCATCTTTCTCATAAGTCCCCTTTAAGTACTGCCAGGCTGCAATACAGTCTCCCTGGAGCCTTCTCTTCTCCACGCTGAATAACCCCAACTCTCTCAGCCTTTCTTCATCGGAGAGGTGCTCCAGCCCTCTGATTATCTTTGTGGTTATCCTCTGGACCTGCTTCAACAGGTCCATGTCTTCCCTGTGCTGAGGACTCCATAGCTGGACACAGCACTCCAGGTGGAGTCTCCCCAGCATGGAAATCATCTCCCTTGACCTGCTGATCACGCTTCTTTTGATGCAGCCCAGGATATGGTTGGCTTTCTGGGCTGCGAGTGCACATTGCTGGTTCATGTCCAGCTTTTCATGCACCAGTACCCCCAAGTCCTTCTCACTGGAATTCTTTGAGGTATATTGCGCAAACATATTTTTTATTTTGAGTACATTTAAAATTTAAAGTATTTTACTAGCAACATGCGCCTAAGTAGCATATGGCCCTGAAAGCTTTTAATTCAAAGGGAGACTTAAAAGGGCATTATGGTCCTGGCCAAAGCTGAATTCTGCTTCTTACAGGATTTATAGTGGCTAGAAGTACTCTAACTACAGCAAATTTCAAAGGATTTGAGTTACTTTACAGGTGGAAAACTTCTCCTTTGTTACCATGTTTCTTCTCCATTACTCTAGTGATATTTCAAAAAAAGGTATGTTCTTTGAGACTAGTTAGAGAGATTGAAATCCACCTAGGTAAAAAAAAATAAACCAACCTGGGTCAAAGAAAAACATCCAGCAAGTTTTCCACTTCTTTTCCATTGCTCTTACAGTGGAAAAATGTGCAGAGAATTTGCAAATGACTGCCCTGTGTATGTCCAAAAGGGAAACAATTTGGAAAACACTTGAGAAGCTGAAAGGTTCTTACAAAAATTATTCAGTAACTGCATCAGAATAAGCTTTGGTAAGCTTTATGATTACGAAGTATCATAGATAGTGCCTAGGTCAGAATTCATTGACCCCTCTGTATAAATGACACAAATAAAGTGGAGGATGCCCTTTCAAAAGTACATACAGCACTCTGACTCCCAAAGGTCAGCTTAAAAGAAGAGTAAAATCTGTATTATTAAATTACGTATGACAATTCTGAAAGAATACTAAGGGATAAAAATACAAAACTAGAAAGAAGAAATCTTTGCACTTTTACCTTTAGAATTTCTTTCTCTTTGGAGATACGTTACTATTAAGTAACATTTATCTTTCTGAAATGGTAACATTACATTAAATTTAATGTACAACTGTTAGGCTCTTTGTTCTAAGTCTATAGGTTTGTTAACTGTGACTTGCAATCAAGCTATTTATCCCATCAAAGAACGCAACAACTTTCAGAACTAAAGGTTTTAACAGTAATAAGAAATAAAGTTTCAGACTTTTTTCTTTAGGGAGAGAATAGCAGAAGTGGACAAACCTCAGTTAAGGAAGACTAATATGGTTAAACCAGAGAATGCATATCTACAATATTGCAAATTTTGGTCCATGATCCCTGAATAACGAATCCTTAAGGAAACTTGTTTTCCCTTTAATCTCTAGAAAATAAAGCTTTCAGCCTTTCTCAGAGAGAAATTTTGATCCTGAACCAAAACCTTTTTAATAGACTTATAGAGAACTGGATAAACTAACTGTCCCAGCCAATTAAAAACCTATAAAACATCTGTGGCTATACCTACATCACAGAAAGTTGTTCATGACAAGCCAGAACAAAAACGACCTCCTTGTCTTGATCCACTTGCCTTAGTGGATAGGTTGCATTTGACTATGATGTTCAGGTGCACCTGGTAGTGTGGTAAGCTGAGGACATGGTCCAGAGGACAATTTTGGTGCTCTACAGTGCCATTACTATTTGCTTACTCTCTTCATAGGTGGTCTGATGTTGCCGTTGTCCCAAGAGAAGTCCAGAAAGTACTATAGTGACATAAGTCAATAATTGGGTACTACAGTTTTTAAGTTTCAGTGTGATTATAGCTTTGTGGCCAATGAAGGCCACATATTGGGAAATACAATGGATATTTTTTGACCTTCTATCCCTGCTATCAGGGATCATTGTGTTGAAGCATTCAGAGATGTCAGTTTTGGTTACTGCATTTCCCAAGGTTTCTATGTTATTTACTACATATAATAATAATACAACTGCGCTACTTCAGCTGCTACTGAGACATTCTGTCATTACTGCACACACACAAATGCATATAAATATGATTATTCTAACTGCTGTCATGAGACTGACGGAAATGTGGTATAAATTAATACCTAATCTAGTCCACATCCTTTGTAGAAGCATACACATTATCTACTTACTAATGCATTCAGGTAGAGGTTTGTCCCAGTGGCCATTTGGTTGACAAATTAAAACTGAAGAGCCAAATAAAAAATATCCAGGATTACAGTCATAAAATACCACTGTGCCATACGTGAAATTTCCATGTTCAATTTTACTTTCTCTTATAGAATTTGCAGGAATTCCAGGATCAGAACAATTGACCACTAAAAAGAAAAGGAGCACAGACTTGAGAGTCATACAAATACAGTCTACTAAAATGGTCTTTAAATGGTGTCTTATCCTTTCTATGAGAAACCTCAAATGTGTTGCTACCCTGATTTTATATATCCTGATTTTATATATAATGATAGCGAATTAGGAAGATGATATGAAACAAGGAGATGGTAAAACAAGGAGATGCTAAACTCGGAGCAAATAAAAGGAAATGTTTTTTAACAGAGTGTGATGATACTATAAAGTATTTCCACTAAAAGTTACTGGACATACAATATATTCAATTTACACTCTTACCTTGACATAAAGTATTGCCCACAACTGGAAACAGGTTATGGAGCTAGATGTGCCTTTGGTCTAACCCATACAGTCACGCAAATATACTTACGTTCCTATACTAACATTTTGATAATGGAGCACCTATGAGGGAGGTATTTTGAGCTAAAGAGCACATGGTCAGTTCGGTAAGACTGTGGTGATTCTGCTAGAACAGGGAAATATCCCAACAAATGCGTATGTTCTTTTAAAAACAGAGGTATACTTTGATGGTTAAGAATACTGATGGATTTTTTAAGTCCTCAACTACTTTAGGATTCATATGTTTGAAAATCACTGAAGACTGATTTTTTTTTTGGTCCTGTGTTTTGGTTTTGTTGGGTGGGTTTTTTTGGTGTTTTTTATTTTTCTCTCCTTTTTTACAACTTACAACTGTCTGGTGAGGGGAGTATAATACTTATCTTGGGGTTCATGGATATTTTTTCACATTTTCCATGCAATAGACTCCTCAGGTCAAGTAAACATATCATCACCTACTCAAAGTTACCCTAGAAAACTACAGTTCATCTAAAAATTATCATCCCTATATCCTTAGAATCAATTGCATGTTAATATGCATACATGTGTATATACCTGTGTGCAAATATATATCTGTGTGTATGTGCATGGATGTATGTACATGAAAGTATCAAAATATACTAAAAAAGCTCTGTAATCTAAAAAGGAAAAAAAGCTATTGCCAGATGTAATTTAAGATCATTTTTACCAGCTACATCACTCAATGTAGTTATTTTATGGCTCTCCTAAATGTTGGAGTTCCTATCCGAAATGTTGGGAGTCTGCTTGTGTGCTCCTCCTAATATTTCTCAAATATTAGTACCACAAGACTAGAATACATAAATTTTTGAAGGATAGAAATAACTTTCTGGTTGGATTTTACTTCTTTAACATTAAATGATAGCTCAAGTCTTTTAGTTATATTGATGGAAAGTGTTGAAATTTTGGTGTTTTTTTTTTTCCTGAATTTGAGCTATATTTCTATCCATTTGCATTTTTGTAGACAAGCATTTTATAACAATTGAACATTCATCTTCAAGTTATTAAGCATGCACTTTAAGTAATGAAAATTTTTTATTATATATGTTAACCACTTTTAAAAATCAACACAAACTATAGACACAGAAGAAAGTTCCTCTGCAACAGTTATCCTGGCAACCTGATTGTAGAACAGACCTAACTCAAAAATCACAGAATCATGGAATCATGAAACATATTCTTTAATAATTTGATTCCTGTTAGTAAGACAGGAATAATTTTGTCTTGACAGTGTCTCTTTATTTTCATTTTATTTTTCAACCTTAACTTTCCAGCTAAGTTTGAAATTTGTAAATGCTCACATTCTTACCTTTGCATATGGGAGGTGGGTGGCTCCACTGCCTATTAGCCTGACACTGTGCTTTGGTTGGTCCTTGCATAACATACCCAGTATTACATGAGAATGTCACAACATCATTGAAGTTAAAACCGTTTCCACTTGTCCTTCCATAAATAGGACTACCAGGGTGACCACAGCTAACGGCTAGCATAGCACAAAACAAAGAAACAAGAAACAGAGCATGCTGTTATCACTTTTCATAATTTATGGTATAATAGATAATCATTATACTCATTATATAATAGTGAAGTTTTGATATTATAAGATACTGAGTACTTTCCATGAAAGATTCACATTTCTCTGAACTGAGTAAGAACCAGGACATATTTCTGTAAATGTTCAAGCACTTATTTAAATATCTAAGTAAATTGAATAGAATTTGCCATGCAGTAATCAGGGCAAATGAAGAAAACTTTTCTGATGAATCAGGGGAAAAGCAAACACCTGATTTTCATTACATACGGTCTGAAATGGAAAAAAAATATTTCAGTGTGTTAATTCCTCAGGTATTACTTCTTATAAACATGTCTTAGTATTCAGCCCACAGAGGTGTTTTTTCATGTACATAACAATAAAAATTATTCTAGTGAAAACATAAGTATGAAATTTGCATAAAATTTTGAATAATATCCATGCAAATACAGCAATACACAACAGTAGTAATATGTCTACCCACTGTGTAAGAAGAATGGTGAATTCAAAAGCAAAAAGGTCAGAATCACTAAATTTAAAAACATTACCTCAAAAATTCACTTACCACATCTAAAGTTAAATAAATAAAGAAATGTGAGACTATTTTTCTACACTTCATTTCAACCTTTGATCTGAAGTACAGCTGTTCCTAAATATCCAGCACAAAGTTAGTGGCACTGTTTATAGCAGCTTTTTGCAAGTCAACTTTTTCCCAATTCTTGTGTCTTTTTCTGAAGTGCTGTATTGTGTATCCTCCTGTATTCAAACAAGCAGCTTCCATTTGATTAGGGGAAGAAAATACATCCATCTTCTCTACTGTTAGCACATCCAAAACAATTTTTTCCCATTCTAACACTGATATTACGATTTTAATTTAGAATTCTTGATTAACGGTGTCTACTTTCATTGCCTTACCAGTTACCTACAAAGAAGTGTATTGCTCTGAAATGTAATATAAAGAAGTAATGATCTATTACTGTATCATAAAGTGGAAACAAAATTAAGAAACACAAGCATTATAATAGTGTTAAGTATATCTAGTTCTATGTAAAACAAAGTAGAATGAGCAGTAAAGGGTAATGAATTAACATTGTGTATTATGATTTGTCGTTCAGAAAGTTGCTGCTATAAAAATACAGGTATAAAAATAGAATATTTGGAGACATACTAACAAATTTTTAATACACTGATGTTACTGAACCTGAATTATTGAAACATAGTTGTAATGTAGTTCACAAACTTTTGGGAACTCTCAAATTTTCCTAAAATTAATATAGTATTTTCTGTTATGTAATGGTATTTCATGTGATATGTTGACACAATTATCACAGAAAAGAAGCCTCATTAACAAAATACAAAAATCATGCTAAAAAAGCCAAAACCCAAGCCAGAAAACAAAAATAACAGTATCTCTGTGAGAAGAAGAAAAAGATAAGTGTAAGTTTGTTGAAGCAAACATTTTCATCATCAATGCTGGCTGTGTAATTCAAAAGTATCTAGTTATATAACTACCACAATCAAAGTAAATGTACATTAAATATTTCTAAAAACCACTAAGGGACATAAAGTCATTTTCAAATTTAAGTACCTGGGTGCCTAAGTCCCATTAGTTTTTGAAGAAGTTTCATATTCATATATGAATGACAGGCATTTAGTAGCCAAAAGAAGCGATGGAAATTTTAATCCTTAAGGAAAACAAATTTTAAAATTTTAAATCTACGATTTTATGTGGCCACATACTTTTGAGGATCTGCCTTAAATATTTTTTTTTTTGTATTAATACTAAGTTGCAAAGTCACTCCTTTTGTCTGACATAGACATTCCTGTAACATAAATCAGTATGTGCTGCCATGCTCACTTACGCACACAGGATGGAAGCTGACCAGACCAGTTGTGATCCTGTTGACATATTCGTACTGAAGAACCAATCAACCGAAAACCAGGGCTGCACTGGTATACAACTGTGTCTCTATATCCATAATTTTCTCCAATTACTTGCCCATTGACTATAAGATCTGGAATACCACAGTGACCAGCTAGATTTTTCAAAATAAATAAAAAGGAAAAATGATCAGTAAATATGCCAGAGAAATTTTAAATATACCTCCTCAATTAAAGAAATGCTGAACATCTTTCAAATTTTTTTAATTGATTTCATTCAAAGCTGTATTTTTAGTAACTTGGGGAAAACTGCAATATTGCATTTGTATAGGCAGGACTGTACACATACAAAAAATTACAAAAAGACAGTGTAGCAAAGAGATTAAATGTCATGTATGTTATCAAATTTCTTTTTTAAAAAAAATTAGTAACTCCTTTTTATTAAAACCTGTAAAATTCTATATTATACCCTTTAGTATTATTTTAGTTAAGATTAAACTTTATAAAGTTAACATTACACCATTATACAATTAAATATAAAAAATCCACATAAATACAAATAAAAATAATATAAATAAATATTGTAAGTATCAATCCATATGGACGTTATAAATACAGCCTTCTCATAATGGAAAAAAATTAAATTGCACAATTTATTACTGGAATCTGACTCTGAATTGTCTTCTATTCTTTCTCTGCTATTGATCCCAGAGAAATCCCCAAGAGATTGACATGTTTGGGTTAAAAGCAGTCAGTACAACATCCAAATGTCCAGCAACCAAAAACCTTTCTATGTCTTGGCCTATCTTCTAGCCTGTATTCTTAAAAGATGAGAAATATTTTATTTACACTATGAAAGTCACAAACAGACATTTAATTTAGAGAGAGGCTGGGAAAAAGAATGAAGCATGGGTCATTTGTTACTATTTTTCTTAATGAACTCTGGAAAAAAGGGAATGTGATTCAGCAAATAACGTGGTAATGCAAAATCCTCTGAGAATGGTTGACCTCATGGAGGCTGTGACATATGGCAGAGAATTGACTGTAAAAACAAGTAAGGCAGGCAAGCAAGCAAAACAAGCAGTGTTTCAGGTAGTACTTTAGTGAAAAAAAAAAAAAACAATTACCAGACACCCAAACTCCTCTGCTCTCCTTTTCTCCTTTACGTCTCAAACTCCTCCCCCCCACCCCCACTCCACCAATAAACAACCCTCCAAAACATGGGGTTGCTAATAAGAAAGGACACTTAGAGACAATATAGTTTGTATTGGGTTTTTTTCCTTTGAACTTTTAAGTGTTTATAATACCCTGATGTAGTATTCAGCATTTTGCCTCATTTTTGCAAGGCTAGAAACTTCCTATGAAAAAAAAAATAATTGCATATTGAGATTTTCTTATAACTTGCATCTGGCAGCTTAATCCTTGTATAGCATTTCATTGTATGAATCATGATAAAACCATCAGAATTAACAATGTAGGTAGTATGTGAACCTTCATACAGATTAAACTGATGAGTGCAATTTGGCTTCTGTATAAGGAACAGGAATCCAAACCTTGTACTCTTCAAGTGTATATTCCCCTTGTTTGTCCACTTCCCGTTTCCCTCAGTTTTACGTAAGGACCAGGGATACTTCAAATGTGCTTTATGTTTTCTGTGATAATATGGCACAATACATGTTTATACAATTTTTGTCAGAGTACTTCGTGATTCTCCAGGAAAGCCATAATCTCCTCAGTATGTAGCAGAATTACTTGAACATGCCACAAAGGTCCCGATTTCCCTATCCTATCACATTTGTGATGATAAACAGGACTAACCACATGCGGAGTAAATACTGAGCTGCAAAAGAGCTGTTTCTATGAGAAATACAAGAAGACAGTTTGCAGTGATTCAGACCATGTTCAAGGAAATATCTTTCTAATTGCATTTAATTGCAATATTTGGCCTGGTTCTTAATTAAGATTTTAGTCTTGCTTTATTGCAGTGGAAGCGGGTACAGCACCAGAACGGTCAAGCTCTGTTTCCTGTGCAAAGGGAATAAAACTGAAGTAAGTCAACACATCAGGTGACAGTTCACACTGCAGTTTCTGCAACTGTGTGTGGACATTACAAAACCCACAGAACTGCAACAGGTAAAAAAATCATTGTAAATCACCTGTAAGTCTTGCATTAATGTCTCTGTCTCGGTTGAGAAAATTTAAAATCACTTAAAATTCCCATCCTCTCAGCCTACTTCCTCTCATTGTCATAAACCTCTCAGACCTTAATTTTGACTTGTTCTTTTGACTTTTTACTTTCTTTTTTCTTTCTCCTTTTCTTTTGACTTTCTTTGACATCCTCTGCTGACAAGGGAAGAGCAATGGATGGTGTTTATCTGGACTTCAGTAAAGTATTTGACACTGTTTTCCACAGTCATCTTCTGGACAAACTGGCAAGGTTGGGTGGGTGGTCCCGGAGCTGGGTAGGGAATGCGCTAACAGGTCACACTTGGAAGGTGGTGATCGATAGTTTTTTTCTCAGTCTGGCAGCCTGTCACAAGTGGGATTCCCCAGGGACTGATACAGGGCCCCACACTGTTCAACATCTTCATAAATGATCTCGATGATGGGACTGAGAGCACCCTTACAAGTTTACTGACGGCACCAGACTGGGTGGTGAGGTGAACACATCAAAAGGGAGAGCCATTCTCCAGAGAGACCTGGACAGGCTGGAAGAGCAGGATAGCAAGAACTGCACAAAGTTTAATGAAGACAAGTGCAAGGTCCTGCACCTGGGAAGGAATAACAAAAGAGCCCAGTACTGGCTAGGATCTGTGTGGCTGGGGAGCAGCTTTGCTGAAAGCAACATGGGGGTCCTGGTGGACAACAAGCTGGACATAAGTTAGCAGTGCGCCACTGCAGCAACAAAGGCAAATTGGATCCTGGGCTGCATGTGCAGGAGCATTACTAGCAGAGAGAGATGTGATCATCTCAAGCTATTCAGCACCTGTCAAGCTATACCTGGAGTAGTGTCCATTCTTGTCACCATCACTGAAGAAAGATGCAGACAGACTGGCGAGGGTCCAAAAGAGGGCCGTGAAGATAAGCAAAGGGCTTGGAGAACCTCCTCTGAGGAAAGGCTGATGGTGCGAGTCCCTGAAGAAGAGAAGACTCACGAGGGACCTCATCATAGTAGTCCAGTACTTAAAAGGCAGCTACAAAGAGGACAGAGGCTCTCTCTTCTTAAGGAGTCCCAAAGAAAAGACAAGTGGTAGTGGGTACAAGTTGCACTGGGAAAGGTTTTATCTCGACATAGGAAAGAATTCTTTTCACAGTAAGAACAATCATTTACTGCAACAACCTCCCCAGAGATGTGACGGGAGTTCCCATCACTAGAAGTTTTCAAGATGTGACTGGACAGGGTGCTAGATAATCCCATCTCAGCTCCACCTCCCAGGAAAGGTTGGACCAGATGATCTTTTAAGGTCCCTTCCAACTTGGGCTGTTCTATGAGTCTATTCAAATCCCTCTGCCTTTATTATTCCCTTCCATTCTGTATAACATTACATCTTTGGAGCACTGATTATATTGCATAACTAATTGCGAATTAGTCACTATTAGTAAACAAGTGTATATTTTTAAAATAGTAGAGCCTACTCCTATCCTTGTGTAAGGTTTCCAAACTGAAAAATAAATAAAGATAAATTATGAAGAATATTATAAAACTGTAGTTCTATCATAACAGAATTCTAACTCCACTTGTGACAGTGTTAAGGAACTAAGTATCATTTAAAAACAGGATATGTCAGACCTCTGACACATTTTTCATCTCAATTTTAAAACCAAATTAAAATAATTTGTGATTTGCAGGATTTGTCTCCAGTTTTCACGCACTTTTGATGGGAATTTTTGTATGACTGGGAGACATACAATTCAAAACAAACACTATGATCTCCCCCCTCCCCCCCCCAAAAAAAACCTCAAAATGATGGGCTCAGCCCTATTTGTTTCATTTTCAAAATACCATCTGTCATAGATGCATGTGGTAAGCTGTTCAGTATGTTTTCTACTGAAAGTATACGTAATGGTATACATAGTTTCTGTTAAGAGAACCTCTGAGAACATTACAGAAATTTCCACTAATTTATGCAGCTGAATAAATACCCTAAGTTGCAATAAAGTCAGAGACTCATTAATATTTTCCAGAAGTTTTTTTTATTTTCCCACTCTATTTCACACATCCACAGAACTGGTTTCCCTCAGAGGAAATAAAGAACTTTCATTTATAGCAGTTGCTATCACTAGTTTTCCAACACAAAGAAAAAAAGAAAATCAAGAAAAAAGAAAAACAATCCCCAAACCAACAAAAAACCCCCACCACCATCCCCACCCATATCTGGAAGAGTAATTATTACTTAATTTCTCTTCCATTCTGTTCTGGTCTTGTATTTCTTCTACAAACAAAGTGTTTGTTTATTTTTCTCATGACTATTAGTAGAATTCTTCCCTTTTCTCATTTTTCTCTTAAGATACCTGGAGAAGAAAATAATTTCATAATGTTCATCATGTTCATACATTAAGGATATGCTTATATTTATTACTGCATATCCTGGTAGATTTTATGATAAATTCTGCTGTTAATTGTTTTTCAGAACTTCCATTTTAACTCTTATTTTAAGGGATTTGTGACAAATAAAGATATTTATTTCCCCTTATTAACATTCTGAAATGAATTTTTGAAGCGCCATTCAGTAGCCTTTGATGCTTTTCTTTGTGTATTGAGTGTTTGCAGCTATATATATAGGTGCATACATATGTAAATGCATCAAAATAGTTTTGAAGGGATTTTTTTGATTGTGAAATTTTTTTAAAGCTTTCAGATTACTGCTGGTTCTTTGACAGTCTGATAAAAACAAATACTGCACATGTATAGTTTTCTGAGAAACTGCCTTTGTTTCTGAATGAGACATGGCGCAATGGAATCAAAGATCAACTCTATTCCCTCAGTTTATCTCACAGATGTAACCCTAAAACCTTCTTGCACTCGCTTGTATTTTATATGTATATACACACATACAGACATACATACGCACACATATATATATATTCTACCATGTAATTGATGTCAGTTTTGCCACACTGGTGTAAACAAAGAGTAACATACCATTTCACTACTGCAAAAACTAGTGCAAAACCATAAAAGGACATAATTTAAAATCAGTTCTCATTTGAGAAATATGTCATACTTACCCCAATTGAATCATTATGTAAAAGGAACATTTTAGTTGTGAAATTTGGTATAATGAAACTGAATAAAATGACAAAACTGACTGTTGTAATAACTAGCCTTCATTCAATATAGCCATAAGGAGTGGCTAACTGTCTTTTGCAATGAGATAGCTAAATTATGCCTCCTAAATGCAATCTAGATACAAAACTGCTCAGGACCTAAGCTCCGCAGGTGGAGCGTTTTCACAGGGACTGAATGCAAATACTGCAAACTGTGTATCATATTGAGAGTGCTCTTTGTAAAAACAAACAAAATCTGCCAGAAAGACTATGGCAGAAAACTGAAAACAGATGTAAAAAAGATAAGGAAGTAGAAAGCAAAGGACTGCTGAGAAAAAACTAAGAGTACTGCAGGTAAAACAAAGGTACAAATACTGAGCAACACACTGTCTCTTTTTTTTTTTTAATTTTTCTTGTTTGCTAGGAAATTTATTTTGTAAGTAGAAGAGAAAGCATTTAAGAAATACTGATGCTATTATCAATTCACACTCCTGTTTAAATAGCCAATAAGTAGTCGAATATTTGTTTATCATGGATAAAACACTTAATGGTACTACTATCTAAAGGAATATAACTTTTTCATCCCCAAAGTAATATTCTAAGATCAATTACAAGCAAATATAAAACTGTTGTAGTCACCTTGGAAGGCTACTGAAAACAAAAATTGAAACCAATCATATAAGATTTGTGGGAAATATAGAACAGAGGAAGTGGTTCAAGCAGTAAGATCAATATTGTACTTCTGATCTGCATTTATCAGAATGAATGTGTTAGAGAGAAAAAAAATACACCCTTGCATACTACATTGCCAAATACAAACACATAACAAATAGAACATATACTGCACTGCATTAAGAACTGGATTACGGATGGAAGAAAAGCTGAAATAAAATTAGCAAATGTTAAGAAAAATCTCCATTCAATGATTTGCAACACTGAGATTATCATAATTACTATTAGTGTGTGTGGAAATATTCTTACACTCTGGTAGTAAATAGCTGACTTCACATTAGGGTTCTAATATGCTGTCTACATTAGGATTCTAGACCATTTTAGACTATTCTAGATTGTTTTCAGGATAGCCTTGTTCATTGTCAATGTCTTTATTTTAGTGCTGTATCATAAGACTGGGTGTAGTTCCATCTTTGCTATGATAAGGATATAAAAGACCTATAGAGCAGTTCTATGAATCCAGTTGAGGCCCCCAGGTCTTAATGTAACCCATAATTTAAAATACTGAATCAAAAGATGTCACTTTTGTAAAGGCAATGAATGAATGCTACAAAGAGAGAGATTAAATGTGAAGGTTTTACTGGGTAGCAGATTTGAGGGGGAAAATAAGCACTGTAACATTCTCAATTTCCTACCTAGCAAAGCTGAGAATAAGTATGTGAAATATTATTAAGAAACAAAATTAGTCAAAAAGTAGGAATGAAGGATATTAAGAACGTGCAAGCATCAAATAAATTACCTAAATTTACATGAAATCCAGCTCTAGCAATGAAGTATGAGCATAATAACTTAGTGTCAGAACCTTTGAAATCTCATCTGCAAATGAGGTTTCTTTTCTGCAGGTTAGTCTCTGAGATGCAAAAGTAGGAATAAATGAATACAGAATCTTTACATTAAATGGCAAAAATGTACCTATGCTTACTTTAGCTGTCTGTAATGTCAAACATGATCATAGTAGTGAAAGAAATCTACATATCAATATATTATCGAAAAAAGAGATTTGGTTATTATTCAAGAAAGTTAATTAACCTGTCAAGATGACCTCAGCTAAGGAGGAACGAATTATTTGCTGGAATTTCTTTCTTCTTTGAAATGAACAGGGCTTTCATTTCTTATAAGGATATATTTTTTTTTTACATCCTCTTGTTCACAAACAACATCTTCTGTAGAAAACCACAGTATTGAAATGACACTGGCACAGCCCTCAACAAAACAGGTTTTGGGGTCTTCCTCCTGCTAGTTTCAGAAGATCCCTACCTTGCCAGCTGTTCAAGCTGTACTAAAACTGTTCAGGATGAATGGTAACGTTCTTTTAAATATTTTTAAATCCATGGCCCACAGAGGGAAGTTCTCTGCTGAATTCCTTGAAATGGCTGAATAATTCTTTAAGGATGAAACATCATATACCTCATTTGAAAGTCTAGTTATTATTATTATGCAGTAGTATTAAAGAACAAAGAGAAGCATCTGGCTAACTCCAGATATATTAATTCAGTATCACTGGAGATACAGATTCCCTTTTAGATGAAAAACCGTGAGTTAAAAAAAACATAAAAACAGTGAAGAGAAACAAGTTAGTTGCTTGTATGTTTTCCCAAAAGTTTTGAGGATTAAAATAGTGGCAGAAAGGCTACACTTCAGAGGATACATAGCCACAGAAACTTTTCAGTGACTGAAAGCCAATTGGAAAATATAAATAGTACAATTCCTTTGTTCTTACCTGGTAGAAATGTAAAGGTACACTCACTCCTGAGCATGCATACCTTCCTCTCAGATAAAAGAAGTGAAAGATAACTTCCCAGCTCTACTGTTCTACCTTGCCCTTCCAAATACACAAATTGCATATAATGTAAATATGTATGCATTTCAGTTCCTGATTTAATTGACCTACAAAATACATAAAATTAATATTCTTCCATACCTTCTAATTTGATTATCTAACCTCTCCACTGGTGCTTTCATTCACTAATGTACACACATCTTATAAACAGGTCTTGTGAAAAAAACTTTTCATCTCTTACCACGTTCTCTTTCAGTTACAAATTGACTGGAGGTGCTCAATAGAAGCTCCTCACCTGTCCCACACACCTCTCCACAGCACTGATTGATTTGCACTGATTGATTTATGCACTACATATTCTTCACTGTCAGCTTACAAGGTTGCTCTGTCCCAACTGGTATGTCTGCTACGCTTTTTACCCCATTGCCAGCATTACTCTGTACAGAACTGTTAGATAATTGTTTTCTCATATGTCATCATTTTTTCTTTGTGAGTAGCAGGCTGTCACCAATGACTCATCAGTGTTTGGAATTAGTATTTTTGTGTGAAAAAAGGAAGAGAGAGTTGAGTAAAACGGGTAAATTTTCCTCAGCTAGCAAGTCACAGGTGGTGTCTACATTAGCATTTTAGTTCAGATCCTCCTTGTAATTCTTAAATGTGCTGAGGGGCTTTGCTATGAACAAATTAGCTTCCTTTCAGAGGAATCACATTGAGAAGCTCAGTTCTAGGTGCACAAAACCAGTGTTCTATCTCCTTTTGGAGACAAAGGGGTCAAAATTGTTGACAGGTCCTTTTGACAACTTAGAACCATATAAGTAATGACGACATTTAGCCCAAAGGACTAGACTAGATACCGTCCAAGGAAAATTCTCTGAACCATATGTAATGCAGATATAGAGAATTCAGAACCAATTGTCTCATGATCTGCTCCTTTCTGCTGCTTTGTCTGCAAACAAAGACACAATACACGAGGTTTACTGTTTCTCTTAGGAGAAAATATGAAAGGTACTCCTGATACTATTATATGGCAAGTATGAACAAATGCTGACATTTAATGCTCATTTGAACCCAATTACCTTTTTTTTCTGCTACCTGTTTATTGAAAACTTCTCTAGTATTATTCATCTATTGAAAACACACCTCCATATGTCTTATTGACCAAGTAAACTCCAGTCTTGATTTTTGCATTTTAATTCATATGGATACTTAGCATTTTATAAAGGTGTGTTTAGTTCTTTGAGTGAACTAAATATAACATAATTTAATAACATCAAGATTGACAACAAAATATGAGAGCTTACAGATTTTTTAAAAAATTAATCATATTTCATTGTTTATCTTAATTTCAGATTTAATACTAACTTGCAGAACTTAACACACCTGTCATTCCAGCAATTGCTGATTCTTCCTAGGACATACGTAGGAAATTACAGAAATGAATATTGTTAAATGAGAGAGACAGATCTGTTTTATCAATATGTTTGGATGTCAGGAGGAATTGAGAATGAAGAAGGAATTAAGAAATGAGAGTGAAGTGTAGTCCAGCTGACTTGAAGATGATGGATTTAGACTTAAAGAAATGTGAAATATCGGAGTAAGCTCACCGATCAATCAACAAAAAAGTTTACATTAGATATCTTTCCTCTAATGAGTTTGACGGTTGAAAAGAATCTTTTTTCCCAGTTTTCACGTGGTTTTCATTGATATGATGTCTAAATATCTTCTAAAATTACTTTCAGTTCTGCAACTAACACAACTGAGAGAAACTCAATAAAATTAGATACGCCCAAAGAGAAGTATGAAACTTTGTACATTACATTAACAATAAGCAAGGTCCTAGAAAGAAATCAAAATGCTTTGGAATAATCTAAGAAAACAGCTGCTGCTTTTAAGTATAAGAATTGAATTCAAGAGAAACGCTTTTCAAAGCACACTATTTTTGTTTCTTAGCTTTACTTTGTTTGGGTTTTTTAAACCAGTTTTTTTGAAACAGTAACAAAAATAAAACAGTAAACATTTTTACAATACTAACAAATGACCTCAAGAAAATTCATTTCAGCACATACTGATCTCCACCACATCAACTTCTGCCACAATCACTTTAAAAATTGTGCTTCTTTCTGGAAACATCTATGTATTTCCTCCTTGCAAGCTACATTAGCATAAAAAAAAAAAAAAAAAAAAAAAGTCCTGATCCTCAAATCATGATGTTGTAAAAGTAATGATCTTCTGATAGTACTTCTCCTTTGAGTTAATAAAAAGTCTGAAATTTGTGCTAATGAGGAAAGGGAAGAAAATCTCAGCATTAGAGAAATCTTCTGAAATGTTAAGAAAACGTAGTCATCATTCTTCTATCAGTTAAAAAATCTGAAAGTACTATGGATTTAATGAAGTAGACCCTATTTATTTCCAATCTAGGAAATGCTTCATTTAATAAATAGCTAATTACAGGCATTAAAATAAAATAAAAAAACCCTCAAAACTTTTTTATATTTATGAAAATATATGTTTCAATGATTGTTGTTACTCATGTCAGTAAATTAAAGCAAATAAAATTAATGTCATAAATAATATGAATATGCTAATTATTCATATAAGCAGGAACAGAACAATTAATTTCTTCATTAAATATTTAAATATTTTTCCCTAAGGAAAGTGTATTAAAAATACACATATTTGTCAGTCTCTTCTTATGAATAGGTTATTCAATAGAAATCTATTGTATGTTTCTGAATGCATTCTCAGTAGTTTAGCAAATGACACCAAGTTGCAGGGGAGTGTTGATCTGCTGGAGGGCAGGAAGGCTCTGCAGAGGGATCTGGACAGGCTGGACTGATGGGCCAAAGCCAGCTGTATGAGGTTCAACAAGGAGAACTGCTGGGTCCTACACTTGGGTCACAACAGCCCCACACAGCGCTACAGGCTGGGGGCAGAGGGGCTGGAAAGCTGCCTGGTAGAAAAGGACCTGGGGGTGCTGGTTGATGGCTGGCTGAACACGAGCCAGCAGTG
>JAVJGI010000040.1:22113549-22155372 GCA_035590275.1 Ibycter americanus | reverse complement strand
ACACAAAATACTTGGACAAGGATATTGTTTTATCCTGTAGGATTTCATTAATGTAATCTAAATGTACTCTTAAGGTCTTTTCCAACTTAAATGATTCTATGATTCTATGAATGTTTCTCCAGGATTTATTACATAGACTTTCCTTCAGAAACTGATGTAATGTTTTCAGTACAGAAGAAGATCAAGCACAATAAATTGTAAGAGGCAGCCTTGGAGACAGAACAGTCAAGTTCTGCCTTTGACTGTTACTTCATTTGAAAAGACTAAAGTGATATTTTTCCTTATTTTTTCACCATAAAATCTTGTGAAGCATTTATTTGTTTTTTACACTTACACAACAGAATTACTTCGAGAGTTCTCTATTGTTTTGTTTTTTGGTTTTTTTTGTTTGTTTGTTTGTTTTTTCATTTTGAACACTGTTTCTTCTCACCAGCTATGGAGTACAAGAATACTGATCCAGAACTCAATCTCCCACTACACTCAATGAAAGATCAAATCAAGATCATTACATTAATATGATCACTCACACAGTATTACATAGTTGTTTAGGTATTAAAAAATAAAAAAGTGAGGTTCAGAAAGGAGGACAGTTGTGTTAAGTGTTCTAATTCTCTTTGCCATCTACTGTCTCCTAAGATTCAATAGCCATAAAGTACTGTTCTTCTCTTTGTAATAAAAGAAGCGGGAATGGAAAAAGAAAGACAAAAAAGGGCTATGAAAACTATCAACATATTCTGACACTATTACGGCTGTCATTAAAATAATGCATTACTGTCTACAATGTTACGGAATTTTATTTGTGCTGTAATACAGTTTGGATTTTAGCCAGTATTTTTTGTGATTTAAAGCTTACCTACGTTCTAGCTCTCTTCTATATCTAATTAGGTTCAACACTAACTAGTTTTGGGTTCTGTTGCTGATACTTACATTCTTATTTATTCTACCTTTCATAAATTTTTCAAATTATGCATAAATGGAATTAAAATTAAGTTAACACAATGATTACTCAGAAATGATCCTAGTAGCACTTTTGAAAAAATAACTTGTATTTTTACACAAAATACTTGGACAAGGATATTGTTTTATCCTGTAGGATTTCATTAATGTAATCTAAATGTACTCTTAAGGTCATCTTCAATGCTTAAAACAGAAATACGCTGGTAGCTACTTGAGTCCAAGCATAGCTTCATTTTTCAGCAAGTGAAAAGGCTCTAAGACTAATGATAAAAAAGTTTTGCAGCTGAGAGCAGAAAAATGTTAGAAGGTGAAATTTAATTTTTTTTCTTACTATTTTTCAGTGATAGAAAACAAACACCAGAATTTATTCAGAAGTTGCACAAAAATGTAGTTCTTGAATCATTACAATACCGGCTCTGTAGATTTTCTTGCTGTATTTTATGTCCTTTCTCCCACAATCTACCATTTCTTTCATTTCCTCTACTTTCTCCACCTTCTGACAACACTTTCTTTCTCAACCTTCTTAAAAAAAAAAAATCTGACTTCTGATTTGTCATTAGCTCAACCCATCTCTCTAAGTCCCAAATTACTTGTTGAAGAGACAAGAATTGAACAGTTAGTCTAAATCTTTCCAGAAAGCTTACTCCTGCACAGTGATGCAGCACACTAGGCAGTGCTGCTGCAAGAGAAATTAGGTAGCTGTTACCCTGTCTCTTTTATAAATTTGATCTATCACTAGCTTTCTTTTTTTTTTTTTTTTAATAAAAAAGAGCTATACATGAATTTTTATGCTATATATGATGTATACTGCCTTTACTACATTCTATTTCTGTAAGTAAAATTTTATTCATGCTCTCTTCAACAATTTGCCATAATTTAAGCTTTGAAGATATATATTTGAAGATTTATTCTAGTCCTATTGGTCTGATATAAAAGATATCTTTTAGATTACTGTTTTCCCCTCTTGTCATGTGGTTGTTTTAACATGTTGTATTAATAGTTTATTGTTACTGGACATCACGGTATATGAACTTAATAGTAATGAATCTCTTCTGAGGAGTAAAAAAAGCTCTGTTTCACCTGAAAATTAATTACTTTACTGTCTTCTTTTAAGTTTGAAGTAGAGATTATGCAACCTCTTACTATTATTCAGTTTATATTACATTTTTATTACTACAGGCAAATGTAAGAGAAATTAAATTCTGTGTTGATCTGCACTTGGCATAAAGCTATTTTGGCAAAATTCTTAAATGCAAGTATTTTTCCAGGGTGCTATTCACAGCTAGCAGACAATTTGGCTGGTTTTAGATTAATATTTCTGTGATGAAAATTTTCACATATCTCCAAAACTCAATAGCTGCAAACTTTGTAGACAAACCAGTAAAAATGGGAAAAAAAAGAAAAAAGGGCATAACATTTTGATTACACACATATTATGGTGTCCCAAAACTTTTAGATTTAAAACACTCTATTTTACCATTTCTGACAACTTACAAGTAAAAGAAAATGAAACATGAAGATCTTTTCTTTTTTTCCCTCCCTACTAAATGGTTTTCATTGTAAAAGTGAAACATAAACAAAGCCTGTCTGTTCCCCTCAGCTGTATGTCAGGAAACATTCCAGGCTCAGACTTGTAGCTTGATAAGCAACACTTTTGCTCATTCTGCAGTCATTCATATTAAATTTAAGTGAATATTTTGCACCACATATTGCTGTATTACAGAAGGAAACTTATTTCAGATGGCAAGTAGTCTAAAAAGGGAAACCGCAGTCTACACAAAGAGATATTGCAACAAACCCCTATATTTAATGTATATACTAGTTTAGATTCTTCTGAAAGCCTCAGTTTCTAGATACTCTTTTATAGTCTCACGCCCCCACAAATGACAAGGTACAATACAACTTTCATATTGCATTCTAAAATCAGAATGCTATCATAGATTTCATTCAAACTGAAACTAAAATTTTAATTACATATAGAGTTAAAATCAATGTCTCTACTGTTAATATAATAACCCAGATCAAGTTACACAAGATAATAATCAAAATGAATTAAAAAGTCCTGAAAATGTTTCACTGAGATCACAAGTTCATTTTATTCATAACTTATTCAGGAACTGATGTCTGTGTATTTAAATAAGTGGAGATGCCTAAACACGTAAAACTAAAGGGTGTCAAATTATATAGCTTCTGGATAGTGATTTTTCTCTCAGAAATAAGTCTACAGTGCTCCTGTCAAAGGTTCCACAATTATTATTCTTTTTCTGTATCTTTTGCAAGTGTACAGATTAGTTCTATAACATAACCACTGAGTTCAGGTGGACTATGCAGATATTTTGCTGCAGATATGTATTAAAGTTGACACGTATGGAATCAATCAGTCCTGCTGTTTATGTATAGGTCTACTTTAGAGATATAAGCAGCAATTCAGTAACAAGTTTTTACATGCTGAGAAGATATTGAAAAAGGGATTCAGTCTGTGGAAAGGTAACTATAGTTATAATTTGATAAGAAAAACAACCCAGACATACACCTTTTTAAAATGCAGAACTCTTTTCAATGTCTGTGCTAACAGAAGGAGACAAGCTGATTCATTTTGCTTACTTTTGTCTGCTAGAGAGAAAGAAAATAGCCAAGCCATGACAGTAGTAGCCATACCTAAACATCTGGTCTCAATTCCTCTCCAGAGTCCAGAAGACAGACATTCCCTCACTGCAGAGCCAACTAGCATGTATCCTGAGTCACAAGTAAAAATAGCTGTAGATCCATATGTGATTTGAGTTCCAATCTTATTCCCATTTGGAGGTGTAGGAAGTTCTCCACATGAAATAACTTTATGGCAAAATCAAAACAAAACAGAAATGTACAGCTGAGTATCACAAACACACATACAATAATATTTACTAACCAGTCAACCACATAAATAAGTTTCACAGCTTGAAGTACTTTGCTTTGTAGGAAAAAATAGAATAAAACCTGCATACAAAGACTGTTACTTCCCCAGAAATTATACTTAAGAAAGGAGGGGGGAGACCAACTAAAATTCTCTGTAAAGCTAAAAAAACCCACAATTCAGAGCATTATAAATTGCTAATTACTTTGGGTTTATCAATGACTTTTTCTTTAATATTGGAATATCACAATTGTTGCCATTTTAAAAAATATCTTTATATTTCCTTAGGAAAACGTCATGTTTATCTTCTAGTTCATAATGAAATGCTTACCCTAGTATTCACACAATATGTTTTATAACGAGTGAACGATGTGTGTGGAATTCCTTGCTATTCATTTGCAATTCCACGCAACTTTTCATTCAAAATAATAATTCTTCTTTAATAACTTTATTTTAAGAATTAGTTAAAAGGACTTTACTGTTAGTAAATAAGATGGTGGATTATCGAAATGTGAAAGAAGCTAGTGCACTTTATGCAAAAAAAGAAAGTAATTGGTAATATTGTAAACAAAACTTTCCAAAACATAGTGAAAAATGTTTGTCTTTTAAAGAAGAAAGGTTTACAAATATATATAGTATGTAAAATATCTATATACAGAGAGAGAGAGATATGCAGACATATACACAATGCTTTTAACACTAGCAGAGGTGAAATATGGCAATTAGGTTTTACAAATCCTCTAAACTATATATTAAAGTTCCAGAAGGTTATAAAGAATTCAAAATTAAGTTTTATTTCCAATATAATTAATCTGTCTTTGGAATTGCATTTTTCTAGACTATACAGCATTCCTGACCTAGAAAAATATATAGGACAATATTCTTTATTACTTAGTTGTACCTTCATGGATTTAGGGACCTTTAAAATCCAGAAGTGTGCTTACAGGTATTTCCTTGTTACTAAACCTAATGGATTGTATTTGTAAATAGCAGCCTGCAGGATAGCCAGAAATTGCAGCCAGGAACACTTTTTATAATTAACTGATTCCAATATTTAACTAGTTAATTTCTAATTCAGCCAAATAAGATATTTTTATCTGAAGCCTATACAGCAGATGCAGATACAGCAAGTACTCACTTTGGCAGTAGGGCCGCTCATTTCTCCAACTCCAGGTGCCATTAGCAAGACACTCGATAGATGCTGGTCCCAAACCATAATACCCTGGATCACAGCTGAAAACTACTTTTGTTTTATACTCGTAATGTGAACCATTCACTATTCTCCATCTTCCATGTTCCAGTGTGAAAGAATTGATGCTCGGACACGTAACAACTTCCAAAATAACAAAAACACATAGTTATTTGTGGCTTAGTACAGGCAAATGAGGAAAATCTGTACAATTATTAATTCAGAAATGTATTTTAAACACAGTGACATAATATTTGAAGAGTAAGGCTTTATTTGAAATTGCCTGGTTAGCAAGTACAAGTTCTGTCATTTAATTAATAATGATCAAGGGCCCAGACAGAGCAGTGATTGTGTATGCAGAGCTAGGCAACTGGTGGAGAGACAGAGAATCTGTATCACAGTTGAATTCACTGTAGATTGATAGTAATGGAACTATTGTGACACTTTACATCAAACATCAGAATCTTTACTAAAATGTTAGCTAAATTTCAATATAGGAATTATTTTTCTACCAAGGTAAATTCTGTGAGATCTTGAAGACTCATTTGGAGAGTCTGCACATTGGTGGCAGGTAAAATAATGTCCATATCCAAGGTGGTTTTTCAGCAGCTACACATTTTTATCTCATTTTTATGTGTTCTTCCTCCAAAAAACCAAATATGTTCCACAACTCTATCAGACAAAGGTTAATAAGCATTACAATTTTTCCCATAATCAAAAGGCACAGAGGAAAATCTTTGCTGATACTACTTTCTCTGTCTCCATTTGGATTGGTTCTTTAGATAGAGGAAGAGACATGAGGGAATACAATTTACAAGAACAAGAAAAAGAAACAAAAGGAAAAAGGGAAAATCCTTGAAAATTATTCTACGGTATGTTTTCTTTCCTTTCCAAAATTCATTGGGTGAGATAATCCAAATCTTAATGTGCATCAGACACTCTGACATTTCTGTACCAGTCTTACAATCACCTGGGTTTTCATACCCCATTAATAACTGATGGTATCCACTTCTCTTTGAGACTGAATATGCACTTGCTCTTCAGTGATGTTCCCCCAAGTTTAGATTGTGTAGGATTATAATGATGGGCTGAATATAAATATCCCAAAGTACCAAAGACTCTGCAATTCTAGACAGTAAATAGGGTTTGTTAACAGTATATGAACTGTGCAGCTCTCACTGATGAGATGGCTTTTGCATAAACCTCTGCAGCCATTAATTTCGATACAGCTGTAAATTAATTATGAGTGAATGTATGCTATATGTAATATATTTCTTCTGCTGTCACAGAATGTTTCAACATGTATCTGAGATATATACATTTCAAATATGAGTTTTGCAATAATTTAATACCAGATATTATTCATAAATTAGTTAACTGAAGGTGAAAGTTTAAGTAATGTGAAGATTTGTGCCTTGCCTAAAAAACCAAAATGTACAGCCAGGTTCTTACTCGCTGTGGGGTTTTTACATGTTACTTACCTACACAGCGAGGTGTTTTATTGTGATTGCTCCAGGTACCATCCGGCTGGCAGACTGCAGTAGTAAGTTCCTTGGCTGATAGTCTATATCCATCATTGCAAAAATAAGTAACGCGGGTGCCAACTAAATAATCTGTAGTTAATATCCCACCATTTAATGGAGCTTTAGGAATGCCACAAGATATTGCTGAGTAAAAAGAAAGACATAGTTATTTTGTATCTTCTTCACTATAAGCTTCCACTCATCTCAAAGGGTTTATGCATTAAAACAACAGTCTTAAATTGACAAAAATGACTTTTTAACTTAATAATGTGTGTTTAAGCGTACAAATAAATTCCCTTAAAATTTTAGGAAATTAAACCTCAGAAAGTTTTGTCTTTTGGTGGAGGAGGTTAAAAATAAGAACAATGGTTCATAGTGCAGCTATCGAAGATACAGAAGACAATCAAAGAGGGAATAAAGAATATCTGGGAAAAATATGATCAGCATGGTTGAATGAGTAAAACACTAGTCCAAGATATCAGGAATCTAGTTTGTACTTCAGGTTTCTTCCATCAGATGCACTCTGTGACCTCTGGCAAAGCACTAAAATTAACTTTCAACATTCTATTTTTCCTCCTGCAAAGCAGAAAGAAAATACCCTTTAAAAAATATTGAACCATAGAATCACAGAATCATTTAGATTAGAAGAGACATTAAAGATCATCTAGTGTCCAACCCATCAGCCAAGGGCAGGGACACCTTCGACTAGAACAGGCTGCTCAAAGCCCCAGCCAACCTGGCCTTCAACACTTCCAGGGACTGGGTACCCACAACTTCTCTGGGAAACCTGTTCCAGTGTCTCACCACTGTCATGGTGAAAAATTTCTTCCTTGTATCTAATCTAAATCTATCTTCCTTCAGTTTAAAGCCATTCCCCCTTGTCCAATCACTACAGGCCCTTGTAAAAAGTCCATCTCCAGATTTTTTTGTAGGCCCCCTTGAGGTACTGGAAGGCTGCTATAAGGTCTCCCCAGAGCCTTCTCTTCTTCGCACTGAACAATCCCAACTTTCTCAGCCTGTCTTCACAGGAGAGGTGCTCCAGCCCTCTGGTCATCTTTGTGGCCCTCCTCTGGACTCACTCCAACAGGTCCATGCCCTTCTTATGTTGCAGGCTCCAGAGCTGAATGTAGTACTCCAGGTGGGATCTCACAAGAGCAGAGTAGAGGGCCTCCTTTAGCCTGCTGGCCATACTTCTTTTGATGCAGCCCAGAATATGTTTGGTTTTCTGGGCTACAAGCACACATCACCAGCTCATGCTGAACTTGTCATCCACCAGCACCTACAAGCCCTTCTCCTCAGGGTTGCTCTCAGTCCATTCTCTGCCCAGCCTGTATTGATGCTATGGGTTGCTGTGACCCAGGTGCAGGACCTTGCACTTGGACTTGTTGAATTTAACGAAGTTTGCATGTGCTCACTTCTCAAGCCTGTCACAGTCCCTCTGAATGACATCCCTTCCCTCCAGCATGTCGACCATACCACTCAGCTTAGTGTCATTGCAGACTTGCTGAGGCTGCACTCCTTCCCACTGTCCATGTTGCTGACAAAGATGTTGAACAGTGCCAGTCCCAATACCAACGCCTGAGGAATGCCACTTGCCACTGGTCTCCACTTGGACATCGAGTCATCGACTACAACTCTTTCAGTGTGACCATCCAGCCAATTCCTTATCCACCGAGTGGTTTATCCATCAAATCTATGTCTCTCCAGTTTAGAGACAAGGATGTCATGCGTGTAAAATGTTTTGCAGAAGTCCTGGTAGATGATGCCCGTTGCTCCTCCCTCATCCATGAACACTAACCCTGTTGTAGAAGGCCCTCAAATTTGTCATGCATAATTTGCTTTTAGTGATGCCATATTGGCTGTCCAATCACCTCCTTATTTTCCATATGACTTAGAATAGTTTCCAGGAGAATCTGCTCCATGATCTTGCTGGGCACAGAGGTGAGACTGACTGGCCTGTAGTTCCCCACATCTTCCTTTTTCCCCTTTTAAAAATGGCAGTTATGATTCCTCTTTGCCTGTCGGTAGGAACTTCACCAGCCTGTCACAACTTCTCAAATATGTTGGAAAGTGGAATAGCAACTTCATCTGCCAGTTCCCTCAAGACCCGTGGATATATCTCATCAGGTCCTGTGGACTTGTGTATCTTCAGGTTCCTTAAATGGTCTCAAACTGGATCTTATCCTACAGTGGGCAGTCCTTCATTCTCCTAGTCTCTACCTTTGCCTTCTGTGACTTGGGCAGTGTGGCTGGAGTACTCGTCAATGAACACTGAGGCGAAAGTCATTGGGTACCTCAGGCTTCTCCATGTCCCTGGTAACCAGGTCTCCTGTTTCCTTCCAGAGAGCGACCACATTTTCCCTAGTCTTCATTTTATCACAAACATAAGTCTAGAAGCTTTTCTTGTTGCACTTGACATCTCTGGCCAGATTTAATTCTATCAGGACTTTGGTTTTCCTAACCTGATCCCTGGCTGCTTGACTTCCTAGGCTACGTTCCACCCTCTGCAGGCTTCCTTTTAGTGTTTGTGATTATCCAGTAGCTCCTTGTTCATCCATTCAGGCCTTCTGGCTTTTTTGCCCAACTTCCTCTTTGTTGGAACACATCACTCCTGAGCTTGGAGGAGGTGATCCTTAAATATTAAGCAGTTTTCTCAGGCCCCTCTTCCCTTCCATGCCTTTATCCCATGGTACTCTTATCAATCAGATCCCTGAAGAGGCCAAAGTCTGGTCTTCTGAAGTCCAGGGTAGCTAGATTGCTGTGCGCCCTTACCATTGCCCTAAGGATCTTGAACTCCACCATTCTGTGGTCACTGCAGCCAAGGCTGCCCTTGAGCTTCACATTCCCCACCAGCCCCTCCTTGTTGGTGAGATCAAGGTCCAGGATGGCACCTCTCCTTGTTGGCTCCTCTAACACTTGGAGAAAGAAGTTGGAAATTGGCAAATGACAGTGTAAGCCTTTTTTTTTTTTTTTTTTTTTTTAATTATTGCGCCGAAAGGGAACATCTGGCTTTAAATAATACTCTGTCTGTTTTGGGAATAAAATCAAAATTAAACCTTTTCCACATTTTAACACCATACTTATAATGCAGGTCAGATTGGGAAAAAAAAGGGCTTAGACACTTAACACTTACTTTACTTTGAAGTGGAATCTTGAGCCCTAAGAAAGCACTTTTCCTGCCCATACAGATATGAAAACCTACGCCTCTCAGACTATGTATAAATACTTGATAAAAACCAGTAATCTATTTTTGCCCCTATTTTGAGCTTATCTGATATAAGACAGATCTGCTTCATAAGCAATATAACAACAGTGTGGCACTGTAGCAAAGCTAATAATCACAGCTGAAGCACAAGGTAAAGCACTAATGGTATCACAGCTTGCAGAGCAGAGGAGATTGGATCAATGTTAAAATATGCTTGAATTGCTGTAAAAAGAAACTGCATAAGACATGTAAATTTTTTTAAAAGGGACACATTACTGAAAAGATCACAGAAAGCTATTATTAATTTGTTCATCACCTCAACTGGGCAACTATAAAAACATTTATCTTACGGTTATCACATTGTCTACTGGCAGCTAGTAGTGGTCGTCAAGAAGAGAGAGAAACAAGAGAGAAACACATGTTTAGAAGAAAATAAGAAAACTGATTAGGAGACAGTGAAGGCCCCAAGAGAGTCACTGAATTCCATTTTCCAGAGGGTATGAGGACATTATCCCAGAGGTTACATGACAAGTTAACTAAATGAGAAGTTCTATCATCCACTTTAGACTAAACATCTGACAAAGCTGTATTATTTCACCTGATACCACTGAAGAAAGAGTCTCCATGACACTAAAATGAAAACATATGACCAAGTTGGTGTTTATTATATCTCAAATTCCTCAGTAGCTTGGGTTGCAGTAGCAAACATCAGTCAGACCTATTTGTGCAAAGAGGAGGATAACCAAAAGCTGGTATAACCAAGGCATAATCAAATAACACTGTTTATTGACTAACTGGCCAAACTAACTTTTTCCTTCAAAAGCACATGTCAATGATAAAAAGAAATTTTAGATGATAATGGAGTTTCCAGAACTAAATCCACTGCCAGATACATCAGGGGCAGCATTCAGCAGGGTATAAAAACTAATACCCACCTGCAGAAGACTTGTAACATGTTAACAGCTGTCGCTTATGATCCTGCATACCAACAAATGCTATAGCAATATTTGTTTACATACTGCAAATTCTGTCTTTTAGCAATCAGCAAAATATATATCAAATATTTTATAGATACAAGCTGAAATGTTTTATATCTACCATTGAGATGAATTACTCCAGTATTAAAAACTCTCCATTAGTGACTTGATACATTTTGAGTCATATTATTCATGTTAACAGAATAAATCTTATTGCACAAGAAAAATATATCCTTCTCTTAACCGCACATTTTTTTTTAAAAAATTTCATCCCAAGACACCAAATCCATGATAACAGACTTTTACATAAACAGCAGGGTGTGGTGGATTGACCTTGGCTGGACACCAGGTGCCCACCAAGCCGTTCTATCACTTCCCTCCTCAGCAGAACAGGGCAGGAGAGAATAAGATGGAAAAAAACCCAACTTGTGCATCAAGATAAAGGCAGTTTAATGAAGCAATAGCAAAAGCTGTGCACACAGAAGCAAAGGAAAACAAAAGATGTTATTCTCTACTTCCCATCAGCAGGTGATGTTCGGCCACTTCCCAGGAAGCAGGGCTTCAGTACGTGTAGCGATGCTCCAGAAGACAAACATCATAAATAATGAATTCCCCTCCCTCCTCCTCCTTTCTCTTAGTTTTTCTAGCTGATCAGACATCATATGGTATGGAATCTCCCCTTGGTCACTTTGGGTCAGCTGTCCTGGCTATGTCCCGTCCCAAGATCTTGCCCACGCCCAGCCTACTGGTGAGAGGGCAGGAGGCAGGTTGGAGAGACAGCTTCGACGCTGTACAAGCACTGCTCAGAGGTAGCCACAACACTGGTGTGTTATCACCAATACAATATCTAGCTACCAAGACAAAGCGCAGCGCTGTGAGGGCTGCTGTGGGGCTCAGCCAGACCCAACACACAGAGCTCCCAAGGAATGACTCAACGACATTTTTAGTTTACAGCAGTTAGGAGCCGAATTTTACATATGTGGAAACTTGAACAGCAATTTAGCTTTTAGTTAAGGGACAAAATGTGAAAAGATCAAGACAAGTTATTGCTGCATCTAACAACTTGACAGGAAAAACATGACAAATACGGAACATCCAAAGCCCAGAAAACACGTCTGTCACAGAATTTTTGGTCATTATATGTCAGCTTCAGCAACACTGCAAATCAACATCACAATTATAAATGCAAATGAACATTAAAATCCATTCTTTGTTCACAAACATCAGAACACAGCCTTTGGAAGACCTTTATTAGTTCTCAAGGACGACCAGCACATTCTAAAGACTTATCTGAAACTTCAGAAATTATTATTAGACCAGAATGAATTCTTCTGGATATAGTGTTATGTTTTAAACTTCACTTACTTAACGTCTCTACCTAGAAATCCTGTAAAAGCATTTGCCTGTAATCCATATATGATATTATAAAATAGTAATACTGATTTCTGATGAGGCCTGTGTGAGACAACGTTTATTTCCAAGAGAAATATTCCATAATTAAAACCAATCACGTAATTCTAGGATAAATATTAAAATGTAAAAAATAACTGGGAGAAAACCAAATGTTTTAAAACACTTTGAATCTTCTGAGATATACAATCAGTTTTAAATACACAACCACTTCTATGAATTCATGTTAATTCTCGTATTCAGATATATCATTGTAAACCTATTAATTCTTTCAAAATTTATCGAAATCAGACCTCATAATTTAATTAACCATGGGAATCTTTTATTGACTTGTGATGAGAGGCTTAACATCATTAAAACTGAGAATGATACATGGATGACAACACTTTCACATCATGATTTCTTTAATCCATGCCTATATAAACAGAATAGTTAATATCTAAAAGTTAGAACAGTAGAAGTTTGTAATTAATTTTTATTATTGTTACCATTATACTAATAGAATATTAGATTTTGAAGCAGTTTCCTTTTACTTCTTTTCATGTCAGAGGAAGGGTGCTTTTGCATTAACTTTGAAACAGGTTTCAGGTAACTGCTGAAGTCTGGCTTGAGGCATTTCTTTTTTATTCCTAACTACTACATTGAGTCTCTTCTACTGAGATACGTTTAGTTCTATAAATAATGTAAAAAAGCTTTCACCCAAGGTTAAAGCATGTCTCTGGATTTTTCAGATTCTGTCAGTCCTTTAGTGTAAGTGATTTGAAGAATGGCTTGTATTATCTATTTAGAGTTTGAGAGATCGGTATTTTTATTCATATAGGTATAAGAATGAGAATGTTAAAAAGTAATCTAACATTAGGCATAAACTTGGAAAAAAAAGCTGCAGTGGCAAAGGCTACTGTCATTCATTAGTTACAGGAGAGAATTCAGAAGTGGTAATAATGGTACAGATACAAAATGAAAAATGCAAAGAGAATACATTAGTTTAAATACAGTCATGAAATATTCTGCTGGCAGTAGAAAATGATTGCCAAGAAACGGACTTAGTATTGCTAAAGAAAGACCCAAACCACTAGCTCTGTTGATTGTAGAGGTATCATTAAAGAATCCATAAATTTTAAGGCCTTAGATTTCTCATTTCCTATAGGATGATGCCAGTATCTACTACTGTGATTTGACTGGTAATCTTCATTTAGGAGACAGGAAACAAATAGATTAAAATAAGATGCAATATTTTTACAGAAAATGCAAAATTCTTTTCCTTAACTTACACTGCTATTAAAAACAAACAAAAAAACCCTAATGCCTTTTTTTTCTGTGTTAAATAATCATCTGTGGTAATCCTACCTTCAGATGTGTGAAAAAACTGATTAAAATGGCTAGGCTAGTTATGGTATAAATGACAGAGAATGTGAAGTAGAACGTAAGATTATGATGTCATCTGATATCACCTGGCAAAATAGTTGGTAAATTCTGACTGACAGTTATAATAGTTGTTAAAACAATGCTCGCCCTCTATATCATGAAGTTTAAAAAACACTAGCTCGTACTTAGGAGTTAGAACTACTTTGTGGTGAAGCTGTACTGCTTCGTAGCAGGGGGAATGGCAAAGCCCTTGTGTCTTGTAAATATCATCTGTGAAAGAACATGAGGGCTATTTACTGATGGTGTTCGCAACTTTTTGATGCAAGAGATCTTATCGTAAATCTTCTGTATCATCCGGTATGGGGGATAATTTTCACCTCAGAAAACAACAGGAAGCTTAGATATATGACTGATGTATGGAAACAGCTTATTCCTCTGGGGTTTTGCAATAATAATGTGTCTTTAAATTGAACCTGAGGAGTTTGCTGTTGGAAGTTGCAGCTACATGTCATGGCCATAAATCACTTTCCACACACAAGGACTTGCTGGAAGAATTGAATGAAGTTCGTATCATGTATCAAAGCTAGCCCTCATTAAATGCATAATTATAATTAAATGTTATTCAATTAATACATACAATACATAATTTTCAATATGCTAACTATTGGCACCAACAGTCTTTGTACTTGTTCAGACACCATGAGATCACTAAGCACTTAACTCCACTTGTTCCTAAAGCATTGTCTGAGTATTGCATCTATTTCCATTACTGAGCTCAGTATGTCGAAAATAATCATCTGCTATTTGAATTTGGTAAGTTGTTTTTGGTTTGGTTGTTGGGGTTTTGTTTTGTTTTTCATTACACACTGTTTGATACACCTAATTAACAGTCTCATCAAGTTCTACGAATAACTGTCACGAAAGCAGTCCTTAGATACCTGTTGAGGAGAAAAAACTAAAGAATTATATGTAGCAAATGCACTGCCTGTACTTTTCTTTTTGGAGGACTTTCACATTTTTGAATTACAGGCACACTTTTTATATATTGAGAGAAATTTATCAAAAAGCTTTGAAAATGAGATTGTTTCACCTTTGACAAAGGTTAGGTTGTTTTGCTTTAGAAACATACCGTTCACAGACGTTTTGTCAAAAAAAACCTCATGGGAAATTATCATGAAACATTCCTATAGCATTTATCTCCACCAGTCAACAGGAACAAAACATACACATTTTGAATAAACATGTCTGCAAATATTCATGAAAGAAATTTGTTCCAATAGTTCACTGAATAGTGACATAGGCAAGTTATCAGCACAATAACATTCTTTTCAGGAAAAGAAGGATTAGAATACAATTGTGATAGGTATTAAATACTAATTTCCTTTTCCTTATTAACTAGAATATGTTTTGCTTCTATAAAGCACAAGAAACTAAATATACAGTTAACTTCATAAATTCTCTTTTAAATTTCAATTTAAACCAGGAAAGATTAGAATGGCATCACAGGCAATGCTTTTTTGGTCAAGTTTCCTGTTTTTAGAAATGTAGCAATTTTCAGGTCTTTCTGTTTTTTATATAGTTCTTGGATCATCATAAATGCACTTTACTAAATATTCAGTTTTAAATTAATGTTTCATATTTTAAATTTGTGGGTTTTTTTTTCTCTCACAGTGATGTAGATTCTTTTTAGTAATCTGACAGTCTTAGCAAATCTTGTTGCAATAGTGTATCTTGAAAATACATTTGTTTTTGCAAGTTTTATACAGTAGAAAAATTTATTTAAGTCAGAAAACTGACAGCTTACATTAGAAAAGGAAAAAGAAAGTTTTTTAGGGTGTATTATTTTATAATGAAAGAATTTACCTTGACAAGCTGGGACTGGAACATCCCATGAGTAATAACCATATGGAGACTTCCTGCATACAGCAGTACTTTTCCCAATGAGCCGAAAACCTCGATCGCAAGCCCAGCGAACCATACTGTTGAGCTGTCCACCTGTCTGACTGACAATGAAACCATGTGGAGGAGACTCTGGAGTACTACAGTAGAGAGCTTTAAACATAAATATTGAATAAATAAAAGATGCATTTAGAATCCAGATGACAATCCCTGACAAAGTCTTATTGAATTCATTGGACATCTGATAACAAGCTGAGAAAATGTCACTAGAAGTTGTATTTTGTGTCGTGATCATGCATGCATTAAGCAATTTCACTAAGTATAAAGGTGAAAGAATAAGGCTTTATAAGAGCTTCAGGCTTTAGTAGCCTCAAAGGAAATACAGTGATAGCTCACATATAATGTTTTCTTTTCACCTTTCATCTCCTTTTCTAAAACAAGTAAGCTACAGAATTTTAGTTCATGATGAAATTTATTGGAATTTTATAAATTTCAATAGTATTTTTTTTTAAAGAAGAAAACATCAAGGGCATACTGCACACAATTCTTTTCAAATAAGCTTTTCCTTCTGGTCCTAAGTAAGTTATTTCTTTCAAGTTCTGTGATACAGTGAGCTGAAATGAACTAGAAAATCTAGAATAGATTTTAATCATATTTATGAGTGTCACCATAAATCCATGGCAAAAACACAGAACCTGCTTTTTTTTTTGTGTGTGTGATTTAAAACACAGAAAGTCCTACAGAAGTCTTATTTAGATACTATGAAAAAAAAAATAATCAGAAATCTTTATGAGAATAAAAAGATCTTTAACCAATACAGTTGTTATCTGAAAGGATTTATGCACTTTATGCCTCTGACATTAAAGACTGCTTACTTATTATACTGTCATTATGCTTATATTTCTTTTAACTCCCTTGTTCATTAAGTCCATGAGTACTAAGTCACTCGGTTTTGGGTACCTTGTGAAAGGAGTGGACCAGAAGGGACTTACAACCCAGTAGCCAGTTTAAGACAAATGTTGTTTGTTGAAGAATTTAATTTGGTCTCTGATTGTTTTGGTTCAAGGACAAGCCAAGACTGGTTAGCCATGATGACCATTTTCCCATTTTGTAGAAATGAAAATTAAGTTGGAAGTTTGTTTCCAAGTGCTTCCTTCATGCTTTGAAGAAATGTTGGTAAGTATTGGTATCTGTTTTCTCAGGCAGATAGAGAAGTGCTGCTTCACTTGCCCTTTAAGCCATTCCATGTCCCATGATTTACTTCAGGTCAATGATTTTCTCAGGCAAAGGTTTCCTCTGATCAGGATGGAGTCATGTGGCTGTTTGTTTACTCTTTAAAGAGTAAGCAAGCAGCAGAATGAGAAGCATTGCCATTTCCTTCAGAGCACATACTATGAAAATATTTTCTTCCTTACACTAAATTGCTCCTGCCTTATACTCTTGGAAGAAACAGAAATGCTCTACTTCTTTAGTGTATAAGAAAATTTACTGATATGTTCTGAGTGATACAGATCACTAGTAAATATTTCCTGTCTACCTCTCAATAGTTCTCTCACTGCCAGCAGGGAAAGAGTATTAAAAACTTTCTCTTCTTATTTTTAACAGATCCAACAGGTACTACAGGCAATGAAAAGAGGTACCGTTTAACATTTTGCGTCTAGGCAACAGTGAATTTTATCTAGCTATACAACATTTTATCTCTGAGAAGACTGTCCTCTCCTAAAGGGAAGAATGACACTGATACTGTTTACAGACTGTTGTGAGCCTAACTTTTTCTGCAAAAGTGAAGTAGCCAAAAGTTGCATGAGGAAAAAAGAAAAAAAACCACAGTAGAAAGAACTTTATATTTATTCTCTATTGCTTTCTCCGCTTTGTAAAGTGAAATTGGTTTATGCCAATAACTTCTCTAGTATCTACAGATACGATCCCCAGTACTTTTCATTCTGTGGATTTCATGTCCTTGGTCATAATAAAAAATCAAATATAGATTTTGTGGAATTGCTGTAAATTGCAACACATCTACTTTAGCTTGATTAATGAACATTATTATCCTGTAAAAAATATTATTATATAATAATTTGATACAAGCAATTACATAAAAATCAATCTTTGTCAACTGTCATCTTCACACACTATTCATAAATATGTTCATTTGAATTAATAACAACATAATGTTGGCTTTTTTCACATACTAATTGATCTCTTCTAATAATGTTCGGAAAAATTGTAAGACCTGGAAGGACTGAACTCTTTGAGGCTCAACAGAAGCAGCAAACAGTATCATGCTTATGTTGAACCTCAAAAAGTTCAGCCCTTCAGGGTCTCACACTTCACCACCTTATAGGTGCTCATTCCTGCCTTGTTGCCACCTCTTCCTCTGTCCCATCAAAAATGTTAATGATGAATTGCCTAAAGATCCAATATGAAGAACAGAGGCACATGAGTGCAAATGAATGATGGGAGGGGGAAGGGCGAAGCTGCTTATTTCACCTTTAGTACTGGCATATGCCATCTTACAGTCCTGTGAAACATTTGCTTAAATCTCCACAGAGCATGTTTCATATATCCTACTTACGGTATGTGTTTGTCTTATTTCCTCACCAGATCAGTATCATCAGGATCATACATAAAACAGATTGGATTTCCTGTCAGTCTGGGCAATTAATATTACAAAATATAGCTTACATTACCCTTTTCACATAAATATGTTCCACATTGAAATTTTATACACATTAAAGAAAGTTGGATTTACATACCTATGTATCTTATCCTGAAACCTTTTTTATTGGTGCCATGATCTGCTGACCATCGGAGAAATACTTCATGGCCATTGCTGGTTATATTTAGAGAAGATGAATAATCCCCACTGAGAGAAATGAGCAATGGGCTATGACTATTTGGTCCTTGATACAAGGAAGAAAAAAATAAAAAATAAAAAAAGGAGTTACAAAGTTTAAAAAAAACATACAATAAATTGTATGCATACAATTAATATACATAGAAAACATCCTCCAAGCAAATGGTAAATTAATCTGAATTAAAAATGGAAGTTGACATTACACGTTATACAACAGAGTACGTATTTGTTCAGAAACCAAATTATTTCTAAACATAATAAATGTAGTACAATTTTGAAACAGTAATCCAACAGTTCTTTTTAGCACAACAAATCCAAATAATTGCTTATTTAGGATTTTTTTATACTGACAAATTATGGTATGCGTAAGCGATAGTGATTACACAGATGCAATGTAAAAATACGTATAGAGAGAAAAAGTATCATCCAAAGTTGTGTATCCTATAGTTACCATCAAACACCTCAAGTATATCAAATTCCTTTTCTGTCTGGAAGAATTCAAAGAACATGCTGATATTATAACCCTTTTCCACAGTAATGGTCCATGCACACATCTGGAGATTTGGGTAGCTGTCAGGATATCCAGGGCTCAGTATTACTCCTGTTGAATCCAGACGCATTTCATTGGCTGGACAAAGCACTGCAAAACAGGAAGATTGGTACAAAAATTCTAAAGCCCTCTCTTTCTGTTTCATGTGATTGGTAAGATTTTCCTGAGTTTAAAAGATCTGCATTGCTAATTTCATTTCCATAGAAACAGAAAGACTGACAACATTTTAGAAACAAAGTCAGTTAGTAGAAAAAACCTAAAGTAATGTTTATCTTGAAAATAAGCCCTGCAACCCTTAGAAGCTGCCGATTCATGACATTGTTATTCTTTTATTCTACAGAAGATAAGATATTTTTGTAGCCTGTGCTTAAGTACTAAATTGTTGGATTGTTCAAAAAGTGAACTATAGACTCTTTCCCCCGCCCCCCCTCTGATTACTATTACTGACAGCAACAATTACAGGTAAAGTCTTGCACTGAAAGCAAACTTGAAGACCCTGTGATTTTTGGTTGTCAGATTCTAAATAAAAAGTAACCAATCCCTCCCCCACAGTCTGTCTGTATAAAGCAGCACCTAAATTTTGAGATCCTCAATCAAGCTCCAAGAATGTTGGTGTACCTACACACAATGTCAGCACTATTCAGACATGATGCCTTCAGTCTAGGAAATAAAAGATACTTCAGACTGACACTGTGTTGCTCAATAGGACTCAGTAGGACTAATTAGACAAGAAGATAACTCATGCTATCCAGCTACCTAGTTTTAAGATTCATAGAAACCTCAGAAAAGACTAGGTTTCTGCCTTTACATGCAATAAAAAAACACTTGAAATTCTATTTTTCCTTCACCACACCTAATAGAGTCCCATTTCTTTCCTGTCTTGTACCAAAAGAAACAGTAAAGAAGAGTTCTCAAAATCAAAGTCTATGACTAGCAGTCAGGATGGTGTCATAAATCCTGAATGAACTAGAGAATCTCAGGCTGACTCTGGGCAATGCATATAATTATTCTTACTATTAAAACCAGGTACATATGGTACAATATTTCACCATATGACAAACACTTTCTGAGGAAATAAAGTTCAAGTTAGGAGGAAAAAAAATAGGTGATTTCTGCCCTGATTAAAGGTAAAATAAACCAAATATCACCCTCACAGATAAATATTTAACTCCATATTTCTCATCCTTCAGTTCTTTGGTAAATATAACAGATGTATAACTGTGTCATATAACTTATGTGCATATTGAATCTATATCTACAAACCACTTATTTTTCATAAATCTGTGTATGAGAGATTTTGGCTATACATTCACATTTCTAGTGAACTCCCAAGTTTAGACAGCTGGATACTTTCCTCCTTCTAACACAGAGACAGAGTATATCCCTGATGAGAGATAAAGTCAGCTGAAGAAGAAATTATAAAAATCTGATGTTCTTGATTTCTCACAGTCTTTTCGCAAAATTTAACTCCAGGAAATAAGAAAAGGAGCATGCTTTACCTTTTTCTCTAAAACATTGCTGGGAGAGGCTAGACACCACAACATGAGAGTGTTTCCTGCAGGTTTAAAAGAAGACACCTGCTCCATCCCTGCTTACTTCTTCAGCAGGTATTGCCTACCATGCCTTCACCTTACTCTAAAGAATTATTTTCTCTTATTTCCCACAATATATTCTGAAGTTACTCACCTTCCCCTTACAGCTGTGCTGGAAAATACATAGCAGCTCTGGCTATTCTTAATTGTCATAGTTTCAGGAGCAATAGAGGATGCTAGCAGGATAAATGCTACTTTGTAAATAATTTATCACCACTATTTAAAGCAGCTGCTGAAATTGAGCAACATGGTGTTTAAAAATATGATGAAGAGGCTTGATTTTGAATTAATGTGGATTCAATAGGTCTACATAGAATAACGATCTCATTAAATAAAAATATCTGATATTACCATGTTCTTGGAACTTTTTTAAAGATCTGTTTTTGCTTCATGATATATGAACAAGTGTCTACAGTTTATTAAAAAGTGAACACTGCTAAACAGGAGCCTTAAAATTTGTTTTTCATATTCACAACTAACACTCACATGAAAGTGAGTTAGTACCGAGCCATTACAAGTTCCACAAGAAAGCAGTAGGACCTTAGATTTCTCAAGAACACTGAAAATAATATTGGCTTATTAACTATAAAAATCAGATTTTTATGGGGAAAAAGTCATTGAACTGTACAGAGAGATACAGAACACAGAAAAGCAGAGAAAGAAAAAAGGAATAGTTATCTTCATAAACAAAACTCGTAAGAATCATGGAATGGTTTGGGTTGGAAGGGATCTTTGAAGATCATCTTGTTCAACCCCCTGCCATGGGCAGAAAGATCTTTCACTAGATTAGGTTGCTCAAAGACCTATCCAACTTGACCTTGAAAAAGAGAAAGGAATCTGTTCATATATTTCAAAACATTCACATCTCACTTTCAAAATTATCATCTAATTGCTAAATATTAAAAAGCTGTTTCTCATGTCCTCTTTTTGTCTTTAATTAATCAAGAAGAGATTGCATATAACACCTCCACTCCACATGAGAAACTTCTGGCTAAAATCTGGCTGTCAAAGTACAGTGCTGGGCCAGTTGTAATACAGTTTTTACCCCAAGCAAACAACAGAAGTGATCCTCTCGGCTTTATACATACATACATATACATAAACACCAACAGAGAGGTGTGGCAGGAAGGCAGGAAGAGCACCATAGTCATCTGGCTGCACTAGTTTATTTACAGCTAGTTTTGCTGTCTGCATAAGATTCTGCTTTGCAAACAGTCCTCGATTTCAGGATCTTCAGCTAAACACCGCTACAGAATTTTGCAGAGAGCTTAAAGACCCACTTCTATACAATGGATTCCCTTGGGAGTCGACTAGCTAAGTTTTCTTATGAATCTGAGCTAATATAGCTGAGATATAGCTGAGAGTCATCCTTCAAGAATTTTCTCAGGGTCCCCTAATTATCATGCAAAATACAGTTTGAATCTTCTTATTCTGAAGCTTTTATTTTATCCTGTAAGTAGAAGCTAATTCCAAGGAAAATTAAGGGCAAAGCTACATGCTGTGTATGAGAAATACTGTATTTTAACAAAGGAAGATGATAGGCATGGGCATAAGCTTGTGGAATTCAGTGATTATTTTCTGATCTAAAGAAGGAAATCTTCAAGAATTTTAAGAAATGCTCATCCAACTGATACACATCAGAGAAAGAAAATAGAAAAAAAGGCAGTGTAGTTTCACATAGTACTAAATGTGGTGTAAACAAACCTGTAACAATTACAATCACCAAATAAAATTCCAGATGTATTTTGCTTCAGTATTTTCTCCTAGGGATACCTCGTTATTGATTACTGTATCTTTACAGCAATACATTAGATTCAAAACTAAAATATTGTCATTTAAATTCTGTTAAGCAGCACTCTTCACATTCAATAAATAAATTAATGTTAAATGTGGGTATTAAACTATGTCAAGTTAATAATTGAAGCAAAATTCAACCAAAATTCACTTGGCACTGGCTAAAGTGTCTAACGTATGCACAAGGTTAAGGCAAGAGAAGTTAACACTACGAAGTCTAACAACACATGCTCTGCTGGTAGCAAGAATTAGTAAAGTAATACAAATATGAACCAACAGAAGAGCCAAGTTTATTCCTTGAGAGTGACTCTTATATAATGTGTTATATCCTGCACAATTACAGTCTGGTAGCTTATACATAAACAAATGTAGTATACTAAAATCACTGAAAACATAAGTTTTATGCATATAATTTGCTGCCTCTAGATTCCACAAAGCTCTCTATTGGTCTGGGTTTCAATATTGAAATTTAGCTTACACATTGCTATATTCAAACTTGTACATTATATGAACAAATACAAGAGAAAAATTATGTTGCTGCTTATTGTAGGTGCCAGTTTGAATGGTCATTTTAAACATGTTTTAACTAATTCCTTTTATTATTATTTTTTTTAATTTCTGAGCCTAATTCTGAAGATTATGTTAATTTCCTTCAGCTTTAGCCTGAAATAATATGAACACTGCTTTAATATTTAGTATTTAATCCAATATTTAGCATTTATATGTGACAGAGAAAAGATTAACTATGGTAACTGAAGTCATCATTCCTGAGGTTTTGTCTTGGGACTTGCAATGAATATAAATATGCCTTCAGCAACACGTGCTGAGAGAATGCGTCAGGATCAGCACGTATGTCTCTGTCCCATCTATTATTACATCATTTTAACATTTAAAGCAGTGCCTGGAGGTTGCTATGGTTTTCCACCCATTAAATGCTACAAGCCTGCTAAGTTAGGATTTTAATTTAAATTGAGGTGTTGGAAGCTATTCCTAGACACAATTGTACCTAAATAAAAAAAACGCATGGATTTTCAGAAATTATCAGTCTTAAAGTTCTTATAAAACTCACAATTCCAGATCACTTTGCATTTTAAAGAACTAGAATTACTGCTATGAATGATTTTGACTTTTGCAGAGGTTTGTGCATAAATCCAGGGAAAAATAGTTTATTTAGCTGTAGCAGTTGATTACTCCAGTTTTCAAGAACTTGTAAAAAGGGTATTTATAAGACAGTACTTTTCAACTCAGCTGAAAACTGAATAGAACATTCTAGTCATAATTAAGTTCTAAAAATTAGTATACTGATGTTTAAAGGCATAAGAACTAAATTGTGCACCAGTTTGAAACTTCAGAAATTACCAAGAAACAGTCAAATATTAAAGCTTTAGTTGTAAAAGTAGCAGATTTATTCTCAATAAATTTACTATTTCTGAATAAATCTTTCATCATGAGTGTTTTATAGATATGCTATATAATTAAAATTGCTGGGGGAGGGGGGGAAACCCAACATCTGATTGGTAGAAAACCCAGGTGGCAGTATTTTTCATTTAATACAAATGTAAATCAACTGTATTTATTATGACTGATTTGGGAAAGTATATTAATCTTGCAGTAGATGTTAGAATATTAAACCCAGGAGTAGATGGATCACAAAGGAATATCACAACAATTAGCAGGATCTGAAATGGCTTTTGTTTACATAAATTATACTTTTATGAGGCTGTGGGTTTGGAGATTTTTTTTCCCTCAAAATGGGGATTATTTTTTTTTTTAATTCCCTTTATCATACATGTTTATAACTGTATGTACTTATTTATCTTTTGGAAATAAATGAAAGAATTAGTAAGAAAATATAAACGTGTCCATTACTGAAAGTTTAAAGAGATTCCATTTTTTTTAAATAAAATGTGCAAGGTTTATATCCATTAGCTCCCTAATCAGTTCAGTGTGAAATAAAACTCTTGCATTTTCTTAAAAAATAATGGAAAAATTCTATTTTAGCATAATACATCAAATGCCATCTTCATAAAGATTGGTTTAAACTATGGTGTTAGTAGTTGTCAGGACTGTAATCTTGTTTCAACCTTAGTTGAAACTACTTGTTTCAACCATAACAATGAGGTAGTGTTATATATCTCTATTCACAGTGTTCAATAAAAGGAGGAAAACTTGAACACACAGAGGCACAAATACAGAAAACCTATTCTTTAGAATACAATGAATAAAAATAGAAGCACTTAAAGTTGCACTGGAAAATGATGTTGTGATGTTGTTCACCCAAATCCATCCTATGTTAGTTTAGCATTTTTTGAAACTTCCATATACATTTCCATACTATTATGTTCTAGATAAAATTAAATAATCTCATTGTTTATTAGACTCCCTTCCAGAACAGAATCGTGAAATTATTTTCACAAAGTAGAGCAGAGTGCTTTAAACTCATCAAATTCATTAAAACATTATTTATTATTTTGCATTAGTATTTGACACATATTCACCCTATCAAACAGTGATAATACTGGGAATAGCATCAAAAAGTCTGAAATATTTTCAGTGTGCCCTCTTATGTAAAGAGATAGTGGAGGGTATTTAAGAAATCACCATTCAGCTGGTCTGGCAGAAGGAAAAGAAAAGGAGAAAAAACCTTGACAAGTAGGTGGTGCTCCATCCATCTGAAGCCTTTCACCTAGTCGGCATGTCAGAATCTCATTACCAACCAATGTAAAGCCTGGTTGACACTGGTATCTTATTATGTCTCCTGTTTGGAAAAACAAAACGAGACAAAACACAAACAAACAAAAGAAACATTAAACAGCAATTAACTGGGACTTTTAGCTTTGAAAACATTATTGATTAATGAAGTTTCTTGCTGCCATATATAATGGGCTAAATGACCTCTGGCATAAACAACTTTGATTAGTCTAAGAAAAGTGGTAAATGAGCATTATGTCGAGCACTGTGCTGAATCTATCACTGTTTTCCACTGCATTATTTGTTGGATAGTTTGCTAATTTGTCTGGGTTTGACTGATGCTGTGTGAACCATGTGTCCACAAAGCTTTAAGCAGTATAATTTATTGGATAACCATTATGAACTAAATAAAGAGATAAGACCAAGTCAGTAACTCATACAATCCTGGGGGGTGGAGGGGGGGGGAAATAGGAACTGGATATGGTTAATGATAGCTAAATTTGGCATAGTGAAAATAAATTGACATTTTTTAATTATGAAACTGAAAATTAATATAGCTTTATGTACCAATAAAAGTAAAAATTTGTTTATCTCAGAAGTTCTCTTTGGTCCAGATTACAGAGGGGAAAAGAAAAAAAAAAAGAAGTTTTTTCTCTGTGTTGCCAATATAACTGTCATATATTGGATTATACAAAAAGTGAATTTATTTTTCTTGGCCATAATGTGAGCAAAACTAGTTGGTCAGATGTCTAATGTCTCCTGTAAGTTATATTTTTTGAACAATAGGTGGCTAAGTAATATTATTAACATGTCTTAGAAGGTCAGAATGTCACCCCCTTGTCAGATCCTCCTAATTTTTACAAATTTGATTTTACCCTTCAAGTCACAGAACCTTAACTGGGGTACAGAATATACCATTGTCTACATGTTTTCTTGTGGGTTTTGTTCATATGTTTCAGTATAACACAATGTTTTATATTAAACATTATGAAATATATATTTTTAAATGAAGTTAATTAGAAAGGAGTTACTGTCTTATTTATATGTGATCTCTGAAATAGATGGGATTCAGGAAGTATGGGGAAGAGAAATGACTTCTTAAAAATTGTATTTTCAAATATAAATCTAACATATTACAGGCATGATTTGCAACCTGAAAACCAAGAAATTTCCGTGCATAGCAGTTTGTGGTTTTTTCTAAACAAATGTTGCTCCCCCCACCCCCACCCCCCTAATATTACCTATTTCGAATTCATCATCCTCAGTTAGAATTTCAGCATTTGGTATGTTTGTTGGAGGCTGGCAGACCCGGAGCTGATAGGCTATAAACAGCAAGAAAGCGCAGTTGACATTCCCATACTTAGACAGTTAACATAGCCATGCAAACATAACTGATTTAATAACTACATTAACAGGGTAAAAATAAACATCTATTCATTTACTTTGAAAATTTCAAGAGAATCAAAAGAAAGGAAGCATATGATTTTCAGAATTAATGAAATATTGGAAGTTGTGTCTGTGTTCCTAATTAGTTATTTAATTCCAGTGGCAAAACCCTCTTCTTAAACAATCTAAGAAGCTTAGAAGTGGTTGCCAATTTTCTCACTTAAGTGACTTCATCTGAAAAGCAAATATGTTTTGTAGTGTGCAATCATTGTTTTGTTTGTTTTGGTTTTTTTACAATACATTTTTACTACTGAACTCTTCCCCTTCTGAAACTTTATAATAAAGACAAGTTTTAGAATCCAAAAGATTCTACCCAGAGGCAGCATAACTGATGGACAGAAGCATTTTGAATGTGAAATTTCCCAGTAAATGAATAGTTGTGGAGCACATCTCACCCACAGACAGGGTCAGAGAGTAATTCCGCTTTCAAAATTCTCATTTGAAGTCCCACATGAAATAATTTTCTGAGTTTTAACACATGTATGGAACAGCCAGGCAAAATAATTAGGTTAAATAAACGACAAAAAAGAGAAAGTAGGAAGAGTATGCAGAAACTATATAGTTTTGGTTTTTTAAAGAGAAACTATGAGGATGGGCCTGTGTTTGGACACAGATGAAAATTGCCTTCAATTTGAATACGATTAGGACAGAAATCCAGCCAAAGAAATCACACTGAAGTATTTATACTCACAGTGTATTCTTTCACATTTTAAGGTGTACACTCAGGTTGATCAGTGAGTCAAGTATGCCTCGTTTTCACTAATACATTTTCATACAGCTTTGCTTTATAGAACCTCTCATTAGCAAGGAGACATCATCTACTTATGGCAGATGATGATTCAGCTTCAGTTATACACATCTTTGTTACATACTGTGCTTGGATCCTTTAGTAATCAAATAGTCAAACTTTTGTCAATCACAAAATTCATATTGTAACCAGGTAAGATCTTTTGACGCTACTGAATGACCCATATCCGACATCTTCCTATTCCACTCCTTTTTGTCAATTCTATAATGAAAAGCCACTTAAATCAGTGAGTCAGAAAGCTAACATCCTGCCTTAGGATAAAGTAATTTAAAATAAAACACACCAAGCAAACATGGAGCAGCTGTGCTTTTTGCACTAAAAAAATAAAAATAAAAATCATCAACATAATTAAAAAATTGATTCAATAAACAGTTCATATCATTTATCTCAAATGTCTCTCATTTAGAGGTATCATTCATTGTAATCCTCAAACGATGTATTTAAAATAAATCTGACTCCTCTCACTGCCTTGCCTTTCTTGCTATAAATTGTATATAGCTCATATGAATGATCATAGATTCAAGGACTGAGAGATTTATTTATCTTGACAACATCAACCCAAAAAGTGTTTTAAGTTTCTTCATGAATAATTCTTTGTGCTGTTCAGTTTGCATCTTTATTACACATTAGAGCCCACACTTGTGGAACGACAATTTCCACAATAATGAAAGAAACAAGCACAAGGAGATAAAGTTCTTTAGAGGCACTTTATTAATAATAAGTGATAGGATGAGAGGAAATGGCCACAAATTGCACCAGGGAAGGTTTACATTGGATATTAGGAAAAAAATACTTCACTGAAAGGGTTATCAAGCATTGGAACAGCCTGTCCAGGGAAGTGGTTGAGCCACCATTCCTGGAGGTATTTAAAAGACATGTAGATGTGGCACTTAGGGACATGGTTTGGTGGTGGACTCAGCAGTGTTTGTTTTATGGTTGGACTCAATGATCTTAAAGGTCTTCTCCAACCTAAATGATTCTGTGAGACTATGATTCTACGAGCATTTTTACATGTTTGGTCATATACTGATGTATTCATATATAACATTACATATCAATTTATATATTGATGAATACAAAGGGTCAGTTTGTCCTTCACAAGCTGTTACAGGCAATTTAGATACCCAGATATAGAATGAAAATTTTAACCTCTTTCTACCTAATCCTACCGGAGTCTATACTCCATAATCAATGCAAGTGCTGTTGCTGCTGTTTTTTCATTGTGGGATTTAAGATCGGTTTTGTTTTGCTTTGTTTTGTTTAAAGATCCTTTAATCCCCACAATTCTATCTGTATTCACCTTGCTCTTTACTAAGCCAAAAATAAAGCCTTCTAGTTTCAAAATCTGATCAGGATCCAGAAAAAACCAGACTGTAGCCTGCCTGTGTTTCCTGGAATAGTCAATCCAACAGGCATTCACAGAGCACCTAAAATCACCCTTGCTTCTGAACCTGTTTCCTTGTAATGATAGGAATGTAAATCAGATGTGGTCACAGAAGGTTTGAATAACTACAAAAAGAGGTAGAATTTGGTGCATTAATACTTTTCATTCAGTCAGTATTTAATTCAAGGGCAATTTAGCGTTAACTACACAGTATAGTTCACTATTATTGACATCTCTTGAACAGTACCTTCTTCAAAATATCCAAACATCTAAGAGAAATCTAATGTTCTCCACAAACATTTAGATTACAAAGGAATTTTAGAAACGTTGTAAGCAGTGGGATGATGAGCACCTTGAACTGCAGGGTCTTGATGCTCCTTGCTTATGCGTCTTCACAGTGCATTACCCTAGTAGTTGTCAGTCATATTAATAATAGCATCTTATCTTAGAAAAAGTAATGGAAGTATTTTTTTAATGAGTTTTCTTCCTACAGAAATGAGTACAGACAATGAGATAGTGCAATTTGCCATACTTACCATGATAACTAAGTACAAAGAAGCCACTGGTAGTAAAGTCACTGTGAAACTTGATCAGAATCTGATTGGAAGTGCTATAGACTGATTCTAATGCAGTGTTACCACTAAACTGTCCAATTTGAGGAGAAGTTTGGTCTGGTCCATCCCTAAGAAAAACAGATACAAAAAGATGGTTTTGTCCAAACAGATAATTTAACTTATGTGAATTTTAATATAATGTAATAAAATTTTTCTGGGTTACTCTAAAAGGCATGAGTCATCTAAAATAAGATAAAACAGACATAAAGGGCTGAAAGCCTTTTGAAATTTTGTATGTTCATTGGACTATAGAAGGTAGTAGTTTAAAGGACCATCAAAATTTATTAGAAAGCCAGATCCTCCATACAACCACCTTTTGGAAGTAATGTCCTTATTTTTAAGTAAAAATGGCAGCAAGCTCAAACTGATTGAATTTGTGATTGTACTTCATCTTCCTGCCACAAGCTCTGCTCATGTTTATGTATCTACGCTTTCAAATGTGGCTATCAGAAAATAAACAAACCTAACACTGCTTATGTCCCCCAGTCTTTTGAATTAAGTAATTTCTAGAGAAATTAGAGATTAATAGTACTTAATATTTAAAAGACAATGAGTGAATATGGGCTTCAGAAAAAACAAAACCAAAATGCTTATACTCTACTGAATGCAAGTTTCCACTTGAAATCTGTATGTGGGCATTTACAAATGCAGACTTCATTTATAACGATTATTTGAAAGATGCTACTTTTAGAAATTCTCTGCTGTCAGAATTTTTAAACCTAATATCCCCACCCCCAATTAAACATTACAACGTTATTATTTATAGTTTATAGTAGATATGGACACATAAAAATTCATTTAAAGCTTGTTTTTATGAGTTTAGAGGTTTTTGGATCAATTTCTTGCTGAGAGAGATGCGCCATGCAATTTATATAAATGGCTGTGTCTCTTTGGCTCAGGTGGACATTCATATAAATGTTGGTAATTTTAACCAAAACTAAGTATGAATATGTACTTGAATAATTTCTTAAATCCTTCTTTGCATACATTGATTGATATTATTTTGTACTATTTATTATCATTTAGACAACATGTGAACTGCTGGTAAGATCATTTCAACATTACAGAAGATTGAAATAGTAATTTCAATAGAAAAATTAAATCAAAGGTAGTACTAAACAACAGTGGAACTGTACAGAGGACCGAATCATGATACAAGGACATTAAATTTTCATACTTGATTGCTTCCAGATCAGAAATAATGAACATTAAATAATAAAAGTTTAAATTTTCTAATGGTTATTGGCATAAGATTTTTAAAATGAAAATAATTTCAAAATAAAATTATGAATATTTTCTGCTTTGAAAATGTTGCAATAATACATTTGTCCAAATTCTCACATATTGTCCCTTCCCTTTCTGCTTTATTAGAGAATTAGTACGATTTGAAGAAGTATTTGAATTATGAATAAAATGTATTTTTTCCATGAAAAATTTTTCCATTAAAATTTATGATCAATTCTGTTAACAAATAATAACCCAGAAGTGGCATAAGCTATATAATTATGTAGCCATCACATATATAATGGAGCTTATATGCATGATATATACATGAATAGCATAACAGATATTTTAATTTCAGAACATTCTCCTAAATGTGTTGTTATTCTAAATAGGATATAAAACATGTTAAAAAAAATCAGCAAAGAACATATAATGAAATAAAACTGAGGTTTTACCTTTGTCATGGTATATACAAATAATTTTACAATAACTAAGTTTGTTACACAGCCAGGAAAATTGAAAGCACATCAAATCACTTGATAGAAAGAGTCAAATTGAAGAAGCATTAGAAAAGGACAGCAGTGTTCTTGTTTGTGTGGGATGAAACAGAGAAAAGATGTCTGTATGCATAAAAAAAAGTATGATTTAATTCAGGAAAGATTCTGAAGGTCACCCTAAATTTGATACACAAAACAAGTGAAGAGTTTAATGGATTCAAAATTATCTGAGTTTTATCAGGGCAATAGTCTGGGTACACATTCTGACCAAATTTTTGTTAGACTTTAAGGCAACACAATTATGCGGGATGCAGGACAACACAGTTTGTAGTACACCACATGAAAAGAAAAGAAAACAACAGGACCTACAGAAATGATCACAAAAGTGTACAGAGAACTGTTTAATGTTTAGGACAGTAAGAATGACATCTGGAGTTAAAATAATTTATATGAATTTAGATTTCTGTGCAACAGAAACATAAAATTAATAATTATTATTCCAAATTGCCTCTCATTATTTTGCACTACTCAGACCACAAGACTCTTCTCTCAACCTGTGGATTTTCAATCTGCAGGTTCAATAATCTGTGGATTATCATTTTAGGCAAGCTTCCAAAGGTTTTAACCACTGTTGAAACATCTAGGTGACTCACTGGTAACAGTTTCAAGATTACATTAGAGCTGTTACACTTGGTTATATCTTCCTGCCTTTACCGTCTTTGCAACTAAAAACAATGGGGGCTTCGTTATCTGAACAGATTCATGACAGACATGGACTCAGGGATATAGAGAATATAGTTTGTTTACAGTTATTTTTAGCGCAACCCTTTTTGTCATAGCCAAATACGGAGTCTCGCTCTTTATGTACTCTCAGCAGTTTAAGAGAAACCAACTTGGAAGACACGAAGAAAGTGTTGCTGTAGTTTCTTGTACTGACATTGTAAAACATGGTAATACACAAAACTGTAACTGCTTATCATTCTTTTCTTAAGTATTACTTTTCTTGGCTATTGATCAACTGTCATAGCATACTTATATACGCTTTTCTTCATCAACAAGCTGAGGTACACTATTACTGGTTTTGAATTCTTAAGACAAGGGCTATGAAACTTCATGTCCAGTGCTATCTAGAGACAAGGGTACATTGGAAAACGTGATGGATTAGTGCAAATCACTCATTTGCATTACACAGAACACCAGTTTAAAGGAAAAATCACAGACTACTCTTTTTAATTCATACTTTGTTGCATAGTGTCACATGAAGATTAAATAAATACCAAAAGTGTTTTCTTACCAAACAGTTATGAAATCATATATCGGCTCTGTTTGGAGAACTGTGAAATTGATGTAGATTCCATTCCCAGGTGGTACTCTTACAAGCCAGAAGCAGTCTTGAAAGTTTGGATACTCATCAGGGTATCCTGGAGAGTATATGGTGCCATTCATCGCAGTTATATTTCCTCCACAGAGAGCTATTAAAAATATATTATTTAAAAAAAAAAAAAAAAAAAGATGCTTTTTGCATTCTACTTAGACCATGTAAAAGCCATACTTTTAAACACATTTGGTACACTATAACCACATTATGTAAAACCATTGCTGTGTATAGAAAACATTTTATGGAGCATTTTGCAAAGTCATGAGTCTATTTTGACATTACTGGACAAATAAAAATTAAAAAAAAAAAGTAATTCTGGTGTCATAAATACTATCACAACTGGATCAAAAGTAATATTGATATGTTGGGTTAAATTATTCCCTGCACAATTGAAAACCACTTTGTTACAGCTTTGTGTAAATGCCACCTATAAATTAGCAGTGAAACACATTCATTGCTTTCATTTATTGTCACAAGAAAGTAGCCAATGAAAACAATCAGGTGAGAGAAGAGATGTCTTAGGTTGATGGGTGGGAAACATTAGAATAAAATTTGAGGGGAATTTGAAAATGAAAATGTTGTGTGCAACAGTATGAACAGCAATTTTGCGTTTCCTGAGATAAATTCTGGTAGACAAAGTAAGAGTTCTTTCTGTAATTCTTGTTGAAGTGCACTAATTTTGGACATCATATAGTGTAAGACTGACCATACAGATTTTGGATTTTCATAACTATGCATTTCAGGAAAACTATTAGTCCAAATTATATGATTTTCTCCACAGATGTTTCAGATGTATGTTGAATATGACACCACCCTGTTACTAAAGAAGAGAAATTATGTTACAGAAGCCCAATTCTAGAAAAGTTAGCAAAGCTTAAAACTGTATAATTTGCTTTATTTTGCATACATTCCTCTCCACTCCAGCCCAAACAGGCATGGAATATCAACCCAGATTCCCTAAAACATATTCAAGAACCTCTAACCAGAGAACATCTTGTTAGACATATAAATTTGACATGCAGGAGTTATGCATTGTTTGTATTGAGGTTAAGCATGTGTTATAGTTTATATATATACTTTGGTGCTGAACTGTAGGGCAAGGAGACTTTCCTAGTCACACTTCATAACATTCAGACTCAACAGCTGATAAACCGCGTTTCTTTAACTTTTAGCTTCAAAATCTCAAGGGTTTTTGAGCAATGCAGACAGAATTGATTTTGCAGCAGGATCTTAGGGGAGTGAAGACATGGCCTGATGAATGTCAGGTAATGAGATTTCTTGGAAAAGAAGAAGGAACAGATTCCAAATGGATGAAAGTGAGGGAGATGAGTTAAGAAGGGTCAGAGAGTGTTAGATGGTGCTGAGCACAGGTCAGAGGGATTTTAGGTGCATGAGGGTGCAAGGAGAAGAGAACAAAACTGTTAAAACATGAAACATGTTTAGTGACACTTGATAGCATATGCTGCCTTACAATAAAGATACTACAGCAAATACAAATTTAAAACATACTGTACATTTCTGGCACTAGGCTTATACAAAAAAGCCCAGTTCATTTTAATGCTTTTGAACACAAGGCCTTTATCTCAAATCATACCAAGTACAACTAGAAGATAACTAATTAGCTTTTCCTTCAAGAATAAAGAACAAGACAAAACCCAAACTCAAAACCATCAGTAGCATATAAAAATGTCAAAAACTGTTTACTAAAAATACCAAAGTAAATAGTTGCACAAACCCCCATGTAATTTAAGAAATTTCTCTGGGAGCTGAGTAATGTTGGCAGTCTGTAATCATACAGCACAGCACACATTAGATCTCTATTTCAATTCAGATGATTTTTTTATCTTCATCTTTTCATATCACATTAAGTAGAAAAAAAGAACTTCCAGCCACTGCTCAGGAACTTCATCAGAAGTGATACTCAGAACAGCAACATGATCTGGGCATATTAGAATTTACTGATTAAATTCTTAGTTCCAGTAAGGTAATTAAAAAACCCAGAATCACTCAATTCAGTAAATTATTTTTCTTGATTCTGAGGCACAGAAAATAAAGCTAGAACTATGTAATATGAAAAAGCTAAGCTGTTTAGCAGTTAAGACATGAGCCATTACTATTCCGTCAGGATCCAGAAAATGGGGGTTGAAAATTATTTGTGATGAATTAACTTCTTTCCCTTTAAAAGACACACAATTTAGGTGTCATCTCTCTTTTATATGATAAGGCTTCTCCTTCTGAATTCAGTATCAGATAGGCCTTAATTTAGCTACCACATCCACCGAAAATGCCTGTGGCTCATTGACTCCAAAAGGAATTTTGACTAATGAGGCTTCTAATTTAAGTACCTAAAGATGATTCAGAATACAATGCAAAAATCCAAAAAAGAAGGTGCCTTATTATTTCCTGTGGGTGGGGATTTTTTTCGCCCCAGCCATTCCTCTTCAACTTCCTTGCTATTGAGAATCCCATTCTTAATACTGAGCTTTTACCATTCAATATAGAGTCAAGTTTGGTCTTTAACTCAGGTCCTGAATACCCCTCCTGAAACTATGGAGGGTCTTTACAGCACATGAAAGTGGGCACCCAATGCCTTGTACAGAGCTCAGCTTTGTGGAAACCTATGTTTAGGCACATAGAGAATTTTACAGTCAATAACTTAATTGCTGTCTGAATATTGTCACAACTGTGACAAGCCTGGATCTTCCAGAAGCAAGTAATTATTGCATATAGAAGAAAATTCACTCCTCAGTTCCACAAATAGATTCTGCAGTGCACAGATATGTCTGAAAGATATTTCCGATTTACCAAAATATCCATCCTTGTCTGTTTCAGAGTTTGATGACACTAGACAACTGACTTTGGCCTGCTGCTTAGGTACAGGTTTCCTTCAGCATAGCTAGGGATAAGACAAACAGCTCTACAGAATCATCATATACATTCATTCTGTCTCCTTAAATTTCAGCTATGGGCAAGCCACAGTTCCTTGAATCTGCTTACCTGTTGCAAGCATATCAGTGTAAAAAAATGTAAAAGGGTAAAAAATGCAATTTAAAAAAAAATCCCATTCACAAAAGATGTATGTACAAAGGACTTCACACAGCACTGGCTGGAGGACAACTGCACTTTATGTCACTTTTGACACTTCTTTCTAACTCAGAAGACAGAACATACATGGCCAGAGTTGGGACATTCAAATTTTGAATCCTTTTTTCTTGATCAAGTACAGAGCTTTTACTCTGTAGCACCACCTAAATTAAAAAGCAGCGTGGGTCTCCACATTCCAGACCTTAAGCCTAACCGTCCAAAAATAAACTTATTATCTCAGGTAAGTTTTCAGAGATTTCATATTTCCATGAAACATTCCAGGTTCTCCGCAAAAATTTTCATGTGCAAAATTGAATACTTCCTCTGCAAAGAAACACAATATAAAAATACAGGTCTCTATAAATTGAAAAGCTCAAATGATTTCAGTTAACAGTCCTTAGGAAGACTTAAAATAATGAAGCACTCATAAGTCAGCCAGAACATACCTTCACATCTGGGGAGAGGATGATTCCAGTTACGGCTGATGCCATGAAGACAAGTCAGAGCTGAATTTCCAATTAATGTGTAGCCAGGAAAACACTCAAATGAAATAGTTTGTCCCACAGTAAAGTCATTCCCAATAACAAAACCATTACGAAATGGTCGAGGGTCAGGACAGCTTTGTAGCTGATATGCTGAAATAAATAAGTAAGTAATAATAATGGGGGACCCCCCCCTAAAATACAAATTCTTATTACTTCAAAAATAAAAGCTTTTCATTAGAATAAAATTTAGAAATCATGACCATTCCATATGTCTTAAGTTCCATCATGGTGACATTCAAAATTGTTCGCCCTATACCACAGAAACACAGCGAAACATTACCACAGCAATTCTGGGGAAATACGCATAAAAATTCATTTCCAATTCCAAACCTCATGAGGAAAATATAATACCGCAACCAAAGTTTAAATGATTTTATGTTCTTTACACTTTGATAATATATGTGTCTGTGTGTGTGTAAACAAACAAACAAACAAATACCCAGCACCCTACCCTACAGGTTTTTGGAACAGAGTCTGTAAAGCCAAAAATGAGACTAGCTTCTTAATGTTATCTTTTAATTTTAGTAAGTACAGAAACATTGCACTAGAGAAGAAAAGAGTAGAAAGGAAATTACATTTTTTGTTTTCTCCACTTAGATCTTCAAAAAGGGAGGCCGCTGACTGGCTTTTTAAGACTACAAATTGCTTCCAAGTGCACCCTTAAGTACACCCTAATCAAAATGGATCCAAGCTGCTGACAATGAAAATTAAAAAGGCTGTAGAAGAGTATCTAAACTAGAAGAATGGGAAAAACCTAACAGGTACAGAAGACTGATGTGATGTCATGACAGGGAGGAGGCTAACAGCCAATGCACCTCTAAAAAAAGTGCAGGAGAAGGACAAACAGCAGTATTAAAATAAATAGGAAAAGCAACTGCATGTTCAGTGACGCATACGGTATCAAGGAACAGAAGAAGGGCCAAACTAAGAACTCCCTTCACACCAATAGAGGAGCCTAAAACACCAAAAGAGGGGGAATCTAGAATGCTGGAACCAACAAACCTTCCTGACATGAAAGGCATGGCAGACAGCAGAAGGATGCTGTGTTGCCAGGTGACCATCTTTCCAAGACTGAGAGGGCAGAGACTTCCAGGTGGAAAAGCAGCAGTGTTATTCAGAAATATTAAGTGCCGTAGAAGAAAAATATTACCAGAATAAAATGAAATATTATAGAACACTCATAGGTGGAAATTAAAACTCCAGAAATATAAGTGCAGTACTGAGCTGCTTCTACAAACATCTAAACAGGAAAAAGATAGTGAGTAGGAAATGTTAAGCAAAATTAGAGAGGCTGCAAAAATATGATAGGTAGTAGTAATGGAATACCCAAATATCCACCTCACCAGGATGACCTGAACAAGTAAGATTTTGAATGCAGGAATTAATTGTTCCCTAGAACAATCAGTCTGAGAGACCACAAAAAAAGATCTTATTTTAGATTTGAACCAGCTTGGTACTCAAGCCTTAGTTCAACAAGTATTCATGGGAGAGCTGCTCCATAATAGCAGTCATAATGCAGTTTGGTTGTACTGGGAGGGAGCAAGGCAAAAACCCCAGCACGGGGGTATTAAATTTTCTGGAAAGGAAATTATACAAAAATGAGGCAATGCAGATTGGAATCTCTTAATTGACACTACGTTAAAGACCAGGTAAAACGCATTCCACAGTTCAGAAAAAAACCACACTACAGCGGTTCAGAAAAATGCCTGTGTAGTTCAGTAGCAAAGTTAAAGAAGCTACAATAGGGAAAAGGTTGGCATTTAAACAATGAAAGTCTGCCTTTCCAAAAAGTCATAAAACATAGCAGGTCAAATTTAATTAGAAAATAAAGAGAGCAAAAATAATTTGTAAAATGTCTTGAGATGTCTCAGCTGATAAAAAAAAAAATATTTGACAACATCAGAAGCCAGAAGTTAGGGCACTGGTGGGATCGAAGGACTTATGGATTTAGGATGCCATAGAAAGAAAAACTCAGTAAACTCTTTGCATCCATCTTTACTGCTGAAGATGGTATAGAGATTTCCAAACAAGATATGGTGCTTGTATTATGCAGGTCTAAGGTACTAGATCAATTTGAAGTAAATACAGACGTACTACTCTAAATGGGTAAGGCAAAGGACCAGGAGCAGATGCCTTTCACCCAGAAAAGCTGCTGAACCAAGATGTGTATCATATAATTTCCAGATCTGATTTAGAGGAGTGGTGATTTCCCAATGTAAATCACATCTATCTTTAGAGGGGATCTATGAAATTACAGACCAGCAAGTCTGAATTCTACATCTGATAATATGATACAGCCTATAATAATAACATTACTGAGCACATGGCTAAACATGGTTTCTTGTAAAGAGATTGGAGATGATATGACTGAAGTTCACAAAAGTCATCAAGACAGTGGAAAGGCTGAATGTGAAAATGCCATCAAATCCACAGTAATGGAATTAGGAGTCTCACAATAACTATGGATGCTGGGAGAGTACAAAAAAAACCCTAGCTAGGCTTCTGTGCTGCTAAGTAGCATTTCTTTTTGCCATTTGGAAATACTATGCCGAGCTAGATGGAGAATTTTTCTGATCCAATAGGGGTTTTCTATTTTTACATTCCTGTATTTAAGGAAGAGGAGAAATAATCCTGTCTATGCTTTTGTTTTTCTCAGAAGAATTACAAGGCTCTATAATAAAATATGATTATCAAATATTTTATAGCAAACAAGTAAGATTTGAAAATAAGTCTCTCTTACACATCTTGGTGAACTTTCCAAGAAGATTCGAAACATTGACTTCTTATTACAGAACTGAGAACAAATACGGTATGCAATTCTGCAAAATCAGAACATCACAGATTGTATGTGATTGAAAGAGACAGTTCTCTTTTCTGTGGTTAAAAACACAGACAGGAACTTTTTTTTTAGTTATCTGACAAATAACAACATACCCAAAATTATTACTGTTACTATTAATAGCAGTAATAATATATGCTCCTAAGTCTTTTACTGCCCTTCTTAGCAGTAGATTTTAAGTTCCCTTACTCCTACAAATTGTGTCATATTCTAGATAAAAAGTGAAAATCTTCCCAGGCAATTTAAGTCATAAATTGACTTTTCCTTTAAAAGCTAACACTTTTTACAGTGGCTCACCTCCAGAATGTTACAAAGTTCAAGTCAATTTGCCCTTGTTACTACTGAGTAGTAGGAGACTGCTGTAAAGTAAAAACTCTTTAAATCATCCTTTGATGTTATTCATATCATGAAAACAGGTATAGTTTAAAATACACATTTGACCTTTTCCTGTGAACAGTGGTCATCTAATCCCTTTTAAATGATTCTGCAATTGTATAAAAAGAATTATGGTCTTGCAGTCTTCTCCAGCTCAGCATGACCTATTTGGGTACAACAAACAGAACAAGAACCTTCCAGGGCAACTGTGAACTAGGAAATAAAATTGATTTGGAGATTTCTGTGTTGGCATTATTCTGTACTAGCCTACGTCGATCCAGTATTGTAAAACAATATTTAGATCTTTCCCTTCCAGATCCCAAGACACAAATTTGAGATTCACATATGCTTATAAAGATCGAACAATAGAGATGCTTACTTTGTAAAGCCATGCAATATAAATTAATATGCCAACCAAATTCAGATATGGGCAATTATCTGTTTGCTAGATTTTAACTGCTTTTTAAGGAGAATATCCAATTATTTTTCCTTTTTCATCTTAATTTTCTTCATTCTTCTGTTTGATCTCAATGCATAACACTTTGGTTTGAATCACACGAAATCTTTTATTTCATGTTTATCTTTTAGGAATGCCAAAAAAAGAATTAACCTTCAATAGCCACCTTGTTCTCACATAAGAAAGTCAAAATCTCACCTTGATATACAATATGAAATCCTTGTTTGTTCTGTGAGTAATCGCTGTGAAAGTATAAGCTGGTTTCATGAGTTGTGCTGAACAGAGAGGCTGGTAGCTGAGGGCCACTTAGTCTCCCAATAACAGTGCTAGTTTCTGTAGATCCGCTCCTGACTTCTAAGTAATCATGTATGGTCTCCGTTGAGAAATTCACAAATTGCAAATGGACACCTGAAAAACATAATCAGTAAATAAAAGCCACCAGTATCAATACCAGGAGGGAAAATAAAGTATGTACATTTTACACTGATAATATCAGAAAATAATGTAACCAGTGGAAATGCATGTGTTACACTCGCAGATGCATTCCATGGAATTCAGTTAGAAGCATTCTTTCTCCTCATGCATTACTAATTTTGAAGTAAGAAATGCTAACACTGAAATACTAACATGATCCAAAGCATTGAACTGTAGGTTCTTTATATGTTACTTTTTGGCAAAGTTTATTTATGTATTTAGGGCAAATTTCAGTTCTGAACCTTGAATACATTCAATTTAGTTAAATCTTTCCTGTTTTCAATTGCATAAAATAGTCTCCGTTTGTATTAAAAGAAAAAAATGCTTTGTGTACCACACCTGGAAAAAAAATCAGTAACAGAACACTACCCCAGAGATAGCTGCATTTCAGTTGCACATAAACTGATCTCTCTCAGCTTAAACATATTAAAAATATATATGTATATATATAAAATAATAAGGCACAGTAAAGATTATGCATATAGTATGGATTATATATATTGTAAAGGTTTGTAGAAAGAGAGTGTCTGCTCCTTTAAGGGTACCTGGTCAAAGACATTTTTTATTGAAGCAAGGGAAAATAAGCAAAGGAGGAAGACGTAAACAAGAACATACAGGGTCACCAACCTCAGGGACAAATTGTAAGGGAGGCAGCGATGGAAACCAGGCCTGGTCAATCAGACTAATTGATGAGGTCAAGTGAGAGTGTGAGAATTTTTATTCTAGCAAGGTTATCTGATCAAGCACTTTATAAACTGGGAAACCAACAGAGAAAGGGAAAACTGAAACCCAAAATATACCAAGACACAGACCTCACAAAGCAAACATGGAGCCAAAGACAAGAAGCAAACCTTGCTAGTCACATGAATTGATGAGCTATCAAGAAACTACAGACGCAACTTCCAGGAAGATCAACCTAGACTTTGCAACCCTTAAGACTGTAAAGCCAGGGGGCCCTCATACCGGGAGGGGTGCAGGAATTGATAGACAAGCCCCGGAGGGGACTTGCAGGGGAAAGGACAGCAGGGAGGAACAAAGACGTGTGTAGGCAGAAAAGGGCATAAAAGGGGCTGGTTGTGGGTAAAACGGGGCCAGTCAGTACGTCTGCCTGAGCCAAGCATCTGATTACCAGTTTGTCCTATCATCTCATATCTTCTTACTAGATCTTTTCTCAACTACCTCTTTGTGTAATCTCGCTCTATCCCGTGTGTACGTGTGGTGCAAGGACTTAAGTGCCAGCTAGTGGTGAGACCCAAATCTGTGAGTGGAATTTGGTGCCAGCTACTGGAGTCAGATGAGGGGTGTGGGCGGCCTGCAGCCCGTGGTGGCAGCTACTGGAGTGAGCGAGGGGCCGTAGCTCTCTGGATCTAGGGAGAGTCCGACAGACCTTGGGCCCAGAATGCCAGCTAGTGGGGGGACCAGTATGAGTGGACTGGGTGCCAGTCACTGGAGTCAGAGCAGCAGCATTGGTGCCTCCAGCCTGAAATGAGTGGAAGGATCTTTAACTTCCATCCCCAGGGGTGGGAACAGTGTGTGTTCTCAAAACCAGCTGCTGGGGGGACCTGTGTGAGTGAGGTGAGTGAGGAGCTCAGTGTTGGCAGCTGGAGTGGAACCGTGGGTCACGGCCTGTGTGCCTGGTGCTGGCTTCTAGGGGGAGAAGTGTCTGTATCTTCTTCAGTCCTGGTGTGTGTAGGGGTACACATCTGTCATCTGCTAATAAACTTCAAATTGGACTAGCTGGCGAGTAGGAAGGCCTTGGTTCCAAGCCAGGATACTAGGCAGGCAGGGTCCATGCT
>JAVJGI010000040.1:22080963-22113449 GCA_035590275.1 Ibycter americanus | reverse complement strand
AACTTCAAATTGGACTAGCTGGCGAGTAGGAAGGCCTTGGTTCCAAGCCAGGATACTAGGCAGGCAGGGTCCATGCTGGTCCAGCCAGGAGGACTTGCGAATATGAAGCACATGAGGGATGGGTGTGTGAGCTCTGCGTCTTTGCAGCAAGCATCAAACTGGACCAGCCAGTGAGTAGGGGACCTGTGGAGCAGGCAAGGGGGCCTGAGATCCAGACAGGGGTGCCACGCGGACACTCAAGGGATTTGCAAATGTATGTGTGCACGTGAACCTAGAGAATGTGTGTGTGTGTCTGCACTAGTGACCTTCTGTCTCTGCCAGCCCAAGAGGAGGAGGATACTTGGCTGCCTGTGCTTGTGTTTTATTTATGTGAGTCCTGTATGTAGGTGCTCTGTGGCAGCCTGTGCGACCAGCCATGTCAGTGTCCCTCGTGTGCGTGTCTGTGCTCAGCTTCATTACTGTTTGAAACTGCAGATGGGAAGGTGGCATTCGTGTGCCTCAGCCTGGGCAGAGACCTGGTGTCCCTGGGCTCCGGTGGCTGGGCAGGAGGGTCCTCAGCTGGAGTGGCTGCAGGAGACGGCCACACTCCTTACATCACTTCACGTATATGTTATTTTTGAGTCACAAAAAATGTAAATGATATTATCTAACTATCATTCATCCGTACCTCTCCCATTAAACATACAGTTCAATTAATTAATTCTCGTACACACACTATGGCATATGATGACCTTGCCAACAGAAATTTCTGATTATTTGGTTCAGTAAGGAACAGGAAGGTAACTTACTGTCCATTAGCAACTTACCTCTCCTAACCAGGTGATGTATTACAATGATTATGTGGCAGGAGAAGAAAATGCTCAGCAGTTGAGTAGTTATAGGGCTTTTTAAACATTTTCCTGTTTATACATAATTCTATTTAAGTTACAACAAAGTAGAATTTGTATTTTGTCTGGAGCTAGTGCAACTATGGAATGATAATGGAGTACTTTCATTAAGAAGATGATTGAGTCCCACTGGTGTTTCTGGCAAAGACAATCAACATGTTTTTTTATAAAATTGAAAGGAAAAGATATAATGTCAAATTAATTATTGAAAAGTCATGAATAATTTTGTAACTCCTAAACTGTAATAGCTAAATAGTGTTTGTCACTGTCTTTTAGAGCTTTGTCCCCGGATACCTTGTACAGTTTATAAATGGTTGGAAAAAAGGTGGTGCATAATTACATTACTGTTACCATGATCATTTCTGTCTCTCTATAGGTGGCAAGAAAGCCTTTGTTTATAAGTGTCATTCTTTTACTTTGCCAGCCTTCCAAATACTTCCTACACAGAGAATCCAGTTATATTCAAACTTTGCTTTTCCTCTATCCATTACATTTGTAGGCTTGGCCTTTTATTTGATGCTGTGAGCCAAGCACTTGTCCAAAGTTTAAGCTGCCATTAATACCTGGCAACTCATGCTATCAATTTTTTTCTCTCTCACCCACTTTGTTCAATACAAAAATGTCTCTAATATATTTCTGCCCATCATTCTGCTCTCTATACTCTACCTTCTTTCACTACTAGTTACTGAACCATATCAGTCTTCCAAAGTACTCATTCTTTTCTCAGCCTGTAGCACCTGCCTCTGTTTGTCTCAGACTTCTGCTTGCGAGACTGTTCTTTTCTGTGGCTTTTTGCAGTTTGGAAAGCCCTGTGGAATGAGTATTTAATATATTTATATATAAGATCTAACCATAAATCTCAGAAAGAATAGCAACAAATCAGATAAAGTAACCTTCTAAGTTGACTGCAAATCAACAGTGTCATTGGTTTAGATTACACCATTAGCTAACATAAAGTGGAAAAGCTTATGATCTGTAAATTTTAATTGGGAAAAAATCTTGTTAGAAACACTTAAACAAGTGAAAGCCTATAGTAGGTTCCCATGATGGTGTTTCTGAGTTTTTCTATTTACTACTCAGAAGAGTTATGTGTATGTCCTTCCACTGGACTAGGACCACAGCGTCACTAAAACCAGTTTTAGCCATTGCTTTTTCAAATGTCGCTTTTTCTCCTCAACTTTACAATGGAATTTTACTTCAATTTTCAATTCAGGTTTAATCATATCCTATGTAGGTCAAAAATGTCCAGCGCATTTCAATCTGTGCAGTTTAAATTTTCTTCTAGAAAAAGGAACATTTGGTTTTCCTATACATGAACTGGAAAACAGTCCACAAATCCAGTGAATAAACTTCAATTAGTACAAAGCAGAGCAGAACTATTTGTTTTGGTGGAGCTAAACTTATTTGTTTTATCCAAGAAACTGTTTCCAAAACTTCAATAGTTGAATTTCCTTCCTAATGGAAGTGAAATTAGATAGTATGTTAATATGAAGTTTAAATAGGAGTCTGAAGAGCCAAATTGGAATTATTGGATGCAGAGTGAGAAATGGAAACAGAAGCCTGGGAGAATGCAGGCAAAGAAAAAGGGTTGGAGTAAGGAGTCAGTATTGGAAAAGAGGCAGGATAGCAGTAAAGTGAGGCAAGATGCAAAAGGCAACATATTTGGGATAAAAAGAGCAGTTTCTGTATGCAGTTGAACACACCACTTCATGGAATTTGAAACTGAATCAATATTCCAGATTTTTATTATTTCTTCTATATTAGCAAATGACTTTGGAACCATCTAGCAAAGTATCCTGTTCCCTTAAAGATCTGAATATCCTTTTCCCCTATAGCTTTGACCCAGGGATGGCGTACCTATTACTGCTATTATTTTCTTTGATAACGCAACTAGCAGGTATCTGCTTGGGATCTGAAGATTCTAAACAGTACTATGACTCATGATGAAACCCTAGAAGCTGTCTAAAATTCAGGTAATGGCAGAATTAAAATGTTGATGCTATTTCTATAAAATGCTAATACAATAAAATCGATTATTGACTCGAATCTTGTGTCTTTTGAACAAAATGCAAACATAAAGAATGGGTTCTGTATGGAAATCTCTATGCTGACATAATGTCTTTCCCACAGATAGATTCTGTTAAGCCAGTATTACTGAGTGTTTAATATTCTTCAATTTAAACAACCCATGCAGAACAATTGGCTTTCATTTAAATCACAAGTGAACCAGGCTCATGGGAAGTACAATAAAAAAGATCACAGAAGTGATTTTAAAAAGAGGAGAGAAAGAATCTGAACACATAGAGAAGGGAATACTATTTGGATGTCACCTTCACTTACTGTGGAAGATTCTGAAATTCTGTATCATTGAGTAAAGAATATGGCAGAAGATGGCAAGTATAAAGCAGAGAAGTGAGGTACATCTGAAAAAACAGCATAGTATTCAACTAGCATATAAAGAAAAAACAATTCAAGTGCACATGCTTCTACAAAAGTGCCACAAGTGTAAAAAGTTAGATAGGACAATTGTACTGGCTAGCTTTGAACAAAGATTTTGCCATGATAGATATATAGGATCCACCCAAAGCTGCTCAAGGCATTAGCCAGTGGGTTAGCCAAGAGAAGTTCCGGTCACCAGAAAAAGCCTGAAGATATATCCACCTTTAAGACAAGAAAGAGGACCTGGGCAATGGCACCTGCAGGTTCACTGCAGTCCATGAAAAGATTATGCAGCTTCCAAACACATAAAAGACAAAAAGGGACTCAGGAGCACTGAACATGGATTTACTAACAGGAAATCACAGTTAATCAACCAGTATTTCCTTCTATGATTAAACTGACACAGGAAGAAGGGTGGATATAATATACTTCCAGTCTGCTATGGCTTTTGGATGAGTCTTTTATACCATTCTCATCTGGAAGTTGAACATATGATGATCCAGCTTGATGACTGGAGAGGAAGTAGGTTAAAAATTAACAGAACTTCAAGACTCCAAGGGTGATAATTAGTCATCAGACATCTGGTTGGTAGCCAGTAACAAGCACAATATTCCCTGGGCTGATATGGGAGCTTACACTATTCAATGTCTTCAGGAGAGACCTGGATAATGACATTGCATCCTCAGCAAATAGGTGCGAGGATACTAAATTAGGTGTGGATGATATACTAAATGTCACAACTTCTGTCCAGAGAAACATTGAAAAACTTGAGGACTGAGTAAATAGACCCTTCTTAAACATTTGCACAAGTAAAAATGCAAAGTTCTGCACCTGGAGCACAACATCCTTATCTGTTGGGACAGCCTGGGAATTGATTAGGGCAGCAGCCCTTCTAAGAACGACTTGCGATAGAGCACTTGACCTGGTGTTACTGACAATTTCACTTTGAGTGGGAAGCTTGACAAATTTGAGTGGGAAGCTTCTAGAAGTCCCTTCCAAGAATGTTTATATGCTGCTGTGATGTTCACCTAGGATGTGCAAAGAAGCTTAATGATAAAATAATGAATTCAAATGCAGCTTTAACTTAATGTAAACTAATACTGACTTGCTTTAAAATATTCATGATAGCTTTTTATTTTTGTTGGGTTTATAGCCTCACAAAGAGAAATCAAGCCTTTCAAGAAATCAATAAGAATTGTACTTATTCTAATTAAACAATTTTGCCTTTATCAGAAAATTGTAGTATATGTTAAATAAAAAACCAAGAACCTTGTAGCTTTTCTATTCTCTATCTTTCTGTTAAGGCTTTGATAACTTCTTTATATTAATTATAATTCATCTGTTTTCCCCAGGATAAGTATTCACAATATTATAAAATCTATGTCCAGTGTTTTGAATCCATAAAAAACCCAACAAATTTAATCCATGAAAGAACACATACCAAAACCAATAGGTAGCTTTATTGTCCATGTGCAATCCAAACTGCTAGGATAGTTGCCAGGAAACCCTGGGCTGAGGATTACTCCACTGAAGTCTGACATGCTACCACCACATTGTGCTGTAAAAAAAAAAAAAGCAAAGACAACTTTTTCAGAGGAGTTGAATGAGCTAAAAATTAATCCAGAATATTGAAGTTCCTTCCAACATTAATAATATAATAATAACTAAGCTTATATTTCAAAAAATACACAAATATTCCTTTACCACTAAATATCTGTAACAAAGTAATTTACAAGTAGGTACTTCAAAAATATGTATCTACTCTGAATTGACTAGGTTTTAATGTGGGGGACACATGCACCTGAAAAGAGAACAGATGTTTACTCTGCACTCTGCCTGCATGAATCCCTCATGTGAACAGGCAAGCAGCACACATCAGCTCATAGCAATATTGAAACAAATCCATGTCCGTTTGTAAAGGATCGTCTGAATAATATAATGTAATAATATATTTTAAAACAATTATGTATGAAAAGCATTTCTAGAGTCCTTTTAAAAACTGCATTTGTATCCTGCTGTTCTAAAAATGAGATAAAATAAACAGACTTGGAAAATGTACACACACAGAGCTACAGAATTTGAATCCATATTTTAACTTAATTTTAACTTTTTTTCAGGTACAACATCAATGGATAAAGTAACTTAGACTTCAATATTAGATTTGAAGATATTAATTATATAAAATACATTTTTAACAGGTTTTTTTTCCTATTAACAGTTGTTACATCCTTTGAAACACAATTAAAAGACATAACTATATCATAATGATATCATATGTATATATATCGTAACTATAATATCATAAGAAGGAAAAAAAGGAAAATACCCCCCCTAAAATCTTAGCACAGCATCTTTGTCTTCAGAAGTTACCACAGAGTAGCACAGTTATCTTATCAGTCTTTCTAAACATATGTTAATGATGGAAACTGAAGACTAACTCCTGAAAAAATTCTTACAAATATCTGAATCTTGTTGAATATTTATAAATTCTAAGCTGAGGGAGCTCAGTACCTCATAGGAGGTTTTTAACACCTCACAGGATTAAGAACAGGATTATGTGAGGCAGCTCAAGAGGATATATAATCTGTTTTGAAGAAAAGCAAAGTACAAAATCTTTAATGAGATCTGCAGCATCCTGCCTTCCATACATTCAAGATTACATATACAGATAGCTTTTACTGTTAAGGTACCCAAACAAAAAGGCATTTCTATTCAATGAAAGAGAATGCAAATAGAAAGAGCTTTATATCCCTCACATTTCTTCATTACATAAAGAGGGTATATTTAAATGCACTTCAAATGTTTCATTTGGGCTTCTGGCAGGCGTCCAGTGCTTCTTCCATTAATATTAATATGGTCATATATATAGTTTAATTTCAAAAACAATGTATCTTCTTAAATTGGGCAGTCATGCCTATGTTGGATTTTATTAGAGGTGAAGATGTAATGCTATTTCTATTTTAGTATTTTCTATAATGCTCATCACTCTGCCAGGGAAATGATTCATAAATAAATTAACTATGTTTGCAAGGGTCTCTGGAGATCTCATCACTGATAGTGAATTGATGATAGATGCTGACTAGAACATATTTCATTCATTCTTTTTCTGATTGGACATTTCAGAAAAGCTTTGCCAATGTAAGTGTGCAGCATACTTTGAAAATCTTCAGCTTAATTTGACCATCTTCACTTTCAATTAAGTTCTTCAGTTCTCCCCATTCCTTCCCCTACGTTTAACTCTTGAGTTCTCTGGTTTTCTCATTCTGGCATATTCAAGGAGGTTTATGTAAGCTGAACATACCTAAACATATTGGAATCGGATAATTCCATCTTCTTACTGGTCCAGGCATACAAGTGATATGTGAATGTCCCTAAAATGACACAATATTTGCTAATTCATATAATAAAAGTATATAATATACAGCATATCATTAGTATCTAAACAGAAATTATTTATAATTTAAAACATCATCAAAATATATAAAACCAGTAAGGTATAACAATTATATTGTATACTGTGAATTGTACCTTGCTTTCAATACAACAGAGAGACTGTAATTTTAATTATGTGTCTGTTAGCCCACTAGATACTTGTGTCCATGCCCTTAATATTATTGCTAACAGTGTAACAGTATCCAGCTGAATTCTATAATACCAGCTTTAGTATAAACTGACGGTCTAGAAACTAAAGGTCTAACTGAAGCATCATTTACATAGTATTGATTTGCGTCATTTGTGTATACGATAAAAAGATACAAACTATATACATTATACAGTATTGGCTTTGCATCTTACATTCATACCTATTCTAAATGCAGTCCTTACCTTCACCCTCAAAACAGTTCACTTAAGTTGCCAAATGCTGAGATACTTAAGGAATCTCTTTACATGTGTCCCTTTGCAACAGATGTGTCATGATTTCAAGGCAACCTTCTACAGATAAGTTCCATGACCCACCAGAGTGACCCTTTGTGTTGTTCATCAGCCTCATGTAATTCTAATTGTTTTCCAGAGACAGCACACGAAAATGAAAAAACTTAAGAGAAAACCGTACTTGGGATACCTTGCAAAACCATATAACATACACTTTAAGATGACCTAGCAGAAAAAAATCAGTAGCTTTTATTCTGTTTGTTCAACATTCATATGAAGAAAAGAGTTAGTTTTTCATGTTAAATCTCCTTATCTGTTCAGAGCCTGTAGCATTTGTGGGAACCAAATATCTCTAAAGCATCCAGGGTAACTGAGTAGTTTATTAATCAATCTGCAACCCATTCTTTTTTCTCTCCTAGAAGAAAAATAAACACTTTCCTCATAGTGCAAGTATGCTTATCTACTCATTGCAAAAAAAATTAAATAAGTAATAATAATAAAAAAAAAAATTAAGTGGCAAAGTCATACTGCATAAGCCAGAAAAACAATACAAAGGGAAGAGGTTTTACATGTGTGTTTGCACAGTCTATGCTCCAATGTTCTTTATATTTTCTTTATTCCAACCATTTACTGTGGCTTGTCTGTTCACATGTTTGTATTTAAATATGAAATTAAAATAAAGAAGAAAAAACAATTGGCAGGTTGTTCCCAAGAATGACCAGCTAAAATCGGGCAACATAACAAGTAAACTTCAATAGTCATTGTCAGAGCTGCAATCACAGAACATTTCAGTTATTCTTGAAATGCTATAAGGCTGCAGACATGACTAGGAACTCTGTCTTGAAGGGGAAACTGGAATACAGGTCCCAAATCCAAACGGCAGTTGAGATCTGGAAGCAGACAAGTTAATTCAGTTTCTATCACAATACATAAACTGCAGCTTTAAAAAAAACCTTTTTTTGGTCAAAAAAAGTAATTAAATTTCTATTTTTTGATGCAGTACATATGACCCCAGTATTTTGGTCATCATAGAATTATGCAAAATAAATGTTTGAAAGTATTAGGATTTTTAAAACTTCAGTTAGTTAGTCCAACATTCATCAACGTGTTACAGGCCAGACTGACGTTAATGAAGGAAGAAAGGTAGGAAAGTTATCCTTTTGCTATTTTACTCCAAAGGTATCAGTAAGTCCATTACCAGTTAATCATGTGCTGTTTTATACAAGACGTTTTCTCCCTTTAAGACTTTTCTTTTTAATATGCATAGGTAATGTGACTTCTCCCTTTTTAAGCTGTCAAAGAGCTAGATAAAGTGGAGACTGTAGAGTCTGCAGAGTCACACATGGCAAAAAACATAGCTGTTGAAAATAGTAACTTATCAGTTGGAACCGTAGTCCTTTTGGGGAGTGTCGCAACTGGAAACAACACTCAATTTTAGATTTAGTTCTACACTGTAACTGTACAATTTCTGCAAAATATTTTCACCATCTTTTCTGTAGCCAGACAGATTCCTATTGGTTATATATGCTAAATAACTCAAAGAGGTAAAATAATCACTGTTTACAATCACTGTATTGTCTTTTGTTACACCTTTTGCTAATGCAAGAGCATAGCAAATTCGCTTGGCAAAAACACACCCACATTTGAAAAAAATTTTGGATTAAAATCCCCAAGAAATTACTGAAAGAAAATAACTGACACTATCTGATTTCCTGAGAAAAACAATTATTTCCTTTTGTTTGCTCTTATTCCCCCTCTTCACCTTCTTTTTCCTCCTGTACATAGAGAACTATTGATAATTGCTTATCAAGTGATTTAACTTAGCTTGTCAACACTTCATAGCTCAGCTATGAATATCAAAGATGCCGTCAATAACAGATAACCTATAATCACTAATGCAGAGGAAGCACAGAGCCAAACACTTCTGATGGAGTATTTGGATAGTTGCTAATTTAATATTTGGCAGAAAAGCCAACCAGTCCTGCAAGCTTATCACGTCTTCACTACTCCTGAAGAGTTAGTTCAGTGTCCATTTCATATTGACAGAGTCAAACATAACCATGTGAAAGAACTAAAAGGAACAATGTGAAATTCGAAACTTGGCTCACCTGAAGAGAATAACCCTGATCGCACTGGAAAGACACCACATCTCCAACCATGTACCTGTCTCCAACCTTGATCCCATTGCTTGGGGTCTGTGGTTCAGGACAAGAGTCCAAACCTATAGCTGTGAAAAATCAGGAAGATTAGACATACTAAGGAACACAAAATCTGTTTTTAGATTCACAGAGAGCTTCTGTGTACACTGTACTGATATGTTTTAGGAAGCACTGGGGTACCAGCAGTTTGTGGACAAGGAAGTGGCATATTATTTTGGAACAACTGTTATATGGTGAAAAACCTTTTTTCCTGAGCAAAGGAAAAGGAAAGAAGTAATGAGGGTGGCAACAAACACTTCCCAACAATCTGCAGTCTCCACTCAAAGTCTCCTCTAAATTTCCACTGTCTCCTGGCTCAAGCTCACTAACTTCCACCTCCAGTCTCACTCCTAATTATAGTCTACCTAGTTCAAACTGGGAGCACCACCACTTTTCTTTCCTGCCATCTGTTCCAGGGGATGCTGGTCAATACCACATCAAGTGCAAAACACAGGAAAAACACTGCAAAGTATAACTGCTCATCTGCCTTAAGTCCTTCACAGGTATGACTCTATTCTTCCATTCATGTAAACACACACACACACACACAGAGTAAATATTTACATCATATTTCACTTAATCTTCTATTTTTAATGAAGTATCTATAAAGTTATAACATTAACATTTCAAATTTCTGATTACAATAGAAGCTAGTTTGCAAAGAGACCATATGCTTTTTTCATGGTAATCAAAAAGAGAAATAAATAAATTCTTCTTCATTGCATTGTATCTCTTCATTACACTTCCTCATTCATCTCTCCACTCCTGAAAGACCCAGGAAAATAAGAATATGTGAAACATTAAGTATAAGTAACCCAGTTACTGTTTTTGCCTACTGTAAGAATTACACCCTAACTAGTTGTGAAGCCAGGACTGTTAAGCAACATCATTATATAGGGTAATAGAGAAATGCTGTGGAATTCAGTAATGGCACTATTTCAAAATATTATCAGCCTCTGTACGTTTAAAAATTTACTAATGTAACTGGTAATTTCATGTAAGAATCACATTAAGTGAAAATTACTATTTGAAGACTCTTACAATGGTGTATTTTTATACTATAGGAAGGCTGAAGGCCAACAGATTCTATGAAATTTATAAAGCATACACATTATTTTTTCTCTATAAGGCATGTTTTGTACATCAACAATAGTTTTCACTACCATAATTTTACAATAACATTGTATTGTAAAAATGAAAAAAAAAACCCCTGAATGTCTAGCATTCAGAAAGTGGATATTAAACTGATAATCTCGTGATTCCTATTCTTAGAAATGTATTGAACACATGAAATTTTATATAAAACTATATTAAAAGGAAAACCTGTTTGAACTGAAATCATTGGCATTGAGATTTTATTCATACAAGTAAAACTCAGGACTGTGATAATATAAACTTTCTGCTATAAAGTGTAATTCAATCCTAAATTGGAAAAAAGTCCTTAATGCCTTTGCAGTCCTTATTCTCTCTGCTGAGAAGAGTAATGAGAGGAAAATCTTTTTTTTTATTTTATTTATTTTTTTTACTGCAGATATCTGTTAATGGGAACCAGAAATAACTGATTCAGGTCCACAGACTGAGCAGTTGTACTCATTACTTTTGGTCACTGTTAACTTTGTGGTGTTTTTTTTTTTTTTTTTTTTTTTTTTTTTTAATTTTTTTTTTTTTTTTATTTGTTTGTTTGTTTGGTTTTTTTTAATTTATGTTTTGTCATTAAGGAATGTACACAATTTAGCAACAAGATGTTTTCCATGATATTCAATACTGGCTTGCATCACACTGCGTGGAAAGGAACGTTGCTACTTTGAAAAAGTTATTTATTTCAGGGGTCTCCTCTGCAGGTTCACAGAAGAGGATGTAATGTTCCTTCATTTATGGCAAGAAAACTTTTGTATATACTGATGATATACTTACTGATCCCATAATGATCCCATACATATTTGCCATGTGGAAAATGATACAAGCAAGTATTTTGCAACCTATTTCTACATAACAGATGATTTTTATATTTAAAATTCTTATTTTCTTTTCTCAAACTACAAACTAAAAAAAACACCAAAGAATTTATTTTGCAAATGGCTGATGGGCTTAGAGCCACTTTTTACATTTCAGAGATCTACGCTGTGATCCAGCCTACGCACAAAGTACAAATGCAAAAGAACAGCAGTACTCGGCTTACACAGATGAGTGCTTATAATCTATTTTGAACAGTTAGTAGTTTTCATTTTCCAACTACTGAACCTTCATCTTTAATACACAACCTAACTATGTGAATACTCAGGCCATGCAAAGTGAAATGAGTTCATTTAAATGCAGGTATCTTAACAGTTCAAACCAGATCACGAGTGTTCATCCTATTGTGCTCCCACTTCAACCAATAAAATAATGCTTGAAAAAAAATACAGCTTGAATGTCTACAATGTCTTTCAACAAACTGAAACGTAACAGGGTTTGCCGCCTTCCCAGTTGAGGGACTAGTTCAGAACTTGTGTCTATAGAATGTCATGACAGTTTTTCAGATAAAATCATAAATGTATTCATAAACCACACTCTGATTTTTATTGAATCATTCGTGGTGCATGACCAGTTCCTTGAATCGCACCATACTACTATCTCAGTAAAATGTGTTAGATTTTTAAACTTTCATGCATTAGAGAGAGATTTTAACATAGGCATTAACTGAAAACATGCTTTCAGTATCTTCTAATTTTTAAATATGAAGAATTGTATATAAAGAACAAGAAACTATTTGATGCTGTCTTGCCCTTCTCCAACAGCTCCTATGGCTCTAAATAAAAAACACAGCCAATGAAATTTTGGATAATGCACTCTGGGACTACACCAGTCTTAAAGTAATAGGTCTTTTTATTTATTGAAGTTATTACTGTAATTTTATGGAAATGTTTTAGTATTTATGATGTTAGAATTATACACTTTAAATATTTCTAGGGATTATATTTCAGAATGAAAATTAGTGTGTCATTTTTTACTTATTTTAAATATATATTGAATGTTACAGAAATTATGTATGAGGCAATTTGACAAACTCAACTAATTTCAAAGAATATTAGTACTACATACACAGCCTAAAAAATCACCTAGCTAGCAAAACTTTAGTTAGAGAAAATGAGGACTAAATTAAGATTTATAGTGGCATAAAACATATAAACTTTACATAAGTGTTTTACAAACCATTCTGTGGTGTTCTTTGTTGATGTACAGCAGTTGATGCAATATATGTTCAATGCTGTATATTTTCATATTTAAGGTATCCATCAGAATACATAAACTGCATGTCATTAATATGGTAAGAACTTAAGGATTCAACAAACAAGTAAAAATATGCTAGAAAAAAAGATTACTGATAAAACCACTATTCTTTTTTGGAATATGAATACTTATTTCCTTATGATAAAGTATCATTTACTTGGACTCAAAATATTCTTCAACAAATAAAGTTCCTTTTGTTTTGTTTATTTTTATATTAAAAAATGTATTTGTATTTCGTAGCAGTTCAAAAGATGAGCCAGACTGGACAGTGTGAAAAACGTATTAATAAAGGATGAAAAGATATATTGGAAATGAAATGGAACCAAATCTTAGAGAAATCTGTTGTTGAGATGAAAAAGTAATCATTTTGGCAACAGGGGTGCACTTCCCCTCAGACTTGTGTCTCCTAGAATACATGAAATAAACTTGGAAGATGCACCACATATTGAACAAAAAATGTTTATGGCTAACTCACTTGAAAACTGCTTAATATAAATATTTAACTCTGATGTGATTTTCAAAGACTGACTTTAATTTAGCTGACTTCTCATGATGACCTCTGTCAGTATAGGCTCCAGTGAAATAAAATAAATATGAAACACTAACATTAAACTGTGGCCATTACTTTCCATTTACTGACTATATCTAAAAGCATTATCACAAATTTTCGAGCAGGAAATGTTGTCTGAGAGTCAGAGATGACCAGGACAGCTAAGGAGAGTGAATTCTGTTCTGATCAGTGCACTTCTGGAGAAATTTCTGTAGAAATACAGCAGTATCATGAGTTCTGGAATCCTGACAAAAATTCCTCTCTCTCCATTGCAGAAAATTGAGAGACAAAGACCCAGAAGATACACAATATACAGTTTCTGTTGTCTTCCTTTCTAACAATGATGAGAAAGTATTGTCCATTAGCTTAACCTCCTGTTTCAAATTCATTATTAATCTCAATGCAGAACTTTCCATAGTCTCTTCTTGAAAAAATAAATAAATATTAAGCTACAGATTAGAGGGAAAAAAAAAATAGTCATAAAACTTTGCTCTAATCCACAGGCAATAGAGACTATGTCTTTCTTAGTGAGTGGTAGGGACTAATGGTCATGGATGGTATGGACTGAAACAGCTGGTGCCTAGAACTCAAAATACACACTAAGTGCTAATGGTGGGGTTTTTTTATTATTATTATTAGCTTTAGTTAGTCTGGTCCTGTAGGCCTTTTGCCTATTAATGGCTGAAGGCATTAGCTGAGATGTTGAAGTACACACTCCTGTTTGTTTTGCATGACAGGAATCTAGACTGCATGCTCTGAAGCCATGCCTTAGTTCTGTGGTGTGAGCCAGAGAGCGGTAAACAAACAGGGATGGCATTACATTTTTCCACATTTGTTCTACAAAATCATGTCATTATTTTGCCATTCCAGTATAGGAATTTAGTGACAAGGTACCTCTTTTTTAAACTTCAAAATAATCTTGACAATATTTTTTGTTTTATTTTTCTTATTAACAGTTTTTAGATTGCGTATTCCACAGGTATTATGGAGCTATTATGGTCACTTAATGCTATTCTATACTTTGCATACTATAGATTTTACTTCAGTAAGTCCCACACATGCACAATAATTTGTGTTTACGTTAGAGCATATCTTGATAAAATATATCACATCACAGAAAATCTTAATTCAGAAATCATCATAATTTACTCTCCAACCATATTTTTCTACTTGCCACAAAATTTTGAATCTTAAAGTTTACATTTGTTTCCAATAAAAATTAAAGGTTTGTACATTGTTTTGTCATTTCCTCACTCCATCCCAAACTCTATGTCCTGGTTTCAGCTGGGATAGAGTTAATTTTCTTCCTAGTAGCTGATATAGTGCTGTGTTTTGGATTTAGGGTGAGAATAACGTTGATAACACACTGATGTTTTAGTTGTTGCTAAGCAGTGTTTACACTAAGTCAAGGTCTCTTCAGCTGCTCATACTGTCCTGCCAGCGAGGAGGCTGGGGGTGGTGGGGGCACAAGAAGTTGGGAGAGTCACAGCCAGGACAGCTGACCCAAACTGGCCAAAGGGATATTCCAGACCATACGACGTCATGCTCAATACATAAACTAGTGGGAAAGCTGGCCAGTGGCCGCTGCTCAGGAACCAGCTGGGCATCGGTCAGTGAGTGGCGAGCAACTGTATTCTACACCACTTGTTTTGTATATTCTGACTGATTATTATTACTATTACTATTATTATTGTTGTTGCTATTATTATTATTATCATTATTTTCTTCCTTTTGTGTCCTATTAAACTGTCTTTACCTGAACCTACAAATTTAACTTTTTTCCGATTCTCTTCCCCATCCCACTGGGGGTGTGGAGTGAACGAGCAGCTGTGTGGTGGTTAGTTGCCAGCCAGGGTTAAACCACAACAATCTACATGATGTTTTAATCACATATTTCTATCACCTGTACATGAAAAGTTAATTAATCATTACTCTTGTAAAACAGCGTATTTCACTGAGCTACTGATTAATTGGGTATCTACTGAGGGACATCAATATTATTTCCTGAATCACAAATTTTCAGCATATACTTTGGCTTTATACACTCACACAGAAAATCTAATACATTTGTATAGACTTACACATGCACCCTTGTAAAAATCTATACACACATACATAGATATTGTTCTTGTCACGGACCAATACTTTAAATGATATACTGTGAATTCTTTCCTTACTTAGAGGTGAAAGTTGTATACTGGCAGTATATTACACATTTCAGTTATTTGGACACATAGGAATACACAGGTGCATTTTCACTTTCACTGGATTCAGTATCATTTTACTTTGTTTTCATAATTTCCTGTAGTTTTCTCCCCTCCGAAGCTGTTAGCAGCTGAGAGAGTGTCTGCATTTCAAGGAAATGGCAGGATAATTCTAACCTATAATTAATGTTTAGTTATAGACAAGCGATCAGGCAGCAATTTTGCAAAGCCATGTTCTCAGACGGGCTAATCAGACAACCAGAGCATGGGATTTGCATACTATAAAACTGACAAGAAATAACCGTCATACAATTATGCAGATCAGACACCAGAACCAATATGAGAAGAGGGAACTGCACAGCTGGGAAGAAAATTACACAAAAAAAAAAATCTGCATCAAAATATTAGTGATTGCCAGAATTCCTGTCAGTCAGCTAAGGCAATCTCATTCAGACAGAAAGTATGTTCATAATTATAGCCTTTTCTGCTGGGGAGGTACTCTGCAGTAATAAAAACATTTGAAATAATTCTGCTGTGTTCTCACCAACCTGTGAGCATTGGTCAGTTAAGAAGCACAGCTGCTATTTTCAGTTTATTCATTCTCTCATTTTCACTGAGCGCGAATTATTTGTGTGTCCTACACACACACACACACACATATATATATATATAAAATTCATACTCTACAGTACATATTGCAATGGGCATAACTGGCGGATTTTGGCAGGGGGGTGTGGTGTGCATGGGGGGTGCATCTGTGGGAAGAGGCCAGGGGCTGTGCCAGACACTGTGCCGGCTCCAACTGACCCACCGCAGGACACGACTGCACCCACCGCAGGACTTTGTGGTGCCTCTCAACTGATCATGATCAGATGTGCCTCTGAGAGAACATATTTCAGAAAAGCCAGTAAGCACCAAGAAAAGGAACAGCAAGACCAGAGCAGGAGGAGAGAGGAGACCTCACTGAAAGAGGAGACCTCACTGAAAGAGGACAGAGAGAAGATCATGACTGAGCAGAGGCTGCAGCCGAAGCAGCTGGCTGAGCAGGGGCTGGAGCCTGTGTCCAACCCAGCAGGTGCTGGGAGGTGGGACCCTAAAGGGACCATAGGAAACAGCCCACTGACCCAACCTGCTGCACTGCCCTTGCCTCACCTAAGGGAAAGAGTGTGGTGCTTGGTGAGAACAGAAAAGTGTGTGTAAGTGTCCGGAGGGAAGCTGGGGAGTTTTTCCTAAGGGTTTCTATTTTATTACATTTCTTCAATACCAGAATCAGCATTTAATTGTTCATTGGCAAATAAGCTAAATTGAAATCCCCCAAATCAGGATGCTGGGTTTGCCTGCAACAATTATATAAATGAATTGTATCTTGGGTCTAGGATCATCACATGAGAGTATCTGCATTCAGTCCTTGCTGCTGTACATTAAGAAAAACTTTTCAGAGAGCACAACCAAATTAAAGGTGAAAGCAAAAAAATAAAACAACAAAAAAACCCAAACCCAAACTAAAAATAAACTTCACCATCCTTACAGAACAGGTTTCAGCCCTGGGCTTGCTCACTTGGAATTAAATAGGATTTCACTCATGACTTTGAAGTAATAGTATGTAGCTCATTATATGCAATAGGACTGATTATTCCTCTTTCATATACTTTAGTTACAACTGATGTCTGGAACCAGCAGCACTCTTCATCAATTGAACATTTCTGAATTACCTGTATATTCAAGATGAAAGCCAGCAGCTGAAACACTGATATCAGACTGAAAATTTAGGTATAGATTATTTGATGTGCTGTTGAGAAGTGAAGGTATGGTTGTTCCTGAAAAGAGAAATCAAAATATTATTGAAATGCACCAAAACTGAACTAAATACATACATCAATGTGCGTGTATATATAAAGGGAAAGGGGGGAAAGGGGGGAAAGGGGGAGAGAGAAGTCACATAACTAATTCCACCATATTTTGTCATCATGGGTGCTATCGAATATCTGTCCCTATAAAAGTTTTATTACATTTTCAGTGCACCACAATATCAGAGATGTGAACTGCAGGTACTCAGGGAAGCAAAGTCTGATATAAATTTGTATTACATGCTTTTATCTACAAAAGGAGAAATATTCACTAGGGTTTTCATAAAAGCAAGAGCAAACCGTGCAAGTGGAATAATTTTAAATGTAACAGTTAAATATATCAAGCAGCCCTGAACATATTCTGTAGGACTATTCTTAGAAATATGATTGACTATTTATTTGTGTTTCAGCACAAGACAACAATCTTATTGCCTGTGATCACATTCCATACTCATGAATTCAGTAGAATAAAGGAAAACAAAACAAGAAAAAATAAGGCAAAGAGAACTTCATTGTTTATCTAAAATAAGGATAAAGAATGCATCCTTTAGTCACGTACAATTTCAAAAGGCATCTCTTTTAGAGGTGTGTATTTCTGGACCCTGCTATAAGAGTGGGCAAAGAATGAGATTAACAGATATCTAGTTTGGGAGCCTCTGAATGTTATTTCATTTCTAGCATTTTCAAATATTCAGCTTTATGAATTCTACTAAGAGAAAACTGATTAAAACTGATAAAGAACACTACCTGTTGTTAATTATAGGAGAAACAAGCACGCGCGCGCACACACACACACACACAAGAACTAGAAAGAGTTCTGTGTTTACAATAAGGAGTTGACTCTGTGAAACACTTATTGTAAAATTTTCTCAGTCACCTGAATAACTTCCAAGCCTTGGAGCATTGTTGTCAGCACCATCATAAAAGTCTAAGGAATCCCAGTTGTGTTCTGTGGCAAAACTCACCACTTGCACCTATGAAGAAAAATGTGAGGGAAAGAACATAAACTTCTTCCTGTCTGTATTCAAGCATAAAGACGACTGTAAATTGTAGCCTCTGTTGCTTTCAATCGTGAAAAGTTGTGTCTTGCTCTCATTGTCAAAGAGAACGGAAAATCATCATTATGTGAATAAAACTGCATTGCAAATTTTTTATTATTTATTTAACTGTCAGTTCAGACTTCTGAATTCTGCAACCCTCAGTGACAACTACATATCACCTCTGACGAGAGTCACAAAACTGTGAAAATTATCTGAGTATAGAATATGATTCCCTTGTTTGGAGAACATGGAGAGGGAGACAAAAACATGGTATTGTCAATTACTGCAGTTTCTTTGTGATTCTCTCTGGTTTATCCAGGGCTAAAACCAGTCCCACAGCGATGCATACTGCTTCATCTCTCTTGCTATGTTCAGTTCTGCCTCCAGGCAAGAGCAACCTCCTGTTTGGTTACCTTCATCATTGACTCATCTCTTGAGCAGGAGCAGTCACTAGCTGCTACAAGAGAAAGGCAGAACATTTGCTTCATTCCTTCCAGAGGTGACAACATCCTTCCACTCATACAGAGACGTAAAGTGGTAAGCAGATAAACTGCAACAGGGAGGATATATCTGTTCTCACCTAGTGAAAATATACCCCCCAAAGTAGAGAAATGCCAGGTTCCTGTTCCCGCTTCGGAGGGGAGAGGGTCTGGCAGTTTTTTGTTTAATGAAAAGCATTTCAAGAGTGACAAAAGCACAGATGAAACCCCAATCACCCTCAAAAAGGGGTACCTTAGCCACTAAGTTAGAAAATTATGCTTCTTTTACTGTTCTTCTGCCTCAGTTATTCTTCCTTTTATTTTTTCCAAAATGGAATAGCTTCAACGGAAGAAATAAGCACCAGTTCCAGTACAACTAGGTAATGAAGTTACTCTTCTAGGTGAAATACGTCACTTGGCCCTTGTTCTAGGTAAAAGGAATGTTCAGTTTGGTTATCTATTTCTTGGATGGGAGCCTTACTGTACTTCTTTGTAGGAATTGGTTAGATGTTACAGCTGAAGGATGGTATTTCTTCTAAAAAAATGAAGCAATGCAGAGGCTCTGTTAGTATGTTCTAGATACTTGGACGAGGCCCCCTGCATCTGGTCTCTCAGAAAACTTTAAGACTTGGCTGTTCATTTTTTGGTTCTTAAGGGATTTAGGTGAAACTTATGGGTGTTGTCTCTGTCACAAATATTTCTTAAGATATACAGAATTGGAAATGCAAGTACCTAGGAAATCTTCAGAACAAATTTCAAATTACCTAATTTTTTTTATGTGTTTTCAGGGCCAGATTGATGCTGACTACAGTTTTTATATTCATCATAAAACACCTAATTTAAAACATCTATTTTAGTGCAACTGTTGCCCTAACCACCCCATGTAGTTAATACACAGACAGACATACCTTCAGGCAGTGATTCAGAGCTGGATGCTATATTAGATGTTTTGAATTATCTACTCCAGGTGCCTTTCTGCTCTAACTTATAAGGAACTATGGCAGATTAATTTCCTGATATAAGGTATTCAAGTTACATGCCTGAAGGCAGACTTCTGGTGCACGCTTCATATTTACCTAAATCTACTTTTAAATGTCTACTTTTTGATGTGATACAAAACAGCTCAGCATTTGCATTTGATAACACTGTTTCAACAAATTCAACAACGTAATCATACACATTGACAGTTATTATACCTGAATAGTCTAAATTTCCATCTACACATTTCACAGAGGAACATGCATTGGTGATACATTATTTTCATCTCCTTTAAAGCTGGGGAAGTGTCTTTGTTACTTTGAGGGTACATATATTGGTGAGAAAAAATGTCCAGATATTTTATGCATTTAAATAAGCACAAAAACATTAGCTGTCATGGATATCTTCAATATCTGCATTTGCCTGCATTCCCAGGTTGGATGAAATCAGTCACCGAAGTTTTCAAATGTTGCCTCAGGTAGCTGATTTTCACGGTAATAATTACATTTTTATATATGTGTATTCAGGTTTTTTCTTTCCTGTAAAGTGAAAAAACCAAAACCAAAACAGATCTGATGCCATTTTTTATACCATTAGTGGGTATAAAGCTAAGTCAGTTATGAAAAATAATGCAGTAAACATGGTATGATGACTTCTGATGTATACTCCATCTTACTGACCCTGTATCAGCTGTATTCAGTTTACTATATCAAGGACTTTATCTTCCTCAGACCTAGCCCTGAAAATCAGACAGGATTCAAAGGATCAAGCATGAATATCACACTTCATGACTGTCCTGCTTCAGTGACAATATTAAATGTTCTACAGATCTGATTACAATCACACAGGTATGCCCATGGAACTGTACTGTTGTCATTACATTTACACAAGTATAAATGAGTAATTTATTCAGTAACTCATAATAGAAAGGAAGGGATGGTATTCACTAGCTCATCAAAAAACCTCAGGAGAACTAGAAAAAAAGCAAACAGTAATATAACTTTTTATTATGCCTCTAGAGCAAAAGAATATCATACAGATTAGACACCTAACTTGAAATCAAAATTAGTAATATAATCACCTAATGCAGTCTGTGATAAGAGATACACAACCCAAAAAACAACAGTGACTGCCTAAGTCAGGACACCGGTTAATGTCTCATTTAAATCCTCTGAACTATCCTCCTAGTGTTTAACTTAAATTACTGATTGTATAAGAAATACACAGAACAAAGTATCCTAACTTAGTCAACTGTTTAAATCAAGTAGTGTTCCTCAAAATCAAACTCAAAACTGCTCTAGGTAAATATTGTTAATAGGCATTGGAGGTTTTGAAAATTGAACTCACAGATGTCATCATATAGGGACTTAGGTTGTATATGTGATGATTTCTGTGTTCTTCCAGAAAATTTTAAAATTTTTCTTAAGTATATTTAGTTATTTAAAATAAAAAATAGATTTTTCTGAATGCCTACAAAGCCACAAAGTATGAACTCATACTATTTTTTAAACTGTTCTCGACACAGTAGAATACCTTAAAAGCTCTGTGATGTAATCTAATAAAAAAACTTTAATAAACTCTCCACAATGGTTTTCCCAGTTTTCATTATTAAATCTATACCTAGAGAAACTGAGCTTTTTATTTATTCATTTTCTAAAGCAGTTATATTTTGAACCAAGAGTAGACAGAGAAAACCTGCTACCATTGTTTCTTTATAAGCATTTTGCTAGGAATTTGAACAGATGATGCTTAGAAGTCCTAATTTATTAAACTCAACTGCCTTTCCAATAACCAGATTTCTGTCAGTGTCTTTAGTGAACTCTGAAGAGTGAGATATACATGACTTAGCTTAATGGATACTTTTGTACTATGTGTTCTATGAAGTTCTTAATCTAAATTTTAGTAAATGAGAATCCTGACAATATTTTAAAGGGCCAATTCCCATCCCATATTGAAACATACCAAAGCATCTATTCATCACAATGAACTTCCATAACGACAGAGTAACATAGTTTCTAGGAAAACATATATAATTTTTTCATGGAACAACCCATTTAATTTCACTCTGCTGGAGGAGTTTTATCCATTTGGGAAAGAAAAAAACAAAAATCACAGAAAAGCCTCACTTTTTCATCTGGCTTATAAGGAGTCACTGACCTGTTGAAATAACATATTTAACATTATTGGTGATTTTCTTCTAATTAAAAAGTTACAAGTGTATCTTAAGATTTCTGTAAATCTTATAACTTCTAACAACCGTGTGAATAAAAAGATATGCAATAAATTTCATTGAGAGAATTATTAGTAAGATAGAAAAATGTATGAATAAATGATCTAATGATCTTTTCATGCTCTTGCGTCAGGAAAAACAGTTTAAAACATGATGATGATAAGCAAATAGTAAGCATACTCACCTGAATCCCAGCTCCCTCTGGTACTGTGATCTTCCACACGCAATTAAGATTGTTGTCATAAGGCTCAGGGTAACCAGGAGACAAAATGGTCCCTTTGCGCTTGGTTAAAATTCCACCACAGGGCACTGAAAGGAAATGCATAAGGCAAAAAAAGACATATGAAGCTTCAGAAGTGAGAACAGTTATTATAAAAGTTTACACAATGTTCAGCATACCATGGATGAAAAATTTTAAATTTATGCTACCTTAAATAATTTATATTTGCCTCAGGAAAATAAAAAATTTGTATCTCTAAACCCTTTTAAATGACCAAAAAAGAATAAAGGAAAATTAGAATTCTGTTAGTTTTCTACCTGGCAGAATCACGCTCATATTCCCTTTCCTTTTTTGACCTTTAACAAAGTGAAATCCATTCTATTGTCTCTTGATAATCTTACAAAAATAAAGCATTATTTTTAGGTGTTAAGAATGAATTTTGAACAGTTATGTATTGTATTAGTACAAAAGACAAAAACATATCTTAAAAAAGATACATTCTTTCTTAATATTGCTACTTTGTTGTCTTAATAATTAATAGCACCAGTGTCAACTCCTTGACTGTTCTCTGCTTGTGTGAGTTATCACATCACAGACTATGGATCTATCACATTAGTAAAGAAATCGCTAAATGCCTACAAGACTGCACTCATCATATCCATGCCCATGGATTAATGTGTTATGCATGACATAGGACAGAGGCATTCAGTACCATCAAGTTTCTCTTCTGAATGTTCATCTTGAATTTATCTTGTCTAGATCATTAGATGCTCTAACAGGGACAAAGAATATTACAGCTTAATCTAGATACAGAAATTCTGTTGGTATTTAAGAAGTCGAAGGAAAAGATTGATGAGATGGTTTATCAAAACCATTAAAAGCTAATGTATCACTTATATGCAACAGTGCTGCGTTCTGAACTGATTTCATTAGGTACAAATATGAGGATTTAGAAAATAGGTAGGTGAATGCAACTTGTCTTAATAATGAATACTGTAGCCACATTTTGTGTGGCATATAACTGATAGAATCTGTTGGGAACTACGTGGATAAACTAAAGGTCAGGGTCACTTAAAGTATTTAAATAATTACTCATAAGAGGATGAACAGACAGAACGATTGATGTCTATTATCTGTAAGGAAATATTCAAGCATTCACTAGAGTTAAGGCAATTTAATATGGTCATGTCTGCCGCTTCAATTATTAAATTGATTTAGATTAATGTAATTTTCACCTCGTATATATTTTATCACCTTTACTGGCACAGTGTTTTTCACACATAAGGTGGCCTGTAACCCTTTGTCAGTTCAACTCGCCTAGAGACAGATAGTTTTCTCTTCCACAGACTAAATCATGTATTAACATATCAGTAATAAATTTTGATCAACGGTCAAAATAATTATTTAAACATTCTGTTGAGTTGTTATATCTGAAAAACAAAGGAAATACATTTCAAGGGGGTAAATAGTACAATTCTACTGATTAAACTGTAATCATTGAGAATAAAAGAAATATAGCTATATACTTCAGCTTCTTATTGATACATAAATTGTGGTTCTATTCCTATGCCTGAAACAGTTTAAATAAACATTATTTGTGTATAATAGCCAGTTAATAATATTTTATTAAAATTACCTCAGTGGTACTTAGTCTTGATCTCTATCAAGATTCTAGTATTTTGGAGAAAATCTTTTATTTTACTGAAAAACACTCAAGACTCTACCATGCATTATCAGCTGATTAACATGGAAGATTAAAAATCAACCCAATGAAAAATGTTTTCTATTTTCCTTTCCTCCACTCATCTAAAACTCTGCTTATGTACTTCTTAATGCTGGAGTAAATATCATAATGTGGTTTTTTGCAATGGGTTATGATAATTTTTATAAAAAATCTGTTTTCTGTCAAGAAAAGTAAAGTAACTTTAACTCATATTGTTTTGGTTGGGAATGAAGCTCTTCAGATATCTTCATCCTCAAAATGAATAGCTTTCAATCTATTCCATTTGCAAAAAAAATAATGTATAATATGGTCAGTACTGCAACAGATGTTACAGATGGAAAAGTCTGATGGAGTTGCAAAAACATCTGTCCAAATGATGACCAATTTAAACTCATTTATAAACAACTAACTTTTTTATATATAAAACCCAAGCCAAACTCTAATTAATTAAACTTATTATGTAAATGTGCCATATTTGCCCTTGACATAAGCCTATGGTAAAATGTACCATTAGAATTTTCTCTCCTTACTGCGGAGCTTTTCAGCACATTTACCAGATTTTCAATTGGTGCAAAACAGCATTATCAATGTCATTGGATGCACAATAATATCAGAATTCAATTTTGATAATGTAATCTTGTATGATTAAAACTGGAGAAAATGTATTTTCTGATCAGAAAAACTGTTTTTTTCTGTAATTAATTATTAGCATTAAATATTTCTAATTTTTAATATAGTAGTGTTCTTTCTAATAGCTTGCAATATTTTGTTAGAGATCTGCAAGGTGAGAGCATCTTAGTCTTGTAAGCAGTCAGGGCACAAACTGAGTCTTGATTAAAGGACAGCCAGGGACTTTCACCGATGTTAAGGTAAAATAAGCTAGCATATAATTTATAGCAGCAGAGTATGTTCATGAAACTCATTAAATATCACAGCAAGGTTAGAATAGAGAAAGGAGTAAAATCTTAACCTTGAATGAAGAAGAAAGTGAATAAAAGTAAACAAGAATAAAATACCATACAGATGACAAAGAAGGAACACATTCAGCTAGAGAGAATGGTCTACACTTTAGGCAGTAATTAGTTCTATTAAAAAGCCTTAAGAACTCACCAACACATGTAGGGAGTGAATCATTCCACTGTGCCAATGCATTTGGTACTGTATCACATCTAATTGCTGTTGACCCATGGAGGATATAGCCTGGATTGCACTCAAAAAGAACCAATGACCCAACTGCAAATTCATTTCCAATCCTTTTTCCAAATCTCGGTTCAGGCACAGAGCTACACTGTGTTGCACTTGTTCTTGGAACAGCTGCAAACATACAAACAATTGTGGATTCTTAATTTTAGATTTGTTGGAGGAATACAGATTTTGAACCACAAATATTCAAAATGACTGGAAGAAACATTCAGTTATTTGGCGGTTAAGAACATTTTCATAATCCCCAAATGAAGCTTCACAATATGGATTACATACTTTTGATGTCTGAGTTACTATTTAGAATAGCACAGCACTGATATCCTTGCCAAGATTAAAACCAATGCATAACATCCACGCTGAAACCTTTCTAAAATAGCACTGGAAAGAAATACTACTATGAAATATTCAGCTAATATATGGTTTCAAAATAACATTACTGTGTCATACGGATATTTACATTTATTCTTGTGGATTTCTAAATGTGTATTCTGACTGTCAGATCAGGACTTAAAATTAATGAAAGAATGACTTGCAGTTGCATGTATTGGTGTATAATCATTTCTGCATTTGACCCATAAAAAGTAAATAATGTAAACCAGGAGAGGTATCTTAGTAACAGTAAGATCGCTGACTTACCCACAGGTAATAATACCTAAGTTATTCATATTTAAATTGAGAAATAAACCAGTTTGAGCAGACAGATGGATCTAACATTAGTCAACCAGATTAGCAAACAGAAACAGCTGCTTTGTATAACTGTCATCTTAAATCTGGAACCTCTCATGCTTCTTAAATATTTGATTTAAGCTTAAAATACACATAAAAGAATGATCCTAAACATTTTTCAAAACATGCAGAAATAGTGAAACTTGTTATATCGTTACCAGGCTATTACTTTCCTCTACATTGTTGGTCTGTTGCTCTCTGATGATTTAGAATTTGTGATGAAAAGAATAAATGTACACATTTGTCCAGGTTGTCTCACCTTGATAGACAAAATGAAATCCTTTAGCTGTTATTGGTCCAACTGAAGTAAATCTAACCGTGATCTGGTTACCTGAGCTCAATGGAAGGGATTCACCTACTCAAACAAAGAAAATACAAAGCCAAAGCTATCATAACCACTTTTTACTAAAGAAGCACTCAAAATACCTGTCAACATCTTTGTAGATGGACATAACCCGCCCCAAATCCTGTTCTGCTTCAGTAAACTTTGCAAGATATATGCAACTTCAGTATTTTATGTTGACAGTATTATGCTGTTGTAAAAAAGGGGGACTAAAACTCATCTCAGTTATTAGGAATATTTGTTGTTGTTTTTCTTTACAAGAACCCCCCCCAACAAACAAATCAACAAACCAACCCAAACCTCATACTTCTTTTAAATGAGTAAATGTGCACATAATCTATAGAATTTACTTTGCTGCAAATATACGCTGCTTTTCCTTTGAAGTATATAATACACATTTCAGATTGCTCACTAAATAAAAGTCATAAAGGCACAGAGTACGAAGCCCCAAACACTCACTATAATAGCTAAATATCAAGGGGAAAAAATCTAAAAAAAATAGATTCCATTTTACTTCATTTATTCATTAATGCAGAGTTTTGAATGATTATATTTTTAGTTCAAAATACTGATTTCATATATATGCCTAAATTGAATCTATGAAAATACAACAATCATCTTTTCCTTTTTTATTGACTACATTATCTTTCTAGGTTCCTAAAAACAAACAACAGTTTAATGACAGTTCTATTAAAGGATACCTGAATGAGATCCTGAGAGAGAGGATAACAAAGATGACTGCAGAGTTGGACCATCATATACTTCAACTACATCATGGAGTGATGTCTGGAAAAATACAAACTGGCCAAAAACCACTGACCAAACAGGAAGGAGAAAAAGCAAGAGGCACCAATGATCAAAAAAAAGAAAAAGGGGGGGGACAGAATGAGAAAGGAAAAATAACAAAGAAAGAAGAGAACAAAACATACATTAATATATTGTTTTAAAAATATTTAAATAAAAAGATGAAATTTATTTCATAACTTCTCTGATCACTTAGTTGTTCTGATGTTTATTTTTCACATCATTACAGTGGTACATGGATAAAAATGTAATTCTATATACATAAAAGAGACAATGAAGGTATACCAACCATACATATACTCATTAAAAGACTCTAGTAATGAGGGAAAAAAAACATTTGTGGTGGGTTGACCTTGGCTGGCCACCAGGTGCCCACCAAGCCGCTCTATCACTTCCCTCCTCGGCAGAACAGGGTGGGAGAAAATTAGATAAAAAAAGAACTTTGTGAGTCAAGATAAATGCAGTTTAATGAAGCAATAGCAAAAGTTGTGCACACAAAAGCAAAGGAAAACAAAAAAATGTTTATCCTCTACTCCCCATCAGCAGGTGATGTTCAGCCACTTCTGGGGAAGCAGGGCTTCAGTATGTGTAGCAGTTGCTCCAGAAGACAAACGTTGTAAATAATGAATGCCCCGCCCCCCCCCCTCCTCCTCCTTTCTTTTAGTTTTTCTATCTGAGCAGACATCACATGGTATGGAATATCCCATTGGTCAGTTTGGGTCAACTGTCCTGGCTGTGTCCCCTCCCAAGATCTTGCCCACGCCCAGCCTGCTGGTGAGGTGGGGGTGGATGTTGGGGAGGCAGCCTTGGTGCTGTGTGAGTGCTGCTCAGCGGTAGCCCGGACACTGCTGTGGTATCAGCCCCTTTCTATAGCTACCGATACACTGTGAGGGCTGCTGTGGGGCTCAGCCAGACCCAATTTTTCTGCTGTTGAATATACTTTCGAATTCTCTGCTCTCTGCCACCCAACAAACATCTAAATTCAAAGTTCAATGTCCTCCTTTATGAATCTAGGTATACTGCTATATATTGTGGTTTATTAATTAATTTTGTTGATAAGCTTCTGTAAGCTTTACTTACCTTGGAATATTTCATTCTTCTTAAGAACATTAACATCTTTACCATTGTGAAATAAATAAGCACGTGATTTAAAGCAACAAACACATTTCAGAATATATACTGAATCACAAAAAAAGAAAATTTTTAAAAGGCATGCAAGTAGAACAACTCATTTCAAGAATGTTATTTTTTCACTTAAGTTCAAAGGTCTGTGCAGCACATTCACATCACAGCTGTTTACACTTTCAACATAAGTAAACAGTGAAAAGAAAAAAGGATTGTTTGGACTAATTCTAGTACCTAGTACTTACTAGTTCTAGTACTGACAAAACATTTACATAATAATTTTATCACCATAACTAGCAATGGAGGGGGAAACAGCTTAAGGACTAAAAAGATTAAAACGTGGAAGTAGTTAGATATTTGTAGGTACTGGAACACCTATAAAGAATAACAGAATCAATTCTGCTTCATTATCCAGGTTAGATATTTTGATACAAATATTCCAATGTGTTGCTACTAGATTATATTTGTTTGCCATATGCTCTATGGTATCTTGATCTGGTATATTTTGCTATAAAGGACAAAGATAGGCGCCTACAATTCTTTGAATTTATACACCCTTAAAGTTTTAAAAACTGTATATTAAAAATGTGATGTCTTCAAATTGTTGACTTTTTCCTTTATTTTTTACTGATGCAAAAAAAAGGCAGGATCATATCATATCCTCTTTTCAAGAAAAGAAGCCATTTTTTAAAAAGAAAACCTCTTTTTAAAGGGAAAGACTGGATGTTATATTTATAAAAAATTCAAACAAAAGTAATTTTAAAACTCTGTGTGAGACACTTCCCAAGATTTTTGTCCATTTTCAGGACGAACCATAAGTGAGATGCCAAATTATCTCTGTCATTTTTCCTTCAATCTTGAAAAAATTAAAAATGGATGTTTTTACTAGCTTTGCTTATTTTTAAAGTTATAGCTGCATTGCAGTCTTCTCTTTGGTGGTGTTAAAGATAACTAACAAACTTAATCCAGCTAATAGTTTCTATCACATTTGTACTTTTATCAAATCTTACTTTCATACTCAGTGAATTTCCTTTTGTTATTGAGACAGTAAAGTTCCTCATGACTCCCACTGCTATTTCCCATTTTGAATTAAGTTGCAAACTATGTATGGAAAATTCAGGGAAGCGTTGAGGCAAATGTAACTATTATCAAGAGCTGTATCTAGGGAAAACTGTAAAAATAGAATTGATAAACTATATTTGTGTTGTAATGGGTTATTATAAAATATATACACAGCAATTATACCATATAGTGAGCTAAATTCAAAGGCCTCTTCCTACATTTCATAAGTATTTCAAGATTGTTATTGCGTCCAGCTTTGTCTTCAGCACGTTTCTGTCTGAGAGTATAACACTGAAGAAAGTGAACAAATATATGACATAAAATTGGTCATTTTGGAAAGAGAAAGGTCCACATATCATTTGTGGCAACTGTTTTTTCACTATCAGTCATGTATTTCTCAATAAAATTCAAATAAAATCTGAGAAGGTAACCAAAATTTATCATTGGCTTGAAATCAAAAATATTATGAAGAAACTTAAGGTGATCAGTATGGCTGAGACACAACAGCACTGACAAATGGGAGCTACTGGCAGAAAGTGACTACTATGAAACAGCAGCAAGCTCAAGTAAGGGTTCTTGAGCCCACAGTTTTATGATCAATTTAAATGTAAGTGAATCAAGCTGCTTCCTCAAGTCAAGCAGGAATATGGTTGAGCCAGTAGTGGAGATAGATTATAGATCCTCTTCCTTCCTCTTTCTGTGCCAGGACACTTATTTTTTATTAAATCAGCTGTGAGATGTTGTAATACATCAGTGACTGACACCTGACCAGCTGCAATTATGTCACAAGAAGAGAAATTCTAGTTATTAGAAAAAGAACAGTTCATTGCCTCTGTGTTTTCTGGGGCTCATTGTTGTCTACCCCATATTGCATGTGTTTATTCTGTTTATTTCCTAGTGCTTGAAAACAATTTTCTTAAAAACAAACCGTAACAAATATAATTTGCGGAAAATGCCAAAGTATCTGCTGCCAAATTAACAAAAAAAAAACCAAAAAACCAAGTATTCAGTATAATCTGCCCTTGGCAAACTCATTAAAAGTTATTACCCAGTCCAAACAAAGACGAAATCACTTTAACTGAAGAATTTGGGAGTAATCTATTTTTTTAAAATGATGGATGAACAAGTATTCTCTAACGAATGACTCGCTATCATTTGCTATCCCCTGTCAACTATCATGAAAGATTAAAAGTCACCTGACTAAACTTGGCATCTAAAGTTTGGCTGTAAATTATTCCTGAATTTATGTTTGTCTTGACCTTCACTGCTTTGTAGCAATGCTATTTACAATAAAAATCTCTTTCTGTATTTTGTGATTTAACATTTTGCTTAGATATTTAGATGTCTTATTTTACAAGATCAACAATGCTAGGGCATCTGAAGAAGCTTTTATCTTGGAATTTTCATATTTACAACACTAATTTATGTATTTCCTCAAAAATAATAATAAAAAAATCTATGCTTTTTATACTTCTCCATTTGTGTGACTTTTTTTTTTTTCTCTGTCAAAATTGCAAGCAAAGTATAGTATTAATGCTGTCATTACTTTAGGAAATTGAGGGAATTCATTAATTCAAAATACATCAGCACAAGCAAGCTCCCTTTTAACCAGGCAAGAGCTAGACAAGAGAATTTTCCACGCCTCTGAATATCTAGATGTTTCTTTGGCCTTCATCAATATAACATCTGGATATTTTTAATGAGTTTGGAAAGAATCTAACAGCAGATGGAATTGGCACAAAATAGTTGACTACTTAAAAATTTCATCAAAGGAATTTCATTTTCAGTTTTAAAGGGGAAAATAAACACGTACAGAGTTTACTTCAGTCCTTTAATTGGCCTGTTTAAAAAATAAGAAAAAATACTGGTATTAATTAAACAGTATTACATTAATGAACAATATTCTCTGTATAACCCCTACCACAAAATCAGACAATAACTGAGACTAGAAGCCTCCAGAGATCATCTCGTCCAGCCCTCTTGCTCAGAGAACGGTCATTCACAGCAGACTGCGCAGGCCCATGGCCAGTCAGGTTTCAAATGTCTACAGGGATGGAGACTTCCCAACTTCTCTGGGCAACCTGTTCCAGTGTCCTGTCTCCCTTATACTACAGTGTTTCTTTTTTGTTTAAAGGGAATTTTTTGCAGTTTCTGTTTGTGCCCATTACCACTTGTTCTGTCACTGAGCACCACTGAGAAATCTGGATCTGCCTCTTTTATTTCCTAGGAATTTATATACATTGATGAGTTCTCCCTGCACTTTCTCTTCTCCAGGCTGAAGAGTCCCAGGCCTCTCAGCTTCTCCTTGTATGTCTGATGCTCCAGTCCCTTAATCATCTGTGTCACCTTTTGCTGGACTCACTCCAGTATGCCCATGTCTCTCATACTGGGGAGACCAGTACCAGATACACCACCACAAATGCAGCTCACCAGTGCTGAATACAGGAGAAGGATCACATCTGTTGAGCTGCTGGCACCATTTTGCTGAGCATCCTAGGAGGCTGGTGGCATTTTTTGCCACAAAGGCACACTGCTGGCTCATGTTCAACTTGGCATCCAACAGGACCCCCAGAACCTTTTCTACAAACCTGCTTTTCAGCCAGGTGGCCCCTGTCTGTACTAATGCACAGGGTTATTTCTTAGCTGCAGACTCCTTATTTCCTTCTGCTGAACTTCATGAGCTTCCTGTCTCCCCTTTTCTCTGAGCCTTTGAGGTCCCTCTGAACAGCAGCACAACCACATGGTATATCAGATACTCATCCAGTTCTATATCATCTACAGACTTGCTGAGAGCACACTCTGTCCTATCACGTAGGTAATTTATGGAGACACTAAACAGTACCGGCTGCAGTATCGATCCCTGGGGTACATGGTTACTGACTGACTGCCCGCTATCCTTCATGCTGCTGACCACAAACATTTCAGCTTGGCAGTTCAGCTGGTTTTCAATTCACCTCACTGTCTGCTTATTTAGTCGTTACTTCATCAATTTGTCAATGAGGATGTTATGCAAGCCTGTGTTGTAAGGCTTGCTAAAGTCAGGCTAAACAACATCTAGTGCTCTCCAGTCAACCACCAAGCTAGTCATGTCATTGTAAAAGTCTATCAGGTCTGTCAGGACTGATTTACCTTTTGTAAATCCATGGTGACTAATTTCAGTCATCTTCCTGTCCTTAATATGTTTGGAGAAGAAGACCAGAACTATTTGCTCTATCCCCTTCCCAGGTACAGAGGTGAGACCAACTAGCATATAGCACCCTCAATCCTTCTCCTTACCTGTAGAGG
>JAVJGI010000040.1:22040443-22080863 GCA_035590275.1 Ibycter americanus | reverse complement strand
TGGAACCTTGTGTGGGACTGGTGGTATGAGACAGTAAAAGCCTTGTTGCAGCCTGATAGTTTGGTAGTGCTGCAACACTTGCCCTTCTTGAAGATGAGTGATGTTTATTGTCTTCCAGCCCTTGGGAACTTCCCTCAACGATCATGACCTTTCAAAGGTAATTGACCTCAATTAGCACTTGTGGATGCATCCCATCAGGTCCCATGGGTTTGTGTATGTCCCCTTTGATTAAGTGCTCCCTCACTTGGTCCTCTACCAAGTCACCTTGCTCTAGACTTTTCTCCTGGTCTCAGGGGTCTGAGATTGCTCAAGGCTGATTTATTGGTAAAGACTGAAGCAAAGAAGGCATTTAGTAATAGTAATTCAGTCTTCTCTGCATCCTTTTGCACAAGGGACCCTACCCCATCCAAGAATGGACCCACATCTTCCCTACTCTTCCTTTTGTTGCTGATATATCTGTAGAATCCTTCCACGTGCCTTTCCAGATTCAACTCCAGATGAGCTTTGGCTGTCCTAACCCCATCTTTGCAGTGGGTTTCAAGTGTCTGCATTTCTTCCAGGACATCTGACTCCACTTCAACATCTTGTATGCTTCTTTTTTATGTTAAAGTTTTATGAGTAGCTCCTTGTTCATCCATGCAGGCCTTTTGCCACCTTTTCTTATTTCCTGATCATTGGGATGCTCCATTCTTGAGCTTGGAGGAGGAGATTCCTGAAAATTAACATGATGTCCCGGACTCCTCATGTCTCCAGGGCCATGTACCATCAGATTCTTCCATACTGATCCCTGAATTGCTGTCACTTCTGTCCCAGTGAAGAATTAAACCCAACCGAAAAATCAAACCTTTACAGATAGTATATAACAGCCATTTGGACTGTCCTGATCAAGTTATATCTACCTGGGTAAAACATATGCTTCTGCCAGATATCAGAGCTAAAGAAGCACTCTGAATAACTTTTATGGATATCAGCAGAATAAGATGAGCTGTCTTTCTTCACCCTAGGTTTCCCACTCATATCAGTGGGATATTTTGTATGTCTAATGATTTATTGAACTCAGAAAGCTCTAGTGTAAAATCAAGTCCATTACTGATATAATTCACTTGCCTTTTAAGATATTACCAAAGGGACTAACATGTTTAAGCATTGTTACTACATCAACTGAAACTTGCATTTTGTATCTGCCTTCCTGATGAAGCTCAGATGTTTGCTTCAAGACTGAATCAGCACTTACAATGATAGGTCTTAGTAACTGTCACTGACAAAAGGAAAATCAACCCTATTAATTAAAATAGGGCCAAAATTACCGCTGTAATTCTTAATTTAAATCTATGTCCCCAATCAGGAACTATTTCAGAACAGGAGTAAAAAAAATCTGTTTCAGTCTGGGAAAGATATACATGGGTTATATCATGGTTGTTGTTTTCTACAGTAACATCACTGTTTCTCTTGTACCAGATTAGTTTTGAAGAACTGAAAAAAAAGCCAACAAACCAAAACCCATTTGTTATGAATGATAATTTTAAATTATCATCATGCTTGATCATGCTGTTTTAAATAAATCTTTTCTACTATGTTTAAAATGTTTCTTCAGATTGTGAAAGAAAAATTAAGGTGTTCTGGTATCTAACGATTGTGGTATACGCACTTATTACAGAGCTAAAGGACTTCCTCAGAATTCAAAGTTGCTCTGCAGAAGGTAACTTCTCATAGTTTCAAACAGAATTTCTGTCATCAGACTAAATAATCTTTCCAAAAGAGAGTTTTGCCCACAGCAGCATGGCAATTTTATTTCACAGTGAAAAAAAAAAATAATCTGGTTCTTCATCAGCTTCACTGATGACATCTTCTCTTTGCTTACGATTTAGCTGTGATATTTTTCCTATCAGGTCTTATAAAGGATTTATAATACCATATTTAAGTTTTTTTTGAGAACAAAAAAAGGGGGGGCGGGAGTTCAACATTGTTCAGAAGCTACAACCTTCTTTAAAAGACAGGGAAAGAAAAATCTCTCACTAGACAAATGGTCTCTATGGTGATTTAAGATAACAAGTACACTAAGAAGCAAAAAATGCAAGCTTCTCATGCATCTTAACTCCCTAGTCTGGAGACCCCATTCACTGTGCTAAGTGATGGATCATGGCCAGTCAGCTTAATGATAAGTCACAATGGAGAAAAGCCATGCTTTAAATAGGATTCAGGCATAACTATAGGAAGCAGAACACAGGAAACTATTTTGTGAGATTGTTTCTCAATGAGACTCAACAAGGCTTTACAGCTAATTGGATTAGAGTCATCACTCAGATGATCATCAGATAGGAGAAACTCATGTGCCCTTTCTTATAAGACAGGAATTCTCCACAAAAACAGACAACTGCTTTAAGAGCTGACTACACTAGTATGATGACAAACACTCTAGGTTTCATTGGTGGAGTTTCAGAAAACCCTTTTTTTTTTTTTTTTTTTTTGTTTTAGGAAGAGGAGGGGAGGAACGAGTTGGTTTTTTTGGTTTTTTTTTTTTTTTTTTTTTTTTTTGTGACAAACAAGACATCATTTAAGTTTTTCAGTTCTTCTACCATTTCCTTTGGATGTCACCTAGACACCTAGGATGTCAAGACACCTAGAATTAGCCATGTATTAGACTTGAAAAAACCAAAATCCATGAACAAACAGCAGAATATCTGCATGTAGGAGGATTTTAAAGTTAAGGTCTGTTATTTATTCATATGAAGTAGCTTAACATTCATGTATTGCAAGGCAAGAATTTTATATAAAACCGTTTAATAAACTCACAGATGCTAAAGGTAGAAAGGTTTATACAACTTATTGCTGCCTTAACTTATGGGGAAAGGAGAAAAATGACTTTTACTACGTTGTTGAAAAAGTCAGAGGCTACCTACTGTTACAATTTCTCTCTGCCTCCTCCTGGTGAACCTAGCCACCTTCTGCGAGTAATCCCTATAAATATTTAGCTTCGTAACAAGCAACAGATAAAAACTGTATGAAGTTTTTCTTTGTATTTAGGATGAACTAGCAATACACTGTAATGATGGACTGACAATATTTTTAAATTAAATTACACTCATGTAGACACCAAATGAACTGATATTCACCCCTTTTTGCCTGAGAAAAAAGTCCAGTAAAACTGCAAGATAACTTGAATGCATGTTGGGCTCTTTGAAGAGAAATTTTTCGTTAATCACTGAGAAGGTTTTTGAAAGGAAAGACTGAAAGATGACATCTTAAAGAGATGATCTTACAGAATTCATGCATATATGAATATTGCTTTTGGTAAGGAAACTTAAATAAATTTTGACCAGCTCACATAAACAAATTGGAAGATCTGATCTTGTACTGTTCAGTGGAATACTTCAGTTTGACATAACAATAACTGAGTACCTCTGAGTCTAGCAGTGTACTATCATTGTTTAATTTTAAAATGAAAATAGTAGCAGAGGTGTAATTTTTTGGAATGTTTCTCTTACACTTCCCAATGTCTGGTTGCCTGCCAGTTATTGTTAATAAATTCAGACTACACAGTGTCTGTAGCAGTAACCTTTAACGATATTTGTTAGATTTCTCTGTAATGGCTAACACTTTTTAGCATATGCTGTGACAGGAAAAATATTAAGTGCTTGTGAATACAAAGTAGAGTCCCTACTAGTAGTATCCTGTTGGGCAAATCCCAATTAATTTCCAAGCAAATACCAGAATAAAACAGCTATCTAGTGTTCCTGAAATTGGAAACAGTAAAAATTAATTCTAACAGTATAAGCCTCTTATGCAGTGTGCACTGAAGACTAGAGGTGAAAATAAGGCTAGTGATATGTTTATGTGTAAACCACTAGAAAAGGTATTCTTACTAACATGAGTAAGGGTAGAGAACTGCTTATCCCCAACAGATAATTATTAACCAGAGTGAATGAGCAAATGAAACTGGATGGAGTATCTATAATGTTACAAAAAATAATCAGATATAAAAAAAGAGAAAACATGAAATAACTGAAAATTAGAAGTTGTTAAATCTGTCAAAAGGTAAAAGGAACACACATATATACATAATATACATAAATATTTAATTATATACATTTTCTATAGCTACTGAAGCTACATATTACCCTTACACAAGTTTCCCAATGTGTTAAGGTATAACTTCAAGAAAGACAAGGAACTACTGGAGAGGGTCCAGCAGAGGGCTACAAAGATGATTTGGGGACTGGAGCATCTCCCTTACGAGGAAAGGCTGAAAGAGCTGGGCCTGTTCAGCCTGGAGGAGACTGAGAAGGGATCTTGTCAATGCATACAAATACGTTAAGGGTGGGTGTCAAGAGGATGGGCCAGGCTCTTTTCAGTGATGCCCAGTGACAGGACAAGGGACAATGGGCACAAACTGCAACACAGGAACTTCCATCTGAATACGAGGAAGAACTTCTTTACTTTGAGGGTGATACAGCACTGAAACAGGCTGCCCAGAGAGGCTGCGGAATCTCCTCTGAAGATATTCAAAACGTGCCTGGATGTGATTCTGTGCAACCTGCTCTAGGTGAGCAGCTGTTTGAACTAAATGATCTCCAGAGGTCCCTTGCAAGCCCAACCATTCTCTGATTCTTCATGATTCTGTGATGCTGTGACTATCCAACACAAACCTACATAAGCCATCAAATATAATGGAATTGTATTTCAATATCATCATAGGTATAGCACAAGTTTACGGTTATTAGCAAATTAAATACACGTGAATAAGGTTACATTTAATATCAACGGTCAACATAAAAGTTGTGGAGATTTTCCAGACCACACATAGGTATGCCAGGTAACTGTACTTGGATAGGGCAAATCAATGTGAATTTATACTAGTCCTTCACAATGTACAATGTGACCTACACCACTGTCTCATTCTTAATCTCTTTGGGAGAAAAGCCTTTACTGAACTATCTGCCTTTCATCGCGAGCTATCCGTGTTCCATCGGCAGTCTCACCTGTGCTCTCAGATGGAGTCCTCCATTTCCTGGCAGGACATCCAGAAGATTAGGGAGGAAAAGAAAGAATAAAGGATTCTCTGTGCAAACAAGGAACAGGTAAGGAATGGCAGAAAGAGTTCTGGTTCTTAAAGCTCTCAGGTGCTGTTTTCCTCCCCTGCATGAAGGTGAAGAAAATACCCGTTCCATTCTGTCATCTCAGAGACACAAAAAGCAGGAGTGCACGGCTCTAGATCTGAGCTGTAAGCACAGTCTGCTGTTCTTCATTTTTCTTCCGTAAAGAAAGTGTTGACTGAAGACACGCTGGCCTGTCCTCTTCCTTGTTACTGTATTCCTCCACTCCCAGACTAAGAGAGGGAGAAGGACACGGGAAGTGCTATATCTTCTCGTGTTTGAGAAAAGAAACTGTTTATCTGAACATATGAAAAGACAGTAAGAATGTGTTTGGGGACAGGAGATGGGGCAGTTAGAAACACCAGAAGCTCAGAATGAGGAAGTCAAGTGACATCGCACAGAAAAAGCTACATACATATTTCACCACAAATGGCCATAATTCCATATAAAATGGAAGCAAAGTGAGACTTAGGCCCTTTCCTGGAGCTGGAACAGGAGTGAACTCTCCTAATTAACACATTCTTACTTGCCTCTAAAATCAGCAAAGTTGATTACATTACATAATTTACAGTTTTCCTTCGGCTTCCAACCTCAGTCTCCCTTTCTGCTTCCCCCTTTCTGCAGCTCAAAGCCCTCTCACCTGGCCTGACTCATTATACATACCTGTTGGATATGCAACAGCACAATAGGTGAGGAAAAAAAGTAAAACCCCTACTTTTTTAAAAAATTACTAATTATATTAGGTTATATTATATTAATTATAGTATATACTATTACAGTACATATTATATATATATTATATACTATCTGCCATAATAATAAAAAATAATATTAGTATGTTGCATCTGCTATGTAATACAGAACTGTGAAAGAAACACCACACCATACCACCTTCTATTCTTTATATTGGTTTGTTTCAATTTGACTAAACTGAAATTCAAGCATCTATTATTATTATGCATTTAAACAGGTAACTGTTTAAATTAATTTATCCCTACAGACAAAAAATGTATCTTACAATTTTGGACTACCTTTAAAGCTCTTAAGATTGATTGTATACCTAAAATGAATTTATATCATTTTGCCTAAGCTACCTAAAAGTTATATAGATTTTTGGGGTTTATTTCTTGACATTTTTCCTGAACTGGAATGAATCATGCTCTGGAGGGCCCTATCTTTCTCCATTAACTAAAGCTAGAACCTGGACAACTAGCGTAAACTAGATATTCAATTTTTAGATTGAAGAAAGCTGAGATTAACCTCATCCATAATGTTTTGACCTTACAGACACAATTTATTCTGGTTGTCTTACAAAGCAATATTTTAAAAACTTGACTATAAACTGAAGACCTGAAATTATATCCCATTAAATAAAAAATGTGTTAAATAAACGAATGTGGTTTTACCTATCCACAAGCTGATGTGTTATAACATGTCATGTGTCCAGCAACAGAAAACATAAGTTTCCTTCAGAGTATACTGTTTTGTTCTTTTTTAAAGAAAGAAATAAGGACATATGCTGTGAAAAGGACAAGGGCAGAGTTCTAGAAAAGGATATATTGCTTTTTCATCCAACACCAATATCAAAGTATTCAATTGTATACTCACAGAGAATTTGCCTTTAATGACACTTATTATGCTATATTTTCTTGTGTGCTTATATGTAAGTACTTTTGAAAGTGGAAAATTAAGACTTCTCCAAAATTTACTTTAAAATATGTAAAATCAATGACCCATTCAAATACCAGTAATTTACACTAGGTTTTCCTTCAATTAATGAGATTCAACAATTATAATGAATAGTAAGCAATACAAAATCAGTCAACATCAGTAAGACAAGAAGAAACTATGACAAGCTACTAGTCCTGCAAGTTTCTAGTGCATTAACTGGCATGAAGCAAAGGTGCTTCTAGCCAGTGAGGAACTTCACAAATGGTTTACTAATGCTTGCTTGGTTGTGTCTTACTGTCTGTTGATGTATGTTCTTATTATACACAGATCACATTCAGCTGACACTATAAGGACAAGTTGTTGTACAGAATTTTATCCAATATTATAGCATACAACAATGAAAGCACACTTCACAAATATTATCTATTTTGGTAGGTATTCTGTTCAGTGTGGAGAACATTGACTATACTTCCAGTCAGAAAACTGACTGTATTTATACTGAATAAAAAATGGTAAGTGATTTCTCAATATCAAAAACAATCAAACATCACCAAACCGATTAGACTGTTCAACGCCAACATGCATGTTCTTTCACTTAGTTTCATTTAGTTCCTATAAAATAAGGGTACAAGAAGACACCTAGAAAAGCAGGGAGAATTATAGTATGTCCAAAAGAGGGAAAACAAAGTGCTTGTGAAAGCTAGCAAAAAGTACAGAAGAAAAATAGGTATACAGAAGAAAAATAAATTACAAACCAAGATACAAACATATATACTCAGTGGAAAAAAAAGCAACACTACTATCTATATGATGAAGATGATATTTTTTCTAGTAACTGTGGCATGCTGGAAATCTTTTGAATGCTTTATGGCTTATCTTTTTTCCATTTAGATCATGACACTACATTTAAAAAGAAAAAGGCCTCTATTCCTGTGACATTTACTTAAGATTTACTATATTGTTCTTATTCTATTTTTTTGAAGAATGTCAGTCTCAAAGTTTTGAGTGAAGAATACACCATTTCCTCTGAAGTATTGCCAGTGTTACTTCTAAACCAGGGAAAGGAGGTTGAAATGATAATACAGCCCAAGTAGAGCAGTTTGTAAATAAAAAAAAAAAAAAAAAAAAAATAGACAGCTATAAGCAATAACCATATTTTATTTAATAGACTGAGAGTGAGTGAACAGACCCAGAGCACTGACTAGAGTGAGATTAAGAAATTTAGAATTTACTTAATCTGAAGAAAAGTTGCATGGAAAAGCCTACTGATAAGTTAGGTGCTATGTTGTTTGATATAAAAGTACACCGTAGTTTCAAAATATCCTATTGAAACACCATTAGATGCACAGATATTTTCCTATATTATTTCAGTCCTACATGTAATCTTCCTAAACAGCTAAGGTAGATCTTTGGTCTGTGGTTTTTAATTAGGCATTTTTCTGGTATCTATTTCTGGTATGGTATTTAACATATATTAAATCTATGATAATGCCTCCTAGATCCATCAGTGATTAATGTTATAATCCTAACTAAACCCCCAACGAGACAATTGTGTTTCATATCTACTTTGCACATGCTGTGCTTTCCGATTTTTTTTTTACCAAGCCAACAGGCAAAGCTTGAGAGCTTAAGTATCTATAACAGCGCATCAATTATTGCTACTTCTACTAAGCGATCCTGCAAGATGACTAATCAGAATCAGGTCCTTATCTAGCATGGGTTTAACTTTACAAATATATTGGCCAAAATATATATTACCAATTATAAAGCTTTTATCCCCTATTTCCATGGAGTTATATTACACGACATTTCTATACAGACATTTAGAACAGAAGTTACATTTGTTTATCTTAAGGAAATGACATGTATGTTAACTGTAAAAAGAACCTCACTTCACAATTTCCAAAAAGCAGTCAACAAAGTATTTCAGCAAATGCTGTTTAAAAGAAAAAAACTATACATGGTTTAGAAATTCAGGAAAACAACTGTAGGCACAAATATTTTTCTTCAATGCATAGAGCTGTGAAGGGATGTGTGTAAGGAACTATGATTTTCAATATATTCTTAAATTATTTAGAAAAACGCAAGTAATAGTTATAAAAATATGTTGATGGCATTAAGTTATCAAAGAAGTAAAAGCAAGAACTAACTGAAAAGTTACAGAAAGACATTATGGTAATGAATGACTAGTAATAAAATATTAGATGAAACTTATTGTAGAGCACTGCACATGAGGAAAAAATAAACCTACTTTATATTCACAATGATGGGCTTTGAAATAGCTATCAATCACCTGGGACTGAGATCTTGAGTTTGTAACAGGTAATTCCTGTGAATCATCAGTTCACTGCTCAGTAGTGACAGAAAGGGAATACACTATTAGCAGTTATCAAGAAAAGAGCAGAGAACAACAAGCAATTTTAACACAAATGTGAAAATCCAGGGTGCAGGGGATAGACATTTTAGACTGGCCTCTGTAACAACATTAAGTGAAATTAGAAAATACTTAGAGAAGGATAAGCAGGATAATAGCAATTATGTAATGGCCTCTTTTCCTCATAAATAGATTTGAATTCTTCATTCTGAAAAGGAGATTATTAAGGGCAAATATGACAGGAATCTATAAAATCATGAGATGCATGGCGAAATTGAACAGAGAATTATTTTTACAGTCCTATTAAGTATAAGAATTGGAGAGCATCAAGTAAAAAAGCCAATAGCATGTTTAAAACTGGGAATGTTTCTTTTCACAATACATGCTTAAGGAGTGAAAGTGCTTGCTATGGGATGTAATCATAAATGCTAAACCTAAATGGCCTAAAAAAGCAGTTTTGTAAATTAATGGAAGAAAACTCATGAGGAGCCATTAAAGACAAAGTTACTATATATAGATCCACAGCTCCTTCAATCACAGATTAATGGGACTGAGAAAGTACTTCTGAGAACCATCAGTAAGCACTGTCCTAAGATTGCATTTTACTGGGATTGCCACATTTACTGCTGCTAAAAGGACACGGTGTTGGGCAGACCCTTGTCCTCTGACATGGTATTATGATGATTCTTATGGTCCAGGTCTACGGCTTCAGAATTTGTAACTATTAAGACTGAAAAGTCTTGCTTTAAATACTTTAAGTGATGGAGCTGCAGCATGTATTCCCTTATCCAGTACTTTTATTGTTTTAATGTTTTCCCCTGTATGTATTTCTGATTTATTTAGGTTAAATTCTGAACGGTATGCAACTAAGTCTGCAGTCTTCATGATTTTAATATGAATACTGATATACTCAGACTTCAGCTGTGATAATACTTACAAACAATGATTTGTAACGTAGGTAAGTATAAGCACTTTTTTTCTTTTTAAATAAAATTATAAAGGTATTAAGTTTCAAAATCTGAACTTATTTCAGTTCTATTATACATAAAATAGAATATTATCTTCTTTAAGCAGAAAGGAGTATGCACTCAACCAAAATGATGTTTCTGCTTCACTTTATATTAACTCATGATATATGCACAATACAATCACATATGTTGCAGGTAGCATAACATCATTCCATATTTGACTACACTATTGACAGTCTTAATTTTCTCAAATGGTATTAAAAAATCCAGAAGGCTTTGATCTTAGTAACTGGGAATTTACAAATATTAAAAATGGAGACCTGATCGAATACCATAAATACATTACATAGAATACATATAATTACACTTTGAGCTGTTTTCTCAGTCAGAGGGTTGACTCTCCTTCAAACATTTTTCTCTCAGCAAGAAATTAACCTTCACTGCTGGAAGATCAGATGATTATATACCTTTCAGTACTATTAGTTGACAGCTTATTTGAACTGTGAAACTTTATAAAGAAATAAAAACTGTTCCTAGCTGCTCATTTTAAGTTGTTTTCTTTCTATGTCCCAAAGAAAATATCACTGCTTTTTAGAAGCCAGTTTTCAGCTTTCGTCCCTCAATTCTTACAACTTTCTATTTAGACTTCTAGCTTCGTATCTACTCTAAGCGAGGGAGAAAAAAAGGGTTCACTTCTCTGAAAGTCCATCAGTAAGCTATCTAAATATAGTATCTGAGAAAATAAATTTTTGAAAAGAATACTTGATACCATTTTTTATTACCCAAACTAACTATAAGATTTTGAAGAGCAAAACAATTTTTCTACCTTAGTAAATGGCATTATAATTTAGCAAATAATAGAAAAGTGTACCTACTGCCCATCTCCATATACTTTTTTTAATTGAAATGTTAATTTTTATTAGCCTGCAAACCCGGTATCACAGTGTGTGATACATCATGGGTAACAACTCAATGGTATGTCAGTTACAAGAAAATGGTGGGACTTCAAAGGGAACGTGTGCAACTGTAAGAAACAGTTAATTGCTTACTGCTGAGTTTCATGTGTTTTCTTGGTGTAACATAAACCACAGTTTTTGAATTTCACTTCAGGTTTACACAGTACCTTTTTGAACTTAACTGTTTATGTGTTACTCTGATTCATTTTCATAGGACTTCTTTGAGGTTAATATTATTCTGTTTTACAGATGTATAAACAGAGATATAGAGATGTTAAGTGCTTTACCTAGCTAATATATACATGCAAATATTTATTCTTTCTTGCTGTTTTTTTAAACAGTTTTACAGAATGATATCTGGTTCCTTCTCTCCATTGTTCCTTTTATGTGACAAGAAGTATACATTTAAAAAAAAAAAAAAGGTCAAACAAGAAAAAGGAAGCAATTTAAATTCTCACACCCTCTGATCAGACATAATGGACACAATCCCACTAAAAAGATGCACATGGTCAAGTATCTCACAGCAGAGATTTCCTTTTTGCTATGGCAATTTTTTGTCTTTTGTCAAAGGGGACCAAAAGTACTCTGCTATTTACTTCAAAAAAAAAAAACAGTTTTCAAAACAACAGTCTGGGCTCCACCAAATTCATTATGTGTAACTATGTTTGACCTTTCTACCTAGAAAAGGATATTTTGTTAATTTCTTCAACCCTTGGGCATATATTCACAATGTGGGGTGTCACGACATATCCACATTGCAGTTATTTGAAATTAAGCTATTTACAGCTAGATTCAACAGAACTTCGGCCGAAGAACTTAGTTGCTAGCATATGCTTTCATCTTGTACTGTGCTGCATGAAGTACCTTATTGAATAGTATGCACTGACTTAAGTAACACGATTTCAGCCTCTGAAGCCATATGCTTTTATTAGCAAATGCTGCTTTTTCTTATTTGACATCCCATTCATGGAGCAAAATGGATCAGTATATCCCAGAGATGGACTCTTCTCTGAGATACTTTAACTTCCTTGGGTTTTAAAACAGTCTTGAACAAGATTCCCAGCTATAGCTCTATAGCTCCCCTGAAGTAGAGAAAATGTTTCAAATACCTCTTAACTCTGGATCTGCTTTTCGCTGTACCTCATATATTCTGTTGTTGACACAGAAAGCAAAAACAATTTTTCAGAAGACCTTTTTTTCATTGTTTTCTTTGTATACACCACTTTCATGGAGAACAGTTTTAAACTAAAAGAGCATAGATTTAGATTGGATATAAGGAAGAATATATTATTATTTTTTTACGATGAGGGTGGTGAGGCACTGGAAGCGGTTGCCCAGAGAAGTTGTGGATGCCCCATCCCTGGAAGTATTCAAGGTCAGGTTGGACAGGGCTTTGAGTAACCTGGTTTAGTGAAAGATGTCCCTTCCCTTGGCAGGGGTGGTAGAACAAATTAACTTTAAAGATCCCTTCCAACCCAAACCATTCAATCATTCTATTGTAAGTAAGAGACTATATGATTATTTACAAATATGAATGCATTTATAGACTCAGAATTACTGATGGAGATGGGGCATACATATAGACAAAAATACCAATTCACCAATGCTGTGGAAGAGCCTTCAATCACCCCCATAAACATTAACCAGTGCATCAAACAAGGCATTTCTTCATCTAGATTAGGGCTGCTTCCTCCTGATACATGGCAAAAGAAAGCCATTCTTCAATTTGGCCATTACCTAAATGATTATCACCAATGAACCTAACTATGCCACATAATTAGTGTCTTTTAACAAAAGTATTCTTTAAAAAACATTATACTTGCTAAGATTAATTCTGTAAAGTTTTTTTTGTTAATATTGTTGTATTTGTTTCTGATATTCATTTATTTTAAAAAAGCTACAGGGAATTTGTAATAACGTAGTTGAGGAAAAGTGTGGCAGACTCAGTTTCTTTGCCTCCTTTATCAAGAAGATCTCTTACTTGTTTCCAGTGAGTTACATTCAGTGGGAACAAAGTAAACTTGGATTATAGATGCATGGAGTGTAAAATTTACGACTTTGAATAGGGTCCAGGAAATATTAGTCTTAGGTGACCTTATTTTGAAAAGTATAGAGAGAATTTGATTTAATGAGATTAGTCTAGAACAAGCCCTCATTTTAATTATGAAGTCTGTGTTGGGTTTGTGTTTGGCATTGGTTTTGTTTTAATACAATAGTCTTTGGAGGAAGAGTGGCCACAAAATAACTAGAAAATAAATTATGAACATAAGTTGCTGTTAAATTTAAAAATTTAAGCCATACGGAGTTCTATCTAGTTTTTTATATTAGAAAACAAATTTAAGCATGATAATTAATTTAATTATCTCCTTCTTATTCAGGTTAATTTCTAATTAGACAGATGCAAGTATGAAATACTATTCGTAACTGCAGAAACAAACAAAAAAGAAAAATACCAATGATTAGAAATAAGTTATATAATAAAATTACATTCTCTTCTTTCACACATTAAGGACAGATAGAAAACCTTAAAAGCTTTTCTAAACAAATTACAGAAGTTGAATATATCCTTTTTCAAAGAAGGTCATCCTCCCACAAAAATTTTTCTAAAACTTGAAGGATTGTCATGTGATCATTTATATGATTACAACCCATATTGTGATCACCCAACTCTAATTCCCAACAGTCTAATTACATTCATAGTCAACAGAAAACTGGGGGGGTGGGGGTGGGAGAAACAACTACAACAAAACCAGATGGATTAATGTAAAATAGCTTTTAAAAAGTATCCTTATTAGGAAAATAAGTTTTCCTATTTACTACAATAATTGGTAAAAAATAGTGCTAACAAGAAATTCAGTGATCAAATGCATTTTAAGGCTTGCTGAAGCTGGTATTCATATTTTTAGATACTTAATCAATAGCTCTAAATTAGGGTCCTATTAATATTAGGTAACTGAGCCAGCTTTAAACTGAAGGAGTTGTCTATCTTTTACAGTCGTTTTAGAAACACTTTATGCCGATTTGCTTTTAATTTCTCCATAAAGTTATTGAAGTTAGGTGAGATGAATTTTCATATAAGTACTCAGTCACAGAAATCACCGGAAAACCCTTGCCCTATACAGGCCTACCAGAATATGCCTATTTAATTTAAGTATTTAATTTAGGCATTAATCTTTGTAAATTTTTTCCAAGTATTAGAGACACATTCTGAATTTTTTAGAGACACATTCTGAATTTTTGCTTTAGTTTAAGATAAACTATGTATTCATGTTTCTAAGTAATTCATAAGAACATCAGCAATGAGAATTAAGGCAACAAGAATAAGCAAATGTGAGTCAATTATTGAAGATAACGAAGGGAAGGGGAATGTTTCTGTTCTTAGTATCCAGGTATTAACAACAAGTTCTGATCGTTGTATTGTCACTGCTGCTTTACGGCTCTATTTCTTAATAATCTCAGATCCTCTTAAGGATCCTGGGTTTTGAGACATAAAATACATAGTCTAACACTCCTGTTTATTTAAAATAGTCTCCTCTCTGCTTTTGTGCAAAAGATTTTCTTCAGATCCCAGAGTTAAAGCGTACTTCCTTCCTCCTCTCCAGCCTCTTATCTAAACAAGAGACAATTTTTTACCATTATGATGTGCAAGTAGCCAGGCTACTGTGAAAGAGAAAAGACAATTAGGTGGCAGGCTTCTCTCTTAGGCCCAGTAATTATAGTTCACAGCTGATACTTGGGGGTTTTTTGTAGTCTCCTGCAGTGGGTGTGTAAACAGGTTGGAGGAGAAAAGATCCAAGACTACACAGCCAACAGCTACTGATATATATTTTGTGCTGAGAAAGCTACTACGCAGACAATAATATCCTGAGACCAGTGGTATACATTGCATGCTCTGAGGTCACTTCTGTTCATTTTATGAACAAAAATGAGCGGAAGAAGTTAGAATAAGCACAGCATAGGACATTGCCTTGCTACTACAAAAGCGTTCTGAGCTGTGCCTTGCATCTTGGAATATCTTGCTAATCTTGAGCACAGGCAGCGTTTCCTAGTCCTGCTTCATTGCTTTCTTATACAATTGCTTATTTGCTTTTAGAAAACAAATCTGAATCACACTTTTATAGCATCTGACTGTCTAAGCAAGTTTTTATGGAAAGAAAGAGGAGTATACTGGTAAAAGCAAAATGTCTGAATGTTGTTTATTGCTTCTTTTTATACTACAGTCTCTGAACGAAAGAAGAAATAAAACATGCCTGCAACTTTTTGTTGTTTTCCTGTAGGTCTTAACAGTAGCCTATATATAACAGAGAGAATATCCCTAAAGAGGACAGGTCAAGAATAATTATTTTTGTTGATGGTTCTTAGGACTGTAATCACAAAACTATTAATAAATAATAGAACTATTATCTCCAAAGACACAAACAACATGAAGTTCAGCTTAATTGCACTCTACAAACCAATTCACTATAATTTTGGCAAGAACTGATTTTTCAATGTAAGAAAATTATAACAAAAAAATATAGCAAGGGAACATGAAATTGGCTAATGAGGTATTTAAACATGAGGCCTAAATTTGAAGGTTGGTCTCCCCTTAAGAGATTTGTAGTTAAGTCTCTCTATAATGGTAATGTAGGGACCACAGGGACACTAACCTCTTAAGTAATACAAGTAATAGAAGGAATAAACAATTTTAATTCTGTAATAATAATAACAACAACAACAACAACAATAATAAAATAATAATCCAATGTTACTTTATTTGAGGCACAATTAAGAAAAAATATTAAGATACCAGGTTTAATTCAAGCCATCTTATTAATTAAGTAATAAGGGTTCTAAATGCAATTGAAAAGTCACTTTGAAAAAGCTGTTTGGTTTTTCATCACCTCTCAGCTAATTCAGAGCTACTAATTAAAAGTACAACAGCTTTCTGAGTATAATAATTATCTTTTATTATCATACTAGTAAATGTTATTGTTTAGATCAGATGATTCATCAGTTAATTCAACTGAAACAAATTATCACTTCAGCTTACTGAATCGTGTGGATGAAATTAATACTTGAATAATTATTTTTTATTTTGATTAGTAGGCAAAACGAAAACAATTTTCAGTGGAAAATAAGAATATAAATTAGGAAACATTGAAAAACTCCTACATATCAATTATCAAAAGGTATACAAAGAAAACCTGTGAAAGAAAAAAATGAAAATATTCCAGCCATTCAATAGCTGTAACTAGGAGAAACAGGTCTTCATCAATATGATCCCTAAAGCAGACGTAAGCACTTATCAGAGTTTCCAGATGCGTTGCCAGTCTGCGTGAGTATAATTGAAATGTGAGCTCAAAACTTAGGGAATGTTTCGAAGTGAAATGTTTCAAGATCCAAATGAGAAACTTATTTGTTTGTAGAGAAAACAAATCTTGAATAACTATAAGCTTGTAATTTTATTTTTGCAGTAAATCAGCACAGAAGTGATAGAGAATGCATCCTAAACATGATGAGAATGTTATTATCGAGGGGTTTATTTCCTTATTGAAATTACCATATTTTCATTATTTTAATTAATAAATGTTATAACAATTAATGGTAAGAATATTATAAAATTGCAGAAATTCATGACTTACTTTTAATTCATTCTAGCTGCTCTGTATTTATCAAAGTGGTATGAGTGAGACTGCTTTATCATCCTGAATGACTAGTGGAAATTGTCTTCATCTACAGTCAACATATTAGAATACCTTGTCTTTCCTTTCAGCTGAGGATTTTACCACACATTTCAGTACACATGCCAATTATTCAAATTTACAATACTAAAAGCTTCACCTGTGAACAAAACTAGGTGACTTACACATTTAAGGTTTAGTATTACCATCACATGACTCCTTTGGTCTGTATTTTCCAATACACTTCATATTTTCGTTCAGAGTCTGATCTTTTAAACTACCATCAAAATCATTACATTTAGACACCTCTTTCGTTCATGAGATGAAAAGAAAATTTATTCTCCTTGCATACAACATAAAATGCTAAATCTTAGTATAAGCTAAGACTTCTCAAATCTGGTTTTGGACAGTATGGCAGGAAATGAAACTACCAGAGAAATCAGATTGAAAATCTCGCTGATATTATAACAAAAGGTTAGGTTGCAGTTACACCAAAGCTTTCAGTTATGCACATCACCACCCCCACCACCCACCACCCCCAAAAACCCAAAGAAACAAACAAAAAACCCCAAAAAACCCAAACAAAAGCTCACAAAAGGAGTGTTCTGAGCTTCCAAAAGGAAGCATCCAAACCATCTAATAACTTTAGTGATGCATATGTGCAGGATATTCATGATGCTGTGACAGAAGCTACGGAAAACTTTAAACACAGCCATTAAAATGACAAGCAAATTGAAATATCATATGTATTAAAGTACAGATTAGGACTTTTTTGAAATGCTAATAATATTTGTATTTTAGAAAAACCCTAGATTAATAAATAAGCCCACATGCAAAAGTACCTGTAAAATTCATAACTATGAGACTATCTCTGAGAAAGAGCTATGCCAAGTGAAAGCAAGACCATTCCCCTAACAGAAAAAAGGAAAGAGAAACAAAGAAAAGCCATAACACAGTAATACAAGACACTTTTGTTCCTCTTTCACATTAACATGCTAATTCTGACTGATCTAATTTCAACAGGGTCATATAAACTCACTGAGCCACTTTCAAGCATTTATCAGCAGTCCTGGCTAACCAGGGAGGTCCTTGTGAATGGAGGTTAGCAAATGGGATGCCCATCTACAGGAGGGGCCAGAAGGAGGAACCAGGCACCTCAGTACCAGGGAAGGTTATGGAGCAGAACATCTTGAGTGCCATCACACAGTACATACACGACAACCAGGTGATGAGGCCGGTCACAACGCGTTTATGAAAGACAGGTCCTTCTATGACAAGGTGAGCTGCTTAGTGGATGAGGGAAAGGCTGTGGATGTTGTCTGCTCAGACTTTAGTAAAGCCGCTGACACCACTTCGCACAGCATTCTCCTGGAGAAACCAGCTACTCATGGCTTGGATGTGCATACTTTTGGCTGGGTGAAGAACTGGCTTAAGGCCAAGCCCAAGGAGTGGTGGTGGTAAATGGAGTTACACCCAGCTGGTGGCCGGTCACAAGTGGTGTTCCCCAGGGCTCAGTACTGGGGCCAGTTCTGTTTAGTATCTTTATCGATGATCTGGATGAGCGGATTAAATGCACCCTCAGCAAGTCTGCAGATGACACCAAGTTTGGGGGACGGGGGAGGGGAGTGTAGATCTACTTGAGGGTAGGAAGGCTCTGCACAGGGATCTGGACAGGCTGGATTGATGGGCCAAGGCCACTTGTATGAAATTCAACAAGAAGTGTCGGGGTCCTGCACTTGGGTCACAACAACCCCACACAGCGCTACAGGCTTGGGGAAGAGTGGCTGGAAAGCTGCCCAGTGGAAAAGGACCTGGGGGTGTTACTCGGGCTGAATCTGAACCATCAGTGTACCCAGGTGGCCAAGAAGGCCAATAGCATCCTGGCTTATATCCAAAATAGTGTGGCCAGCAAGACTAGGGAAGTGATTTTTCCCCTGTACTCAGCACTGGTGAGGGCACAACTCAAATGCTGTTTAGTTTTGGAGCCTCACTATGAGAAAGACGTTGAGGTGCTGGAGTGCATCCAAAGAAGACCAACAAAGCTGGTGACGAGTCTAGAGAAAAGGTATTATGAGGTGCAGCTGAGGGAACTGGGGTTATTTAGTCTGGAGAAAAGCAAAAAGCAGAAAGGTCCAATGTTACATTTAATACATACGCTGTTGGAGTGGAATTTGCAATGTGATAGTCAGAACAAAAGAACCACACCACTCCATGACATATAATCCCAAATATATTTACAAAGCAGGGTGGATAATGTAGTAGATAGCAACAATCTAATCTAATATTTCTTTTCTATGTCAAAAATATATATAACTTCATACTCACACTGGCCAACTGCCAGCTCCTTCAGTCAGGCTGTGACTGGTACCATCCATGCATGGAAACAGAATACTTGCACCAGATGCTTGACGAGCCTGAGTCTTGCATCCTGACTTCTATACATACCGTTTCCCCCTGAGGGTAACTCTTTCACAAGGTTAATCTGTAAAGTTTTTTTCTTCTTTTCTACACATACTGGAATAATTTTATCTTTTAGAGCTTAACAGATGTGGTACAGGTGTCTTTTATCTGAGCAGTCAGTGTTTCTGGGTAGGTGTCAACCCATGATAATAACAAAATTTGTTTTTCTTTTTCCTCTAAATGCATGCAACACTCACATAGTCAGTTAAGAGCTGGGCAAGTCTCATCAGCTGAGTGCTGCTTTCAGGTAGGCTTTACCCTTTGACAACATCATGCATATGTACATGTGTCCATACATAAGTATATACACTACTTTTCCTGTTCTTCCCATCACTTCTGCTATTTATCCCTTGTAATCACTGAATGATATGGTCCTCTTCCATTCTCCTGCCTAATTGACATAGCCCAGGTGGAACCTATCAGAAGCAACAGGACTATCATCCTTCACTGGCTTTGCACACCTGCCACCAAAACAGAAATTTGACATCTTTTCTAAGAAGCAACTAAAAGCAATTTCCTCTCACCAAATAGGCATATTTTTATGGTATTTTAATGACTTCTCAAAATAAATTTTAAATTCTAAACTCTATTTTTTTTTTTTTTCCACAACACATGTTCAAGAGCCTATCTTCCAATGTTGTTTTTTTAAACTTGGAGGATTAAATCACATTTTCCTGAAATTTCCTGATGTTAACAGAGTAGGCGCAATTCAGCTCTATCCCAAGTATAACTAGAATATTTCTTTTTAAATTACTATAAGTAAATAATCAGATACAAACAGCAAGCAGCCAAAAAATGCCAATCTTTCTTAGTAAAATAGAGTGTTCAGAGATTATGTTTTAAGAGTGCGAAATAATCACCCATTTCTGCAGTCAGGACTGCAACTGGAAGAAACACAAAGCAAAGTTTAGTGAGGAGTGCAAACCCTTTTTTGTTTGTTTTCTAAACAAAGGTAATTACAGGGAAATTGCTGAGAGAAATCCTGAATATTTGAAGATTGTATCTGTGTACACGGTGGTGAACACAAACATCTGAGTCAACACAGATAAGCTTACTTGAGAAAGGAATGGTTTATATCTAAAGAAATATAATGAAGAGGAAAGGCGAGAAGTATGGATTATAACTGGACTAGCAGGGCCTAATGCTGAAAAGCTTTATAAGGAAAAGACTTTCGTAAAAGGATTTTTGCAGTTCCTTGATCCTAGCCTGATCCCAACGAACTCCTTCCCTGAAATATAGCAGAATACTTCAAGATGAAAACTTGTCCATGGTCACAATGATTCCTCATGGATTCCCTGGCCAGGTTTCTGTGTCTCTTAGTGCCAGCCACCGAAATTTCTATATCAGGTAGTAGGTACTTGGAGATTCCTCAGTTGCTCTGTTAGGATGACTTTCCTATTGACTTTTGCAGCTACAAAGGTGGGAAAATTTGGGGAGTGGGTGGAGGGGAGAGAAAGGAAGGCATGGTCCAATGGCCTGTATCTACTGATCACTGACAATAGATTTAACTTCAAAATGTTTCAGGTGATTCAGCTAACAATATTTATGAACAGCTAAGTAATGACCACTATTCATTCTTTTTATGAAGCCAGGAGTAGTTATTTCCAGAACTTTGTATATGAGTTGTAAATCCAAATCTACCAATACCCTAGTAAACACCATTTGCTTAGATGAAGTCTAGACTCATTTGTGAGGCTGGTATGATACAAATTTTTTATAATTTTGTATAGCCCATTAGTTAAAGAACTGGATGAGTAGGTGAATAGAGTTTTAGACTTTTTTTGGCCTGAAGGAAATTCAAACCTCATTCATTTCTATCATCTGAGAAGTGTACCCTATCAGATAAACTATATTTTGTTCTAAACAGAAGCACTGTTAGCCTTTCCAGTTGTCTGGGATTTTATGTAGTAATATTTTCAAAATTAATGTTTCTAGAAGAATCACAAGCTGTAAGAGTTCTTTTATCCATCATGAAAGACTGATGTAACCACTTTCCCTTTATTTAATTTTTTTCTGTTATCTGTAATTCCTAGGAATGAAGAGCAGAACTATAACTTTCCACAACCTAGCTAATCCTTGAAGACTCAGGTTCTCCAGAGAAAGCTTACCTGCTCTCTTCCTGGCTTCATATGCAAGTAGGTGAATTCTGAGGTAGACTGTGGCCTTGTTCCAACAGCAGGAACGAGGAAGGCTCCCGTGTACTGCAGATGTTTGTTGGCAGGGGAGCAGGATGCTCCTGAATCTCAGAAGTCTGCTGCTCAGAAGAAAGTAATTTTGCACCACCTAATCAACCCCATGCTGGCCAGGCTTGGAGAGTGAGAAAGCAGTTTTTTCACTCATACAGAGATCAAGAGTAAAAGTGACACCTTCAGTATTAATATAACTTGATGCTGAAAGGACCTAATCAATGGTGATGCAAGCTTTTGGTATTGTGCTGCTAAAGTACGTTAATCCTTATCACTAAGAAGTGAACCGAACAAAAAAGCAGAATTGTTTGGAAAATCTGCCACCACCCAGTCTCCTCCTCAGAATAGTGACATGTATTGGAAAGCATGTTAAGTGACAAATGTAATGTAGTCTGTCCTCTGTCATTTGGAATCAGGAACTCAGACTAATTTCAGCTATTTTAATAACAGCTTTCTCTGTGAACAAGGTTCGATAATTAAATATTTGGAGCAGCTGCAGTCACACTGCTCAGAAAAAAAGAAAAAAATATCTTTTGAAACCTTTCATCAATGCATTGGCATTATAGTGAAATTATTTTGCTTATTGTGAAGTCATGAATTTCTTCGAAGACCACAGATGTGGTCTTATCATCATTCCACTTTGTTATTAGGCTATTAAAAAGACAGCCATACTGTTGCCATATCTTTATAGTCCAACTCAATAGCTTAAGCTGTTTAGTGGTCTGTATTAAATTGGTCATTATTATATTCAAAACCACTATTAATATTTGAGCCAAAACTAATCATTTTTATTGAAAAAAATCTAAAAGCAGCATTGAAAAAGTGACTTCAGATCATATTAACCAACTAAAATAGTAAATCTCTTCAAATGTTATTTTAAAAATATATTGAATAGTTTGATCTCCTTTAAAAGTCACCCTATGGTGACTTTTTTATTGGCATCTGCTCACTTGGCAAGCATGTTAAGCACTGAACCAATGAATGAAATACTCCCCAGCTGTGAGTTTGTGTATATAGAACCTGCCAATCCTTCCTGTCATAAACCTAGGAGATTCACAGATAAGTGGAGAGTGATGTGAAATGACCTTCTGGTACTTCTTTAAAAAAGTCAGCATTTGAAAGACAGAAACTTTGCCTTGAATTAGAAAAGCAAACTGGAAGTTAATAGTTATACAACTAACGCTCACCTCTGTTTCCCCAAAATGTCAGACTGCAGTGTCCAACTGTTTTATGGAGAGCAGGCAGCACAGTAATTAATGTGTACTTAACAGTATGATAAAAAATACTTTCACATCTACCAGGTATCATGGATATATAACAAATTCTACTAGCCTATTCGTATCTGAAATAAGTGGTTAGTATTATTTTCTCTGAAATATAATGAAAAACGAAAATATTTGGCACAACCTTGTTAAAACTTGCAAAATATTGTTCAAAGAAAGAAATTTTTCCATCAATGACAAAATAACTTCTTAGTTTGCATATATAACTAATTCTTGCATTACAATTAATTTTATACCAAACTCTGAAAATACTTAAAATACAAAAAAAACTTTAAAGTTCATTCATTATATATTCTGGAGGAGAAAATACTGAATACTTGCTACGAAAATAAAAAAACAAAACCCAAAAAGCAAACAAAAAACACAACAAAAAATATTTGCAACATATAACTAATCCTGCCTTTCATTTTTGTTTTCCAGATGATAACATAAAGCCATTATGGATTCATTGTGTAGACAGCTATAGGCCATGGCTTCCTGTTCTTGTAGAATCACTAACATAATGCAGTCCAACACCTGAAACTCTTCTTGAGTATATATCTAACGACATTTAAACAGGCAGGAATGTTACTGTCTAATACATGCTTAATAATAAGACACATTTTTTTTGCCTCTGGTGTTAGATTTAGAAGATTTGAATATTAAGAATCACTAAGTAAAGCTTGAATTTGAATCATCCAAGCTCAAGCCCCTAAATGGCTGCTGACTGAAATGCATCTGAAATTGCCTGCCTTACCATATACTCCCAGGATGAAATCATGAAGCTATGTGTATGCAATGTGACAACTGGATGGCTACAGATTACACCAGCAGCAATGCTCTCTAATTCATTTAACCCACAGTACTGCCAGAACAAATATGACAAAATGAGGCTGTACTGTTTCTTTTACATTACAAAGAATTTATCTCCTTCAAAAACTGAAGATAGATGTTTTAGATGGAATGAATGATGGCATGGGAATCCCTCTCTCTTTTTGTTGATTAGAGCAAGCATGTGAATGGCTTAGACTAGATCTCTAACTTCCATAGTTAGGTACCTAACTAAACCAAGAGGAAACATATTCCACCAAAGGGTTAAATTACATGGATACACACCTATTTGCTTTGCATGCAAGCCTAAAACATATATGCACATAAATCAGCAATGTTTGAGGGCAGCTCTTCAAAACAAGATACACTCACAGACTTAGAGCATCCTCACTTGAATTATATAGATTAAAGCACAAATCGTGTCGTGGAATCTGACTCCAAAGATCCAAATCTTACACTTATGGATGAAGATTTTTTTCCCCCATTAGGCTTTTAATGTCCATTTCTTATGCAGAAAATAGACTTTTAAGTTTTCTTATGTTTGTGGCTAGCCACATATGCATTCTTTTGCTGCTAAAATGCACACAACAAATGAGCCAGATTCTACGCATTTTTATTATATTTATTATATAGCTATATAATCTTCTTGAAGGAAGAAATGAACCATGCCTTAAAAATTCATCGTACATTTCAAACAAACAGGGATTTTTTAATTATTTAAACAAAATAATAGTGGAAAATAAATTCATATTCAGTCATTCAATGCACACTGAATGCACATTGAGAATATTCAATTTCCATTGTGGTGGGAGGGTGTATTATTTGTTTCTAGCACAATGCACACAACCTACATATTTTTCTGGCTCTAGGCAAAATGACTCCATTCTTATCTCTCTTCAGTGTTCTTCATTAACTCTTAAAATTAACTTGACAAGAGTCAAATGAAAAGACAAGTATCTGCCACAGTTAAGTCCATTCATAGAATTTTCAAATCAAAACAATAGTCTGGCAATGAGATAAATTCACATAAAGCAGCATTTACACCAATGTTGCAAATGTTTCCTTTCAATACTGATAATACAACATAAGAAAAGAAAATAAAAGACAAAAGAAAAGAAAAGGAAAAGAAAAAAGAAAAGAAAAGAAAAAAGAAAAGAAAAATAGAAAAGAAAGAAAAGAGAAAAGAAAAGAAAAGAAAAAAGAAAAAAAGAAAGGAAAAGAACGGAAAAGAAAAAAGAAAAGAAAAGAAAAGAAAAGAAAAGAAAAGAAAAGAAAAGAAAAGAAAGAATACTTAAGAATACTTTGCCTACCTTATGTCTGATTGCATATTACCTTAATTGGGCTTATCAGCTCTGGGATGAAAACCGCTTCTATGACTGCCTGATACCCTTTGCACAATGACATCTCAGTTCTGGCCAGTTTCTAAATCCTATCACAGCTACCACTGCTGTTAATGTACTTTTGAATGAAGCTAAGTTAGCTGACTGGAGAAGACTGCAGAAAAGGACTTCCATACACTTTTTAATGCTGAGCTCTTGAAGCTTAGTTTTAAGGATTTACTGCACGTCTTTCTAATGTTTTTGGATGCTAATACAAGATCCCTTGAAAATCTTCCATTAACAGAATGGTGTTAAAAAAAGAAATGACAACAGGGCAACAGAGTTGAAAGAATGCCAGGAAAAAAGGAAAAGGGGCATGAACTTTCTATCATCTTTTTTTTTCACTCATACAGCAAATACTTCTTCCTATTTTTAATAATAAATATTTGTATGTTAATCCTCAGTATTGCATGATGTTCACTCTATACATCAGAAAACTGAGCAAATAAATCAGAAAACTGAAGTACCATACTCCTAATCTAACTAGTTGTCATGCTCAACTAAATTTCAATAAATTTCTGGATAAAGTGATTCATCATTGTGAAATATTTTTAGTTTTTATATGAAGTATCCTGTGATACAGTCATCTTTTCTGTCTGTACCAATTCTTGTAAGCACATATGGAAAACGTAGAAGATTTTGTCTTAAAAAAATATAGTTTTATGATTACCTGGGAGAAAAAAAAAATAAAATGTACAATGAAATAATGGTCTCTTTTCTTGGAAGTTGTGGGTTTGAAGCCATTCTCTTTTTGGGAAGGAAAGGTGGGCTGACTTACTTTTTATAAAATACATGGTACAAGCTGGATCATTGTCCTTTTCTCCTGAAATTAGTGTCTCCAGCCTTCATTCAGCTGGGTGTACAAGCATTTGGAGCAGTCTTTGTGGTTTCACAAAGACTTTGCTGACAAGTAATCATTGCTTGGACAATGCAGTCCCACTGACTTTGAAGTGGTTGCTTGTATGAAAAGAGGGAAGGAAACAGAATAAGATTCCTGCCTATGGTAGCATTCTGATATTTCATATCATCCTCTATCATCTTTACCTCCCATTCAGCCAAGTACTGCTTAATTCAACAGTTGCTTAGTTCATGGTCAAAACTATTGAAGCTAACTATTCACCAGACATTTCCATCCATTTTAATTTAAGATGGACAGCAAAATCCTTCACATTTAAAAAATGTCAGTCCACACGTCTGCCACATTCCTTAAATAAAAGTAAGATGTACACAGAAGGATTCAAGTTATCAAAAGCAAATGTTTTACTTTAACAGAACTCAGTATTATCATAAATACCATTTAGTTCTTATTCCTTCTTGATGTGAGGTTGTCATTTGGGACATTCTGCTACTTACGATCTGTCCTTGCCTATCTTTTTTTCTTTCCAAATGTACACTCAGTTTGAAATCAAGTCAAACAGTACTGAAATAACTCTAGTGTGACACGGCTTTTAAGCTGTCTAACAGTTCTAGATCCAGTGAGCTGTCTAACAGAAAACACGTTGACAACATTGTTTGCTCAATGTGTGTCTTTACTGGCAGAGTAAAAGTTGTATGTGTACATTCCAGTATTTGCAAAAAAAGTTACTCTTTCAAGGATAATTAAAATAATAATAAAATACTACTACTACTACTACTACTACTAATAATAATAATAATAATAGCAACAACAACAACAATAACAATCCCAAACCCTGCTGTTTGGCTCTATTTGTTTCTTGTCTCTGTTGCTTATTTACCATAATTCAGGGCTGTCTCATAAGAGAGAAATTCAAGTAAAGACACAAGGAAAAGCTAAAAATGGTATAACTGTACGATAGAAAGGTGTCTGTGAATACAAGGCAGTTATTGAAGAGAACTGAGGAGAACAGTGGATATTAACTCCCCTGTTTATAGTAAGTAAATTGGATCTACCTTCATTGCCAAAATTCTAAGAAACCTTGTTGCAAAATATATGCTTAACAGTAAAGTGTTTGTCATTTTCTTAATATTATACCTTGTAAATGTAAAGCAAATGTACAGTCTCCATGGAAACTAGACATTTTCCCAATTATATATATGTTTTTAGCTTCTTTGTAAAGAAAAAAAAAAGTTCTGACTTAAATTTCATATTTTTTGATGACCACTGAGAATCTATAATTAATTTTCTGACAGCATAGCTCATAAACCACACATATACTTTACTCTGTATGTTCAATGTATCTTTTGGCTTTAACAGAAAGGAAAGCCATTTGCTGAAGCAAGTTGATACAAAATTTATTTTAGTGCTAAAAATATGAATTTAAATAGAAGTACCGATGACACTTTTGCAGAGCAGAGCACACAAAGTAATTCATGTGCATCAGGAAAACAAAATAAAATTTTAAACATCTGCATTTTAATTGTAACCAGTGCTGGATTTCAGTGTTGAACAATTAACAATCATTACACCATTTTAAAATACCAGTGGGAGAGTGTCAAAGAAGATGAGTCTTCCATGTTTACAAAAGATTTTGCCTGTGGCATACTGTGTGCTTTTGTGAATCATTCATCTTGTAGCTTAAAGCTGTCATGGTATGAAATATTGCAACTGTGATTCTGTGTGACAGAATAATGAAACTGAAAAAAAGTCCATACTGCAACGACTTTTGGGCTTGAGAACCTGAAAAACTGCACGTGAAATAGCGTTTATTTTCACTCCATCGAAAACTAATCGAGGTCAATGAGTTCCCTTCTAAACACTGAACGTACTATTCCATTGTTTGTGGTTTTTTCTATACTGACCTTGTTTTAGCTTTTTTTTAAACTGTGCTCTATTATAAGATCTCATGTACTGTATTAGATGCCAAAATAGGTCCTGAAGAGGTTCAATTCAGCAAATATTTAAATGCTATATTTCACATTGAAAGTTGTAGCCATAGGGAGGATTACGGAAGATGAGTTTTTGCCGTTCTCTTTAGGAAAATTACTTTAAATTATCTGATGTCAGCAGCTTTGCTGGAGTACCCCTTTGTTCTCTAAAAGCTTGTTTTGATTCCTTGTTGCTGTGAATAATCTCTGACAAATCTACCTGTCACGATGAACATTAGCAAGTGAATTCAAGACAAAATCTGGTGTCTTCATCCACAAAGGCCAGCATATTTGAGGACCATCTTGTCAGTGAGTGATCCCTACACAATCCATATCAAGCACTGCAAGTGAAGACTCTTCCCTTAATGTCTTCTATCCAGATGCAAAATAGTAAGTGTTACAAGTAATAATTTCCTAAAACTTATCATAAAGAGCTTAGCATTAAAAATTTATGGTTATCTGTCTCTGCAACCCTACTTGAATATATTGTGATGAGATAGAAATGAACGCTGTTAGATAAAACATTCATTACACAAACGTTTAAGATTTCAGACTGAAACAAATCATTATCTTGAGTGTGGAAAACTTAGGTAAAACCAATTGTCAAAATTACTTTGACTTTCTTAATGTTTGTTACAGGAATAATTTTAGTTACAATAGATTAGAGAAAGAGCACAGCTCAGAAGAATAACCATATTAATAACTTAAAAAAATATATACACCACTGTATAATTCAAACAAAGATTCCTATTTTAAAATTTGAGATTTTGGGTGCAATGAATTTTGCTCCCAATTACTGTAGGCGTATTATTGAAAAAAGGCAGGTAAAATGGAAATACTTGTTTTGAGCTGTTCTATATGTCATGTCATCCTCATTTTTGAATGGCTACTGCCAGGTATTATTTTACCTTTCTCTTTCAATACACAAGTCTTAGTGTTTTCTATATTCACAAAAGTGGATTAAATACTTCCATGATATATTCTACAGGTACCTGGCATAATTGCCAAAATATGCTGTTTAAACACAAGAAAAAGAGTAAAGGTCTAGCCTGAGGTAGAACAGCCAAAGAGCTTGAGAGAAATGACAGATACTCTATCATAATCATATCCCCAATACGTCCCTGAATCCTTGTATGGCAGGGTTATCATATCTAAACCATGTTTATTCTTCTTCATATTAGTATTATTTTTTTATAGGCACTGTGAAAGGGTCAAACAGAATTCCTTAATATTGTTCTTAACATGCTTAATGCATAAAGAAAACTAGTATCTGTCAAATTATTCCAAGTAACTATGCAAAACAGTGGGATTTTTTCCCCATTTCCAAGTCTTGTTTTGGGGATTCTGCCTTTCTTTCCAGAAATCACAAAATTACATTTCCATCCAGACTGTCAAAGATATGAAGTACAGAGCATTAACATTTTAAATCCTTTACTGTGGTAATTTTAACTCTTTACATGTTGATATCTGTGTCATAAACTAAGAAGTATCAGATTTGATGGAAATGGTAGGACGTAATCTTTCCAGTTTACCCAAAATAAATAAGCTAGGACAGAAGCATATGCTTGTAACAGCTAGAAATAAATCAAGAATTATGCAAATGTGTTCGGTTTTTATTTGTTATTATTGTTCTAAAGTAGAGATTTCCACAGCTTAGGAAACAATACTTTTAAAAACCTATGTATTTTGTAGTAGCCTATGCACTTCTATGTTATACATAAGAACAAACTAATTGGCTATTAAGGGAGTTCAGTCATCATGAGTGTGGCAGATGGATACACAGCAGTTCAAGCATTGTGTTTAATTTGGATAAAATGTTTGCAGAATCAACATGAAGGAAGGTTAATAAATACCCATCCCCTTTCCCAGGCACCTGTTATTTGATGAACTAAAATGTGAGCAGTGGGTCAGAATAAAGTCCTACTTATCCGAGCATAAATCTGAAGCAAGGGTATTTAAAGAATAAATGATATTCAGTATGTGGCATACTGCTTACCAAGGAGTCAAAGCGAACCATAAACTGTCAGCTGTCATCATAGGCATTGTTTAAAAATAAAGTGAGATAAAACAATTCATAAATCCAGAGAGATAGAACAGCGCTGTAAAACCCCTGTCTTTGTGTGGGACAGAAGACATCTTTAAAAGATTCACCTAGTCATCAGAAAAAATGTTAAGACAGGAATAAAGTTTTGATGGAGGATCTGGGAATCTACAAAAACCAGACAGGCGCATGCTGCTCTGATTTTATTCCTCAGGAACGACTATGCCTTTGCCTCATGATGCACAGAGCCAAGGATTATGAGAGCAGTGTTACCAAACATTTAAGGCAAACGTTGCTTCCCCTGCTTACATGGACTTACTAGAGCTATGCTACACTTTCTAGAGCCTTGGCACATGATCTTGGCTGAAAAGAAACCTTAACTGGTATCACTATTATATTTGGCTAGCATCACAGCAATGTTCTAAGTTACATGTTGGCTGTGACAGTGAGACAAAAATAAATGAACAGCAGTAATGTCAAAAGATAATGGTAAATAAAAGCGCTTTGAGAAAATAGTGCACTATAAAAATGATAAAAAACATAATCAGAACTATCGGTTTAAATCACCTTTTCACATTAATATGTTTACTATAAAAGCAATCATAGAAATCACCCAGAATTGTTGAAAGTATCGAAGCAACAAAAAGATATGAATGAAACCAGACCTACTTACCAAATTCCTTAGGAACAGTGATAGAGTAAACACAGTTGTGACCAACACTGTAATTCTTGGGGTAGTTTGGTGATAATACAGTGCCTTCAGAGCCTGTTGACCGGCTCCCACAGGGTGCTAGAAAGTGAAGGTTTTGAATAATATAACATTAGAAAAAAATCAATTTAAAGTGATTTGCTGTATGTTGGTATATGCTATTACAGTAAATTTTATTACACTTCTACATTGGATTAAATTTGTATATCCTGTGAAGTACTGAGTATGCACAACTTTCTCACATATCAAAAGAGAATTGATGGCACTCTGCAGTTTTCAGGATCAATTATTGTTTTTCTTTACCATTTATCAACCACCTTAATAAAATAATGATGTGCTTTATACACAGTATGTTATTATTCACAGCATATACAGCTATTATTCATTTTTATGATGCTTTATACTCTGATAAAAGCATAGATTATGCAGCCCTTCCACACACTAGTAAATTCTTACTCATGCCAATAGACTCATAATTCAAAATAATATATAGAACTACTGAAATAAAAAAGTCAGGATTCCTTGACTGAATGTGAAGTACCACTTATTTATATCTCAATTATTTATAACATTCTACATCTAAAGTTATGAGCAAACACTTCTCTTTATCACACAAACATCATGTTTATTCTACCATTAATAGCTATAATACTTGACAAAATGGCAGATAAATAACAATGCTATTTACAACAACAATGTATTTTTCTAAGGTTAACAATAGAAGTTAACATTTGGCATTATTCAAAACTGTCAAGAAAGAAACACTGCTTTTTCTTCTTTTCTTCATCAGATTTTCAGGTGCATTTATATGAAACAGGCGTAAGTGGTTACTGTTTTCCTGTGTATATTACCTGCTTCTCATATACACTTTGTAATTTAGTCGTTTAATCTATTTTGAAGATTATGGCATCTGTTTAGAATATTTCTTCTAACCACTTTGGACTATAAAACTGTTTTCAGTTATTTTAATGTTAACATTATCTACTTAAAAAATTTGTTTCCTCTGTTAAGACATTAAGTGACTTTCTAAAATGAATACAAGTCAATGTTTCATTTGTTAAACAAAAAAAAAAAATCTGGGTTTTGTGGTATGGTGTCAAAACAGTGTATTCTGAACTAGATTAAATAAGATGCTTTTCTGATATCATTTCAGAAGATTTTATCTCATTGCTTTTACTAAATACAAGCTATTTATTAGTGTAGCTAAAAATAATGTGGTTTAAGACTACTTTTAGCTAATTCACACAACATGTATGGTAGAGTATACCATGAAAAGAACGTATCTTTTAATGCTAGCAACTTAAGACCCCATCACTTTGTGCATAGATTTCTGTAATTTGCATTAACACGGGTTCCTCTCAGCATGGTGTAGGTGCCGAGTCTGACAGACTGCGTACCTGAAACAGAGCAGATGGTACCTATTGCTCCAGTCTGCATACACAATTTATAAATGATTTAATGGGCTAGCGTGAAAGTCATGGTATTTGAAATAATAGGTCAACAGAAGGATCTTGACTTTTGCTTGTGCATGTGTGTATGCACGTGGTAGATGTAGCACATGTATTAGAGATTAGCAAATCAGGACCCAGAATAGGACATAGACTTGATAATGCTCAGTACAGCTTTACTGACAGGCACCCATCCCATCCTGGGATACAGAGTAAGCAATAAGACTACCATACACACACAGAATATTGTTCTCTGTGGCTGAAAGAAAGTCTCAGTGTCTTCCCTCAATCCACTGTCATGTGAAATATCAGAAATTCATGCTTTCTTGTGAAAATGTATTTAGAGAATAGAATTATTGGTACTTTTTGCCAAAAAAGCAATAGTCTTGGCTGAGCCTTACATCCAGGGACTGACTTCCCTTATTTGAAAAACACAAACTAGAAACTCTTCACTAGCTGAATGTGGTAAATATTTTTTATGAAAACTTATCTGCATACCAGCTTGTAAGTACTCAAGATTTTCTATTCCAGATTTTGGATGAAACAGGAGAGAATATTGAAGAATACAAGCAATGGAAGCACTAAAGCTAGAGAAATAAGATTGCCAAAAAGCTTAATACTTCTCCCTAACCCCATTTCTTTCTTTACTGTTTGTGAGTTGAATAAATTAGTTACTGCAACAAAGACCAATAATACTGTCCCACTCTAGCACTCATATCATTATTATACTTTCTTAATTAGCATATACATAATAATGTGCAAATTCAGGGTAAAATTATGATTCCACTGAAGTCAATGCCAATGACACCAAAAGGAACAGAATTTCGCCTTTCATTTTTAATAAAACTTGAAGTAACAGCACACAATATCAATACTTAAAATTATGTTAATAGCTATATATTTAGTACTCAACATATAGAGGACCATTACTTATAAAGTCCAGATTCTTTATAACCCAATTCTCTTTTATTCCAACAAGTTATGTAAAGCAAGGTGTTTGTGATTTTCTGAAACCACTAGTATGCTTAAAGCAGAACAACAACAAGAGCTTCTTATAAATAAATGTACATTTTCCCATAAATTCATTTAACTTTTCATGCATATTTTTTCAAACAAATAAAAATCAAATTCACTGCTAGTTTTACAAGTTTTTACTCACTCCAGTGTAATGTCTTACATTACAAATTACTGATATTAATAATTGTGTATATAAAATCAGCAGTGACTTTTGAGTTATATCTCTACTAAATATGTAACACTGTTGATGTTGTGTTGAAGTTGTAACGCTGTATAATATTGGTAACATACTGTATTTTCAAAGTCATGTCACCATGGCATTTTTTTAAAGCTAGGAAAACAGATAAACTAAGTCTGTGTCATACACAGGAATTTAAGAAAGTTAGTACACTTTCAAAATGTTCTTGATTCTCTGAGGTAGAACTATTCTGTAACTATATATACATCTAGGCAAAATATTTCACAATATTTGAAAGGCAGTTTTATCACAGCTTTTATGAAAATAATTACACAAAATAATGTCATTGACAAATGCACATAGATTTCTAAAAGTTATTAAATCCAGCAATGTTTGCAAATTAGAAAAACAATTTAAAATGCAATTTAGCACCTTGAAAAATCTGAGTTCTCAATACTAAAGTCTGATTAAAACAACTTCAATGTCTCTAAAAGGTGAAGATAATGCCATTTTATTTTTATAACAGATATTAATTCAAATGTTTATAGGACACATTGTCTGAGACATCTAAATGTTTTTCCCATACATTGAATCTCATGAAAGTAACATACATCTGCACTTGTTACATAGTGGCCATGTATCTGGTCACTTAAAAAGACAAAAGACACGGTACAAGGCTGGAAGCAAAATTTCCAGGAGGGCTCCTTTAGGTGAAAAGTCTCTCAGCAGAGTTGCCTGCAGCCTATGTTACAACGTGCTCAGTACGGATTGGATTTAGAGATGAACTATTTGTCACTCTGACGTATGTAAAATTTAATTTGCAGCAACAACAAAATACTTGCACTGAGTATTTCATAGTAATTTCTTTCACTTGGTGTTCTCATTCTGGATTTTTTTCACACTGTCCTTCCTGAGTTTACCTTTTCCCTTATGGTCTCTCCCATAATTTTCCAACCGCTGCTATAAAGACTTTTTATCCTCACAAGAATTCACATTCCTGGGTCTCAAAACCAAACAGTTTAAAGGAAAGTTGAATCAAGATGTAAGTACACAGGTGACCTCTGCAATCTGAGAAAATGTTTAACTTAATAAATCATTAGGTGGTAAACCATTTAGTTCTTATAGCAGCAAGACTGTCCTCCAAGACCTTTCTGAATGTATCAGCAGAGAGAAAGAGGTTTAGTTGATATTTTAGTAAACTGATAGAATTCACTTACTATATTTCCTTCCTTACCTTTTGGGAAATGTTTACTTTAAAATGTCAAACGTTTCAGGAAGATGAGATTCTACCCTGACCATCACTAAACATTACAATTCAGAAATCAAAGATGGACATGAAACCATAGCTACAGTGAATTTAAAATATTAATTTGATACAAAAATAAAACATATTTTTGCCTCTGGAAAATATCTAGCATTGCATTGTTTGGTTGGATATAATAATTCCAGTATGACAATGCTACCCATTGACTTTCACTTATGCTTATTTCAGCTATGTAGAGCTCATTGCCTCTGCACTGGTTTTATAGTGCAGTGATTTATTTCATTTCCTAATAACTACAAAATTAAAAACTTAAAGGCTGTGAAAATCAGGAAGTCTAATCATTATGCTGCGCATCCAAAGTTCTACCTACAGTTAAAATTCTAATAGACCCATCACACCTACAAATGTAAACTGTGTTATTTAACATGAAAAAAGCAACAAATGCTGAGCACCGTTTCCCTAGGAATAAAAAAATCCAAACCAACAAATCAACTAACAACAAAAATTTCAAAAGGCAAATGATATTGTCTAATGTAATTCTCCAATAGTATTCCAGTATTTTTTAAAAATGTTTGCTTAGACTCTAAAATACTCTATCACTTTCTGCATTTGTTTCTGTTTTAGTTTATTCTCTGACATATAAAACCACTACTCAGTATGCTGCCCTGGTCCTGCTTTTCAGGATCAGCAATGGAACACTAATAGGAGAGAAAGGGACTTGATTGTGGTAAGAATGTGATAAGAATCAGTGTGTTGATGCATTGCTCACTGCTTCCTTGAAACATTATTAAGCATTAATGGCAAAAAAGTTCCTTTTCTGTGTGTGCTGAATTTACTGTAATGGTATCTTGTCTTGAAAAATAGCACTCCCTGCAGCCCTTGACAATAACGAAGTATCACCCACCCTGTATCTTAAATTGGTAAGCTTTTTTTATCTGGAAGATTACCCATCTTGATCATTAGTATTAATGCATCTTTTTTTAAAGAACTAAATACTACCTCTTTATTGCAATGCATAAGTAAATAGAGAACACAATATAAAATGCATTACCATCAGCAGTGACACCTTTTCTCAAATTCCAGCATACACTAGTTGTAAAAGAAATGTAGAAGATCGCTGCAGAGAGGCAAAATCACACAGCAGAACCACAGATCCCTGTAATATGCCTAACTGCTGCTATGAAGTAAAATTTTCTATAGCTCCAGCAAAACATTACAGGGTTAAAAGCCTCTGCCATGTGCTTATTGCTCATGTTTTCCATCATGCCTTTGCATTTTAACGAAAAGAAAGAACCCACAAGAAAAAACTTGAGTAAAAAAACTGTGAAGAATGTACTATATAACTATGAGAATCAATCTCAAATCTCCTATCTTTTGAATAAATTAATATTTTTGCTAACATCTATCTTCTTTCTGCAGCTTGAAGCTTTTAATTCCTACTACTGCTTTCAGATTACCTACTTTCTAGCTCCTACAGCTAAGATCTAATAGAATATAATTGTAATTGCAGATTTAAGTGCCATATTGCACCATCCATTTTTAAGCAGCATTCCTCAATGGAATCAATGGGAATGCACATAAATGTGATTACGTTACAAATACAATAAAAAACGAAGAATAAGTGCATAGACTGAAAAAAAAAAAAGGAAAAGTACGCCTTGAAGAACTGCTAATGGGATGCTGACTTTTCACCTAATGGGTCACAGTTCCAAAATCCAGACTAGGATACCTAATACTTAGTTGGCTTAAATGAGTAAGTTAAGAAAAATTATTATTTGGTGACATGATGTATGTTTTTAGAATTTAATATATTGTTGTGGTTTAACCCCAGCTGACAACTAAGCACCACACAGCAGCTCGCTCACCCCCCCACCAGCAGGATAGGGGGAAGAGAATTGGAAGGGGAAAACAGAAAACCTGTGGGCTGAGATAAGAACAGTACAGTAGTAGTAGTAGTAGTAGTAACAACAACAACAATAACAATCATCATCATCATCATCATCATGATGGAAGGAAAATAACAAAGAGAGATAAATAAATCCCAGGAAAGACAAGTGGTGCGAATGTAAATAACCGTTCACCACAAACTAACCGATGTCCAGCCGGTCCCTTGGCAGTAGCCCCAAGCCAACATTCTGCCTAGTTTATTGCTGAGCACGACATCATATCTCTTTGATCAGCTGGGGTCAGCTGTCCCGGCTGTGTCTCCTCCCAACTTCTACTCGCTAGTGGGGTGATGTAAGAAGCCAAAAAGGCCTTGACTCTGTAAGCACTGCTCAGTAATAATGAAAACATCCCTGAGTTGTCAACACTATTTTCAGCCCAAAACCAAAACAGCTTCATACTAGCTACTGTGAAGAAAACTGACTCTATCCCAGCCAAAACCAGCAGATATATTAAATCATTGATCGCTGGTTTTCCTAGTCTGATATAACACTATGTCATTCTGTTTATCCTTTTTAATCCAAATCATACGATTTTCAGTTGTAATAGTTTCTTGCAGTGTTTAAGTCAACACCAATATGCAGGTAACAAGAAAACACATGTAGTGACTGATGTATCACCACCAGGAAATGAAATAATAATAAAAAATAATGCAAAGGAAATCTTAACAGAGAAAAATGGTAGAAAAATTTCTTCTGAACTTCCAAATTACAGATAATATTACTGTGGATATCAGTCTGCAAATGTGAAAGTGATGAAGCACATAAAATTGTTTTGACAATACAATGAATATGGAAAAGACAATCTGATATAGAAATATGTATTTTAGTTGCTGTTTGAAAACACAGACATACATTAGAAATAAAAAGACACCAAGAAATACAGAGAGAGCGAGTGTACCATCATACAACTGGAAAACAGTACCAATGAAAAAAGTATCATAAAGAATATGGAAACCTTCCATATTGTCATGTCTTCAGTATTCACAACACAGTTTAATTATGGTAAATAAAACTGATTTAAAAAATGCCAGAGAAGCTCAGACCAATACATTTAATAGTAATTGAAAGTGGTTAGTTGAAGCAGAGGCCAGCAGAAGCTGGCAAAATCCCCTCAGGAATTAAGAAAGTTATCAAAGCAGGGCCTGAATCATTAACCGAAACTGAAGAAATGATAACATTATTGGAAAAAAATCTAAAAACCCCAACAAACCCACCAAAAAAACTCCCAACAAGAAAAACCTACAAAACCAAAACCCAGAAAATTCTAAGTAGGAACTTAAAAAAAACCCAGAAAACCTAATATAGAAACGCGAAATCAAAAGGAACTAGCTAGATATTGCAGAAAAACTTAATGGATCAAATATTGATTGTGAGTTTCAATACAAGATTGCTGTAGACAAAGACACCTCTAAGCTAGACTTTCATGTATTAGACAGAAAGTAACATTTCTGATCCATTCAAGAGTGGTAAAGCCTCAACAGGAACATCACATCACATTTTTGCCATTAAAAAAAAAAGGGGGGGAGGGGGAAGGAAAAAAAAGTTTCCATTATCTAGCAGGAAATTTTTGAAATAACTGGTTTTGTTTAGCCTCCAAAAAGAAGAATGAGACCATGGGCAGACTGGTCACTTTTGAAGATGTGGCAGGTCAAAATAAATATTAGAGAAATTATTTTTTCTTTTAATCCATAAATGATAGGACAAGAAATAATTGCCAAAAACTTTGCTAAAATCAATTAAGTTTAGATGTTCTGATAACTACTTCTGGGAAGTTATTGAATCTTTTGCTGATTCCTGGAAGAACAAGACATATAAATATCTGTTAAGTACATCCGAGCAGACAAGAGACAGTACTTCACCTTTTTATAACTGGTTATATATCTATCTATAGTAATTGACTGTAGCATGAGAAAGGGGTACATTCCATTTTTTTTGGTGCTTCTCTGAACTGTTATAGTGTGATGGGCTGTTTTATTTTTTCTGGAAAAGGAAGGATAGTATTTCATATTGAAAGGTAAAATGCATAAAGAAAAAAAGATTATGAACAAAGAAGTACAGAACAGGAGTATCACTAAAGGCAATTCTTCCAAAATTAAAAAGCTATCATAAACTTGAATTATAAAAAAATTGTAAGCTTTCTGAAAGATGTATAATCAAGAAAACATGCCTTATAAAGAGAAAATCAAGGAACTCAAAATCTCTCTAGATTAGCAGAGAAAGATAATTTGATACATTTTAAGGAAGACACTTCAAGAGGACAGTACCTCTTTCAATAAAAACTAGCAAAAGAAAAACTTTAGCAGAAGCTAAAGCTAACTTTCAGCTTCTGCTTTTGTTACTGTATACATGAAGTATATATAAATATATAAAATGCAATTAATCACACAATCAAATAATGTCTCTTTAACAGTTCATCAACTTTTACCTCTAAAACCAATGAAACGAAAACCAGATTCAAATAACTTTGTGTCTTCAGTTTCCATTCCTTGAAATCTTTAAACCTAAACGAAATGTCTTTCTGAAGGTATGAGAAGCAGATTTTATACAACTGAATATGAAATATGCTTTTACATTTAGAGGAAAAAATACAAAGGAGATATTATATACATATATATATAGTGTGTGTGTGTGTATATGCATATATAGTATAAAAAATACAAAGGATAATTTTAGCCTAGCTTTAGAAATGTTTGCTCTCAATTTAATGATTAATGATTATTAAATTTCAGTTCTATTCCTGTTTTCCTTATGAACTGTGGTGTACACAATTTTAAAAAGTTGTATATTGTTTTCTTTGGTACTGAAATTATGCGTTGCTTAAAATCAGTTTACTGAATTTGCTCATTTTAGCCAAGTGTATGGAAAGTCTGAAACGAATTTTCTGATATGAACTGAGATGTGGAAGATGGTTGAAATCCTACATTTTTTCTGCTGTAGAATGCGATCACAGCTGATGGCTCCTTCATAATATTGGCTGTTATTCAAATACTGAAAATATCATCTATTTGCAAAATTATTGCTTCCTTAATTTCTTTTTCCTATATTTTTTCTGAACAAATGCAATTTTCTGGAGATGAGGCATATTTCTCTTTCTGTCCCGGTTAAGTTAATCTATGTTCATTTTAGATGGGCAATCGAGTGCAGAAGTGTAAAAGCAACGTCCTGTGCTCCCATTTAAATTGTCAAAGTACTAGAGAGAAAAATAAAGAAAAATGAGAGTCCCACTTTTTATTAACCAAAATCTTATTCTATATAATATTTCCATTTCTGTTGTCAGGGTAGAGCTACAGATCAGGAATTATTTGTTATCAAAGCCTGTGGCCTGTAGATGTCAAACTATCTAGTAGTTAAGCATAATCAGATACTAAATCAATATGTTTAATGTAGTAAGAATTTATTGATAAAACTAAAAAAATAAGCTGCTTGAAATTAGGCTGAAATTAGGTGTCATGTTAAATCCCTGATTAACAGATGCACTATCAAATTTTGAATCTAAAATAGCTCAATTGCAGACAATTATTAATCTTAATTCTTTGTTTTTCTACTAATAGTGCAACAAACAGCTTTCTTTAAGAAAAATAATTCAACAGGTAGCAGTGGTATTAATTAATTTCCAGTGTGGTATATAGTCTTCTAGACTCTTAAGTGATATTTACTGCACTAGTTTTTTCTTCTTAACTTTTGAAGGAAATGTGTGCAGCTCATGAAGGCCTCACTGAGTGATCACGTTGCCTTTCTGCAATAGGCAAAGACTTTTTTTTGCCTCTGCAACAAGGGACAAGATCTGGAAACGCTAAGCCAGGTAAGCTGGAGGATGGTGATGTGCCTCCACTCCATGCTTCTCACTGCACCAGGTATCTCTGGCTCCAGTTGATAAATGAACTAGAACTCCCTGAGATACATTTCCAGAAGTCTGGCTCACTTCAGAAACATGGTCTGAATAAGGCTGTGGTTCCTTTGTTTAAGTAATGTTTTATTTTCTTTTTGCCAATAAAATGTAGTTAAAGTAGCAGCCTCTGAAAATGGAGACATCTGATAAGAGAAAATGTCTAACATATTTTGTGCTAGAACAAAACTCTTTGCACTGAAACAGTCTCTGCTTATAACAAATGGAGGTGGAACAGGTCTTTGCAATCAGCCTGTGCCTC